>BSDF01000007.1:2847616-3447616 GCA_027925045.1 Hypotaenidia okinawae | reverse complement strand
CCTTGGTGGCCTCTTGCATCTTGGCTTGACCCAGACCAGCAGATCAACAGCCAACTCTGAAGCCCTCTACAGTTGTGGGACCCATATTTGACCCTTCCATACACAATATGGCACCATGTATACACAAATGCAGAGGCAGCAAGCTTCTCTTGGGGTATCAAAAACATCTGCACATCTTCAGTACGCACACCTCGGCCTGCGTCAAAGTCCTGGTGCTGTGCAGGCACAGAGGGGTTCCGAAGGATGCCGGGAGACCAACAAGGTCCCTTCCTGCCACCTCTTTTGGGATACCTCTGATGCAAAGGGCATGGGGCTGCAAAGCACGTAGAATCTTTCTCCACATTGAAGGATCATAATCATGGTGTAAGCTCAGTCACTGTGAGTGCTGTGGCAAGGAACAATGAAGAAGACTAGAATTCTCAGGAAAACCATCCTCCCCCTGCTTTGTGTTCCACTTCCTGCCTGATCACAGCTTTATCCCCAGACCTGCATGCTATGTGCAGCCAAGATGCAGAGTGTGAGGGGCTCAGGCTTAGAGGAACCCAATGGCTGCAGGGCATTACCTAGCTTGCAGCATTGCCGTGACAGAGGACAGGGAAGCTACGTGCGGGCTGCAAGTCAGCCTGCATCATTCCTCAAGGCACCACAACCTTCCTGATGGCATGACTTTACCTCCGCACTGGAATACTCCCACTGTACAGGGGTTTCACATAGCTGGCTCTCAGACAGCATTCCTTTTCCATTTATTTCACATTTCACCTGACTCTTCACACGTCTTTTTTCAGCTAGCAAATGCAACACTGCACTCTTCTGCACCACATCCAAGTCATCATGGACAAAATGCTCTTTGCAAGGGGAAAAGCCCTGCTGTGTACATCACACAACGGGCAAAGCCTCTGCAGCATGTCTGAGAACATTGCTTTGCCAGGGACCATGCAGGCTTCTCAGCTGCACCCTAACGACAACAAAGTGGCTCCACAACAATGCAATGTTGTGCTTGAGATGGGCTGTGTTTCTGTTGCGTCTTCTCACTCCTGACCTGGTAGGAATTTGGCATCTCACACACCGTCATTGCATGGAGATTCTTGTACCTGCTTGAGCTCTGGGTATGCTGGGATGGCTGGAGGACGTGGCCTGGAGAAGTCCTCCACCAACACGCCCGGGTGGAAAGGTTATTTTCATCCAGTACTCCTAGGTCCTGGTACTCCTTAGGCTAGACTCCTTTCAAAAATACCTACTTTTTGCATTTCTGTCAGTTAAGGGAGGAAGTTAAGAACTGAATTCCTTCACCTTGTCAAACAGTTGTGGCTGTGATACCACCAGAAACAAAAACTCAGATGCAGGAGGAATCTGAAAAGGTGCTTCATGCACTGGTTGGAGCTGCACAATAGCTGCTGAGAGATTTAGTATTCCAGACTAAATCTCTGAGTCTGCTTCTTTCATCTGCACGAAAGAGGAGGAAAACACCCAGAGGTTTGAAGGAACAATAAAGGTGGGCACACAGAGGTCCTGGGACCTGCCAACTCAGTGTTCGTAGAGCAGTTCCCAGCGTGGCTTCCACTCGCTTGCTTACTCACTCACATGGTCATTTACAACTTCCACACCACCTCAAAGTCCCCAGGTGTTTGAGAATAGAAAACCCACAGAAGACACGAGCTGTGGCCTTCTGTGCAATATTAAACACCTTTTTTCTCATCCTGGAGAGTATCTTGCCAATACTTGCATCTGATTCCGAACCTTGCTTTCAATCCTGAGTCTACTGGCTCATCATGAGCGTTGAGCGCAGCACTCCTAAGGACCATTGCTGATCTTACTGCCCACTGCACACAGCAGAAGACACAAGAAGGCTGTGCAAACACACACAAGGAAAACATATGCCATAGGCAGATACCTGGATCTTTTCTGCTCCTAAAAAGGCCAACAATAATGCTGTGCATTTCTGAACATGCAGCATCTCTAGGATCTTCCTCCCTTAACTCCTCTATCCTGGGCCATCAAACACTGTGCAGCAGTTACTGTTTGCCTCCTGTCCACAAAGAAGGCATTAAACTTTTTTTTTTAAAGTTAATGAGTTTTAATTTTACTGAACTATAAAGCCCCCTAATTGAAAACCTCTCCACATGGATGAGATTAGCTTGTTAACCAGGAACTGTCACTGACAGTGGAGCAAGAGGTTTGCAGGGATAGTTCTCATTAGTGCTAATGCAAGTCATATGTGGCAGGAGAACACCCTGCAGAAGTGCTGGATTAAAGAGCATGCACAGTGAAAAAGGGGTGGGATACTCAGGCAAAGAGTGAGATCTGATGATCTTCAGGTCGAACAAAGCTTTTCTGACAGGTGACCCACAGCTTCTGGGATACAGAGGAGGAACTCTAAGGAACAGCAAGCTTTTAATGTGCCCCTTGCACCTCTCTTGCTTTGGGTAACAGATAACCATCATCTTCCACCCACAGTCGGTCATACCTGGAAAGCTGGGCCATGGTGGCAGAAGGTCATCAACTGGTCTCAGACCCAGGGCATTTATAGTCCAAAACCTGCCAGAAGAAAAATGGAGGAGGGAAGGAGGCAAAGAGATGAGGATGGCCAGCAAAAATTCAGCAAGTAACGAAGCCAGGTATCAGCAGCACCTGTGGTAATCACATTTCAGCAGTGTCATGCCAATTACCTGTTTTAAGGAGAAAATTTGGGCAAGGGCAGCAAGTTTGATCAGTGCAGGGCTACCCATCAGTGCAAAGAAATTCTGAAATGGCCCTCTCTCCCCTCCACAAAGATTAGCCTGGGTAGAATTAGTGATTTTTAGCTTTTCATTCCAGATTCCCAAGTGCCACTGCCCCCACTACGGGGACAGCTGCTACCAGGAATCTGCCAGGCTCACGAACACACCCAGAAGTGCATGTAAGCCACAGTATGTCTGGGGCACTCCAGCACAACAGCGTAAAATGGACAGGACTCAGAGTCCCACTCATCCATAGTATCATACACACAAGCAAGCAGGGCCATGTGTCACAAGCATGCTGAGCTCCTCCTCAGCACAGCTGAAGACAACCCAGATGGTCCTGGTTGCACATAATAGTAAGGATATCACAGGGAAGCCTCAGCTCTGATGAGGATCATGTTGGGAGCTGTCCAGCTGCAGAGCAAAACTACTTTGAAGCTGCAAAGATCATCAATTCAAGAGACAGGATATTTCCATTTGTAGACAGAGAGCAATAGCAGACATGTTAGGAGTGGGATTTTTGGAAGGACATAGCTGCAGAAACCTCGCAGGGGGAGTCTGGAAACCCCCTGACTTGACTGCAGTCACAAAGGAAGGCAGGAGCACAGCAGAGACTTGCTCTCCTATCTCCTCACAACGCTCTGACTGCAATGTATGGTTCTCCGAGGAGCCTACTTAGGTGTATGCACAGTCAGGCAGGGATGGCATGCACAGCGCAATGCCACTGCTCTAATCTGCAAGTTTGTCTGTTTAGAGGTGCAGGAGGCAGCAGGCAAACCTACCTACACGCTCCCTCTATCCTGCCATTTGGCTCCATCTCTGACCCCTGAGAAAAGAAACGCTGTCTGTCTCACGGCTCCTTGCATCTATCCCATCCCAGCCTTGCCAGCTGAGCCAGCACTCTCCTCTCCCCCAGACGCTGACTGCTGATTTTTTCTGTGCCTTGGTTTATTCTCGGCCACATCACTTGCAAAGATGATCAAAGCTGAATGACCTCTACTGCCTTCTCCCAAATACTTTCTTCAGGCGCCTCCCTGGACCCTCTCTCTGGTCAGAAAGAAGGTAACAAGAATGACATTTTCGCTGCTGGCTCCTGCAAGTATCCCAAACTGCAACCACTCCCCAAAATGCTCCCAGATGAAGTCCTCATAAATGCATTGGAAAATATCTGTTCATCCCTAAAATAAACGTCGCTTCTGAGGAAGAGGAGGCTGCAGCCTGCCCGTCCCCATAAGCGTCTGCCCTTGGGCAGGTGTCTTTTTCCCAAGGCTAAAACAGAACCACAGTGGGAAAGCAGCACGTTGACAGCCACATGAATTGATCCTGTCCTAGAACAGATTCTTGGCCAATGCTGTAACGAGCAAGCTGAGGGTGTCGTCTACGGGGAAACAATTAAAAGTTGCAGAACAGATTCTCTTGCAACACCCTTGCCTGAGAACTCCAAACTTGCAACGGTCTTCAGCTCGCACCACGAGAGGAGGTACCTCCAGTTGATCTTTCACCCAAGACTTCCCTCATCACCGAGTATTTTAGAACCTCACAGCGACGTGCTTCAGCTGCCTCCCAGACAGACTGCAAGTGGAGGGGTGTGCAGAGGAGGCAGGGAAATGAAGCACTGTAAGCAGATGCCTAAATGCCATCTGCTGTGTGCACCTCAGCTGCAGTCAGGTTTAATCCCTGGAGCAAGACTCTGACAGCTTCTCCAGCTGTTGGCACCCAGGAGGCTCCCCAGCTCCCACCATGTGCACACATGCCGCTGGCCACCACCCTGTCTAAAACCCAGAACAAAACCAAAGCGCAAGCCTGAGGCCATCAGGCGTGATCTACCTCATTGCCTGTGGAAAACGGCTTCAGTGTGTGCCACAGAACAGGCTGCCCAGGGAGGTTGTGGAGTCTCCATCTCTGGAGATTCCAGCCCCATCTGGACACCAACCTGTGCAATATGAGCTGGGGAGCTGCTTTGGCAGGGGGTTGGACCCAATGATCTCTCAAGGTCCCTTCCAACCCCTGTGATTCTGTGACACAATGCTGCCTGTTCCCAAGGCATCACAGAGCCTGCACTAAGTGCCTTCCCCCCATGCTCTTCCTGTCACAAAAAAAAGGGGGATGTGCCTGGTTTTATTTGCTTTATCATGTCAGATCATATTCTGATGGTTGCTTCACTTGCTTTTGCCTTTGGAGGGGACTGGCAGTGCTGGGATGCAAGGTGAGAATTGCACCAGACACATCAGGGACTCAAACTGGAAACATATGGATGAAGCATGAAAAAAATGGGGGATAAGTTTCATGGCTATTCAAGCCTGTCCCTTAGACCCTAGTTCCATTTCTCACAGTCCAGCTCTGCTCCAAACCACACCCTTTCCAGCATCACTTTCCTTCTCCATGCATGAGGTCACTGTTCACTGTAGCTCTTCCCTTTGATGCCTCTGATGTGACTCACCAGTGCATCCTTGCAGTGAGGGCTGTGCACACCAAAGAACTGTAAGGAGGCGAGGAAAGCCTCTTGGGCAGTGCAGGATGGTGGCTGTAATGTTTTCCTTCTCTTTTTTTTAAATTTTAATAAATCTCAAATGCAGCTGAGGAGCTGCCGGAGGGCAGCACGCTGCATCACGGCAACCTGTGAACCCATCGCTGAGGGGAGCCAGGCCTGGACACTGCAAATCAAACCCAAAGGAGATGCTAGCACTAATTTATTCATAAATCAAGCCCAGGAATTCAGCCTGACTTGCACAGACCCAAGGCAACGTTCTCAAAAAACCAAAAGAGATTTACCTCCCTCCTGCTCTCTGCTTCCTTCCTTTTAGCTCCACTGGGACAGCAAAAGCAATATCCACATTTAGGAACATGTTAACAAACCTCTTGTAAGTACAGAAGACAATTACTTCTTGCTATAACCAGAAGGGAAAAAAGTGTCAAAAAAGTGCCCCAGCATAAGCTGGTCCAACCCAAATACTCCTGGGTGGCCGAAGTCTTAGTTTAAACTTAAATCAAGTGGATGTCGTGGTTTCACGACAACGGTTTCGTGTGACAACCTCTGGTTCTGCCTCATCCTGAGATGCCTGAGATGGCCCTGCTCCATCCTGAGGTGCTTGAGATGGCCCTGCTCCATCCTGAGATGCTTCAGATGACCCTGATTCATCCTCATCCTTCACTACACGAACTGATTTCTTTGTGTGTTTCCTCTTTTGTATGGGAGCAACAGACACTGGTGGGGGTTGGTTTTTTGTTTTATCAGCAGTATCTGCTGTAGGGGTTGCAGTAGCTGCAGCATCGGTTGGACAAGTTGCAGTAGCCACAGTGCCAGTCACAGAAGTTACAGTGGCCTCAGTGCTAGTCACAGTGGTTACAGTAGCTGCAGTGCCAGTCATTGGGGTTGCAGCAGCTGCAGTCTTTGCTGGTCTGTTTTCCTTCCTTTCCCTCTGACAGTGCTGCCTGTTATCAAGCAGTGTTTTGTAAATAGTGGCCAGAGCCCAGCACAGTGCAGTAAGGTGTGTATCTCTGGTGAACTTACAGCAATTTCTTTTCAGATATGCAGTCACTTTTTCAGGATCCTGTAACTGCTCAGGAGTGAAACTCCAAACCATCGGAGGTGAGAAAGTGCCTAGGTACTTGCCCATGCTCTGCCACTTGCCCTGCCACTCATGATTATCTGGCCTCACAGAAAACTCTTGAGTGGTATTCATAAACCTCTGCTTAATATTTGACAACAACTGAACCATCTGCACCAAACCTACAAACAGCAAAATGCTAGTTTGAATATCCCAGGGATATTGAAAGTTTTTAAAGACTGCTAGCAGAGCTGTTGTATTTAGCCCAAAGGAAAAGAAAGCAGTACTCCCACCATACCAGCTGCCGTTATTAAACCCTCCCTGTCCAAGGAATGGACAGGGCAGCAAGCTCTCATACCAGTACCAGCACAAGTTCACGATCCTCAATATTACTGTATCATCGACTGTTATCATAAAAGACAAGAACCCGACCAGGAGACGCAGCCTCGACAGGGTAAAAAATCCTGCCAGGATTGCAGACAGCATACGGTAGTTTTGCTGCCACAGCTGTGACCACAGCCATGTGAATAAATACCACAGCATCGTGATCGGAGACTGCTTAAACAACAGTACTTATCACAACTTTGTCTTAATTACCATCGGGTCAGGGTCAGATCTACCGTTATCCCAACCTTTCGGGCCCCACATTGGGCACCAACAAGACTGTCATGGTTTCCCCCCGGCTGTGGGCAGAGATCCACGCAGCTGCCTGCTCCTTAAAGGAAAAGAGCAGGGGAAGAGGGAAAAAGGGGGGAAACAAGGGAAGGGAAAAGGAAGGGGCAAATAACTCCAAACCCAAGAAACTAAGAGGCCCGTGGGTTGGGATAAGGAGAGTTTACTAAGAGAACAGAAAGATCAAATATACCAATGCTAACAGGACTTTAGAGCAAAAGAAGATGAAACTCTTGATCCCCAAGGCAGTTTCTCCCCGACCCACACAACTCAGGCCGGACCACCCAGAGCTGTCCCGCAACCCGACCATCCCCCCAAGCAGCACGCGTCCCGCCACCGCCCCTCTTCTTCCTCCCCTCAGCCCCCCGTTCTCCTGGGCAGGACGTCATTGGCATGGAATACACTCTTTGGCCCATCTGGGTCACCTGTCCTGGCTTCGCCCCTCCTTTCTCCTGAAGAGAGAAATAGGAAGAAGCTGAGAAAGTCCTTGACTGTCTGACTGCAACTAAGAACATCAGGGTGTTCTCAGCACTGCTTTCATTGTAACTCCCAAACACAGCATCCCATCAGCTGCTACAAATGAAGTTAACTCTATCCTGACTGAAACCAGGACAGATAGAGAGAAATCCTCCACTGTGGTTTGAGCCAGATCCCACCAGGGAGCTTTGAAGGAAGCACGGTTAGCTAAACACTGGCTGCAATATAAATAATTGTTAAAGATCAAGAAAGTTCCGGATTTGGGGAAGCTGTTTTTCAGAGATGGCCCTACCTGGGAATATACAAATGTCTGAATTTTGCAACATGTAGTTATTTTATTTATGTGGGGAATTTCTGTTAGTCAGAAATGTTAATTAGGTCAACAACAAAATGATTCAGCCTTCAGATCTGAGACAACGCAAGGTCCTATCAGGTTCAGCTGAGCTGACAGCTTGCTTTCAAAGACCAGTTTTTAAAGGAAACTGAAATGTATTTTGAATGCTCTGCAAGTGCTTCACGATTCATCTGTCTGATTCACTCTCATGCCCAGTCCCTTGAGCTACTGAGACACATTCCACTTCTCAAGAAGCAGCTAGGTCACAGAATCATAGAGTGGTATGAGCTGGAAGGGACCCCAAGGATCAGAGAGTTCCAACCCCCTGCCACAGGCAGGGACACCAACCTCCAGGTCTGGAGCTACACAAGGTTGCCCAGGGCCCCAGCCAACCTGACCTTGAACACCTTTTAAACCTTTCTTCCTTTAGCTTTAATCCATCCCCCTTGTCCTGCCATTGTCTACCCTTTTAAAAAGCTGATTCCCCTCCTGTTTCTCTGCTCCCTTCAGGAACTGGAAGGCTGCAGTGAGGTCCCCTCACAGCCTTCTCTTCTCCAGGCCGAACCAGCCCAGCTCCCTCAGCCTCTCTCCGTAGGGGAGCTGCTCCAGCCCTCTAATCATCTTCGTGGCCTCCTCTGAACCCTCTCCAACAGTTCTATATCTTTCTTGTATTGTGGGCCCCAGATCTGGACACAGTACTGGGTCCTTTCTTCTTTCAAGGACGCAAATCAACTCAACCCATCAGGATCTCATTCTTTTCCTGGTTTGCTTTGCAGTGTACCCCCAAGTGTGGTGAGCTTCAGGCAACTTTTTTTATACCAAAAGTACTCCTCACCACAGCTGCTGTGCCACGTTCCACACAGGAGGAGCGCCCGGACGCGCCCTGCAACAGGACACTGAGTTGCTAGCAAAGCTGCTGAGGCTTTACCATCTACAGCAATATAGCAGCATGACTTTGTGGGCCTGACTTGAAGGCCCACAAAGATCCACTCTGACACAAAAGCAACAATATCATGAAGATATGAAGTAGGGTTTGGTGGGGTTTTTTTTCATAGAGAAATAGAGAAAGAGATAAAAGGAAATACTACTGTACCACGCAGAGCACTGGCTGAGAAATCAGGGAGGTGCCAGAGGAGACCCAGACTGGGTTTGTGATGTTCATGCCTTTGCCCTCAAGTCCATCTCAGGGGAGATGCTCCAATGCAATCCATCACCTCAGTCCACAGAGATCTGGACCTCAGCAGCTCTGTTTCTTGTCCTAACCCAAACATATTTGAGCACAACGCTGTCCATGCAGGCAGACACCACTGAACCCAGCATTCATAGGACATACTGCCCTAAGACAGACCTCTAGAAGCTGATGTTAACAGCCTTGACCCTCACGCGCCTCAGGGTGCCACACACCATGAAAAAGGAGACACAGGCAGGTCTCACGGTTCTCTTGAAACAAGAAACCAAAATGCAGGTGGAATTTCCTAGCCAGCAACTCGATTTCCAAGTCCTCTGTGCCTTTCCACCCAGGCTGCACTCCAAGGGCTTGCTTATCACGACCAGAACCTGCGCACAAGGTGCTTGCACTGGGCCCTGCAGTGAGGCAGCATCTACAATACCAATTACTTATCGGAGTCATCAATGAACATTAACTCCCTCCTCCCAGAGAAAACATCTTGTTTTCTGTCATACTGTAACCAGGATGTGTGGGCTGGGTGGAGAACAGACCTCAGGGGTTTTCCAGAGAGGATACTCAGAGCTCAACTGAATCCAGCCTTTGGATTCAGCAGAGGCCAGATGCCACCACACTTCAAAGCCACCTGTTGAAATAATACAACTGCAGCAGAAAACCTGCAAACTTTACAGCACCCTGGGAGCGGAGATGATCAGAGGCAGCTCTTGGGTGCTGCACCCTCAGAAGTCACACCTCAACAGGCTGACCTGCACTTTCTCACCTCACAGCACCCTGAGCTGCCCTGCATGTGAAAGACCCGTGCCATCTGTCTGCCTCACACGCTTCTTGCATCACCCAGCCTCAGAACTGCCTAGGTGGGAGACTCAGGTACTCAGCAGCTGGAAATGCCTGATCCAAGCCTACCTGGGCAGCCCTAATTCAGCTCCTTCCCTATGCAGTCATTTTGGGAAATGCACGGAGTCAGGTTACTAAAGGCTGCAGCAAAGCACGTGTGCCAGATTACAGTGGCAACTATAAATCCAGCATTTGCCAGCATTTGAACACTTGGCTTGACCTACAAAAAAATTAAATAGCTTCCTAAGCTCCCTCTGGGATGGGGAGAGTAGAATTTGATAAGAAAAAGCCACAGTGTGCTAGAAACTCCTGTCACCAGCAATTTATGAACTCAAACTGTCCTCCACGGGCACCCCTCGTAGTACTTTCTCCATAGGACACCACTGCTGCTGCCCAGAGGAGGCAGGATGCTGTGTTCAGGCTCTTTGTTGTGGTCCAGGCTCAGAAAACAGACCCCGGAGAAGACACAGATCCCCCAGGGGAGTGAAGTCAGGGGCTTTCCACACCTCCAAACACCCTGTTCCCAAAACAAAAGCTGTTATGCGTTCCTAAGGGCAGAACCATACCAATATGGAGCTATTTCCACAGGCTTTTAAAAACTTTTTGAGGGCTGCAAAGTAGAGAAAGGGTTTGAAGAGGATTAGCCGATGCTGCTCACTACTTAAGGGTTAAGGAGAGGCTATTTCTCAAAGCCCAGGGTAGTACCTTTGCTATATGGATAAAACTTGCTTCAATGGAAGGACTGAGAGGATGAAAACTGCTAACACCTATATTCCACCCATCCGGGGAGACACAGGTCCAACTGGCTTTGTAATGAGGCAGTCCAAGGCCTAGTCCCAAGCTTCTGCTGTGACTTTGAGGTCAACCTCTCAACCTCTTCTATGTAGCTCCAACACCCCATACCCCAATGGGAAAAGGTAACTATAGCCATCGGACACCTCCATCTGCCTGCTTTCCTTCCTTCTAGAGACTGTGGTCCTCCACCTGCATCCGTTTGCAGCCATGGTCCCCCAGGGACAGGCCTCATGTTGCAGCACAAGGTGGTCTCCTCTGAGGTGGCTTTCCTGGTCATTGCTTCTAAGTAACACTGCCACTGGGCAGCCCTCTCTTTGGGGACAGACTCCTGCCCTTGGGCATGGGCGGTTGCTCCCTACATTGACCTTTTAAGCCCTGCCTGCTTCAAGACAGTGCCATACTTCTGGCACACAATATTTAGCTTAACGACTCCAACAGCCTTGAATGAATGAAAAAACCCACCCCACCTCCCCTCACTTTAATTAATTCTCAATACATGCAGCCCCCATGGTAGCTGCTGTCTCCAGATGACCACTTTTATGTGCTTGCAAGAGCTCCATCCTCTTTGTGCCCCTGTTCCCAGAGCTGTGGGCTGGGGCAGACCAGACCACCTTGCAGGAGCATGGTTTTCATTTCTTAGGGAAAACTCTGCAGTAAATTGCTCCTTCATGCTCTGGACGCTCTGAAAAGTCTCAATTAGGCTTCTGTGGAAGGAGAAAACTGTGGGACTGTTCCCTCCCAAGGAAGATCTGAGCTGCAAGGGGGAAAACACTTCCGAAGGTGGCTGGGATTTAAGTGGCCATGGCTGTCTTTGGGGCTTTCACACCTGCTCGGATACCAGGCACCTTTTCACTGCAATTCCCAGTGAGCCTGGCTCTGGCTCCCTGCCACTGGCATCACCTCAAACTCCCTGAGTGCCCAGGACCTGCTGCATGCAGTGGTTACTTGCTCACACCCCCAAATTCACCTGGACAAATCCCCTTTTTCTGTGAACGAGCATTTGCTGGGGCAGTGAAACAAAGGTTTCCTGTTCCCAGAAGGCCCAGCAGTCAGTCCCATCCTGCCAGCACTCACCGCACCTCTTCAGACCTTGCTAACGCCTCCTCTCCTTCATTCCCCAGAGACACATAATCCTTTGCTCCTAAGCAGAGGAGCTTGCGGACAGCAGAGAATCCACTGCTCTTTGGCAGGGAAATGTTTACATCACTCCTTTGATTGGGACATGCCTGAGGGAGCTGGTGGCAGGGCTTGAGGATAGGATACAGCAAGATCTGGCATTAGGTTCCACAGAAACTAACTGTGAAGGTCATCCCTGCTTTGAGTAAGGCAGGGGGAAACTCGACCATGAAGGAAAAGAAATTGTGCCATGAAATAGCTCCAACTACCATGAGGTGAATGCATGAGGGAAGGAGGTAAAATTAAAAGAGACAAAGCAAAGTTATATTTTCTGCTGGTGCAAGCATTCAGGTACATCTGGCCTTGCAGTCCACTCCAGCCAGGAGTAGGTCCTCAGTTCTCCCAATTTCTGTTTCTATGAGAAATACCACGTCTTTGCTCACCATGGTAGTTGTTCTTGGGAGACCTTTGGTGGCATTCACTGAAGAGAAGGGACACTTGAGAAGGGCATAATCTAGTGACATGAGGGAAAAGGTCAAGGTTAAGGAATGGTTTATTCCTGCCATGGGTGGGTCAGGGATGTCATCTCCCCACCACACTGGGGCACAAAAAGTCTCTGTTCAAACTGGCTCTGTGTCTCCAATGACCTGTTCCTCTCATGCATCATTCTTGCTGGTTGAACTGCTTTGGATTTTACACATGGAACAATACCAGGATGTAAAGGAAAGAGCTGGTCATACCAAAATGCACAAGGGGAAGAGAGAGGGTGTCAAAACACCACGTCACCCTTCAATGCTTAAGATACACACACTCCTCTTCTCCTCCACACAGGGATCCCTACAAAGCACGGCAGCCTAAGGGAAACAATTGCCCAATTTGCAATGATTTTATGTGGTATTCAGGCACCTCCGTCCTCAGCCTCCTTTGAGCATCCATCCTGGCCCATGGGAGCGCTGGAGCAGTTATGTTCTCCTGTAAACCTCCTTCCTGCTCTGCATCCTGTCTCAGCCCCTCACTGCAGCACACACTGCTCTATCACAGGTGGGAGCGTTTGTGAGCTATGGGGAGCATGCTTGGGAGAATTATTTTTAAAACCCATTAAGGGAGTCCCCTAGAGTTTTATGGTGCTCTGGTTTTAAAGCTCAGGAGAGCAGGCAGTTGAAGTGAGACATGCAGCCTGCAGGCATCCTTCCACAAAGCCTTCACCTTTTACTCCAAGCTGCCACGCCAGTTACCAGCTATCTCGCTTCGCTTTGATGTCTCCGGCCCTAACACCCTCAGCGCTGGGGAAAGAGATCTCAAGGGATGCTTCATTACAAAGACAAGACCCAGAGATACAGATGATGCCTTAGGATCATAAACATTCTAAGGTGAACAGGGATATTTTCCAACTTCAAGGGCTCTTGGGCTTTTCTACTTTTCAACTCACCAATTTCAGCCGGGAGCAATTTGCAGCAATGCTAATTGTGTGCTTTGACTGAGCTGGGATAAGTTATAGGCCAATTATTTCTCCTCCACCCCTGTGATTCATGTGGATTGCTGAAAAAAGTATGAAGGAAGAAGCCAAACCTTTTTGACCGAGCAACAAAGCAACAGCATTCCTTAGAGTCATTGAAAAAATAAACCAACCAAAACGTAAGCCAGGAAAGGCAGGGTAGAAACAGTGTTATGCTGCCAGTGGTTGTAGCAGGAAAGGATTTAAACTGATACCAAAAACTTCCAGAGATTAGGAGACACAAGGGGACTTTGCAGCAAGTTGCTGGGTTATTAACAATACATAGCTGCATGCAAAGTAGCTGTCAGAGCAACATGGCAATCCGTTCAGCTCTCTGCAGCACCCCATTTCAGAGCTAATTGTGTTTGCTGCCTTTATAACCCCCAGTGTTGATATCCTTCCACTTTAACTTTCAACCTGGACATTCTGTCTTTCCTGAGTAACAAGAAAACAATTTTACTCATCAGAAGTCTGTACTTTCCCATCTTATGATCCCTTTGTACACAGAAGAGGGTCCCAGCTTCAGAGAAGATGTGATCGGGACAATGCAGGTGTACTCGTAGACTTAGCTAGGGTGCCCACCCCATTCCAAAAGCTTCAACTTCAAGGAAGATAATCACAGAATCACAGGGGTTGGAAGGGACCTCGAGAGATCATCGGGTCAAACTCCCTGCCACAGCAGCTTCCCAGCTCGTATTTCCCCCTGCATCCCATCCTTAAGATATTGATAAACATTAATTAGGTCCCCCCTTAGTCTTCTTTTCTCCAGGCTGAACAGCCCCAGCTCACTCAACCTTTCCTCACAGGGGAGATGCTCCAGGCCCTTAATCATCTCCGTAGCCTCCTCTGGACTCTTTCCAGGACATCCCTGTCTTTTTTATACCAGGGAGCCCAGAACTAGACACAAATCCCAGGATTTTGCTCAAAACCAGGAAGCAGACAAACCCAGCCGCACAGACTTTTATGACTGGCATAAAAATATGGTCCAGATTGTCCTAGGGTCGCACAGAGCACTATTTTACAAGGTTTGCTGATCTAGAAATGAAAGAGAACACATGGTAGATACTACCATGCAGAGGTAGTAACTACACCAGTCATTCCTGCATTGCCCCAGACATTCCCAACTCCCCTCACATTACACCGTGATTACCTAGGGAATAGAAAGAGAGACACATCTCCATGATGGACACAAGCTACTTACTGAAGACCTGGCCCATGGGAGGCAAACAGCACGTGGTGATGGTGAGAGGCAAACTGCCCACAGTACAGCTACACAAGACCTAGAGTAGAATATAAAACAAACATTATAGTTAATAATCTGCTCTGGGGAGCCCCCTCCAGTGCTGCCTCCAGCTCGGGGGTCCCCAGGACAAGGAGGACACAGAGCTGTGGGAGCAAGGCCCTGGCACAGGGTGCCCAGAGAAGCTGGGGCTGCCCCTGGATCCCTGGCAGTGCTCAAGGACAGGTTGGATGGGGCTTGGGGCACCCTGGGCTGGGAGAGGGTGTCCCTGCCCATGGCAGAGGGGGGCACTGGGGGGCTCTGAGGGCCCTTCCCACCCAAACCAGTCTGGGGTTCTGTACTGCTAGGAATTACTATTTTCCATATCAATTAATGCGACATATAGCTAACAGAAACCCAACAGCCTCTCTCTTCCCCTAACCCACGCTCTCTAGCTACAGCCTCAGGGGCATTAACACCTCAAATCCAGATGCCAAGCTAATAAGCCTTCCCCCATATGCACCATTTCAAAGGCCAAGCCTTACCATGGAATCCTGCCAGGTTGTCCTTATAGAGGAGAAGGATCTTACCTTCACAACAACTTGCTGAAGCCACTCACCTATGACACAGCAACCCCACCTATCACAGTCACCAGTAGCTTCAAGCTCAAACCTACCAAGATCCCAGACTCCTTCTCTCAGGAAAGAGACTCTTCTTCTCCCAGAGATGAATTTTCTGTCACCTTCTCCTTCCCAAGGATGGCAGACACACACCTTCTGCACTGGTGGAGTGTTTATAGTGCACCTGATTCAACTGAGCTCCGATACTGGAGATGCTGCTCAAAACGAGGAATAACCAGTACCAGTCAAGCTGTGCAAAGATCTAATAGCATAGAGGATGCTCTCAGAAGGACAAGGCTGAAATTCCAACACCGTCAACAAGCAGCACCAGGAAAGGAACAACGGCCCAGATAATACAGACTTCAACAGTTGGCCAACAGCAAGCCTGGTGATCAGATCTCCAGGAAGTCATGCTTGTTCTGCTCTACAAAGCAGCACCACCATGGCACAACTTCCTTTTGCACCACAATGCTCTGTCGGCTGTTAGGTGGGCCCCAGCAGAGGACAGACTGTCTCTGGGAGGCCAGGGGAAGGGAGTGCATGACTGCCCACAGCATTTCCATTGGCAGACCCTCCCTGGGTCAGAGACCAGGTCCTCCAGCCACATTGGTGCTGAATCCAGTGATGTCACGCTGATATGTGCCTCACACCCTGGCAATCCCTCGGCGCCTCCATTAAGAGCACAAACCAGTCGCTTCGCTGCTGTGGATGACTCACTACGAAAGGCAGCAGCCAGCCAGGTTCAGGGAAATGATTTGGAGGTGAAAAGCTCCTTAAGCTACTTTGAAAACTCCACAGCCCTAAACTGGCCCATCTGAGATACAGCATTTTCATGCAGCTTATAGATCACAATAAAAGCAAGTAGGCCAAAGACCCATCAGCCTTTTTATGTACGCTTGGCAAGGTTACAAGACAGCAATTCATTTCCCTGGGATCTCTGACTTTCCTGTAAATTCCAAGGGCTGCATTTAAAAGTGAATTGGCAGATGATTTTTTTGATTCCAAGGAAACTTGTTGGGCTTCAGCAATAAGCAAGCATCTTCAGTTGTAAACAACGAGAGGGAGGGGCGATTTCCACTGATGTCAGGAAAGCCAGCCTTGGTAGACTAGTGGCATCACGCAGAAAGAAAAGCCGGCTGGTGTGGTGAACTACAAAGAAGTTCTGCAGAAAGCTGAGTAACAGTTTTTCTCTGGAAACCCGAAAGTGCAGGCGCTTTTGGAAGGCTCTGGAATGTGTTACAAGTTGTAATCCTCCCAGCAGAACCTCAAAAGCCTTGGCTGCTTCTGCTCTTTTAAATTCGGAACTTAACAGCTATTTAACCAGAACCACAAGCGTCAGAGGTGGGGAAGGCCTAGGGATTATCTAATCTATTCCATGACTCAAGCAAGAGAACAGCAACATTCAAAACCCTGCTGCAAAAGTGATGTGAAAGCGCCTGCAGAAGAAAGTATCAGAAACCCGGTGCTGAAGGCCCAAGGAAGGACTCTCCCCTTGGCTCACAAGTTGTTAATGACACTTGTAGCTTGCACAGCTGCTGCAATGTTGCTCCTGACCAGGAGGATGATGGCCGAGTAACCTGTATGGCTTCCAAGCTGCCAGCAAATGCCCACACATGAAGGATTAATCGTTACAAGGGGCTGTAACCTGCTCAGCACACTCCCAGCTGGGAGAAGGGCAATGGCATTCATCCACTACCAAACCACGCATCTCTTAGGCTTTTACAGCAATGTAGCTTGGAGTCTTAAGGAACAAACTCTCTATAAATCACATCATAAAATATATCCAGACTGATGGTTTACAGGAGAGCTCAACAATGTCAAGATATTTTGGGAGGATAATCCAGCTTTAAAGAAAAAAAAAACAACCCCCAAACCGTTTTTCTTCTGATGCTGGAAGCAGGACAAGTTTATTGTGTGTGGATTAAAAGCCTTGCTCACAGCTTAAATATTTGAAGGTCTATCAGCCACTGGCAACTGAGTCTCACCAACACCCCCTCCTTGTTTTATTGGAATTAATATTTGTGCTTTGCAGGTCTGCTGTAAAACAGATTGTGGTTTACTGAACTTCTCACCCTCCTCCTTCCACAGGGTTGGGAGCGCATAGGGGGGCAGTGCGGTGACATTACCTGGGTATCAGTTAAGAAGAGAAGGTCTTCTTGACCCATGACTTTCTGAGCCTTCTGAACGATGTCTTATAGATAGAAGCCTCCTTTCTCCAGCAGAACTGGTTATCAGGAGGGCTGTACAGCAGAGGAAGGAAAGTCAAATCCTGACAGATCTTAACACTCCGAAGCAACAACACAGAAAATCCCTCCAAACACCCATCTCGAAGGACGGTGTCCCTCTCTCAGATTCTGGAAAGACCTCTTCAGAAGAATGGTGCTGGGACTGCAGCCAAGGAAAGCCATGGAATGAGGTAACAGCAACAGGAAATAGAGCATGATGAAGTAAAGATGCACACAGAGTTAGAAATCCATTCAAGTCCTGGCTGCCATCAGCAACAGGTCACAGCAAGTGACAGGTATGGGAAGGTCATGCCTCCTTGTGTCACCCTCAGCTTAACAGTCTCCCCAGTGTCCTCCTTCTTGGATATACAAGCAACATACCGGCAGTATCTCATCTCTTGTTTGATCATTTTAAGTCCTTGGTGACCTGAAGCAGATTCTTTCCCCATGTGGGATCTTCCGTGCTCGGAGATGTCTTTGATGGTGGAGTTTGGAGCTCCTTTTGATGGTAGAGTTTGAAGCTCCATCTGCACAGTGCCCTTCACACGCACCAGAGTAACGCACACATCAAAGCAAGGGCAGAAGTGTGCTTTTTTAGCATACAAGACATTTAATTCAAACTGGTCCCACCCAGGATTCCCAGGTTAAAATCCAAGGCCTTCCGCAGCCACATACATTGGGCTGTAAGAAAACTTGGTTCCTCCCTCTACACTGATGGAAACTTTGATACTTCAGCACAGCATTGGTTCAGACACAAGTCTCCTGGAAGGACTCAATGCCTTTCCTTGGATGTTTCACAGCTCCTTGGTATCAGGGAGGCTTACCTCTACACTGGAAGCCTGGTAAGGCAGAACTAAACTCATTTTTTGGGTCACTCCCGTTCCTCAGATCTTCAAAGGAGGAGTGGAGCTTTGCTTTCAAAGCCAGCTTTGGGTATGGTGCAACGTGCTAGTTGGGTGGCAGAGGGGGACTTGGTTAAGTCCACACATTGCAGCAAGAAGGCAGCCCATGGCTGAAGCCCTCTGTTCCCCTGATGCAGCTCGAAATGTGGATCCAGACGCTTTGGGTTTGACATCTGTACTAAAGACACAGTGAACCGTTTTCATGCATAGAAAATCTGCAAGCAGATGACTATCACCTCTGGAGCATTCGACAGCCCTTCATCTGGCCTTGACTTCATGTGCCACTGTCCTTATCAAAAGGAGCAGAGACACATCCCCAGCTGGACTGCAGGCTGTGCTGGCATCCAGCAGCCCAGATGCTTTGCCGAACTCTTCCCATCCCTCCATGCTGCAAGGCTGTGCTGGGAAGATCAGGAGCAGATTTCTCTTGAGATTTCTGGCACTCCTCCTTCCAACCATGGCTAGCAACTCCAAGAGAAATGCCTCTCATGTTTTGGCACTTCCAGTATTGGCAGAAGGCATGAGAGAGGAAAGCAAACCTGAGGCTTCCATAAACAAACAGAGATTTCTTTTCAGTGAGGGTCTGAAGAGAGCCAGAGATCTGTAAGGCAGCAGGAGGAGGGAGGATTATAGCCTCAGCATTGGTGAGTGTTTCTCTCAAAGAGAGAAGATAAATGATGCTGTACCTCTCCTGCCCGTCATGCTGTCATGGTATCCAGCCTGGATGGCAAGGAGAGATCCCTAAGTGTGCTTGCTTGAGGGTCTGTCTTGCCCAGGGACATTAGTCAGAGCTGGCAGAAACATGCTGCTTCAGCCAGAAGGATGGACAGGCTTGGGTACATCACAGCAGATCAGGGAAGTGCTTTTCCAGGTGTGGAGGCACATCCAACATCCCAGCTGCATCACAGATGAAGACAAAGCAACCTGGACTCTTGCACAGAAGCTCTTCCAGAAGGAATTTGTTTCTGTTATCCCTCTACATAGAGGTGGTCCAGGTAATAGCTGCTCTTTGCTGAGCATGTTCATTATGCCCCTGAGCCCAGTGGGTGGCACACGGAGAGTCTGCGCTGCTTCACATGCCTGTCATGCTGAGGCTGTACGGCAGAGAGGAACCTGAGCCTGGGAGGCCACTCAGCTGCTGGTAAGGCAGGGAAAGCCAGCTGACAGGAAACCTTTCTTTGTGAGATCTCCAATACCTATGGAGAGTAGGTTTCCCCAACTGGAAGATCTAAGCAAGATACTAGATGTTCAGGAAGAAACTATCACTGGAGCACCCTCGCTGCCCTAATCCAGGCTTCTGCCACTTTGAAACTGCACGAACAGCATATTCTTTTGGGGACTTAATTTTGCTCAGGCAGCACAGATTAATTAACGTGATGCTCCTGTGCATTAAGCCACACAACTTTCACGAGTCACACCGATGAGCAGCTGCTGGCCCATAACCTAATCCCCACTGACAGTACCATTTCCTTACAGATCTAAACCAATTACACGGACTCACTCTCTCTTACTGCCCGTGCAGACCAAGCTTATCAAGTTTAAGCTTAAATATATGCGATTTCTTGTTTGGGTTTTGTTTTTTCCCTCATGGAAATTGCCATACCCAACAGGACCAGCTGTTAAAAAGATTATCTGTTTGCCACACTGGTTTAAGAATAAGGTCAGGCGATCACAACTCTCCAACACACCGGTTTAGTGAAACTATGCCTCATGGCCAAGCGTGCTGCTTGGCTGAAGAGTGGCTGCTGGACAGATGTGATCTGAAACAAAGCCAGTTGGTCAGATAACAAGAGCTCAGCTCTTAATCCCGTCACTAATGAACGAGTAAGTCATGAATGAGTCACTTTTACCTCTCTGGCTTAGTTTCCCTACTAACAAAAATGAATAACCTCTTTTTTTTTTTTCTTTTTTAAACTTATCTACTTTGCTGTGATGCTCTGCAGACTGATTAATGAGGTGTTTTTCTGTGAAACAAGGCAAAAGGATGCTGGTCTTGGGAACAGCCTTGTGGAGAAGCTGCTGAAGAAGTGCATATTGTCAGGGGTGACACAGCAGAGAGGACAGAGTTTCAATATACGGCTCTGCAGCCTCGGGGCACTACATTGCTGCTTCCCACACAGTGATTTCCCCTTTTTGGATTGATTTTGTCAAAACCAGCTCGGGATGCTTCAGACAGGCACCTCTTGTGGTGTAATGAAATACTCATTTAACAAGACTAAGGTCTGTAAGGGCTTCTCTTGCTCTCGGAAGCTCCACAAAGTATAACCTACAGCTTTTGCTGGTCCGCTCTTTACATTTGTCTCGTCCAGGACTGGGTGCATCTATGTATATGTGCCTATATATTTACTTTAACATCAGCTTCTCTCTGCTCTGACTCTAGCACAACAGCCCCACTGCTCTTGGAAGCAGTTCACACAAGAGCACAAAGGGAATACTGCGAACTTCTGCGAGAGCTTCGCACGACTGATGGGGCTTGCTGTTGGAAAGGAAAGCACACATGTACCCAAGCCTTCTGAAGGTTCGGCTGTGTTTTCTGAGCTACAGGACTGGATCCTGGTATAAATTAACATTTTCCATTCCCAGATGTTCATTCCTCCTTGTTGCGACACCTCTTACCTACTTTCCCGCTGACCTTGCGCTGGGCTCGAGACTGTTCACGAGTTTTTTAGTCATTGTTAAGAACAAGGAAAAAGAAACAAACATCTGGTTAGCAGAGCTGCCAAGCGCGCATTCCTTCCTTGTTTTTCAACCTTTCAATCCCTTTGGTTTTGGCCTGAAATTCCATTTGATAAATGCACAGAGAGCCACGGGGCACTCAGATGCAATTCCGGTCCTGACCCATGCCACTGCTCCAACCAGCACCGCCTCAGTGGAAGGACTGCTGACATCCACAAGGCCCCAGACCAGGAGTAAGGCATGATCAGATCCATCTCAACTGTGTTTACATACTAAGGCCAGATCCCACTCCCGCTGAGGTCAATGGGAACTTTGCCACCAACTTCAGTGGGAACAGGACGGGGCTTTGATGTCGTGACTGCACGGCAGTGGTGTTCAAGCCCACCCTCTGCCAAGATGTGGGTTTCTCGCTTTCTGTTAGCTGAAGTGTGGCTTGGGTTTTTTTTAATGGAAACAAGGAGTTTTTGGCACTCAGCCCGCAGTGCTGTCTCAGCCTGACCAGGCCAGGTGAGGTTGTTCAGCAAAGCCTTGTGACATACCAAATGCAAGAGGGGGCACATGACAACACCTTCACATTCTTCACCCTGGCTTCACAAGCTTCAGCCTGCTGCACCTCTGCACCAGTGTGTCCTCTTGGACCACAGCTGCTCATGTCTGCATGAAGCCGTCCTTGGGTTCACCCTCCTCAGCTACAGGCACCTCTCCACAGCAGCCAAGTTACGGACCTGCCTTAGACTTCATCTGTTCATAAACAGACCCTTCAGGGTTGATTCAGACCTTGGGGAGGCTGTACCACCTTCCAGAGGCACCTGTCTTTCGCACGAGCCTGCTTAAAGGGAGGCTGAATTTCTAATTGAAGCTGTAAAACCAGGATCAAGAGCTCAGTGTGAAAAGACACTTTGAATCCCTTCAGAGAAATATCCGAGGGAAAAGGTAAGGCGTGAAAGGACTGCTGTGTTCTCACTCAACAGGATGCCTTAGCTAGGCACTGCATTAGCTGTTGCTTGGAATAGCAAGCATCTGAGTCTTTTAAAAGCTTCCCTCTGGTTTTTATTTACGTGTGAGAGAGTCTGTGTCCCTGAAAACCAGATTTGAAGATCATTAATCTGAGACAAGAAAGCGCCAGACTTCTACAATGCCGTCCCACCCAGTTGTCAATCCTCACCGACCCCAACCTACGCAACGGCTGACGCTGGGAAGCGGGATTATACTGGCCTGAGGAGCCTCTTCTTTTCCATCACCAAATCTGCGGTGTGGCTTGACGATCCAAGTTGACACCAGCCACGAGAACAATTCCATTTCCCTCCCCGCTGGTCACTTCCATAAATGCCAAGTTCTGGGCAACACAATGTACGGCATTTCCAGCAAACCGCTCAGTGATCTAATTTTCATTGCCAGTCCTTGGGGTGGGGTGTGGGTTTTTTTTGTTGGGTTTTTTTTGTTTGTTTTTAATGTACTTTCCCCCCACCCCCACCCCCCCAACCATACATTTTAGATTAAAAAATAATAATCATGCAATCTCTCAGGAAACTGGGCTTTCAAAATCAGGACAAAACAAAGCATGGTCCAGTAGAGATTTGAGTAGGCAGATTTTACAGCCCTGCAGCTGCTTGTTGGATACCCTTTTTCATTAAGATTCATTTTAGATCTGGCCCCTGCTCTCCCTTCACAAGTCCAGTTTTTACCCGATGCTTTTCCAAGGGTTCCCTCATTCAGGGGAGCTACAAACTCAACAGCCAGTTATTAATTTCATTTGCAAATATACAGCCCTCACCGAGCTTCAATTCTGATTTAAAGTGGCTTCTGAGCAAAGAAATTACAGCCCAAAAGAGAGCGATCGGCTTCCCGACACACGGGAGGCCTGAATATTATCAGTGAAGTTGCTCAGAGAGCTTCCAGTCTTAGAAAGATTTGGGGTGAGCTTGAGAGCAGAAATGCAGAAGGACCTTGGCATGCTGGACTTATCCTGGCATTGCATATGCCTAGATGGCAATACCCTTTTATCATATAGAAGGAGGAACAATGCCACTGACAGCTGGAAATTACACCATATTTGTATTGAGAAAGCTGGAGAAGTACCGGCAAGTTCAGAATTGTGAAAGAAAAACTGCTAAAACCTTCCTAGACTTTCCATCTCTCCCATCTATTGAGTCCTACCAACTCAGAGCAGCTTAACGGCCCCTGCAAACCCACCCGTAAAATCTTTGATAAAGAAAAAGCTTTGAAAAGCTGATTTGACCAGGTCTTCTCCAAATGAAAGGACTACCTTCAGGTTTTGGAAATCCTTCCTCTGTGTTGCACAGATGCCCTCTCACTGACCTATAACTTCATTTAACTCTCCTCCAGAGGAAGAAAGGAATCCTTGCTAAAATTATTAGCTCTCACAAGGAATATTTTCTTTGAGGAAACAGCCAGCACACGTGCTTTGCTTTCTCAAAGGACTCCCATGAACACAGCACAAACTGTGCTCCTCGAGCTAGGAAACTTTTTTGTTGTGGGTTTCTGAAGGCAAACAACTGTCAGTACCCTGTAATACTCTTGTCTCTCCTGCTGCACCTTGCATGGAGATGCCACAGAGCTCAACAAACAGACCTCCATTGGGTTTCATCCCGACTCGCTCAGATAGTTTGGAAGCTCAGTGTCCCTTGGTCCCGTAATCCCACTGCTCTCAAACTGCGCTTGCTTCTGCAGAGTACAAGTCCGTAGGTGCAAAGCACAGGACGTTTGGTGGGTAGCAAAGACATCCAACACCTTCAATTCCCTTTTGTTTGTCTGCTTGTCAACCCCCAAGGAAAGTGTCACGAAGTGGGAGATTCAGACTCGAAATCCAGCCCAGAGATGTTAGCTGGAACCCCACCACAGCCTCATTAGACAACATCTGCCCTAGCCTTCAGAGGGGAAAACCAAACCAGAAAGAGTTTGCGCAACATCTAATCGAACACAGTTGTTCTCAAAAGCGAGGAGGAAGAGATTCGTGCCGTCCTCCTAACATCCATCCAAGGCCCGATGTCCCCAGACTCCGCCTAATGTGATCTTGCTCAGTGTTTTGGTCATATTTTCTGCATGTAGCTGGAGAAGTTTCCCCCTCATGGAGCTTTTCTAACCATAAGGGTTGCAAAGAGTGCAAAAATATTAAGAGCAGTTGACAGAAGAGCTCTCAGGGGGACGCAAAGGCTCCTGGCTTCTACTCAGCGTACAGGCCCTTAGGATAAGGCATATCATTTTGCGTTTATAATTATTATTACTTTCATTAAAGGAGAGGAGATGAGAGATCTGTAAGGGGAGTGGAGCCTGAAATCATGCATACCTTTTTTATGACACCCAATACAAACCGCGGTCCCAGCCAAAGCACCCAGACAGCCTATTGCATCAAATCCAGCAGTAGTAGGGAAGAGAGACCTAGAAGTTATTTGATAAAATGCCACGTTATGAGGAATCCTGGCCTCAGACACAGGAGACTTTGAAGCTACTCACAGCTTTGACGCTCACACAGAGTTGCTGCATCCCTGTCCACATGCCGTTTGCTATTTCTGAGTGCTGGAGGTGCTCTCCAAGTACAGAAAACGCTGCCCGTTTTGGAGAAAGTGGGTAACTTTTCATTTTGTTCAAGGCCAGACCAAAAAAACCTTTCAACTCTCCACTGCCTCACAGCAAGGGGGAAGAGCAAGGCATTTTTCCCGTGTGAGGCAGTGCTTTGAAACCACGAGCTCACGTGTTCCACCTCAAGACTGCCTGTTTTATTTTCTTGAGCTGGGGTATCTGTTCCACTACAAAAACCTGATGGCTGCTGAAATCAAAGCATGAAGCTAGAGCCTACCCACCAACACCCACTCCAGCTTGTTCCCATATCCCCGCTTCGCAGGGGTGCAGGTTTGAGAGCAGCGACTCATGCCTCTGCCGGCAGAGCCAAAGGGAGGAGGGGATCTTTGGCAGCGTGAGGAGGAAGGGTAGGCAGAGCAAACAGCTGCTCATGGCTTAAGCAGGCCTAGAAAACCATAACCTGTCACACCGTGAGGAAGACATGGTTCTTCTCAGGCTAACACCATATTGATTTCAACAAGCACGGATTAAGCCTAACACCACCCAGGCACTTTGGGTATAATGCCTGCCTCCTTTATTCTGTAGCCATGCAGAAGCTGAGATGATCTTGTATCACTGCACTTGCCCATCATACTTCAGACCAGAAATCAGTCCCAACCACAGGTTCCCAAAACAAGAGGATGTTCCTTCACATGAGTGTCAATAGGCATCACAAAACATAACCTTCTCGTTCCCTGCCACTGCTGTGCAAGTACTGTCACCCCAAAAAAAGTCTGTTTCTCCATCTGCAAAATATTCCTCATCCTAACATGATCCTGGCAGCTTCACACAGAGGACTTGCACGCACATAACTGACCTTGAGCAAGGCACAGCATCACTTCCAGCGCTGCGTCCATCCCACACTGCTCAGCTCAGAGATGAAAAGTCTCAGAATCTGCAACAAGGAATAGAAACATACTGATCTTTCTGACCCTACTTCCTCTAATTTGGTGAATTAGACTGTCCTATAGCTTGTGACTGCCAGCTTATTATCTGGTCCTCCCAGAACTCATTAACCACTTTAAGACATTATAAAGCTTTCTAATGAAGAACAAAGAGCTGCTAAGAAAAAGCAAATGCTATGCAAGCTTTTGTGGGCATCTCATGCAGCAGCACTGCTATAGTGAGCTTCCCACTTTTGTACATGCAACTGATGTTCATTAGCACAAACTGAAGGTCAGCTTTATGGCTCTTTCAATGTTTTCATTTTGTCTGATGCATCTGTAATATCGTCTGTGGGGCTGGGCTCCCCAGGTCAGAAAGGACAGGGAGCTACTGGAGAGGGGACAGCAAAGGGCTGCAGAGATGCTGAGGGAACTAGAACATCTCTCTGATGCAGAGAGGCTGAGGGACTTGGGGCTGTTTAGTTGGCCTTGAGAAGAGAAGACTAAGGGGGATCTTTTCAGTGCTGAGAAACTCGAGAGGTGGGCTCAGGAGGATGGGTCAGTCTGTGTTCAGGGGTGCCCAGGGACAGGACAAGGGGCCATGGGCACAAACTGGAGCAGAGGATGTCCCACCTGACCCTAAGGAGGAACTTCTTTAAAGGCTGGGAGGGTGGCAGAGCCCTGGACTAGGATGCCCAGAGAGCTTGGGGAGTCTCCTTCTCTGGAGACATTCCAACCCCATGATCCTGGGTGCTGTCCTGTGCAGCCTGCTTGAGGGGACCCTGCTCTGGCACAGGTGGGACTAGAGGATCTCCAGAGGTCCCTTCCAACCCAAATCAGTCTGTGATTCTATGAACACTGATGCCAAGGAACAGTGCACTCAATGGCAGGTCCATTGAAGGATGCAGCGGTTAGGGAACAAAGTGACCTCTTCAGCAGATTAGATTTTAACCTGAATTGGCAGCTGGAATTAGTCCCAAAATATCAATGCCACGTGCCTTATCATTGCCTCTGTGTCTCAGCTGTTTACAGCAGATACGGCCAAGCGACACAAATCGATGCGCTAGAGAAATATCCAAGCCTATCTTGGGAAAGGTGAGAGAGTTCATGTAGAGCTCAGAGTCCAGTTGTTCCTGGTACCAGCTTGGTCTGCGGTGACTACGTGACCTCTTCAACTGAAATGCAGCCCAGGAAAGGAGCAGCAGGAGTTCGAGAACACATCACCTGTGTGGAAAAGTTAAAGGAAACCACGCTAAGGCCATCACCTAAGTAAAAGGCAGAGAGGATGGCAGAGCCTGGGGACAGACTGTGGAGTTGCAGACACCAGTGGAAGTGAGGGGGAAATCAGTCTGAACAGTGGGAAGCATCTTCTGTGAGTAAGGATGGGAGTGCACTAAGTGAGGCTGCCATCACTGCCAGCCTCTAAGAACAGGTAAGACGTGTCTGTTTGGAACGAAAACGTGCCACTGGTCCTGTGTTAGTGTCGTGGTTTCACCCTGGCTGTGGGCTGAGATCCATGCAGCTGCCTGCTTCTTAAAGTAAAAGAGCAGGGGAAGAGGGAAAAGGGGGAAACAAGGGAAGGGAAAAGGAAGGGGCAAAGAACTCCAAACCCAAGAAACTAAAAGGCCCGTGGGTTGGGATAAGGAGAGTTTACTGAGAGAACAGAAAGATCAAATATCCCAATGCTAACAGGACTTTAGAGCAAAAGAAGATGAAACTCTTGATCCCCAATGCAGTTTCTCCCCGACCCACACAACTCAGGCCGGACCACCCAGAGCTGTCCCGCAACCCGACCGTCCCCCCAAGCAGCACGCGTCCCGCCACCGCCCCTCTTCTTCCTCCCCTCAGCCCCTCCCCCCCCCCCCGTTCTCCTGGGCAGGACGTCATTGGCATGGAATACTCTCTTTGGCCCATCTGGGGCACCTGTCCTGGCTTCGCCCCTCCTTTCTCCTGAATAGAGAAATAGGAAGAAGCTGAGAAAGTCCTTGACTGTCTGACTGCAACTAAGAACATCAGGGTGTTCTCAGCACTGCTTTCATTGTAACTCCCAAACACAGCATCCCATCAGCTGCTACAAATGAAGTTAACTCTATCCTGACTGAAACCAGGACAGTTAGGCAAAGAAGAGGGACTGCATGGCTTCCTCAAGCCCTGTGCCAGCAGGCATCCCAACAGGAAGCAGTACATGTCCTGTACGGGGTGTTGTTAAAGATTTCTTTCTTTGGCAGCATACCTGATTCCCCAGCAGTACCGCACTGCTGCTGCCTGGGCTATGACCAGTGCTACACCCTGTGGTTTGGAAGCATCGTGCTGATCACATGAGGATCACACTTACTAAACCGCCTGGCCATGCTTACCTTAGATCTATCTGCATCACTCCGAAGGGCGCGTCTGAAAATTAACTCCCCATATTCATCACCTGAATGAAGTGTGATTTACCCCCTGTTCTCCTCCCCATCTCTCAAATCTTCTACACTGAACCTTCTCACCCATTTTCAATTTTACTGGTAAAAATTTGAACTGGGTTGGTAAGTTAAATAAGAAAGCTCATTTAAGTTTTTAACGAAGCATGCAGGCTCTGACTGCAAGATGCCCTCTCTATTCTGCCCTTGTGAGGTCCCAGCTGGAGTCCTGTGTCCAGAGCTGGGGCCCCAATACAAGAAAGATGTGGAACAGTTGGGGAGGATTCAGAGGAGGCCACAAAGATGATTAGAGGGCTGGAACACCTCTCCTACGAAGAGAGGCTGAGGGAGCTGGGCTGGGTCAGCCTGGAGAAGAGAAGGCTGTGGGGGGACCTCATTGCAGCCTGCCAGTCCCTGAAGGGAGCAGAGGAACAGGAGAGGAATCAGCTTGTTAAAAGGGTAGACAATGGCAGGACAAGGTGGATGGATTAAAGCTAAAGGAAGGAAGGTTTAAATTGGATATTAGGGAGAAGTTTTTCACAGAGAGAGTGGTGAGGGGCTGGAACAGGCTGCCCAGAGAGGGGGTGGGTGCCCCATCCCTGGGGGTGTCCAAGGCCAGGTTGGCTGGGGCCCTGGGCAACCTTGTGTAGCTCCAGGCCTGGAGGTTGGTGGCCCTGCTTGTGGCAGAGGGGTCGGAACTCTCTGATCCCTTCCAACCCAGACCACTCTATGATTCTATGCCCTGCTGTCTTCTAAGGTCACCATAAAGAACCCACAGGACACAAAGTGCCACTGGAGTGCCAAGGATCACCATGAAAGACTTGTGCTCATTGATGTAGAGGCTAAATAAAGGACCAGGTTCTTCATTGCTGTGTGTTTGTGAGGACATGGGGAAGTCTATTCACCCTCTTGCTTTCTTTGTGGGTTTCACTGATATTTCCACTAAGGAGGACAGTGCTTTGAAGCAGGAGGCTGGGTATGTTCTTAAGAACTGGGGGTAACTCCAGAATGCAATTATATTATTAGTCCAAATAACGCATGACATTTCCTACTACAGCACATCTAGAAGGAATTTTTACATAGTTTTTAAGACTCCAGAGTCACTTCAGCCCAGCGCAGCCAGCTGGTCACTGAAATACCAGCTGTTCAGGAGAGCAAACACTAGTTGGTTTTTTTTTTTAAAAGTGTTTAAAATGTCTTTTAAAGAAATAACTTCTCCTTGTCTTGCTCCATTGAGCTTCAGTGAGCTGAGTGGATTAAGTTACAGCACCACGAGCAATAGTTGAATTACAATCATGAACATACTTCTCTTTGGTGAACTTGTAGAGAACATGAACACTGTTTCTCCACATCCCTGAGGAGTAAAAGCACCTGTGGAGAGGGATCTCTCCCCTAGGGAACCCTTGTGTACTTTGCAGTAGTATTTTATTAAGAGCTGGAGAGTTCAAGGGTCTCACAAATGTAAGTTTTAAATTAGCTTTCCACTGTGCCCCAAACACTCAACTAAACTTTAATCCAATCACTTGATTTGACTCCAAGCGTGATTTATCTTTTAATCATCATCTGCTCAACGAGGGGGAAAAGAAAGCAAACTAGTTCTTGGCCCACTGTGACTCTTACACAATTTTACTGCCATCAGAGTTGTGTTTTCCTTTTGGCTGATGCCTTTGGCTTCCTATGTAGGTATGACAGGTCCTGCTCCCTCCTGCCCCCATCCACCCCCCACCCCCCCAAATACCAAACGCTTGCACTGAGTCTTTGTCCTTCCCACCTTTTCCCACGGACACCCGGGATTTGTATTCTGCATTTTCCCAATGTCTTCACAGAATCACAAAGTTGGGAAAGACCTTTAAGATCATCAAGTCCACCCGTTCCCATCCTAAGCTAAACCAGATCCCTGAGCACCTCATCTACCCTTTTTTTAAACACATCCAGGGAAGGTGACTCAGCCCCTCCCTGGGCAGCCTGTTCCAGACCCTGACAACTCTTTCAGTAAAAATTTTTTTCTAACATCTGATCTGTCCCTGCCCTGGTGCAGCTTGAGGCCATTTCCTCTTGTCCCATCTCCTGTCCCCTGGCTGAAGAGACCATCATCCACCTCTCTACAGCCTCCCTTCAGGTAGTTGTAGGTGGTGAGATGGTCTCCCCTCAGCCTCCTCTTCTCCAGGCTGAACACCCCCAGCTCCCTCAGCTGCTCCTCACAGGATTTGCCCTCCAGCCCCTTCCCCAGCCTGGCTGCCCTTCCCTGGACTCGCTCCAGGACCTCCATGTCCTTCTTATGGTGAGGAGCCCAGAACTGGACCCAGCACTCGAGGTGCAGCCTCACCAATGCTGAGTACAGGAGCACAATCACTTCCCTAGACCTACTGGCCCCACTATTTTTGATACTGCATTAACCACAAGCATCTGCTGCCATCTGACCTGACCCAAAACACAGGCTGCTTTAGCAGGGGGCTCACTGTTTGAAATGAACGGCATCTTTCCTGGAAGGACGTGTTACGTGAGAGCATGACAACACAAGATGAACCAGCCCCAACCTGCCGGGCACCCACAGCAGTTGGGCCCCAGGGCAATGATGTTTCCTCACAGACAGACCTTGATGAGATTTAACCCCTCCTCCACATGGCTGGCTTGCTGACCTCCTGTCACACACAGTGTGCCTCTGTTTCTTCATCTGAAAACGAGACTGTTCAAAAACTGGTTTAAGTATATAATATAAAGCCCACAGTTTAAAATACTGCTCTCCCTAAGTTCTTCCTAACATCTGAATGCTGCATAGACAACACCGCGTATCGATAAGCAACCTGGGGGAGCTGCCTGCTGGCACCCCTGGGCACCACGGCACCCTCATCACCAGCCACAGCCACACCATTTAATGACATCTACCTCCAGAAACATCTCAGCCATTTGCTTTTGTCTGCAGGTGTTGGCCACAATGAAATGTACCTCTGCAGCTAAAATAGGGACGGGACCCAACCTTTGCCCACAATGGCACGAACTGCAGAGCCTCTGAGGTCCAAAACTGTTGTGCAACATCTTACTGTGTGTTGCTATTCATGTCGGTGGCTTGTGCAACTCACAGCTCCAGCTGACGGTGGAGGGCAGAGCCTGCAGAAAGCTGCTCTCCTCACAATTCCCTGGCTGCCTAGCACGGTGAAGCAGAACCACTCCCCGGAGCTTACGCATTTCTCAAAAAGATTTGCTATCTAGTGAGTCCTCCCCACTATTGTCTAGAAGTTTCAGACAAATTCCTTGAAGACTGTCTCAAATTCCAGTGCAAGGCACTGCTTGACAGCCTTCTCCAAGCGCCAAGTTTGGGAAACAGAAGATTTCATTAAAAGCTCAGGGTTTTTTTTTCCCTTTATCTTTCGTTGGAAAACCAGAACACATAGGGCTGAAGACACATAGCCTTCCCCAAATGCACCTGGGTGGGAGAGAGAGGTAACACCAGGACCTAACTGACCAGTTCTGCCAGGCAGTAACAGATCCTTGTCTCTGGGTTTCACAGGGGCAGCTGTGCCGTGCCTTGGCCAGGAGTCCACACTCTCCTGGCTCTGATGCAGCCAGCTCTGGGGGTTCCTGGAAAGAACACAGGAATCCGCTCATGTTAGTAACTCCCCTGGCATCCCCTGCTAGCTTCCAACATTCTCCAGTTTAGGGACTTCTGCAGCTGTGGCTGGTTTATGCTGAGGCTGCAACTGTTTGAGAAGCCACAGGTTCTTTCTGTGTGGGTCTGAGATGCAGCCTGAACATCTGGCAAGCAAAGCAGACATACGTAGGTGCAGAGAAGGCACCATGCATTTGCAGAATGCCCAAAGCTTCAGTAAATGGATTTGCTTGTGGGCCTGATGAAAAAAAGACTCAAGTATCACTTGGTGGTCACCCCTGGAAGCTGAAGTAGAGGTGTCCTCCCATTCCAAAGTAATTCATCCTCCCTGCTTCAAATTTCCTGCCAGCATTGGTAGAGTCCATCCAAGTCTCAACATTCCCTTCCTAGGAAGCTGAAATCACATGCTGACTTTGTTACCCAGCTTACCATGCAGGTCCCCAGCTCTCAGGGACTGGGTGCCTTGCTGGGAAGTGCTTCCCTGGTCCATCTCCATTCACTTGCTCCTATGGCTGCAGCTGGGCAGCCCAGGTGTCGCTGGCAGAGGTCCTGCCTGCAATCCGGTTCTTCCCTGCAGTTCTGCTGCTGGGGAGGGTGTCCTCTGCTCCAGGGTACCTGCAAGTTGTCCCCCCCAACCTTTCCAACCAGGGCACTTGTCAGTAATACAGGCATGGCAAAGTCTTTGACTAGGAAATCAGACACACACCTTCAGCAAAGAGAACGATGTCCTGCCAACACTTGCAGATCCTTTGGTGGTCTACTGCTCAGGGATGCTGAGTCAAGACTGGATGAATCCTCTTAAAAAAGGAAAATAAAAAATCCAACTACAGCAAGAAGATCCCACCTGGCTGGGGGCCAAAGTTCCTGGGCAATGACCAAAGATGTGAGTGATCACACAGTGATCAGACTAGAGGATCTTAATGATTCCCTGCTGGCTTTAAATCCTATAAAGACTCACTTCTTGCTGATGCTGAATTCACAGAGCAGGAATTCACACTTGGGACCCTACCTAATGTGACTGCCATGCACAGGAATTATTTGAATGCTTCACTGTTTTTTATGGTGGGAGACTGTATCTATGCCCCTGGGGACAGCTCTGAGGTCTCCCGCTTGTTTGTTTGCCACTTGTCTTTCCAGAGAGACCTCTGACCCAGCAACCACCTGCCAGCAGGAATAAGGAGGCAACGCCGAAAACCAGATCATCAGCAGCTCATACCCCTGGAAGGGGACTGCAGGGCTGGTGTTTCCAAGGCAGGGCATGTTGCTGTGGGGCCCAACTGCAACGCTGTCCCCTCACTGGCCATGCAAACAGCCCAGCCAGGTTGTTCCAACATTGCTTCTGAAGACCTTGATCTTTGCAAGACTTTACACTCCGCATCTCCCATGAAGTCCTTCAGTTGTCCCCAGCTGCCACTGTCTTCGTCCCCACACAGATACGGGAGGGAGCTTTCTCTTCCAGACCAGTTCGCTGCTGTAGCTGCCATCTGACCTTGCTCACAGATTTCCAGTTCTTCTCTCCCAAATTTCTTAGCGACATTTCGGCAACACATCGGAAAAAACCCAATACACTCCTCCCCCTGCCCCAGCGCAGCATCACGGTAACGCGGTGTGACAGCTCTCATTAGAAACAGGTTTGGGTGTGCTTGGTCTTGCCACCGTGTCCTCAGCCAGGGCTGTGAGTTTGGGTTTTTTTCTGAGCAAACTGCCTGAAGCTGTAAATCCTGATCAGGACGATCAGTAATGAAGGCAGGATGGTGCTGCCACGCTTCAGTGCTGTCAGAACTCCAGCCCGAGTCAGCCAAGGCTACGAGGGACCGAACTGCATCCAAAGCACATCTGAGGTGCCATTCTATGATTCCATGATTCTATGAGGTGGTTGGTAGCAGCCAGGAGGAACCACCTCCCAGACAGAGAGCGGGACTGCGGCATCTCACGTACATGGAGGTTTTCCTGAGCGAGGGCTCCTGCTTTACAGTGAGAACATGTAAATGTTTCCCGTAAAGTCAAAACAGCTGTCAGTCAAACAGGCATCACTCTGTAAATCTGCCTGGGTGACTCTTGTTTTCAGACCCCAGGTCTGCAGGCAGGTTTATGAGGTGTTGCTGGCACGATTAACAAGTCCCAAGGACCACTGCACAGGTGCAGTGAGCAGGAGGGGAGTGGCGCTGGGGGAGGATAGGGAGCAGGTCCCAGCCCAGCTGGAGCTCCGCCATCAGCCATGCCAGCCTGGTCCTCAGGCTCCGTGCTCCAGTTTGGTGCTTGGTGAGTGCTCAGGCTCCAAAATCCCAGAGAGGTGACACAAAAATGGGAAACACCATGAGATTTCGCACAGGGGTGCAAGCTGGAGCTGAATAAGCATGGGTGTCTCCTCTCCCTACCATCCCTCCTTTGGCTGGGCCAGGCTGTGTGTCCTCCTAAGCTCTCTCCCTCAGAAGAAGGGGAGGGCAAATGGAGAAGAGCCTCAGTTACAGGTTTGTGGGTTGTATGTCTGTTGAAGTATTTCTTCATTAAACCCAGACTGAAAACAGTGCAGGTACTCGGGATGGCTTGTGCCCAAAGAAAGGGCAGCTGGCCAGCAGAAACGTATAGCAGCCCCTATAAGAACTGTTCACGCTCTTCACAGAAGACATGTTTTCTACAACGGTTTTGTAAAGGGGCTGAGATTTGTTTTCCTTGAGACAAAGCTGGCAGAATAGCTTCCTTCGTTCCTGAGCTCTGATGAAACCCACGTTCTCAGGCACATACCCATGAAAGGGAGCGAAGCACCTAAAGTCATCGCTTCGAGACAGCCACATAAGCCTAAGAACAGCACCAGACTTGACACAAAACGGCAGCTTTTCATCTTCCCAGAGAGATTTCTTGCTGGCTATTTGCAGGCACCACCTTTACGTCAGTGCCACACTGACCTTGCTGGGGGATGTTCTGGATGGCTGAAGAAAACAAGGTGACGTGCAGCACCAGCAGCCTTCCTATGGCATTGCATGAGGAACACCCCTTCAGAAATTCCCACAAGCACTTCCATCTCTTTGGGATCAGACATCAGCTAAGCACAGGCTGACATCCTTGTCTCCCGAAGGTGACTGTTCACTCAAGCAAGCAGTCACAGGACGCACTTCCTTGGACAAGGAACCGTTTGGTGGTAACAATCCAGAGGTCATCCCTCGACTCGTAAAAACCTCCATGAAAAGGGGGAAACCACAAGTGAGTGTTTTTATTAGGGAAAACATCTCCCTTCTCCTAGAGACTGGGATTAATTTCCAGTAACTTTGCAAACAGCCGGCAGGAAGGTTAAAGTGACTGCGCTCACTTTTAAACACCAATGACTTTTCAAGCAGAGATTGTCATGAGCAGTTTATACTATTAATGAAATAAATCCAAGTTATATTAACAATCATTCACCAGCATCTTCCTCCCCAATTTTTGTCATCTGATGTTTCTACCCTGCAAATAATAAAGGTCCTGTTACCTTTTGCACTTAAAGTCAACATCCTGCGTACGCTCTGAAGGTTTCATTGCACAGTTATGTGAGCATCTCAGGAAGAGCCATTATCCCTTTGAAATTCTCTTGCCCTGGAAATCCTTGTTCTGCTTTTCATTACTTCCTTGCATTTGCTATTCATTTAGCCTAAAAAGCAGCACATTCCACTGTTAAATAATAATACTTGCACTTTTCTTGCCCCTAGCACTTCACAAGCAACATGCCCAGTAGTTCAGGTGTCCCAGACGTGGCATGCAGCTCAAAGAAAGGTACAGGAGCTTGGTGGTCTACCCTTTAGTAAGGATCTCAACCACCCAATTATGAGGCCAGCTCAGGTCCTGGAGATCCCTTTGCGTGGCAGCACCCTTCTAACACACAGTGAGCGAGCTACATGACTAGGAGCTGCACTCTCCCACCTTGATGAAGCATTCCCCAGAGCTTTTGGCATCTTTCATCTAGTTTTCTCCATTCATCTGAAACCCAACTCCCAGCTCTGATGATGAGCTGCACAGCATAACATTGCATTAGCAGCAGTGACATGATGGACTTGTACTTTGGAGTCATCTAACTTGAAAGTAAAGCATCTGGTCCTTTCTACATCTGTTCTTTGTCCAGGCCAAGGACTGACTCCCTTTATTAAGCAATTAAAGATGATGGAAACATGCTCAAACTAAATTCCCAGGGAAAAAGAAAAGAAAAGAAAAAAGAAAGAAAAAAAAGAAAGGAAAAAACCCTTTTGCTAGAACTGGGAGGTTTCACTGGTTCCACCAAAAATACAATACAGAAGGTTCCCCAAGCTGAGTCTGAAATAAAGCCAATGGGACAAGAAGAGGAGAGAAATATCTACCTCCAACATAACCTCAGGAGACCCTGTAATCTGTGGTGGTTTAGCCCTGGCTGGAGGCCAGACACCCACCAAAGTCAGTCTATTATTCTCCTTTATAGTTGGACAGGGGATAAAATATGTATCGAGTGGCTAAGGAGTCGAGATAAGGACAGGGAGAAATCATCCTGTCATCAACAACATGGGCAAAACAGACTCAACACAGAGTGAAGGAAAGAAAACTATCTCATTTATTACACTACACTTAAAAAAAACAGTGAAACTGGAGTTGGAAACGTGACCAAATCTTAAAACAAACGCAACCAGGTCTTAGAACACTTTCCCCTCACCACTCCCTCCTTAGCAGACTTTAGTCAGGGTTTTTGCTCCCTTCTTCCCTCCCGTTGTGGCACAGGGGGGGCAGGGACTGGGGAAAATGGGGTTCTTGGTAACACCTTCCCCCCACCCCTCCATTCTCAGCAGACTTCCCTTTAGCCATGATCTTGCTCCCTTCTTCCCCCCTGCTCACAGCATGGAGGGGCAGGGACTGGGACAACGGTGTTCTCAGTCACTTCTTCATGAGCTGTTTTCCTTTTCCAGATCTTAAAACACTTCTACCTTCCCTCCCCCACCCCTCTCTTCTTAGCAGACTTCACTCTAGTCATGATTTCACTCCCTTCTTCCCCCCAGTGTGGCACAGGGGGGCAGGGACTGGGAGATGGGGCTTCGGTCAGTTCCTTGCAAGTTGGTTTCCTTCTCGGCCGGGGTGGGGGCATTCATTCCACACCCTCCCCCTGCTGCACCGTGGGGTCCCACCCATGGCAGACAGTCCTCCAGGAACTTCTCAAATGTGAGTCTTTTCCCACAGGGCTTTATCTCTTCCCCAGCTGCCCTGCTGTGGTCACTGCTATGGTGGGCAGTAGTAAATCCCAATGTCTCTCAGTCCCAGTCCTCCACCTGGTCACCAGCCTCCCCCCAGCAAACCTGTTCTGGCACAAATCTCTCTCTCACTCACCTCTGTGTCTCTGGCTCTGTCCATGGGCTGCAAGTGCTGGCAGAGGCTGGCTCCAACGCAGGTCACAGCATCTTCTCTATGTCTCCACCTACTCCATACAGTGTGGGGCCTCTCCACGGGCTGCCAGTGGGGTCTGGGCCTTGTCCCTGGGCTGTGGGGGGGACACCCGCTCCACCATTGGTTTCTCCAGAGGCTGCAGGAGCATCTTTCTCTCCAGCACCTGAGGCACCTCCTCCCCTGCCCTCCCTGGCCTTGGTGTCCACACTGCTCCTCACATCTTCTCACTCCCTTCTCTGGGGCAAAATGCAGCTGCCAGCAGGTTTTTTTCTCCTATATGTGATTCTCAGAAGCATTATGACCAGCTCTGATTGGTCAGCAGCAACTCTGGCCTTGACTTGGCCTTGTTTACAGTTTGAAGCTGGTAGAAAACTGTAACTGCTGCTTACAAAAACCGTCTCAGAAGCAAAGCTACCCAAAACTGCAACAAATCTTTGAGGTACAGGTACAGGGTCACAGCTTTCACACACTGTGAAGCAAAACAAATGCAGAGGAAATACTCCCTTGAAAGCAGGTTTGTACCCAAAATTCTATGCATTCGGCAAAACTGCAGAGTCTGCTAGGGGTGGATTTGGGTAGACAGAGAAAGTGGGACAGGATGGATGAAGGTAGTTCTCAGCATTAATGGGGAAAACTGTAAAGGGAGACCTAGATATCCAGACATGAAAGAATTTAAACCCAGAGAAACAGGGCTCCATTGCCCATCACAGACGTAAATCCAGGACAGTTTGAGACTCAAGGATTTGCTTTCATTAGATCCTACTGATTAAAAATGACCAGCAGCCAAATGTTATTCCTGGATCCCACACAGGGTCTGAAGAGGTTTTGGGGGAAATGGTAGTTGATGAGGTCTTGAAATGATACTAACATGTTTTAATTAACAGCATCCCAACTCAGTGTGGTACCCATGCTACCTCGTTCCCCACTGGAGACCCCTTCATCCACATCTTCCACCCAAGTGCAAAATCAGCCCAATTAACGATACATTCTCTTCCTCTCTGATGAACAGAGGTGCAGAATCAGTGGTAGTGCAACAGGTCTTGAGTTGTGGAAAGGGTTGTTCATACAAGGGACGGGAACCTCAGCTTCTCTTCTGAGACCTGACCTCTTTCATAGCTGGCTTTCTAAGGGGAAATCTTTCTTTGCTTTTCTCTCTTTCTTCCTCTTCCTTCCACCCTTCGGCTTTGTCCAGAGTCTCTCTAAGAGCGCCAAATTCCCCTTGAACATGCTAAAAGTAGGCTTGCTGGTACATCTGGTCTCCATCTGTGGAGCCAGACATATCCCCAGGCAACATTATTAGCAGTGATGGATCTAGAAAGGAACATTAAGCACTGAAGAAGCATCTGCTGAGAAAGAGGAACCCAGCACATAAAACTAACCACGTTATTTGCTCAGCTTCCTTGCCTCTGCCCATTGCTCCCCGTGGACAATAACTGTCTCCTCCAAAGCCCCGGTCAGGAGAAGACCTGCTGTTCTCTCGCGGATTTTGGTATTTTCAAACATTTTATATTCGTGCCTAAGGTGGCCAAATGAGCACTACCAAACGCTCACTCAAACAGTGACTAGGGAGCTGTAGAAGCATCTAAAAGAGAAGCTGAAATCTGGGAACTGCAAAGCATCCATGTGAGGTCAACAGTGCAGCAGCGCTGCACAGGTGTTTGGGGTAGAGGCAGCGCGGTGTGGGGGGAGCTGAGGCAGAAAGGATTTTCTGCTGCCTGTTCTCTGTGAAGCTGAGCCCAAATCTGCTTACCAAGGGTTTAGAAGGGACTGCTGGCATCAGACATGGAGCTCCACCACCAAGCACGGGGACTGTAGCGAATGGTTTCTTTTGGGAGCATCATTTGTACGTGACACTGGGAAGTAACAGTGATGTGATTTGGAAGAAAACATTGCAGAACAAACTCCACATTGACTGGCCCAAATTCAAGTGTCCACTGTGCCACCTAGAGCTGTGACAGTTCCTTTCCCCTCTCCTGCATCCCCTCCTGCCCTGCCAGTCAGCTGCCTTGTCCCACGCTGGGACTTATCTGGAACAGAAGCTGTTTGTCACTACAGATTTTCACAATACCAACATTCTGGTGTTGGATACATTAGTGTCATGACAAAATCAGCGCAAAACACGTGCCCTAAGCTGACCAAGCCAGATACATTCCCATTATTTAGCCTTTATTTGCCCTCTATTGTCACACTTGGTGACCTCCTTTGCTGACCAGATTTACGCAGAACGGGTTTCTTCTTCGATGAGCACAAGAAAAGAGACAGCCCCAGCATTTCATACCCTGCGACCTTCTCACATCCGCCCCTTGCAAATATCTTCCTCAGAGCCTGTTTTCTGTTGCCTTCAGCTTCCTGGGACAGGTAGAACCACCCCAAGGCAAAATCCCAGGTTACTAAGGAGAGTCATTACTAACCTGTTCCTTATCTTAAAATAAACCCCTCCCCTCACAGCTACCAGGACTGGATCCTAAGTCACTGCTGGATGGCAGGCCTCAGCATCCTTCTGGATCCATTGACAGTGCAGGTCATTATGTGCTTTCTGGCTCTTTATCTGCAGCTCGTGATCTGTGCTTTTTCCTCCTCTTTGAGGAAGCTGTCTGTGCTCAAATTTCACCACAGACACCACCTGAAATGTCACACAGCAGCCGGACGTGAGCTTGTGCATGAAGTCAAGCATTTGATTCAGCGTCTTGATAAAAGTTGTGACAGGAAAAGCATTCTGGCTTTCTCTAACTTAAAACATGTTTCCATCCTATTCATTCAAGCCCTTAAAATATCACTTAAACTCCTTCTGAATGAATTTAAACACTGGCTTACACACTGTGGAAATCAAAGAGGCTGAAGTGCCCAGTTATATTATGCACTTGCTGTCTAAGTTGAGGCGGTCCTTAACACCTTCCACCCAATTTGTCCAGCATCCCAGGGATGCTATAGACACCTGTATCTCTCCCAGTTTGTGGTGCATCTCAAGGTGTGGCCCCCACCGTTGACTATTCTAGGCTTGCACCCACTGTGGTTATGACAGCTGCTGTTATCTTCCAGGGCTTGGTATAGCCTGAGGCAGAGCACTGAATGTCTGCCTGGCCCACAAATCATAGAATCATAGACTGGTCTGGGTTGGAAGGGACTCCAAGGATCAGAGAGTTCCAACCCCTCTGCCACAAGCAGGGCCACCAACCTCCAGGCCTGGAGCTACACACGGTTGCCCAGGGCCCCATCCAACCTGGCCTTGAACACCTCCAGGGACGGGGCACCTACCCCCTCTCTGGGCAGCCTGTTCCAGCCCCTCACTACTCTCTCTGTAAAAAACTTCCCCCCAATATCTCACCTAAACCTTCCTTCCTTTAGCTTTAGTCCATTCCCCCTTGTTCTGCCATTATCTACCCTTTTAACAAGCTGGTTCCCCTCCTGTTTCTCTGCTCCCTTCAGGGACTGGCAGGCTGCGATGAGGTCCCCCCCAGCCTTCTCTTCTCCAGGCTGACCCAGCCCAGCTCCCTCAGCCTCTCTCCAGAGGGGAGCTGCTCCAGCCTTCTAATCATCTTTGTGGCCTCCTCTGAACCCTCTCCAAGAGTTCCACATCTTTCTTGTATTGCAGGCCCCAGATCTGGACACAGGACTCAGGCTGGGGAGTGCAACTGAAGCATGCATCAGAAAACACCACAACAAAACACAGTGGCACTGGCTTAGTTTGGAACCTCGTATGAAGTTAACACAGCAGTGCATCCCACATCTCTAGCCCAACCACTCTTTTGCTAGAAGTACAGAAGATGCCACTAGCTTCTGATATCAAAGCAGGCAGGATCATGTGTTTCTGACAGCATCAGAATAGGGTTTTGTTTGTCCAGCCACAGGAGAAGGCAGGGCTAGAAGCACTTTACCAACAAGACAAAAGGCCGTATTTTTGTTTCTTCCTTCAACCACTCCTAACCAAACCTAACAACAGTAACAACAAAATCCCTATGTGAATCCTACTCTAAACAACAAATGGAGAGACTGAGCTTGTGGAAGAACTCAATAACTGCTTCAATGGATTTTCCAAGAGAAAGTCAATAGAAGATTAATTCTCTCTCTTGTTGCATTCATTCATGTTGTTTTGTAGTTAATGGCTAATAAAAAGAGAAACACGTGTACTAATTAGTTTTGAGCAGAGAAGAATAGGATCATTGCCCTGCTGAGGAGCTATAAAGTATTTAAATCACGAGACCCACTTGGATTTGCAACTGGGGAAACTTTTCTGACAGCCTTCCTCGGGGACACAAGCAAGACTCCCTGTCCCTGATATTTATTTGGGTCGGTGATACTAACAAAATTTGAACCTCATTTTCCTGATAATCAGCTTAGTCTGAACTTGCAAATTTGCTTGGATTCATTACATGCTTCAGCTTGGTAGGTCAGAGGATGGAGCAACTCGATTACAACTTTGAGCAGGAAGTCTCCTCTCCTGAATTTCCCTTCTGGGACCAGCCCAATTCCAACGCTCAGCTGGACAACTTCCTACTGGACTGCTCTTCCTTGGTAGACCAGCTGTCCCCTTGGCCCTCCACTCCCTGCCTGCCCGCCCTTGGGGAGCCACTGAGCAGAGCTGTGGAGGGTGCTGAACTGGACAGCTCCGCACTGCCGACAGGGCCCGCTGCCCCACTGCCCTCCAGCCACCCCCGCCAGCGACACGCCGCCAACATCCGCGAGAGGAAGAGGATGCTCAACATCAACTCTGCCTTTGACCAGCTGAGGCGTCACATACCAACCTTCCCGTACGAGAAGCGTCTCTCCAAAATCGACACCCTTCGCCTGGCCATCGCCTACATCGCTCTGCTTGGTGAGATTCTCCTCTCCGGGCGCAATCCCAAATCCTACGTGGAGCAGTGCCTGAAGGATGGTTTGCAAAGTCAGCACCGGGCAACCTGGAATACAAGCGGTGAGTGAACAAAGGGTTGTATTTTCAGGGATCGTAACATGGTTTGGAGTTGCCAGCAGGAGTGAATCCCTTTGACTGCATTTGAACATCCACTTGTCACATTCAAATACCTCTGGCAACGTACAATTCACCTTAAAAAAAAAAAAGAGTAGCTAAGTAGTCTTGCAATAGAAAAAAAAATCCAACCTTTTCCTCTTTCTTTGCAGGAGGATCTTTTTCTTAAAAAAAAAACCCACAGAAGAACCACTTAGCACACTTATGGGAATGGTTTCTTTTACAAATGAAATTAAAGATTTTGCTTATTCTCAGAGTACGGCTTTAAACTTTATTTTTTGTACTGTGTCAAGTTGTTCTTTTACAGTTCAAGCTGATTGAGGCTGTAGGGATTTTCTTAGGGATTTTATTTTCTTTAGCTTGTACTTGATTGGGAGGAACACCCGGCTTTGAACATCAGTACAGGCTGGGGGTGACCTGCTGGAGAAGAGCTCTGCGGAGAAGGACCTGGGGGTCCTGGTTGATGACAGGTTGGCCATGAGCCAGCAGTGTGCTCTGGGGGCTAAGAGACCCAATGGGATCCTGGGGGGCATCAAGAGGAGTGTGGCCAGCAGGTCACAGGAGGAGATCCTCCCCCTCTATTCTGCCCTGCTCAGGCCCCACCTGCAGTATTGTGTCCAGTTCTGGGCTCCCTGGGATAAAACAGACAGGCATCTCCTGGAGAGAGTCCAGAGGAGGCTACAGGGATGATTAAGGGCCTGGAGCATCTCCCCTATGAGAAAAGGCTGAGTGAGCTGGGACTGTTCAGCCTAGAGAAAAGACTAAAGGGGGACCTTATTAATGTTTATCAATATCTTAAGGATGGGATGCAGGGGGAAATGGGCAGCCCCTTTTCAGTGTCTGTGGAGACAGGACAAGGGGCAATGGCTGCAAGTTAGAGCATAGGAAGTTCCACACCAACCTGGGGAAGAACTTTTCCCCAGTGAGGGTGAGGGAGCCCTGGGACAGGCTGCCCAGGGGGTGTGGAGTCTCCATCTCTGGAGAGATTCCAGCCCTGTCTGGATGCTGACCTGTGCAATATGAGCTGGGGAGCTGCTTTGGCAGGGGGGTTGGACCCAACGATCTCTCAAGTTCCCTTCCAACCCCTGTGATTCTGTGATCAACAGAATCTCAGTCCTTAAACACAGATCTGTTGGAATAGCCACGGCACTCTGGGAGATACTGCAGTTTAACACTGAGAACCAGGATACACAAGGCAGTGACCTCAAACTTCTGTTTCAAGGGGCGACAAATGCCTATTTCCATTTACATTCCTATATAATTATTGCTATTTTAAAGCAAAGGACTGTTATTCAGATTTCTGTCTGGCTTCTACTTAAACCTGATTTGTGCAGGATTGATCTTTGTGCTTGCTTCCACCGGAATATGTTGCAGGGCAGGGAGGAGCAGAGGGGGACCTGCAGCAGTTCTTGGTGCTTTGCATTAGGAGGTAATTAACCTCCTTTCCCAATCTGCCCCTTTGCAGCATGTTAAGGGCCTTTGGAATTTGTCGCTTTTTGGAAACAGGCCTTGAAGTATTACCAACCTTGGAAAAGTGCAGCACAAGCAGTGGAAAGTCACTGCAAAGGACTATTCCCATTTCATTCCACGGGGCAGCATCAAAGGGACAAAGCCTAGGAGGAAAACACAACCAGTTTAATGGAAAAGTTAATGAACTCTTTTTCTCCTTTCTTATTTCCACTAGCTACCTGACTGGGAAAATGACTCCTGATACACCACTGATCACAGCTCTCTTGACTCCAGAGAACTTTGAGATTTTATTTTTCAGCTGCCCTCACTTCTAATAGATAAACAGCATCTCTCACTGGTATCACCCCTTTCACCAGGCTTCTAGTAAGCAGATGTTTCTGAAGAGCTGCACTTAGAATGATCTACATGAATGAGGCTCCTGTTAACTTGTTAAACTCTGATTTAAATTGTTTAAATGTTTTAAAACTCATGCAGTATGTCTTTACTTTGTTTTCCTTTCTACCTTCTGTTGTGCGCAGATCTGACTGCCCGCCTGTCCTGGGTGAAGTGGGATTAAGCAGTACCCAAAAGACAGGTCTCTAGAGGCAGCCCATGGCATAATGTGATGACCTGCCTGCTGGGTACCAGCTGCTCCATCCTCAGCACTGCAAGCAAAAGCATGGCACCTACACTTCACTTAGTGTCACAGACTGCTTCTCTCCATGCGTCCAGCATCCTCCTCTTTTGGTGTTAACCCATTGCTGTGTAGCACCTTCTGCTTGTCTGTCTTCTAGCTTCTCACACCCTTAGATGACTCTTCCATGAAAGTAACACTATGGATTTAAAATCAGTATTGTTACAATCACGACAACAACATTTTCTCTTCTACTGAATGAGAGCTGTGTTCAAATCACATTTCCAATCCAAGGGGAAAACCTACCCTTGATCACCAGAAAAAAACCTAAGCACCATCTGCAGCAACCCCTTGCTTGTCCTTAAGATGTCCAGGGCTGCAACTGTGAAACTCACTAGCAATTTTGAGCACACAGACCATAAAAGGGCCAGTGTTCAGGAGATGAGAGACAGGTCTTTCTGTCTGCATCTTTCTCCAAAATCTCTCATGCCTTCCTTCTGGTGTGACAATTTTGGGAGATCAGAGTCCAAGATACTCTTGGTATGGAAAGGCTGACAACTGCTAGCACTTGAGCACCACCTCCTCCAGCAACCTGATGCTCCTCCAGCAACAACAGGGAAGGCTTTGGTAAAGTCTTCCAAAATTAAAATGTAAAGTCCCTCCACAACCCCTGCAACAAAGCAGAAGGATGAAGTAGTGTGTTCACACTTGGAAAATGATGGCCTGAGAGTTGTTTCCACAGAATAGCCATCCTTCTTGACCAAATGACCAAAAAGGTCAACAGCACCCTGGTCTGTTTAGTCTGGAGGAGGCTGAGGGGAGACCTGATCATTCTTGATAACTACCTGAAGGGAGGCTACAGAGAGGTGGGGGGCTGACCTATTGTCCCTAGTGACAAGCAATAGGACAAGAGGAAATGGCCTCAAGCTTCACCAGGGGAGGTTTACATTGCAGGTTAGGAAAAGTTTCTTCCCAGAGAGGGTTGTCAAGCACTAGAACAGGCTGCCCAGGGAGGTGGTGGAGTTGCCATCCCTGGAAGGGTTTAAAAGATAAGTAGATGCAGCACTAAGGGACATGGTTTAGTGATGGTTTTGGCAGGGATAGGTTGATGGTTGAACCTGAAGATCTGACCTGTCCCTTCCAACCAAGCCCGTTCTGTGATTCTGCAGCCCATAGTAACAATAAGGATTTTCTTATTAGCAAAAAATAAAGCCACAAAGGAAATCCTGTAGCTGTTTCTCCCATGCTACCTGAAAATACCCTAAATTGGGTACTCTCTTACCTGGATAACAGAGGCTGTACGTATTTCATCATACTGATCCATTCTCCTCATATCTTCGATCTCTACAAAGCAAAACCAGGTCAGAACCTGGTTGAACTGTGATGGCGTTTTGGGGGAAGAGAAGTTGAAGAGGAGGCTTTGAGGGAAAAACTGAAAAGAAACTTTTTACTCTTTCAATGTTTGTGTCAAAACAAAAGGGGAAATTTCCTTACAGCTGTGAGAACATATTGCAGTCAGTTTAGAATAAAAACACTTCATCTCAAAGTTTTGCCTCTCTCTGCTTTTTCACCCACTTAAGACACTTGAAGTTTTAAAGGGAAGCGTGCCCAAAAATGCAAGCCCCTTAAACAACCCCACACAAACTGAAAATGCTATTTTCTACTTTTCCCTATGTCGTGGTTTCCCCCCGGCTGTGGGTTGAGATCCACGCAGCTGCCTGCTCCTTAAAGGAAAAGAGCAGGGGAAGAGGGAAAAAGGGGGGAACAAGGGAAGGGAAAAGGAAGGGGCAAATAACTCCAAACCCAAGAAACTAAGAGGCCTGTGGGTTGGGATAAGGAGAGTTTACTGAGAGAACAGAAAGATCAAATATACCAATGCTAACAGGACTTTAGAGCAAAAGAAGATGAAACTCTTGATCCCCAATGCAGTTTCTCCCCGACCCACACAACTCAGGCCGGACCACCCAGAGCTGTCCCGGAACCCGACCGTCCCCCCAAGCAGCACGCGTCCCGCCACCGCCCCTCTTCTTCCTCCCCTCAGCCCCCCGTTATCCTGGGCAGGACATCATTGGCATGGAATACTCTCTTTGGCCCATCTGGGTCACCTGTCCTGGCTTCGCCCCTCCTTTCTCCTGAATAGAGAAACAGGAAGAAGCTGAGAAAGTCCTTGACTGTCTGACTGCAACTAAGAACATCAGGGTGTTCTCAGCACTGCTTTCATTGTAACTCCCAAACACAGCATCCCATCAGCTGCTACAAATGACGTTAACTCTATCCTGACTGAAACCAGGACACCCTATTTCTGTAATCATTACAGTCTACAACCAAAACAAACTGAAAAGAGCCCCCAGAAACACCCACTGGATTTTACTCAAAAAGTAAGTAATATAAATCCCCACAATCTCCAAACTGTGTGTTGGGGGTTTGCGTGGCAAGGGTTTGGTAGTGGAGGGCTGCAGCGGTGGCTTTTGTGAGAAGCTGCTAGAAGCTTCCCCCAGGTCTGACAGAGCCAAGACCAGCTAGCTGAAGGACAGACACATCACTGACCAAGGCTGAGCCCATCAGCGATGGTCACAGCGCCTCTGGGAATCACAGTGAAGAGGAAAAAACTTGCTAGTAGCAGCTTTTTGCCACCAGAGAAGGGAGTGAGAAAGTGTAAGAAACTGTGCAGACACCAAGGGCAGTGAAAGGGCAGGGCGGGGCGGGGGGGAGGAGAGGGATGGGAGGAGGTGCCCCAGGTGCCCGAGAGAAAGATGCCCCTGCAGCCCCTGGAGAAACCCATGGTGGAGCAGGTGTCCCCCCACAGCCCATGGAAAAGGCCCAGACCCCACCTGCAGCCTGTGGAGAGAGACCCAGAGCAGGTTTGCTCTCCAGCTGAAAAAGGGGAGTGATGGACAGATCAGCTTTGGTGGGTATCTGGCCTCCAGCCAGGGCCAAAGAGGTGGAACAGCCTCCCACTGGGGATGTATCTGTTGTGAAAGGTAGTTCACACCAAGGTAATTTAGGGTGCCCAAAGTCTCTGGCCTCAGGCATCTCAATGGTACCAGAGACCGACCTGTCTACCTTGCTCTTCTTCAAGTGGCAGCAGAGGTTTCTGCAGGACACAGGACATCAATGCCCCATTATGCAACACCTGGTTATATGCAGAAATCTCTTGCTTTGCTCCAGCCTGGAAATCCTGGCTAATGACTTCTGGGTGGTTGCAGTAGCAGTAGTAAAGTGTACCCATAGAAAGATAACGTCAGGCAGTCTTTCATGTTTGTGTACTTAGAACAGATGGACAACTAATCTGGAGATTACGTTAGCATCAAAAGCATTCCAGTGATAAAAGCACAAAGAACTGTCTTGGGACAAAGATTTTCTTCAATGCAGTGACTTCAGGTAAAGCTTAAGTCCTCCTCCAAGATGCAGATACCCACCAGTGATGCTCCATGGGGTCCAACAGCAACACCAGGAAAGACAGCAATATCTGCTGAGCTTTCTGCAGCCCAGTGCCACCACACAGCCATGGACCTTCTACAGGACTTGCCAGCTGTTTGAGTGCACCTGGGCTGCAGTCTGCAGGTTGGCAAGCTCTGTGAAACACCCTGATGCAGAGGCACCCCCACCCATCACTGCTGCTGTCAAGGAACTGCTGCACAAGGCATGGGTTTCAGGAATGGGCTGCTGGAATTCGATGATGACTCTAAGCTAGCCAATAAATCCTGCAGCAGGATACGTAAGGACTGGGGTCTGGGTTGAAGTCAAAACCAGAAATAAAAGTGTTCCTTTTGGGAATTCAAATTGTAACACCAGGCTCTTGAGTCAGTAAGTACCAGTCAATACGTTTATTGCCACCATGACAAGCGATGAAGCTGTTTCTCCTCACGCATGCTGTACTTTGACACTGGTATCATTCTATTGCCTTCAGCAGAGACACATTTGATTTATGCTGGCTGGAGGGGACAGTCCACCTCTGCCTGCCCTCCCCAGGCTACCTGGACTCCAGCAGGCTGTTTCAGCTGACATGCCAGCCAAAGGTGCTAAACCAATGGATGCTTCTTGGGTGAGGTCTTGTTAAATCATTTGGATGCACCTGGCCACAAGAACAGTGAAGGCGTCATGCTGCCAGATGAGTCTGTTCCATCTGCTCTGAGGATCCCATTCACTTGGGAGGAATAAAAGCAACTAAGGAGGGCATTGGCACTCTCCAGGTGAAGGCAGCCAAGACAGTCTTCAATTTGCTCAATAGTACAGAGGCAAATGGGGTTTAATTTATAGGACAGCCGTTCTGCACAGCTCCCAGGCTGGCCACAGTTGTTCTTAAACAAGCCTGCCTTCTTCTGACTGAATGTAAGTGGACTAGGATGCAGAAAGACCCCGGGGGGAATCATTTCCATACACTACCTTCACACTCCACATCAATCCCAGGTAACTGCTGTGTGCAGGCGTGCTCCATGTCCACCCATTTTCTCTCCTGCCAGGTCTGGCTCATTCCCCGTGTCATGCTTGATAAGAGTCCGTCACATTTTCCAGTCTCCTGTCAACAGGCTTGATTGGCAGCACAGGGTGATTCCCTGCCAGGGAATGACTTCTAGTATCGAATCATGGAATGCATTGGGTGGGAAGGGACCTTCAAAGTCCACCCAGTCTCACCTCCTTCACTAGAGCAGGTCACCCAAGAGCCACAGCAAGCCTAACCTTGAATGTCTCCAGGGATGGGGCCTCCCCTACCTCTCTGGACACCCTGTGCCAGTGTCTCACTATCCTCATACTGTAGAAATTTTTCCTAACATCCAACCTAAATCTCCCCTTTTCCAGTTTAAACCATCACCCCTCATCCTATCACTCCATGGCCTTGGGAAAAGTTCTTCCCCAGCTTCCTACAGGCACCTTTCAGGAACTGGAAGGGGCTATAAGGTCCACCCAGAGCCTTCTCTTCTCCAGGCTAAACCTGCACAACTGTCTTAGCCTGTCTACCTTCACTTTTCTGTATCTTCATCTCACCTCCTGAACCCTGACATTTTACTCCAGGAACAACAACTAACAAGTTCCCATAAATTACACAAATTCTATTATATGCACACCACCTAATTGTGTGGCAGTCCATATGCAGCAGCTTATACCCTCACCCAGACCAAGATTATAAGATTATGAAGATGGAGACCTATGTGAGCTTCCTCAGCCCACCAACACATTCCCAAAGGAGCATACTCCCTTTCAAAGCACCTCCCTAGTTTGAGAGTCAGGCTTCCCCTTCCTGGTCTTTTCAGCTCTGCTTCCTTTGCAACGCAGCACAGATCAGCTCTGCTTTTTCCTTGTCTTCCAAGAAAGCAGCAGGATCCTCTCACCAGAAATTTAATGGCCTAACCTCTCATGGAAGGAAGCCAGGAGGAGTTGAAGAATGGCACCCTCATGTTGCAACCTCAGAGGACCAGCTTGGAGGCCAACAGCAAAAGAACTGTTCGTTCGAAACATGGTCCCTGTTTCCAGTTCACCAGGGTCCTTGCCAAGAAAAGTGAGGATGATACGTTACACATTCCTTCCTCCAGAAATCAGCTACTGACCCTTTCTGAAAAAATACACCATAGTTCTCCTTCATCAACTTGGAAAACCTGGAACAGAAGACACCACATCCTCATTGTGAAGAAAGGAGTTGTTCTTTGAGAAAGCACTGTTAGTTTTTCTAAAGAACAGACCAGGGGTGAAGGGACAATTTGGTTTGCCCTTCTTTTCCATTTTTTTTGGCCACTGACCCAGAGAAGCAAGCTTCATTTCCAAGAGTCCTGCTAGGCCACCATGGAAAAAGGGCTTTCATGTTTCACCTGAAGCAAGACCGGACAAATAATTGGACAATTCATATTATTTCTTCAGCACTGCCAGAACTTCGCCACTGAAGATCTTGTGATTCACAAGCTGCTGGAGCTGCAGTGTTCAAGATCTGAAAATTACAGAGGCAGGCCTGCCTTCCAGCCCTATTTTGAATAGAATTCTCTTTGGGCCACTTCCATACTGGCTGTAAAGAAGGTGAACACTTTGGAAGCTGCACTTCAAAGTCTCTGGTTGACTGCACTGAAATTGTCAGGACAGGGACTGCAGAGAGGAGGTCAGACCCCAACGGCAGAGTGTTGCAGCACAACAGTGCATGCTGCAGTTCGTGGCTCTTGTTCCAAACCTCTCTCTAGCCACAGTGTCTGGTTCTTCATGGATAACAATCTCTGAAGGTCAGACATGGCTCCACAGCTGTCATGATGATGGGTTACCCCAGCCTACAGCTGTCTGCATTCATACAATCATACACGTCCTGCTAGATCTGTTCAGGAGGAGAATGGGTATATTAAAAGTTCACCCTGAGCCAAACACCATGTCTTCACACCAGGTCCCTTTCAGGATGCTGAGCATTAGTTGGTCAGGAAACACGATGTTTTTCTTCAAATAATGGCAACATTTAGTATCTTGGGAGTGGAACAACCAACAAAGGAAGTCCCAGGTAGTCTTTCCTTCACTGTCTTCCTATTGCAGGGAAGAGCATGGTTTCTCTGCACCTCTCATGCTGAAACTCCCAAGCCTGAAGGATGCTACCACCACGGTCTGTCCCGGACCAATCTGCAGGTGCGATGGCAGCTAGAGCTGGTGCTGTATGGTGGTTGGTGGCAGTTCCTGCACTGTGCTCCTACAGCTTTTCAGGTGTCTGACATGAATCTCAGGCCACATGAGTTCAGCTAGAGAAGCGGAGGCAGCAGCATGCCTGCCATTAGCAGTTTATATTTCTTACCAGGCTTCACCAGACACTTTCTTGGCCCAAAAGCTCTTACGTAATTCACATGATGTGCGCCTCCTTTGTGAGGGAAGTGACAACGACCCTGTTCCCTTTGCACAGCCACATTGTAGCCTAGCCAGGGCCAAGTCCTTGGTGGAACCTGGACCCTGGACTCTCCCTGGGGATGCTCCCTGGACGTCCATTTGTGCAGGTAGGAAAGGAGGGAAACAGGCAGCCTGGAGTGGCTTTCATGGGGAAGTTAAGTATATATAGTCAGCACCCTAAATGCCTTGTGGAAGTCCCCTTACAACAACCCAACACACTGCCCTCCTTTCCCAACTGGATACCCTCAACAAATCTGGGTGTAGGGACCTTGGACATTGCCACAGGGGCTACCAGCAGGCCCTGGCCCTGAGGAAGAGCCTCCCAAGCCCCATCAGCTCCTTTTGTGGGAACAAAGTGCAATTACAACCACTACATCTAATTTTAGATCATTCCCACCCAGCCTGTTTGCTTAAGCCGGAGTATATTTGACCCGGGAAACCTCAGAGCCAAAGCGATTTGGATCTCAAAGGTAATTTCTTGCCAGGAGAGAAGAAAAGGGGGAGGCAGGAGGGGGAATACAATCAGATATGATTTTTAGCAGGAGGGAAATGCTGCTGCAGGCACTGCCCTCTCGTGGTACAGGATCCAGACTCGTGCTCCCAGACAAGCGTGGAGGATGGATGACTCCTGCTAGCATCCCACCACCCCAGCAGAGCTCCCCGGGGAGCACACTTAACAGAAACAGCTAAAAAATATATATATATATGGGTAGAATATATGCACAGCTAGCTATCTCTACAATTAGATTGGGTTTTTATTCCTCTTCCCCCCAAATTCAAACGCTTTATCCTTCTAAAGCCATTTTTATGCATCCCTCTGTCCACCCAGTAGCCCCTGCTCACACACCCTGCATACAGACAGAGCCTGATGCATCACCAGCCTCACAGTGCTCCCGCTCACAGCGTATGGGCGCCTGGGAACATCGGCACTGTGCTTGCACAGCACCTCGGGGGAGCCAGGATGACATGAGCAGGCCCACAGAGCCACATGGCCGGAGCATCCTCCGATCCTGAGTGTCCCCAGGAAGCAGCACACCAGTCCCTGTGCTCCCTGCCTTGGTCCTGGAGCCTGCCCACCCGGTGTCCAGACGGATCTTTCTCTCAGTGCAGGCACGCCAATGGCTAAGCCATCTCCTCCAAAAGTCCTTTCCAAAAACAATCAAGACACTGAGCACGGAAAATGTTACTCCAAGCAGTTCCTGTTAGACACTGCTGTAACGCAGATCAAAATGGAGCAAAGAATCGCAGGTTTGGCTACTGGGAGAGTGCACATGAGCTCACGTGTGCAGCCCTGTCTCTTGGAAATGCGGGATAGGAGATGAGGGAATAATTAAACTTCACATACAGACATCAGCACTTAGTATGGGTCATGAAGTGACATCAGCCTGGTAAACCTTTCCTTGCAGCAACTGTTTTTGGAGTTTTTCAGCTCCTGGCAGGTTTCTCTCTCGCCTGCCCCTCCAGCAACAAGTCACGCTTGCAGCCGAGGCTTCATCAGAGCCCCACTTCCCAAGTCACAGAGCAAGGTTTAAACCGGGATTCCCAGAGAGGGGCTTTTACTAAGCAGTGATAAAGCCCCTTAGAAGGAAATGTGATTGCGATACCCCCCGACGCCGAACCGCGCAAGGCATGCATGCGCACATCCGGCTCCACTACACAGCAGAGATTTCCCAAACTAGCATTTACATGGTTCTCTGGGGGACAATAAAGTTATATGAACTGTAGCAACCATTACTGGATGCTATAGCGCTCAACCCAGACAGGGAGCTAATCTGAGACCTGCTTTTCAACAAACATCAAATAACTCCCATTACTCAGGTACCCACGCTTCAGACCCATGACCTCCCAAGGTTTTCAACTCCCACCCCCCCCATGAAAAAGCACCTTACTTCTCACACTGTCTGAACCACAGCAGATATTGTTACTGGACTTGTTTCCCCCACCCCATGGCTTTTCTCCTCCTGTGGAGGTATACACCAAACGCACCCAAAGCCACTTCGGACTCCTGGAAGCTGCAGCAAGGCAAGTTTGCGGTAGCCAGCATGCTTTCCCAGCTAGCCAGAGCCTTCACACAGATTTTTGCCTGCCTAACAGGCTGTTTTGCAACATTTCTGCTCTTTATTCCCACTTTAGCAATCCAGGGAAGTGTTGAAGCGCGTGTTTAATTAAACGTAAGTGCGAGCTTAGGCTGAGCTAGTTTCAGTGGGGGTGAGCATGTGCTTAGTACAAAGGGTCGGCTCCCGTGTTTTGATGGATCAACACCTTCTGGCTTCAGAGTTTTCCTTTCCGCTATTAAAGCGCATGCTACTCTCTTAAATCAACCTTTTCCAGGAAGGCAGTTCCATATAATCAGTAAGTTTCCTATAGCCGCTATCCAACTCTCCATCTGACACCACAGGCCAGGGTAGGGTTTCTGCAGTATTGTGACAGTACAAAAACTTCAGGCTCGGAAACGTTAACACCGCCCCAGCAGAACGATGGATCTGCTTCCAGGGGGTGAAAAATCCTCCAGCCAAACAAAAACCAGAAAAGGTCTTTCAATAACTCTCTTCCACACTATACTCTTCTAGTGACTCTCACATCTTCATGAACTGAGCCCGGTGCAGCTCTTCAACAGCCAAGTTATCCTCCACGGGGTAAAACATCAGCAAAACATCAGCGCCTGCGAGCCAGTGCTGAAACTGAACCGCTCCTCAAAGCGAAAGTAATACGGGGTCGGCATCTTTCCTGTGACCTGAATTAACGACGTTCAAAATCGATAGCAACTTCACAGTCCTGTAAGACTGCAGCATTAAAGTGGAGAGAAAGAGTTGGCCAGCCCTCTAAACTTCTGCTGATAAAATAACGGGATTAGAAGCTACCAACTTCTGTGGTGCCTTAAAGGCGCTGTATCAAACGAAGCGGCTCTTGGAGCATTCAAGTGAGACCCACGGCAAACTGAACCTTGGTTATGCCGATGCTAAAAGGCACTGCCCTTATCTTTTGAAAGAGTTCAAAAAACCGAGTCGTTACCCAGGGAAGAGCCAAGCACAGCATGCTCTCCCTTCCTCTGTTCAGCAAAAGGAGCGAGGAAGGGGATCACATTCATAACTGATAGCAGTGTGGATATCTTCGAAGAAATAAAAAGTAGTTAAAAAACGGCACTGAAAAAGTATTTAGGGCATTTGTTTTAATCACTTGCTAACATGAGAACACAAAACAAGTACTTCTTAAAATTCTCTCTCACTGGTTAAATAAATTTAAGACTGACCAAACAGTGATGGAAGTGATTTTTGGCTTGCTCCATTTCTTTCCCTCTCCTATTTCTTTGTGATTTCTGTTACCTTGCTGCTTATTGCTAGCTCAAGTTCACTGCTGCAGGGAGGGCTTTTTTTTTTGGCCTTTATTTCCCCCCTTCCCCCCCCCCTTTTCTTCCCTGCTTTGAGCAGATCAGCTCAAATCCAGAGGGGAATTTCACGGTCGTGGCTGCGTCCCTGCCTCCAGAGCAGAGGAGAAAGCTGTCTCGCCTCCCTTCGACACAGACCGCGGCGCAGCACATCGGTGCGTTTGAATCGCAAACTCCAAAGAAAAACAACAAAAATAAAAAAAGCACCCAGATTCCATAAACTCAACCAGATGCCTTGGAAGGGCAAATATCTTGTTCCTCTTTAATTAAAAGGTATAGCAAATAAAAACCTGGTTGTAATTAAACAGCAGAAATAGAAGATGTTATCTCCCCAAACCTCTGCCGCGGTGAATTAACTTTTGCTAGCTCTTTTTTTTTCTTTCCCAAATCTGCCACATATCAGCCTAAACCTGGCACACAGGGAGAGCTGAGTTCCTGCAGAACATTCATACACTCCTAGATAATAAAGCAGCCACTCCTGAGCGGGTACAAACCCGCAGAGCCACTGGTTTGTACTGGTTCAGGCTCATGTCAAAATGGGCCCCTTGGAATCGGGTGATGCCAACCGCCACATGGATGCTAATGTCAGTAACGTACACGCTCATGTGTGAGCACACTTAGCCTTCGCTTTACACACCGACACGAGGAACATACAGCATTTTAATCCACTTCCAAACCAAGACCCAACCAGCTTCATACTCCAGGGCTGTTCTCCTCCTGCAACCGACACCTTCTCGGATACAACATGCCCGCGCAGAGCAGCTCCTGGACTGCGGGGAAAAGGCACTTTGTCCGACAGCTTTCCCAAGCAGGGTTAAGTCCTGGCTTTTCCCAGCAGCATGGTATCCCAAGCCAGGACCCAGCCTGCCTGTAAAATAGTGCAGGTGTGTTTATTGTAATCATCTCTCACTAAAAAGAAACAGGTTCACAGGTTTAAATATAATTAGCATGGGCTACGCTCCTGCCTTTAATCACTACCTTGCTGGTTAATACAGTCAGGAAGGTAAACAAACAAGGATTAACTCCATTAAATTAAAAAAATATATATTCTACTGGGAACCTTGCAAAGGAATTTTGTTTGGGTTTTTTTTTTTCATGCTGCTAGAGAGCATCATCTTGTTTCCACTTCACAAATTATTTTTAACACAAAAATACTCTCTTCTCCCTGCCTTCCAGAAGGAAGAGCCAAAATCAAACATCCTTTATATTTATTTCACATTCAGTGCAGCCACAACACTTGATACTTTCACAGCATCTCTCACTAGAAGACATCCAAGCACTTAAATGAAAACTTAAAATGTTTTCTCCTGTTTTCTACATCAAATGTAAGACAGGGAATGACACACCTGCTGCCCCAAGAATGTCCCCAAACTGACCAAGGCAGGTCTCAGTACGTTCTGGTGTCCCCAGATGCTGGGGTCGGTGCACTGCTGTAATTACTGTGGCTGGACCCGCTCATGTGGCACTGGAGAAGCTGTCTGAATTTGGAACCACACCTTGGCTGTTTAGGTACACACAGGATGGGATGTTTTGTAAAGGAGCTTTATCATGACCCAGAAATCATTCCCTTATGAAATAACCGTTTATTTCACATGAAAAGCTCTGTTTAAACCACAGCTAAATACAGGGAACGCTCTTATCAGCCGAGAGGGAGGCACAATGCTTGAACGGGAGGCTCGCGGACAGACCACTGCATTCCTCAAGTTTCACATTTGCACAGGAGGAAGCTCAGCGAAATACGAGCATGTGGATACAAGCCTGTGTGGATGCATGCACACCGCATTATCTCCTCACAGAGACAACAAATACCTGAACGCAACTCTAGTTTTCCTACTTCTACTGTAAACCAGCCCTCAGAATCACCCATTGGTGTATTTAAAACAGCCCTCCAGCTTGCCCAGAGAAGGGAAAGCTGCCTCCACCGGCATGTTTATTGATACAGGATGTTAAGTACCTGACCCACCAGCTTTTGCGTAACATAAAGACACTTTTTGGTGCAAATTTTACAGAATGCAGCATGCCAGTTTAAAGAAAATGAGAGATCGTCATGGTAACATGCAAATGGGAGAGGTCCCTCTGGGCACCACGCCACCGACAGAGTTATAAGCATTTGCGCCTATTTTATTTTATTTGTTTTTTGACTTCATAGCTGTGACAAAGAAACATCTGGGGAGGGAGGGGAAGGAAGAAGGGAAACACCACTGTATTCTTCAACCAGTTTGCAAATAAACATCTGTCCTTTCCACTTAGACACGGCAAGGAGGAGAGAAAGGCAAGAAGAAAATGCTCCTACCAAAACACCGTGCGTTAGAAGCGATGCCGCGGGAGTCAAAGCAGGTTAAAGAGATGCTCGGCGGAGAGCTGCAGCTAGCTGAGGCCAGGAGCCTGGAAAGCATTACGGCTTATGACAGCGCTTCACGCGCGGTGAGCCCGATCCTGCAGCCATTAATGCTACGCGTGGCATTATATTCCCTCGGAGCGGCTCCGCAGCGCTCAGGGAATCTGCTCGCAGTGCAGAGTTGAGAGACAAAAACCTCGGTGAGTTCCCTGCTGCCCCTGGCAGCGCAGCTCACAGGGTCCTGGCATGCTCTGCAGTCAGCGCGGGATGACACAGGATGCTAAAGCCAAGCTTAAACATGTCCCTCGGCCAGGCCAAAGGTGAAGCAGCAACTGCAAAAGCGAGCTGAGCTGCTTGAAAGCCGCAGGCTTTGGAAGGGGAATGCCCATCATCTTTCCTATTTTAAATGCTGGTGTCAGGCAATTCACAAAAAATGGAATCAAACACTCCTGCCCCCCCACCAAGGATTTCCTTCCCCCTACCTTTGCCTCCAGAGGTCAAATATGGATTCTACAACAAGCTGAAAACGTTTAATAAAGACCCAAGGTTACTGCTGGTTTTAACCCATTTCTGATTTTACAATCCAAATTTTGCAATCAAACCGCAGGGATAGAACCCACACCTTTTCCCGTGGAAATACCCAATTCTGACTAGGAAAAAAATAAATTAAAAAATAAAAATCTCTGGAGATCTGGTCCAACCATTTCTAACAGCACCTGGGAGAGGACACAAAGGGGCAGAGGCACAGGTCCCGGTCCTGCCTCTCCTATCATTTCTTGCATTGCCTACATCAGAGGCTGCAGGAGCCTGTCTTCCACAGCATCCACCCCAAAGCGAATTCGGTTTCACGGCCACAGCCCTAAGTGCCACGTATGTTTTTCCCCTGTAAACGCACAGCGCTAGGGACTACTTGAAGAGATATATGTCACATTACGGGAACTGGCTACATTCTGCTCTGAGGGCAAGAAACAATCACGTGCTGCTGGGGGTTGTTTGGTGTTTTTTTTTAAAAAAAAGAGATTCCAAATTGAAATGGTATTCAAATTCTGGGCTGGCTGCTAAAATAAATTACAGATCTCGCTGTGCAGTAGTTACACATCTGTCACTTTATCTGCCTTTGAAAATTATCTCAGGTGTTTATGATCTGCTTTTGTATGGGTTTGCTCATTCCTGGGGAGCTTTGGAAGCCACAGGTCTCCACAACATGGCACGGGTGATGATAAAGGCACGCAGAAGAGCAGCAGAGCCAGAGACAGTTGGGGCATATTTGAGGCAAAGGAAGAGATGGATTGCTTTGGAAATGGGGATCACAGAGGGCCGGTGTCCCCACCCAACGATGACGGTGGCCTCCAGTGAGCTCTGAAGCACTGCAATCATGCCTCACACCTCTCATTCACTTAGCAAGTACCTGGAACCAGGCAGAAGAATATGGGAACTAATAGAAATTTCTGGAGCATTGATAACTCATGGAAGCCGAGGGAAAGGAAGAGTCAGAGGAGATTGTACATCTTTTGTGTGCTCATAAGACATCACCACAAGCAGGAACATCATCACAGAGCGTTAAAACAAACCCTTCTCTATCAAGACCATGACAGTGAAAGCAGATGGAGGCATCCCAGTCAAGACTAAATAAATCATTACTATTTCTCCACATATTTTTCCCCATTCTGGAATAAAATCACAGAATTGTTCCCTGTTCAAAACATTTAATTTTTTTCTTTACATTTTTTTAAAGTCTCCTCCTACCTTTGCTAACCTGACTGGCTGCCCTCTGCCCAAGCCTCAAAGGGGCAATGAAAAAAGCCAGCGAAAGCAAGAAACCGAAAGCACGTGAACACAGAAAAAACCAATTTTTATCAAAGGTATTAAAACTCTGATTTTAAAAGTTGTATTGTGAGAAAAGAAAATGTATAACCTATTTCTGCAGGCTGGAAAATGGGAAATCAACAGGAGGAAAGGCAAACCCCCACATCTGTGCTCTTCTAGGTGCTTCAGCAAGAGCTTTGTGAAGCGTTTATTTGGGGGGCCGGTGGTTGCCCCCACCTCTTTCTCCCCAAGAAAAATCCAAGAAAGGATAAATATTGTCTGAGTTAACTCAAACAGTTTGCTTTTGTTTTTTTTCCCTTTTATCCCTTAAACCAGAACACAGTAGGGAAAAAAACGCTCAGATCAAACACGACATCTCACTGTATCTGAGACAAAATGTTTCAGTTTTGGCTTGGGGTGAATTTTGCACTATTTAAAAACACAACATTTAACCAGATTTAGTCTCATAATATCTTGCTGAAATCAAAACATTTCCCTTCTAAAGTTTCAGCAATAAACCAGTTTTAATTAGGAAAAATCCCTCTCTTTTCAGTTAAATCTAGCTTGCATTCAACACCAACTCACAAATAGTTTTTGTCAAACTGAAAAATGTGTATTTTGAGCACATCAGCTAAACATCAGCTGAGCTTTGGGGCTTGAGTGGAAGCTGGTGCTCCGGGGCCCTGACATGCACTTTGGGTACCTGACCACTGTCACAGCCTGAGCATCGCCCTCAGGTCTGCCCTGCAGCTGAGAACAAAGCTGCTTGGTGCTGTAGGAAGATGAAAAAATAAAGTATCTGTGTTATTATAATTAATATTACTATTATGGGAGCCTGGGTGCTGCTGGCTTGGACATTCAACCAGCAAAAAAGCATGAGGAGCAAGATACATCCTCTCATTTCTTTTTCTCTTTGGGTTAAGCTATCGCTTCTTTGGCACTGCCACTCCCCATCGTTCTAGGCGCTCTTATCTGATTTTGCTTAATATTATCAGTGGCTACGGACAGCAGAAAGAGATGAGCATCAACGCAAGATCGTAATATCTGCTTTGGCTCTTTAGTGGCTCTGAAAACGTGCAAGTATGGTTGGGGAGATGGAAAATAATATGAAACACTCACTAACAGCATGTAGCGTAGAAACTTAGAAAACCGCTGTAGTCATTGACTCACAGATGGTCAAATGAACAACATGTTTCTATTCCTGTATTCAATTAAATCTTAATTATGCCACCAACAGGGTTCAAAACGGCATTATGAAACAGCTTGCATGAATACCAAGATACGATTGGCTGACGGGACTTTGAACTTGTGTAATTATCTTCCCCCCAAAAAAGTGTACACGCTGGGCCTATAAAGCCTCTTGGCCAAGCCAGCCTGTTGCACCACAGCCCAAGATTAAAAATAAATTCATCTAACATAGGCTCAGGTCGAGATATGGAGCTGATCAACGGGGAGGCAATTTCAAACTATCAGTGAGCCCAGCTGAAAGGTGCTGGGACTCAGAGGGAGGCTTTCCAAGCCTCCAGTGCCTTCTGGATTGGGCCTCTCCGTGGAAGCTTTGCCTCTTACCTCTCCTGATCTGGAGATAAAATAGACCCATAATAAAATCAAGCAACTCTATAATTTAATTCTTCCACCAGCTATCACGTGAGTTAATTAAGAACAGATGCCTGAAATATTCCTTTGAATTGTCTTTTTTTGTTGCTGTTGAAAGAAGGCCCTTTATTGAAATAAAGAAAGATTCCAGAGGATCCTTCTCTTTCACTTTCAACACGGCAGCTAAAACCCGACAGCAACGGGTAAGCGCGTTTTCCCAAGGCATTTAGTTTTTGCAGTTCTTCCCAGAGCAGGAGGCTGGGAAGGCGCCTAAAAGGGAGCTCCATCCTAAATCCAGCTTCCAGGCTCTCATTCCACCTTTAAAAGACATTTCAAGCTGCTTTCCAGCTTAATATTCAGAGCAGGGATTGTGTGCCCCTTTCCCACTCAGGAGCATCGCACAGAAGAGTTTGGTATCTCGGAGGAAGAGCATGCCATCCGAGGGGCGCCTGCCCTACAAGTCCCAAGAGAGAGCATGAGCTCAGGAAAGAGCACGAGATATGTCAAAAAATACCCCTCTCCCACCTTACCACTTCCAACTTTTAGGCAAGGTGTTCTACTTTGGCAACACCTTCATTGCTGGACATGCACATCACCTACCCAGCAACCCTCCAGCCTCGGTCTGAAAATACACTTTTGTTCTCTGCAGAGCAGCGGGGAGGGCAGAAAGAAGGACAATGAAAAAGTTATTGTGTTTGGGTGTTGTTTTGTTGGGTTTTTTCCCCAATGGGGTGCTAAAACTTAAACTATTCCGTTGAAAAATTAGAAAAAGTGATGTGATCCATTTCATGACTGGGTAGATGAACTCTGTTTTTTTTACGGCGGAGATCAGAGCAAACAAAGCAGTGAGCACAGCTCTGTGTGGGTTTGCAATTAAGAAACAATTAAAAAAGCAGCCTGAAACTGTCCCAGTCAAAATTTTCTATGCAAGGTTCATAATTTGTTAAGAGTTAAATTTTCAGTGAAAATTAAATTTTGCAATAGGTTTAAATTAAAAAAAACATAACAAAATTCTACCTCCTCTCATCCCCTTTGGAGGGGAATATTTTGCTCAGTCTCAGCCTTTTGGTCGGGTTGCCCACGTACAGAAAAAACAACAGCCACCACCACTGGAAACACAAAGGTTCTTCAGGAAAACAGGAGAATGGGAAAGCCCCCCAGATGGAGGATATACTGGCTGGGGACACCTTGACGCCTGTCTGAAAGGATGCAGACCACAGAAGTCCCCCTGGGTGACAGATGCTCCTGAGCATCCATCCCTCAGCAGGGCACGTTCGCCCCGGGACCGAAGCGCTCTCAGCCACCACCTCACTGAGCTCAGGAAAGCCTTGGGAGAGGCGTGCAGAGAAGCCTTCGCTCCCTTGAATTCTCCTCCTGAAATGAAATATGACACAAACACACACAGTAGATGGCTGGCAGTGCTCCTGCTTCCTATAAAAGCCCATCAGATCTGCTGAGAGAAAGAAAAAAATGTCTTTTCACACCCTTTACTCGGTGCGTCTTGATTTTCAACCTAATTTGATTACTGATTCATCTTAAAAGGAGAGTGAAGTTTTTCCTCGGTCTTTCCTTTTTCTCCCCAGTGAGGCCTCACGCTCCCTGAAATACCCAAAATCGCTGACACAGTGAGCTCCTCCAGGAATCCAGAGCCTTTCTCACTGAGTTACAAGCTGCCAAGGAGCCTATATTATAACAAAAGAAGTTTTTATATCCTCCTGTAGGCAGAATGTTGGAAACTACCATGAAATGTGCATTATCTGACCGGTATTTGTTGATGGTTTCAATCAGCTTATTTAGGAAATTTCCAGCTGATATGTAAACACATCCACAGAGAAGGAAGGAGACAGCAGCAGCAATGCAGGCAGTGTCTGAACCGTCCTGGCCCTGGTCCTGGGACTCAGTATCTTAATAACTTGTCCTTATGAGTCACGGCAGCAAAGGAGCCTGGGTTACTCTTGTCACATTTGGTAAGTGAAATGAAATGGGACCTGCAGACAGTAGCGTGGTGGCTTTCCATCACAACTGGGATGCCACGGCTCACTGGGGACCTTGCAGAGGGGAAGCATTTAAAGGGTTAGAGGAGAAATAGGGTGACTGGGTAATGCCAAAAAGGAGAGATGAAAGAGAGTGACAAACTTGAGGCCGGCATGTTGGTGAACTCAAGAGAGGTGCTAGTGGCCCAAGTGCTCCGGCCTGCCATAAAGAGGAGAGCAAAGTGATCAGAAAGTCCCTTTTGGCATTAAAACTTGCTTCATTATATCAGGGGAGAGCATGCACGGCTCCCAGGAGGCCAGCCCCTGTTTTTGCTGGACCACCGTGTCCTGACCGCCCCACATGTCCTCTGTCTTGCTCAGAAGGTGGCTGCTGTACGGAGCAGGCCCTGCGAATCCTGCCCCACGGTGCCTTCCACACCCAACACCAACCTGGGGAAGGAAATGCAAGCGCTCGCCAAGATGACCAGCAGCAAACCAACCACCCCAACCGATCAGTCTGGCACAGAAAACCTTTCCCTCCCTTCCTGTACTGCAGCGTTGCCACTGCTGGCTTTGCAGGCCAAGTTACAGCCCAACACAGCGCCACACAAGCCTGCTGCATCGCACCCATTTCCTGGGGTAGAAAAAGAAAAGAAATATGCAGGGTGCTAGCAAATCTTCATGTCTCCGGAAGCATCAGGCATCAGCAATGGGCTAACTGGCATTTACAGATGGCACTGAAGAAAAGCAAATCTGAAAGTGAACATCTGCCTGAAAGCAACACAGTTTACACGGGGGTTCTGCAGGGCTCTGGAGAACCCCAACTCTCAGGAGCGACCTCGCCATCAGTGAGACCACGCGTGAAACTGGCACCTCCTGAGCCATCGGCTGTGATCTCCGCACACACATCTGCAGCTTCCCTGCTCCTGAGTGTGCTGGAGCTGCACATTCAGGCTGGCTCTGCGAGAGGGAGCCCCTTCCCCCCATCCCCCGGCTCCCATCTTCCCAGGACGTTATCCGAAATCCTCCTGCAGAGTCTGATTCCTGGCACGGATGTGGGAACAGGAAGGAGCCCTGCGAGATGTTCAGGTCCCAGCCCACGTCCTGCAAAGAAACACTGAGGCTGCCCAAACAAGGGAGCAAAATTTTTCCCACCCCAAAAGAAGTCCCCTAACACAGGGCTTTCATTTGAAACTCACCGTGAATTCCATTTCCTTGCCAAGAAGCGGGGGTAAGGAGGGAGAGGATCGGTCATGCATGGGGAGCTCCCTACTACCTCTCTCACCAATTTGTCTGCCTTGTTCTCAAAGGGGAGGGGAGAACCCAACCCCCAAAAAAAGAGAAACAGAAATTGGTCCAAGAAAATAATAACATTTTTCTCCACACCCAGGTTATTCTTTTTCTGCCGGGAGATCCTCCCAAAGAAAGAACAAACAGCACTGAAGTAGTGAAAAAACCCTGCCCCCCAGAAACATCGTCCTGGCTTTCTTCTAAACTTAGGAGAGTTTTGAGTGAATATCTCAAAAGTAGAGGGTTTGGGCAGGGTTCCCCTACTTATAAGAAGTAGGAAACATACAGAAAATAAGGTTTTTTACAAATTTCACATTTACTTGTAGGAGATCTGAAAGAAAGAGGGAAGTTTCCCATCAATTTCCCAATTACAAATGTCGGCCTACCAATACCTCATTGCTTCCTCCTTGTGCTCAAACACCCGTGGAAAAGACTTTAACTTCTGAAAAACCTATGACTGATTTTTGTCTGAAATGCGTTTTCCCAGCAAAAACAAAACCCAAAAATAAAAAAAAAGAAAAAAATTCTTATCAGTGAGATGTTTTGGTCCCTGCTAAGCAGCAGCCTCTCTCTTTTGAACCCCAGAGATTTGTATCTGGGTCAAGTGTAGGACCAAACCTCCCTCCTCCCACAGCGCAAGATTCAGCCGATCATTTCCCAGGTTAAAAACGTGCATTTTTAAAAAAACCTCAGTTTTGGGTCAGCGATCCAACCGAGTCTGAGGCCAATTCATATTCCATATGAATCAGCTGGTCCGGTCCTAGCACCAACAGCCAGAATATCAAATATATGACAAAACCGGCCTACTCAATGATATTTAAAACATATGGCACAACAACAGACTGCGCGTTTCCATAGCTTCACGTGCGTGTGTTACCGATACGCCTTGCATTGTAATGAAAATATTAGTGGAGGGTGGATTGCCCCCCCCCCCCCCCTTCCCTCCACATGGAAGGATTTCGTCATATGTCTGCTCCGGACTGATGTTGTTATTCATGTCCTGAGCGCCTGACAGATGTTTGCTTGCAAATTTCTAAATCGGTCTGTAACCGGCCTCTGTCCACTCCCGTGGCGCTCACGGGGCGCTGTACCCCACCGCGCATGGGGAGCAGCCGTGCCTGCGGTGACAGGCAGCGCTGGGGACACATGCTGGGAGAACAAAAAAACCCCGCTGTCCTGCCTCATTCCTGTGGATTCATGTTCTCCAGACCCACGGCAGAATGAAGATCCCAACGCAAAGGCGTGCCCAGGCTGGAGGGTCCCTGTGTGACGCCCCTGTCTGAGGTCCAAGGGCTGGGAAGGAAAGCTCTGAGGGAGGGCATCAGGGTTGACAGATGCCCTTCCAGCATTGATAGACCAAGCACATCCAACTTGTTGGCTGAGCCAAGAGCGCCGCTGAGAAAGGCTGTCCAGCTGTTGGCGGGCCGACGCCATTACACTGAAAGCCTGTCAGAGCAGTTCCCTCCAGGGTCCCACGCATCTCCTCCATCACACATTATGTTTTTCTGTACCTCGCAAAGATCTCAGGCTAAAACCTCCCTCCATCCTTGTCCACAGAGGAAATTTCGTACTGAGAGATAGAATGATATTAAAAGATCAGTCACACTTTGGGGTTTTCAAAATTGTTTCAGTGAGGTCAAGCTGCAGAGTCGCCTTTTACAACACTCACAGCAAGGATTGCTGTGCACAACCTTCTGCTTGCCCCCAAATAAAAGTCTCCATGCTTGTGAACACCTCCTTTAGGAAGTTCTCACCTTCCTTGAAAACAAACTGTTTACTTTCAACCAACTCTTTTTCTTCTTTTTGCTTTCTAAATCACTTCTCCAGCATGTGCTCCCATAAAAAAAACAAAACCCACCAAACCAAATAGGGCACAACTCTCATTACAAAATATCACTGAGCTCTGGTTGCACAACATGCCGTGAGACACTGACATCTCTAGCTTTTAATTTAGGCTGTGCCTCGTAAGCAGGAAGGTATGTGTCTCACCAGCCCCACCAAAGGTTCAGAAAGTGCCGCCTGTGTCGAACCAGAGAACTTGGCTGCTTATGAGCCACCCACATCTCCCATTTCCCAACGTGAGGCTGATCCAGTGCAAATGGGAGTCGATGGGATTGCTTCCATCACTCATTTTTATTGGCGCAACCACGTTCTAGCTGTTCTCCTTGGGTTTCTTTAGTTAAAGATAAAAGCTTCTCAGGGAAGAAGACAGTTTAACAGAGGTGAGATCTGAGTAAGCGGGTATTCACACACCGGTAAGTAGACTGATGCTCACAAGGGACTCTGCATGGAAATCCGGTGGCTTTACTGGAATTTATCAGAAATGTCCCACCCGCCTCTGGGGCTGACCCCAAAAACCAGTGACTGACAGCATTTCCCCAGTTTCGCTGCGGATTTGTGCCGTCCCTGGGATGTCACTCTTGAGCAGAAGCTCTTTTAAGCAAGCAGGGTAGTAAAGGGACCTTTACAAACCAGGGATCCCCAAGGAACTCCAGTCTCCTTTCTCCCCAGTCCTGCCAGCAGCCATCTGTTCTCCAGCTTAGATGTGAGAGTGTTTCCACCCAGAACCGGTGGAATTCGGGAAACTGGGAAATCTCCTGCTCTGTTCTTTACCACCCTCAAGAAAGCAGCTTATCCTGCTGCTTTACCCTTTCAATCAGCTGAGCACTTTTGAGAGCCTACCACAGCATCCCTCACCCAACCTCAAAATAACTACCTCCCACCCGCGGTGCAGCTACAGGAGAGCTGCACAACAGTCCCATCAGCTCTGTTCTCAGTGCCAATGGCAGCTTCCACAGTCAGATGCCTCCAGTGCGAATCCTTTTCCTGCTCCCTGACCTACCATTGCTTTTTTAGATGAGCTCCATTGCAGAATCATACAGGTAATTCTCCCACAAGCACAAAGGCAAAAGGCCCAGTACCTTCCCCATACACAAAATCCAAGCCACCTTATACAACGACCTTCCAGTTATAATTCCCCATGTGTTATTTTTATGTATCTTCCAAGGAAATGCAACTGGAGAATTTGAATTTAATAAGTGGGGATATAGGGTGTTACCAAGTCTTCAAAGCACAACTGAGCAGCAGCAATAGATCAAAGGCCTACAAAAATATTGCCAGAAATCACTGGCCCTTTAGGAGACCAAGACATGACAAATGCCTACTGGATCCATACTTCAGCCCCCTTGGGAGGGCAGAGTTATTAAAGGTCATTGTAAAGCCTGCTGAGAGAAACAAAGTTTTCTGCTGACTTTGCAAGTCCTGGATCAGACTCCAGGTCACCTGATAGAGTATAGAGTGGAACAGACAGTAAACTTCATCTCTGCCAAAAACGCAAAGTAGAAGGAAATGAAACATCAGTCATACTGGTGCCAGGAAAAGAAGAAAAAGTTCTGAAAGTCACAAAGATCAACTGATAATGAAAACTCCGGGGGAAGATCAGGCTGAGGACAGGTGTGCCTTAGAGCTCTCCTCCTTCCTGAATTAAACTCAAGTTAAAAGACCTCTTGCGCTAAAACACCCAAGAAGGCAACACTTCATAACCCATTGTGGGCTGTGGCGCTCATCCTTGCAGCAGAGAACTACAATTACTGTTTCAGTTCAAGGACTGGATGACAAGGAAGCCAGACCGCATCCTTGGGCTGCAGCTGCTGCCTGTATCAACTCCTGAACTGGGGTGCTCCTGGAGAAGGTTTGACTACACAGATAAGCCCTTTGAGTTCAACGCAGTGACTTACATGCTTGAAGTCAACCATGTAGGACATCCTACTCTCCCACAGAGACTGAGATGTGCCCCACCATGCATCCAGCCCTGTAACGCACTTACAGGGAGTATTTCTCAAGCACATTTTCACCTGAGATGCTGAAGGTAGGATGCAGGCAGCTGGGACAGACAAATCAGAGCCCAGCTTCTTACAGTACCACTGGAGCACTGCCTCCCAATGTCCAGCCCCAATACATCAAGGCTCAGGATCACAGAATAAACAGACTGATCAGGCAGATCAAACAGACTGAATGAACAGACAGGAGGCTGAGGGGAGACCTTATCAGCACCTACAACTACCTGAAGGGAGGCTGTAGAGAGGTGGGCGCTGGTCTCTTCAGCCAGGGGCCAGGAGATGGGACAAGGGGAAATGGCCTCAAGCTGCTCCAGGGCAGGGTCAGATTAGATATTAGAAAAAAATTTTTACTGAAAGAGTTTTTGGGGCCTGGCACAGGCTGCCCAGGGAGGGGCTGAGTCACCTTCCCTGGATGTGTTTAAAAGAAGGGTAGATGAGGTACTTAGGGATATGGTTTAGTTTAGGACAGGAATGGTTGGACTTGATGATCTTAAAGGTCTTTTCCAACCTTGTGATTCTGGAATTCTGTGTGATACATGTGCAGACCCGCAGATGTTTTGCATCTTCCTGTGCTTTTGAGGGGTGCAGCTGTTTCTCTGAAAACCTAGTTTCCAGTCCTTCAGGTACTACACACTCCTCTACACCAGCTCGGGTGTCTACATGGTGATAGGTTTATACCCTGACCAACACCAAGATGACTCATGCAACGGCTTATGGTGTCCCAACAGAGCATGGCCTACGCAGGTAAAGGCTGCTTCTGGAGCACCAGTGCCAAATCAATTTATGGATGTTTATAGTTCCTTCCTTTAAATTCTGCCCACCCGAGAATTACTTTGTTTGTGTTGGGCCTTTCTCACCTAATTGGCTTTGAAGGAACTGATGGGCCCTTCCTGCTTTTCCTCCCCAGATCTCACTATTAACTTCAGTCCTGGTGATTTGCAAATGGTCCTGGCAGTGGGGCACGGTCTTTGGGGATTCAGCTGAGTCTTTCAGAAAGTTATCTTTTCTCCTCAAAGTTTATTCAGGTGCTTGCATTAGACAGGTGCTGGCAAAAGACAAATAAAAAGCTGAAGTTTTAATCAGTCTAAGAAGAATACTTTCCTCTCTCAGCCAAGCAGGCTTGGCCGACCGTCCCTCCCGATGCTGGAAGCCCAGCTACTCAGCAGGCTGTGGGGTTTGTCCTTGTTAAATGGAGGATTTCCACATTTCAGCATCAAATGAAATATCAAATTAAACACCAGCGAAACCAAATCAGTTGATAGCCAAGCAATTCCATCAGGTGATACTGGCCCTTTTCCACAACGGAATTCAAAGCAAAGCACTGGCTTTCTGCAGCTACTTCACTCGTGGCCAGGCAACCTGGGAAACTGAGAATGAGCTCCTGCTAAGCTCTCCCATGGTCTACTGGGGATGTCCAAAGCTGGGAGCAGGGATAGCAGGCCACTGCAGTACCTGGACACTCAACTAACCTAAACTGGAACATTCAGAGGCAAAGCAGCCAGAGTTAGGGTTCCTGATTTTCCAAAAGAACTAGTATTTCCTCAGGAATGCTGACATGTTTCACAAAACTTTGTTCTATTTAGAAAACAAATAGGGGTTTTTTTTACCCTCAGTAACTGATTGTGTCAAATTTTTATTTACTTGGAGAGAAATTTACTGGTCACTCAGGGGATTCCCCAAGGTGTCGGGGTTGTACCCGATGATCTCTCGAGGTCCCTTCCAACCCCTACAATTCTATGATAGCCCTTCCCTCTTCTAGGCCACTTAAATACCTAAGAGCAAGACACAAATCACCTAAACCAGCTCACTCTCCTTCTCAGCTGACATCCAAGGCATGATCACACCAGGTCCCACCCTCGGGCACTACTGACCTTCACAGAGCGCAAGCCATGGTTGGCATGAGGCTACAGGTGAGTCCCACATACTTCAAACAAAAAGCAGTAAGCAATCTGAGAGCTGGGCTCTTGTATTTTGTCCCGCTGCTGCGTGAACATCAGTAACAGCTAAAGGCACAGAGAATGCACTGTTGGGAAAGAACTTAAATTAAAACAAACAAAATAGATGGTTAAGAAAGGAAGAGCAGTCGTGATTTTTAAGCAGAGTTTCCAAGAAAGGAAAACAAATGATAGGCATTGATTTTTTCCATGAAGGTATGGGAGAAACCTGCGATTTGGCTCAAAACAAGCTCCACAGTCTTTGAGGCAAAAGGTGTGACACTTTGTTTTACATAGATGAGTATTAGGGGAGGGTTAGCCCAACTGCTTGAGTTGGCCCAACGGTGACAATGACCCAACTGGTAGAGCTCACTCTTTCCAGTACAGGAAACCAAGGTGCTATCTCTAGGAACCCATACCATGCGGATGGGGAATGCTTCAAAGGCATTCTCCATTCAAAGGTTCTCTGTGACAAATGACCTGTCACTCAGCAGTGACCCATCCAGCCTATCAACATGCGCTGCAAATGAGCTGCCCAGTCTCCCTTAACATGCACCATGATACCTCACCTCAACTAGGACTTAGCCCCTGGAAGAAATGATTGGAGAATTACGGTGCTGGAAGGTGAGAAAAGATGATAGAAGCTGCCTGCTTTTATCTGGGCAAAGAAAGGTTCCAGGGTTTGCAAACCGAGTAGCTCACCTATCAGCCAAAGCCAAGGTAAAGTTCAGAGCCAAAGACACTAAAAATTATTTATTTTAACTGACCCCATCTCCTCCTTTAAAATTCAGGTTTTTCTCACTTCGGAGAACTTCACAATTTTGCCCTTGTTTTGCCCTGGAATTCAAAGTCGTGATTCTCCCAAATTCTGACAATTCAAAAAAATCGGCCTCTGGCACATCTGTTCTGGTGCCACCAGCAGATGCATCCAGCTCCTAGGAAGGGTATGCCTTCTCTGGACAGAGCTATCTTACAGCTTATCTGTCCCAAATTTAATCATTTTGGCTTCCTCTCTACCGCCATACACCTTGGTGGTTAAACTGCAGAGGTTGCCTAAACATTTAAAACTTAGTTGGCCAATGTTTGGGGCAACGAGTTCCTCCTCCTCCCATGTGTGTCTCCGTTGTGTGATAACACCCAGGCAAACAAAGCTGCTTCTAGCTCTGCCTTTGCACACATCATGCAGTTTTTCAGGTGGTGTCTGTACAGGAGACATTTCTCTGGCCACCAAGGAGACATGTCTCCAGGACCACATGCCTCCCTTGCATAGCCTATGAAGTGGTTTAATTAGAGTAGAGGGGGAATGCTGGCTTCTAACCTGCTTTGAGAAAGATTCTTATGTGGACCCCTAGGGACAAATGATTTTTTCAAGAGTGGTGTGACTGCCCAAGGCTCTGCTTCCCAGCACCTTGTTGCTACCCTCTCACCTCACAATGCAGTTAGACACAAAGCTGATGACACTCTCTCGGGTCCTGGTCATTCCTCAAAAAAATACTGAAATGCAGGAATATACAAGCAACAGCACTTTGGACCTTTTCTTGGTGGGCTTTCCAGCCATGTGAATTCGGAGTAACAATGGGCTTCAGGACATACAAAGAGAGTAACTGCACCACAGACTACCCTGCTGAGGAAGACACCACTACAGACATTTGGATCCAAATCTTGGATACAAAGCAGGAGACGGACAACGGAGCATGGTGTTTACAAAGACAACTGATGCCCAGCTGGAGCAGTTTCCCAGGATGGGAACAGGCCCCACAGTGGGGACAGGGGAAGGCAGCTAAGGCAAGTGACAAGACTGAAACCTGATTTATGGGATCAGCACCTTCCTTACATTGTTTCTGGGGCTTCATGGATTAAAGACAAAGTGAAGAACCAACCTGAGGCCATCAACTTCTGCAGACCTGCTCTGTAACCCACAGTGAGAGGATCCAGAAAGGACAGTCCCTCTCTCCATGACCTGGACAGGAGACACACTAGTGTCAATCTGGCCAAACCCTTCCCAGACCACTTGCATTTACACCACTGAAGTCAACCAAAGGTTCATCTCAGGAACAAGCCTGGGCTCCGTGGTGGAAGCAGTCCTCCATCTTCTGAAGATGGAGAAGCCACCAAGCAATGCGCAAAGCCAGAAGCAGAGCCCGATGTTGTTTTGAATACACCTGTCTTGAAGTCTGAAGAAAAGGAAGAACTGAAGCCTGACCCTTCCCAGCAACGGAGGCCAGGAACATCCACACTGGCTTTGGGTTCTCCTCGATGCTGCTGGGAAGTCCTTCCTTCCCAGCTTAGTGAGGCTGGAGATGAATGGGGGGTGGGGGAGGCAAGGAAAGCAAAATATTTCACATGCTTTGATTTTCTAGTTTATGAAACAGTATTTTGACATTCCCTAGCCCAGTTTTTAGGCTACTTTACTGCGGCTGCAATTAATATTTCACCTTGGAAGAAGAGGAACAAATCTGCCTTCCCCACAGATTCCCCAGGGAGACATTCCACTCCCATCTCCAATTAGTGGTGGCCTAGGGTAAATGATCCAAAATAGAAACGTTATTTTTGGAATCACAATAGCCACTACTTTTTACTCCCCCAAATGCCAGCTCTTCTTTTCGCTCTGTGCTAGCGTTATAAATAGAACCCACGGTCACAAAGCTGCTGCCTCTTTGGTTCCTCGCTGCAGCAGGAGACATGCCATCTTCCCAACGCTGCTGACAAGGGAGGTTGCACAGATTTCTGACCCCGCTGGCAACCAACAGTCAGACTTGAAACACAGCACCCAGCATTCAAGGCAAAACTGTGTCCAGGCCACGTTACCCTTGTCCTACTGACGTTGGAGCTTGGGTGACCGGGAGATGAGAACTGGTCCTCTCCAACAGCCTAATCACAGAATCACAAGGTTGGAAAAGACCTTTAAGATCATCAAGTCCAACCATTCTCATCCTAAGCTAAACCATATCCCTAAGTACCTCATCTACCCTTTTTTTAAACACATCCAGGGAAGGTGACTCAGCCCCTCCCTGGGCAGCCTGGCCCAGGCCCTGACAATTCTTTCAGTAAAAATTTTTTTTCTAATACCTAATCTGTCCCTCCCCTGGCACAGCTTGAGGCCATTTCCCCTTGTCCCATCTCCTGTCCCCTGGCTGAAGAGACCAGCGCCCACCTCTCTACAGCCTCCCTTCAGGTAGTTGTAGGCGGTGATAAGGTCTCCCCTCAGCCTCCTCTTCTCCAGGCTGAACACCCCCAGCTCCCTCAGCTGCACCTCTTAGGATTCACCCTCCAGCCCCTTCCCCAGCTTGGTTGCCCTTCTCTGGACTCATTCAAGGACCTCAACATCCTTCTTATGGTGAAGAGCCCAGAACTGGACCCAGCACTTGAGGTGTGGCCTCACCAATGCCAAGTAGAGGAGCACAATCACTTCCCTAGTGATTGTGACCTCATGCTTGAGATCCTGATCCAAAAGATGCTGAAGCCAACGAAAATATATTTTCATATTTCAGAGGGGCTTCAGATGGGGAATTCAGACCTCTACTTAGCATACGTGTAAACACCTGCCTGTGTCCCACAGAAGTTAGGACTCCAGTACACCTCTCTTCTCCAGTGCTTTGCTGGATGCAGACTGTGTTTAGAAGAGCCACGAATTACAGTGCACTTCAACAGCCTGACTCACCACTTTCAAAGACTAATTACAGACAGTTTGCCCCAGCATTATACACAGGAAATACGATGAGCGCTGGAAAGATGTCCCCTGCAATTCACACCTTGGGCAAAGCTTGGATGGAGCTGCCAGCTTTATAAAGATGGACAAAGGGCCTGCAGGAGCTTCAAGAGAAAGATATGTCCCCTAGGAAAAATCATGAAGTCCTTCCTTCCCTTCTCTCTCTTCTGTCTTCCTCCTGTGAAGTCTCCCCTAAAAAAGTCTCTGTATTTCTGACCTCCTCGAGCCCAAAGCTGAGGAAGCCAGATGGAGCCATTTGGTCTTGTCCTGTACGGCATCCTTGTCTCTAAATTGAAGACGCACGGATTGATGCATGGACCACTCAGTGGACAAGAAATCAGCTGGAGGGCTGCACTCAAAGGAAGCAGTCATTGGCTCAGTGTCCAGAGACCAGTGATGGATGAGTGATGTTCCTCAAGGGTTGGTGTTGGGACCAGCACCAGTTAACATCTTTATCAGATGCATGAACAGTGGGATCAATGCACCCCCAGCAAGTTTGCTGATGACAGAGAGCTGTGCGGTGGGTCGACATGCTGGAGGGGAGGGATGGCATCCAGAGGGACCTAGACAAGCTGAAGGGGGGCAACCATAGGAACTGCATGAAGTTCAACAAGGCCAAATGCAAGGTCCTGCATGTGGATCAGGGGAAACCCTGGCACAATGACAGGTTGGGTGGAGCATGGATTGAGAGCATCCCTGAGAAGGGCTTGGGGGTTTTGGGGGATAAGAAGCTTCACATGATCTAGCAACGCATACCCAGAACCCAGAAAGCCACCCAAGTCCAGGGCTGCATCCTCAGCAGCGTGACCAGCAGGTCAAGGGAGGGGATTCTGCCTGTCTACAGTGCTGTGTCCAGCTTGGGGGTTCCCAGGACAAAGAGGATATGGAACTGCTGGAGCAAGTCCTGAGGAGACCACCAGAGATGATGAGGACTGGAGCCCCTCTGCTCTGGAATAAGGCTGGGAGAGCTGGGCTGGCTCAGCCCAGAGAAGAGAAGGCTGCTTCTGGGGAGAGCTCTGAGCCCCTTCCTGTCCCTTGAGGGGCTCTGGGAGAGCTGGAGAGGGGCTGGTGCTGAGGGCAGGGAGGATCAGGCCCAGGGGAATGGCCTTCAGCTGCAGGAGGGCAGCTGGAGAGGAGCTGGGAGGCAGGAATCCTTCCCATGGAGGGGGGCCCTGGCACAGGGTGCCCAGAGAAGCTGGGGCTGCCCCTGGCTCCCTGTCAGGGTTCAAGGCTGGGTTGGATGGGGCTTGGGGCACCCTGGGCTGGTGTGGGTGTCCCTGCCCATGGCAGGGAGGCATTGGGGCACTTGGGACACCCACAAACCCAAAGTCTGTGAACCTATGCATGAGAAGCTGACACCTCGCTCCTCACAGCACAGGCATCGGCACACCCAGCTGCCCCAGTGATGCCTTGCCCTTGGCCACATTTAGGGGCAGGATTAGCAGGCAGCAGGACTCAGCATCCCCAGGCCAGCATCTCCTTCACTTGGCGCCCGATTCTCCGAGGGTTCCTAACTGAGGAAGCAGAAGGGAAGCACGGGCACATCAGCTGGTAACGGTTCAGAAACAGATGTACATTCCTGCACAGAACCCCGACGTTAGCGTATCCAATTACTTTGAAACTGCGCTCTGCTCCGACTGTCTTACCCCTAAAGCCCCGCTCCCCTTACCCCCCGCCTCTTATCTGCCCCACTCTCACTCCTGTGCTTTTGATTATGAACTCGTCACCACGGGGCCGATGCTTCGGGCAGCATCTGCCCACCGCGTCTGGCCACAGCAGCAGCACAACGCTGGGAGCTGGGAACAAAGCCCACACGAAGGAGTGCGAGGAGAAACGCGATGCTGAGCGGCTGCTGCACGAGCAGCAAGAATGAGACCTTAAATCACACCAAAAAAACCCCAGCCCCAACAATCAGCTTAATTAGACTCGGCTACAGTAGAGGCCACTCAATGCTGGATGCAATTTGCAGTTGGTAATTACTGAAAGGACAGGTGATGCCTTTAGCTAGCGAGGGGGAGGACGGTGACAAACATGGCAGCATCTTTCTTCTTCCAGTTTTCTCTCCAATTTTGCATCCCTGGCAGCTCCCCCACCAGAGAGGGGCTGGAAGAGCAGCCTGATCACCCTGAGATGCCATCACCCCACCTTACAAAGGGGAGGGCAGCAGGAAGCAGAAATCCCCACACTCTCCCTTGTGGTGCAGAGGGACTGAAAGGTGATTTGGAAAGCGGACCACAGAGGGTGAGCACTGCCTCTTGAGCTCAGGCCATGCTCATCATTCTCCTCTAATTTAGAAACATTAGGAGCCCGGCAGCAGCAACAACCAACCAGCAGCAGCAACACCACCAGGGTAGACATCACATTTAAACAGAGCATTAAACTTCCACCAGAAGCATAGTTCATATGGCAGCTTTTATTTCCTAACGTGCAGGAAGGATGTGCCCACCCGGTCCCCCCTGGCCAGTAGTACCTTGGGTACCACATAGGTCCCACACAAATCCCTCAAATTCCCTCTTACTCCAGGAGAGCCAGCTCCTGTTTCACAGGGGTCTCTGTGCACATGGAGACCGTGCCTTTGGTCTGCTCCAAGGGAACATACCCCCAGCATTGTCAACACTGTACTTAGCTCTGGCACTGAGTGCTGCGAGGTGACCCCACAGCCGTGAAGAGCGCACGCAGCCACACACACAGCGGCTCCAGAGCAATGCTTGCTGGAGCCAGGCTTACAGACACAGCTGAGTTTCACCATAAATTTCCCCTAACGAAGCCTGGCTGATGCTAAAGAGCTTTACACATTTAGAGGTTATGCATAGCAACAGCCCCCTGAGGGAGAAGTCCTCACCCATCACCCAAACGCTCCTTCAGGCTCCTCTGGAGAAGGCAGGCAGGGGTTGGGGTTGTCCAGTCTTTTATTTAAAGTGGACACAATGCATGAAGGAGCAAGAGGCTACTCTGCCACCAGAGCCCACTCCTGCTCTGCCCGGCGCAGCCAGGAGAGGCACAGCCCGGGGTGGCATCACTCCAGCATGATGCCCAGGAGCCATACACATTTCCTGCTGAGGCTGTATGAGATGGGTAGGGTGGCAAAAAGCCTGTGCCAGCTGGGAATCCAGCATTTTGAGACACACCTGCACAGTCTGCCTCCAAAACTCCTCTGTCCCCCACCCCTGGAAGGGCCAAGTCCCACCCACAGAAACACCTCCCTAGCCAGGAAATCAAGTCCAGCCTTTGGTCCTTGCAGTGGGGCAAAAAAACACATAGCGAGTATCAGCCTGCATGTTAGCAGGGCAGAGGGAGAGGAGAGGCAGCAACAAGCAGCTCCACTCACTCATCCAAACCCTGGTCTCCCAAACACAGCCAAAAACGTAGCCCTGCTTCCTCCCCGAGCAGCCTTGTACAATCACCCGCAGCCCAGCTGCCCTCCCACGCACCTCCTGAAACCAGTCTGCTCCTCACCATAACCGCAGCACGGAACCTGTTTGCTGGGAACCCCGTGCTCTCCACAGCTGGAAAGTGAAGGTACCTCCACTGTCCTCAGGAGTGGCTTCTCCTAGTATACAGGAATGATCCCAGGCACTAGAAGGAGACTCCTAAATAGCCAAAGTACAAGCCAGATAACCCTCACAAGGGGCAAGCTGCCCTCCACTTGTACAGTTTCACATCGGCACCGCTATCGGCAGCGGTTTATTTTGCTTACAGGACCACTGAGGAGCACTTACCCCCTTCTCCCCAGGGTAAACACCGCAAGCCCTACCTGCCCACCTTTGGGTCCATGGGGCTGGCAGACATCACCCCAACCCCTGCATTCACACACACACCCCCCAGGTCACAGGTGCAGGGCAGCTGACACCCCTCGAACCCATCTGCCAGCCCCGAAGCCCTTCCGCAAACCTGGCTTCGGGGTGCAAGCCGCGGAGGCACCCGCCCGGCCTGACTCGCTGGGGTCTTAAATTGGATTAAAAAATCTATTAGCAGAACTGCCTCGCTTTCCGACTCCTGTGCTGCACCTGAAAGCCTTGCCCTTTGAAGGCGAATGCAGGGTCTCCCCAGGGGCTGCCTGGGGAAGGCTTTCCACTATAAACATTACCTACCAGTAGTAGAGTCAGCCCCAGGCAAGCCAAAATTCCTTCTCCTACCAAGGAACACTTTCCAATCAAACCAGGCATTATTTTTTCCATTAATGAGTGTTGATACCTACTGGAAAACTCCGCAAAGAAATCCGCTCCAAACTAAGGCTTCTGAAACAACAGCCACATTCGTACCGGGGGTTCATCTTTATTTTTTTCATTCTTTTTTTTTTAAATATTATTCTCCCGCTCCGTATCACAAACACGATCTTGGCTGCTTAGGAATGCGCCTGTTCCTGCAATTTGGGCTGGAGCTGAAATCAGAGGTCCAAATCTGATTTTGCTCTGCCTTAGCTCCACGGGAGCGAGCTGGGCTTTCCCACATTTTTCCTGGTGCAATAGAGAAGAAAAATAGATCCCTTGTCTTCTGTTTGCTACATCAGAACCCCTGGAGCTGCTACTGTGACTTTCATGCCCAGGGACACCAGGATTTCCATGGCAGGACAGCCCAGAGGAAGCTACGGCCCTCGACCTACCTACCTCAGCTTTCACTCCCCCAAAAAGTACTGCTCCGTCCTTAACAGGGGGCAAGGGGAGCAGGGTGAAAGGCAGCAGGCAGATGATGTTTTCAACAAACGATTTGCCTCTCCGTGGGGTTTTCAACAAACTCTTAGCTGTTCTCCAGATGACCCACATTTTGGGCTCCACTGAGTTAGTCCAGAAGGGTCCTTTCCATGCCCCTGCCCCCCAAGTATGCAGCTTGAAGGGGTTTCTCTGTCTTGTCCCCAAACCTCCACCCTTACTGCAGGTGACTTCTGCTACCCCAAGGTCACCCCGCGGGACTGGGGCGGAGAGGTTCACATCCCTACCCTGTCTCCACAGGACAGCAGACCTGGGAAGTAGGGTGCTGTGAGCAGCACCTTGGGGTTTGCAGGACCCCTCCCCCAACACCAGGAGGGCAGCAACCCCAACGTGACAAAAGCAAAAGGGGGCTCATGCACCCCGCAGCCCAATTTGGGCAAGCTGCTGCCAATGGGAGCTGGACCCTCAGCAGCAAACAGATCAGCACCCAAAAACCCTTTGGGGAGCAGGGTTACCCCAGAAAGGGCCCTTCCCCAGAGGCAACTCCAGCATCTACAAAGGCGGGGGCAAGGAGGGGGGAGGTGGTGGCCAGCTATCTTTTATTCGAGGTGCATTCCCAAGATTTTAGTTAAGTGTAACATAAAACTGTGAAAGTTTAGCAGGGGAAAAGCTTTCCTCCCACTGCCCGGGCGGCCAATCAGGAAGGAGCCCCGCACCTCCCTCACTTCTGACAACTATTTAGCAACTGAGCTCAGCTAAAGTTTCCAAAAAGTTAGAATAACTTCCTCTCTCCAAGACCTCAAGTTTTTTGCACAACCCCAGTCCTTGAAATCAGAGCCCTTCAAGCAACCTGGAAAACGTTTGGTCAGCAAAAAGAAAAAAAAAAGAAAAAAAGAAAAAAAAAAAAGAGAGAGAGAAAAAAAAGCCCTCCTGTTTTTTTTCCAAAGGATCTGTCTCAGGAATTTAAAGCACATTTAAGACACACACACACGCTCACATAACATAAGGAGGGGGGAAAGTCTCTTCCCCTCCCCTTCTTGCAGAAAGCATGGAAGAAAGCTCCAGTTCTCCTGTTTCCCCTGTGGATAGCTTGGGGACCAGTGAAGAGGAGCTGGAAAGGCAGCCAAAGAGATTTGGCAGGAAGAGAAGATACAGTAAGAAGTCCAGCGAAGATGGCAGCCCCAACCCAGGGAAGAGGGGGAAAAGTCCAGTCCCAGCTCCCAATCTTATGAAGAACTACAGAGTCAGAGGATCCTGGCCAACGTCAGAGAGAGGCAGAGGACTCAATCGCTCAACGAAGCTTTTGCTGCCTTGAGGAAAATCATCCCCACTTTGCCCTCCGACAAACTCAGTAAAATTCAGACCCTCAAGCTGGCAGCACGGTATATAGACTTCCTCTACCAGGTGCTACAGAGCGACGAGATGGACAGTAAGATGACAAGCTGCAGTTACGTGGCTCATGAGAGGCTGAGTTATGCCTTCTCCGTATGGAGGATGGAGGGAGCGTGGTCCATGTCGGCTTCCCACTAGCCACCGCCCAAGCCCAGCTGCCGAAGGGGTAGGTACTGGTTTCTCTTTTCCTGGATGATGTTCTGTGTCCTTCTGGTCATGGGATGGGGTTCCAAGGGGTCCCTATGCTGGCTCAGCTTTGCCACAGAGCTCGGTACTGCTCAGGGAGAGGCAGCATGGCTTGATGCGGGGTGCAGGGATGCTCCTGGGTGAGGGGTTTGGGGTAACCGACCCGGAGTGGTGATCTCCCTCCCACTCCACTATGCCATGAAAATTCAAGGGGTAAAAGAAGCTTCCGGAGAAAAATCTGAAATGCCCCATTTTTAAAGGGGAAAACATAAAAACTCAGCGTGTTTGTGCTCTGTGGGGATGAAGGGGCTGAGAGGGGACCTGCACTGAGAGCTGGCTGACAAGGGCCGGGGGGAAACCATCGCTGCGTGAGATTTGCCAGAACGCGCAGCTTTGGGGAAGCGTTTCGAGGGAGGAGAAGGCGATCAGTAAACCAGGCTGACAACGGGATCTGAAACAGCTGCCTGAAATCCAAGTGCTGAGCTTGTGGCTCCCGGGGTGGCAGCATCCTCTCCCATCCGGGGAAGGGGTGTGGGGCAGGGAACACCAGGGGGTCCATGGGACCCAAGTGGGGTTTGGCGATACAAGTTCTCTCCGGGTTGCTTTTTTTCTTAAAAGAAACGAGTAGCAGATGTCAGCTTCAACCCCGGGCTGTGCCCCTTCCCCCTCACACAATAAAAAGCAAAGAAAGTTAGAAGAAACTCAGCCAGATTTTGGTACTTGTTCAGTTTCCCTTCCCCAAAGTGCAGATCAAGCAAAGGCTGGGTGTTAGGCTTTGCTAGGCTGGGACTTAGTTTCTTATTTACTCTCAGTGCTAAACCCTTCCCCATCATTTTCCATCAGCAGAAAGCTACTTCCTCGTACGCTGCCTTTGTAATATTCAGGGAGGGAGGAATAAACATTGGGGGGGCAGGGAGGGGAAGGCTTTTAACACCCTCATCTCAGGCTAATTAAGCAGAGCAGCTCTGCTTCATGTCAGCCAGAGTTTGCATAGGGCTAGTCGATCCCCGGGGCTCGTTCGGGAGAGCAGAGCTCCACAAACCCCCATTTCACCCAGCGAACGCTGGAAACAGGGAGTTTGCTTCCCCCTCACAACGCTGCACATGATGATGTGAAGTGAAAATCATTTCATCATGCGGAGAATCAGCTCCTTAAAGACAAAAGGCAAGCTCATCCCAGCCCAGCGGACAGGCTCATTGAAAGAGCCAACCCTGCCTTTGTTTCAGCGGTAATAAATGGCTCATTAGAAACAATAATAATAATCATCATCACCACCATCATCATAATGTTGCGGCAGCTACAGTACTTTGTGCTATTGGGGCTTACTAGGGGTGTAAAATACGAACATAAAACCAGTTTAGAAACCACTTCCAGCAACATTTCACGGCCTGAAATGGTTTGCCCTTTGGTGCTGCGATCGGGGTTCCCGGGAACCCTGAAGTCCTGCTGCTCGCAGCCGGGTCACTCCCCCCGTCGCACACACTGCCCGCGGCTCAGCTTTGCTCAGACCTGTAACTCGGTGGTGGGGGCTGCTGCTGGCATCACCGGGTTTCACACCCTGGCCCCCAATTTTCCGCAAGAAGCCAGAGCCTTTGGCTCTCCCAGAGGACAAACCCCTTGATTTATAAAACACAGTGCCCGTTCCCATGCTAAGCTGCCTAAAATAAAAGCAAAGCAGCAAATAGATTAAAAAAACCCAAACCCTGTCACAGAAACCCAGACTTCTTGTCAGGAGCAGATGTAAAACGTCCCAAACACATATTTCCTCAGCAGCGCAGACTGGCTGACTCGCAAAGTGCTCGGATGGAACAATGCGCTGCCTCTGTTGTTCCCCAAACGATGTGCTGCTGCCAGCAGCCAGGGAGGGTTTGAAAGTTGCTACCTCATCCACATCCACGCTCCTCTCTATCACACAGTTCTGCAGCGGCAAAACCCCGCTGGGCTCGTTGGGAGGTTTGGATTTTTTATAAACCATGTTTATAATTAATTATCATCAGCACCGCTCCCGCGGGGCAGGTTTTGTATGGAGATGCTCAGGTTGTCCCTACCCAAAAGAAACCGCGAGCGATGTTCTGGGCAGCCTGAAAAACCTCGGTGCAGACCAAACCCCGGTGCATCTGCAGCTTGTTTCAGAGCCGGTCGGTACTTGGTGTCTTTATCCCGACCCAGCAGCAGCTTGAGGTGGCTCTTTGCTCCATGCTTGCGTTGCCTTACAGAGGAAGGCTGACATTCCCTGTACCCCGTGTCTGCCCCCCTCCCCTTGCCTCTCTGTTCTGTGCCCTTGCATTCATGCACACGCGTGCAGTTGAACTGCTGAAAACATTGACGAACAGCCTGGTATGATGCGGTGTCAAATTCTATCATTTACGGCAACAAAAATTACATCTGCCAGCAGAAAAAGAAAATAATTTTAAAAAACCTGACAAGAGCATGGAGAAAACCCTCAAAAACAGGCAAACTAAGCTGGGTGATGCAGCACGGACTGGGGCGTGGGCCTGTCCCGGTCAGAGGAGTTTGTGCACAAGCAGGGGCGCAGCTTGTGCAGTTTTGATGGCAAAAAACCCCTAACTAGAAAACCCACCGTAAGGAATAGCTGTCTGAATCTGAGGTCAGCTCCCGCTTTTCCCAGGGAGGGTATCGGAAAGGATGAGCCCCACACTCAGGCTAGATTGCTGCGCCCGCCTGCCCTTTTCCCGGGGTTTTGGTGGAGAGATGGGCACGGATGGGTTTGCTCCTTGGGGAAGGGCTGTTGTTCTCCTTCAGATCAATCAATCGAGCTTTTTGATGTGAAAATCTCAAGTCTTGGGAGCTGGTAAAAAGCCGCATGGCCCCTGCGCAAGGCAGCAGGTCGCTGCTGCTCTGGCCACGGCAGGTTTGCCTCCTCTGCTCTGTGTAATTACAAACAACTTCGCTCCGGCGTCTTCACAAGCAGCAAGAGCAGCTCTGTGCATCAGTGTGATGGGATGTTTCAGCACACAGACATTAGGCTGAGCCTTCCTCCCCCAGGTCTTCTCCCCCATGCTCAGAGCCGGCACCTGCCCTCGCACCCACCTTTCTCTTTTTTCCTTCAAAACCTTCTAGATGCTTTGAGGGGGAAAAAAACCCAACTCACGGGAGAGATGAAAATGCATCCCTCATTATTCCATTTAGTAGGACAAACCCCATCCAACCAGGATGTCAGGAGCAGAAGGACCATGTAGCCGTAAACCCCGCAAGAACAGTCTGCCCGCAACCCCCTCCTCCCCACTTGCCGCAGCAAGGCTTGCCTCGAGCCCTCTGACACCCTCCACCACCATCCCCACCACCCCAAAACTCCACAGGCTGGCACCAATTACACATTTCTCCTCTTTTCCTTTTCTGGGGGGAAAGCCACGCAGCATGCAACCCCTGTACCAGCGCTCCTCCAGTCCTCAGGGCCACTTCCAGTATAAAACACCAGCATCCCATTTCATTTTGTCCTTCAAGAAGCAAACAGATGATATCTCTGCTGGCCCTGGGAACAACCTAATTCCATAGCTACAGGAGCAGTACAGCTAACTGAGGGTGACCTGACACTGCAATAAGCCCTTTGAGTCCCCAAAGCCCTAATTTTTATTAAATACACATCCTTAAAAAAATAATAATGTAAATAGGTTTCCTCAACAGGAAGGATTGTAAAATTTGGTATTTACATTAATAGGCTTGTAGCGGGGGCGTGGCTCATCTCAGTGCGTTTAAAAGCCTGGCAAAATGCATTTTGGATCTTCTGTTTATGTTCCTGTCTTTTGTTGGGAAAGAAGAAATCTGTTCCCCAGCAAACACCAAGCGCGTAGCGGCCAGCTCGAGCTCAGGGACCTCTGAAAGAGAGGATGAGAAGGGAAGCGCTCTAGAGAAGGAGATGTGCAAAAGAAATCAGCTGCTGGAGGCATAAAGAAATAATTACCAACCATAAAGAGTTAGATGCACGTGCAGTAGAGGGGGAAACGCTGGATGGAAACCAAAGGACCACTTAGAAGGGCGACAAAATCGTGTTATTACTTAATCCAGCAGAGCCAGGGCTGCGGAATGGTCCTACAGGGAGAGACGTGCGGGAAAGGGTCGCTAAGGGAGCGGTTGATGCATACACTTCGGCTAAGCAGACCCAGTTTGTCTCGAAGTTCATCATCACTGCACTGGTCACCACAGGGCAGCTCTAATTTTAAGAGAATGCAAAGCATCCTCATTAAAGGGGAAGATCGCGATGCTTCTCCTTCGCGACCTCCCTCCACTTTCTTTGGAGCCCATGTGATAGAGTTATAGGCAGCGGTGATAAATCAGCCTTGGAGATCACAGCAGCCTCTCACAGAGACAGGACAGATCCCACAGCCGCCGCCAAAATCACTTTTGGGGACATTTCATGTGGTGCTTTCCCCCAGTGATATAACTGCTTTGATCACTGTAGCTCTGAGAATCGTTTCCAGCACGACTCTGAAATCTCCAGAATTTACATCGTGTTGCAGAGCTATAGGAAGAGCTCGATGGGGCCACGAACACGTAAGGAAACCCCAGTACACAGAGTGAGCTTGACATGTAATCGGGGAATTACAGCACGCGTTTCGGGTAGCTCCACACACACCCCCCGCTCCAGGCTTCACACAAGATAAGAGAGGGAGAAAAAACCCAATTAAAACGCAATGCTGTGCCATGAAAAAGCAATCCTGAGCTGGCTCCGAGCAGCCTCGCTGCTCCTTGCCGGCTGCCGGTCCCCATCAGCTGCCTCGGCCGGCTGCTCCGCGGCTTGGAGAGCATTGCACTGTCACGCAGGACTCACTTCTGCAGTAAGTTTGGAAGTGAGGAAAAATAAGAGGAACTCCAGCTGGATAGCAGCAGCCTCGAGTTAATGAGCAATTATTTCTTGAGAATTAAAACAGCAGAAATATCTGCAGGGGGAAAAAAAAACCAAAACCAAAAATACTCCAAAAACAACCCCAACCGCTAGGCACCCCGACATTTAATTAGATTTGTAGTTGTAGAAGATGACCATTCATCAACAACTAATCACCCACAAATAACAAATTAACTCAGCCAGTCAATAAATCAGAACAAGGCAGCCCTTGCTCTCCTCGTACCCGTCTCTTTAACCACTTCCATGCCAGACCCGTCTGACCGCTGCCGGTACATCCATCCGGTGCCGGGGCATGGAAACTGCAGGACCTTCTTTGGGGGACAGGGAGAGGGGGGTCACTTAGTAAAATAGAGGTCTCTGGTTTATTCCCCACCCATTCAGGATCTGTCGCCCTCAGAGTAGCAGGCTTTAGGCATTGAGGGTTCTCCCTTGGACAGCGGGGCAAAGAAAATAAACCCCAGTGTCCCTCGTCTGAAAGCAAGGGGAGCAGCGTCAGGGTGCAGACTCATCTCAGACCCCAGCACCTTGCTGGAGGAGGGTGCAGGCGCAACAGGGTGGCTCCAGTACAGATGTTCAACAAGCAACAACAACTGCTAAGCCCTGTTGCTAGCCGAGGGGCTCGAAGCAGCAATAAGACCCCCCCCCAACCAATTAGCACTCTCCGCGGTCTGAGCCTTTCCTTTCCGGGGGAGGGAGGGGAACCAAACCCTGTAACATTTTGGCCCAATCCACCAAAGCAAACTGAGGAAAGGCAGCACCAAGCCAGCAGCCGTCAGGTGCTTGTCAGGGCTTTCGTCCTGGGCTGGGGTCTCCTTGGGAAGTGGGCAGCTGGGCACCCCCAAACCTCTCCGCAGCGTTTGCTTGCGAGTGAGCCTTCACGGGATGGGAAATTAACTTTTTTTTCGGCTTCTGTGTCTCAGCAAGGGATGGGAGCCTGGCAGAGCTGGTCTTGCACAGCTTGCAAAAGCTACCAGACATCCAAAAGAAAATAACCCTCGTGCCCCACGCTGTGCACGCCGAGCTGGAAAGGAGCTACAGTCCCTCCTCTTCCTCCCATCTCCTATCCATCTTCTAACCACAGCTTGGAAAGTAGAGAAAAAGGAGGGTAGCAGGAAGAAGAGGCAGATGTCTACTGGTTCACCTTGATATATACTTACTGGAAGACATCCAGTCAGCCTGCACTAGCTTTAATTGAACTCCCAGTAAGAGTTTTGCCTCGTTAGCTGCCCCCTCAAGAAGCAGCATCACCATTTCCTTAAGAAATATTACACCTGCCAAACGCACACTTTAAAACGTATGGATTAGGTATCAGATGAATTTAGCCAACAAAACCCCTCATGTGGTAATTAACGTGATTAGGTTGAAGAGGTTTTGGCCTCCTTTTAAAAAATGGTATCTTATGTTTGGGCTTATATGTAAATAAACCTAATTGCTCAGCTAGGAGAGACGGGGGTGGGATCCTGGCTGCACTGAGGATCCCATTAAGGAGAAAATCACATCGGATGGAGCCAGGGAGAGGTTTTCGTGCAGAAAGTGGCATTTTATATGGATGGGTTATATGCCCCAACACATCTACATCAAGCTCCTCAATAAAATTAATCTGCTGGAGGGACAGCCACAGCAACGGCACATTTAAGACTGACCCTCATGGCATGTTTCACGTACACCATGATGAAATCGCGCTGTGTAATGTGGCTTAGATGAAATTCCTTGCTCAGAGAGGGGGATTCAGAAAATCATGGGGATGCTAAGGAAAAAAAACCAAACACCAAAATCCCCAGAAAACAGGGAAGGCCGTGGAACAAGGCAAACAGGCACACGCTTCCCAGCATCCGTTTTGCCATCAGTGCTTTAAGTTTAGTTAAGAACAAGAAATGGCTTTAAACTCTGCGGGAAGTGCAGCTAGGGAACACTGCAGTACCCTGATATCCCCATACCATCACCCCGCAGATGCGGTGGGAAGCATCCTCACTGCTCAGCAATGCTATTCACCCCAAGGACAGGAGCAGAGCAGGGTTACATCCTCCCTAGAAGCACACGGGTGCTGTGAGAGAGGTACCTGTCACTACGGGAAGAGCGGGGCACTAGATAGAAAAGCATCTGGAGACCTAAGCAAACAGAAAGCAACTTTTTGGTGGGTTAAAACTGAGTGCCTTCCCTCCTTGTCTCTCATCCCACCGGGATGCCCAGCACCACCTCCAATGCCACATATACACCAAATTGCGTCCCACGGGTACCTCTTGTCAATTCTTATAAGCTTTTAAGTCTCACTGTCCCCACACACAGACACAGTAACAGGCTTGCCCAGCAGGCGGTGGCACCCCAGGGCCTCAGCAAGCATCATGGCATGGGGCGGGTGGCAGGAATTGAGTCTTGGCAAGAGCATCCATAGGGAAACAAAGATCAGCTAAAGCAGCATTAGGAAAACACCCTTGGAAACCTCACGAGAAGGTACTGAGGCATAAAACTACACAATAAAAGCAGACCAGGTTACTTTGCCTGACGAGCTCAGGAATTTTCTAGTATCGCCAAGTCCTTTTTGCTGCCAGTTATTGCAAGCACGATGCTTCGGGCACGACCCTGCAATCTCCATGGTCAAAGCTCCCTTCCAGCTCGGTGGGGGTTTATGCACTGAGGCTGGTTCGGTTTTTTTCATCCCTTGCCACAAGAGGGGCTGTTTAATAGATTCCCATTATTACCAGCAGTAAATAATCTCTTACATATGCCATATGGGTCCAAAGCATTTGTTGCTGGAGGGCGGCTGCGTGTCTGCTTTCCCATTACCTTCCCCATAGTGAAGTGATGAAATCGTGCTTGGGTTTTTGTGCAGGAATCATTCAGAGCGCTGGGTTTTGAACCCTTTCCATCACAGTTTGTGCCTCAAGAGCAACAGAGATCGGGGCATCCCCTTCCAGCAATCCTTCCCCTGGAAGTTTATAAAACCTAGCGATCAATAACTTACTGCACCCAAAGGACTTTAACATGTTTTAAATATTTGTGGCAAGGAAACATGTGGTGGGGAACAGCACAAAAATTCCCCCTCACCCCCCAAAAATACAATTACAGGTTTCCCCCAGCCAGTACCCTGTGCACAAGGACATGGGGTAGCATTTCCAGACATGGACTGGGAGCTCAGAATACTCTGATTTCCAGCGGGGCTGAGTTAAGCTGAGCATTTTGCTCACAAGCACTGCTGGGTTGACAACCAGGCAATGCTTTCACTCTCCCAGGGTAGCAAAAGGTGAAGATTTTAAGGTGGTTGATGAGCACAAGGGAGCCAGACACAAGCTTTGAAAGTTGCAGTGACTCCTTAGCTGTGAATTATGTCAGAGGAAGGGAGAGAAGCGCCTGGCTCTGGAAGCAGCAGCTTCCAAACCCGCTTTGCTTTTTTGAGACCGCTTTATCCTTCTCACGCATGTCACTATCGGCCGATTTTCTGCTGCCGCAGAAGGGGTTTGATGAAGGCAGCAGTGCCACAGCAGGTACACGTATGAGTCCCGAGCGGGTTTCTCAGGTCTGCCCATCCCAGCTCCTGTGGACAACACTCCTGTTCAGTGTGCCCGGCGCGATTCTCTAAAGCCACAATTACACCGGCTGTGCAAATGGCTTGCGACGTATTTTTGTCCCCCGGTGCCACTTCTTCATTGTTCACTCAAACCCCACTGCACCGGTTCTCTCGCAGCTCCAGCAACACGGGTGGTACCGCGAAGTACAGAACCTCCTCCTGGATAGGAAACCCACGGGCTGCCCCTGGAATTGCTCGCCTGCTGAACCGAGCAGGCTGCCTGCCGCCTTCCAGCTCTTTACTTCAGGCGCATCCTTAAAATTACACACACAGCCAAAATATTCCCAATCGAGGGGGCTTTTCGCTCATTCCAGCAGATCCAGCCTGATAACGCAACCCGGGGAACCCCAGGGGACTAGTGCCATGCTCGCACGAAAGCGCATGAATCATCCCCGCAATGAGCACCCCACACTGGCCACCCTCAGTACAAGCCAACCTTAACGTGGCATCTCAAAGCAGTCCTCCAGACCGCACCTCCCCGTGCAAGGGGTGCTTTGCCTGTGCTTTTGGTAGCCCCGATGTGGCCCCTTGAGGCTGGCAGGAGCCCCTGGTGAAGAGGAGCGACAGGGACCGCGAAATGGTGCTGGCAGCAAGCCTGGGGCAAGCTCCTGGGAATGAGGGGGCAGCATATGGTCAGCATAGCCCAGATGTGCTTGCAGGGGGCAAGGGCCAACACTGCCATGGCAGATACAAAGAGGAAGAGGAGGACAGAAAAGTTTCTTGGGCTTCTTGAGGGCAGGACTTGATGCCTACAGCTTTGAAAGGAATGTGGTCGCTCTGGGACCCCAGCCTCCCTACCCTGATCCCCAGCATCTCGCAGGACAGGAGTCCCCCAAACCCCTCTCCATACATCCCTGGCTTCCAACATTCCATAGGGACATGCTACCAGGTTTTACACGCTCCCCCTCCCCCGCCCCAGGTCCAGGGGACATCAGATGAGGCAAGTGAGGCTCTTCCATTTTCTTAGGAAACTTTTTTTTTAAAGAAAAACAGCCTTTGGCAGCAAGCAGAGGGTGGGGCTCCCTGCCAAGGCCCGGACAGCTGTACCTTCTTCCCTAGCAAGTTGTGTGATCAGCGGGGCTGTGCTGAAAGCCAAGAGGAGTTACCATAGCTGCCACATTGCATTTTGTTGATGCTCCCTCCGGGAGACACCTTAAAGAAACAAACCCACCCCAGCACACACACTCTGCATGCATCAGAGGAAAACTATGGGTGACCTCTCAGGGCTCTAGTTCTGTGCCGCTTTCCCTCCCCACCCCCTTTTCTCCAGTGCTTCAGATCCAAGGCAAGAGGACGGGGGAGGAGGAGAGTCCTTTATCTGACTGTGTCCCTGCTCCCACAGAAAAAAGCCACCCACCCCTCCCTGCTCATGACTCCAGCACTACTGGCCCAACCTTCCCTCCGTGGCCCAACCTTCCCTCCAGCTCGAAATAACCCAGGAAATTGTGCAAAACCCCCAGTGGGTCCCATCCTGCTCCGCGGCCAGGCCCAACCCACATCAGGCTCTGGCCTTACGTTGCACATCTCAAAACTGTTGCATGGCAGGGGTCTCTAAGATCACAGCGGAAGGGAAGGAGGGAAGGAGATGGGATGAGCGTGGAGCAGCTCTGAGGAACGCTGGTGGGCTGCATCCAGCTGGCAGCAGATACCCCCCAGAGCACTGCTGCAAGTCCCAGGCAATGCCAGGGGGAAACCTCCCCCCACCCCCCACCACCCCAGAGCTGAAAAGCTCTCAGATTTCTTTTTAAAAAGAAAATGAATCTTACTTTTCTCTAGAAGAGCAAGAGACCTGTTCCCAGGTGTAACACTTGCTCCAGCTGTGCCCTGCCCCATAGCCAAGCACTCCCCAGGCTTCCAGATTTATAGAAGCTCATCAGCAAAACAACCCCCTGACCTCCAAAGCCCCCTCTCACATAGCCTGCCACACGCACGCTGGGTTTTAGGGAGAACAAGCTTTTTTAATAGAAATAGCTCCCAACAAAATACTTCCAAGCAGCCCCACTTGCTCCAAAGCCATACTGAGGTACCACACCCCTGCACAAACATCCCAGAGAGGCGCACACAGATCTGGCTGGTCTCCCTACCCCATCACCCCATAATTTGCAGTTTCACAGGCTCAGAGAACTGTTTGACAAGAAGGGGTGGAAAGTCAGAGGAGCACAGCCCAGCTTGCTCCTGCTGACTCAGCATCTGCTGGCACTAGAGGGCAGGATACACTGCACTAAGAGGTAGAGTGTTGAAGGTCACATCTCCCTGATGTCACGGGGAGCTTGTGGCGTATCTTCAGGACTGCCCGAATTTTTGCACCAAGGACACCTGGCAGTGATGATCATCAGGGCAACAGATTGTTTAATTAGGGGTCAGAGCACCCAATGGTGTCAAAGTCATTTCCACCAGCTCTGCCCACCAAGGTGCAGCATTTTGCTTTGCAGGGGAGATGCTCTGAGGAGCAGTGTCACCATAAGGTGGGTTCCAACCCATGCTGCATCGTATCTCAGGTTGTCCAAAATAACTTTTTTCCTGCCACTTATGCTCAGGCATCTGTCAACATACTCATCCCGTACAGAAAACCTGTTTCTTGGGTTTTAAAACTCTTCTTGCAGTGCCTGGGGAGGGAGTGGGTGCCCCAACCCTGGGGGTGTTCAAGGCCAGGTTGGCTGGGGCCCTGGGCAACCTTGTGTAGCTCCAAACCTGGAGGTTGGTGGCCCTGCCTGTGGCAGGGGCTTGGAGCTCTGTGATCCTTGGGGTCCCTTTCAACCCAGACCAGTCTGTGATTCTATTGCTTTCTCTGGTGCGGCTCTTAGGCATGGGATTAAAGCAGTTCCATTCTCACCTCAGCAGGAGATTTTAGATCAGCCCCTACCACCAAAAGTGCAGGTTTACTCCACTCCTCCACAGCTAGCCACTTCAATAAACAACCCCGATTTTAAAAGCTTACTCCAGCCAGGTCATGCAGCATGGTCCTTTCATTAGTGAAAGCCTCAAAAAACTGGCAGGCTTTGAAAGCAAGGTAATTTGTGGTCTAAACACGAGGAGGGAAAAAAACCTAAACCCCTCTCTCAAGCCTCCCAGGCCTTCCTTGAAGGGACATCCTAATCCCACAGCGGGCACCAACTCCCCATATACCGCTGAAGAAACTCTGCCAGGCACAGCAGGTTCCATCCTAAATAAGCAATTTATTATGTTGGGTTTTTTTGGTGTCTTTTTCTCCACATTGCAAATTATAACATGTGAGCATGATGGAACAGCCAGGGTTGCACAGGTGTGACAAAGCTCTTCCCACCAGCAGCTGGGTTGCAAGCAGATCACTCAGTGAGCATCACTCCCAGTGGCTAGTGCCTGCAGGTCTGCCAGAAAGCATCTACCCTTTATGGAGGGGCCAAACTCACTGGAAATGTAAAGCCTGGGGTACAGGCTAAGGAACTGGGAGCAGACCTGTCAGAACCATGCCTGGCCTAGCAGCATAACCAGCCCACCCCAGACCTGGCCCAGCAGCTCCAAAGCTGCATGTTAAGGCACCTGAAGGCAAGAAAGGAGAGCTTTCAGGGCCATTGTGAAGATGCTGCATTAGGAAGAGGGACACAACCTGAAATGTGGTTGTTCTGGAAAGATTTTTTTGAAAAGAATCACACCAAGAGCTGTTGGGTAGAAGAAATGGGGGGGCTTTGGTTGGGTTTGGAAGTGGAGCGGGCTCAGCCCTGCTTTGCTGCTAGGAAAAAATGTGTGTGGAGGGCAGGGGTGGTCTCTGTAACCATGCACTTGGCTGCTAGGCAGTGGGGGTATTTTGCAGCACAGCAGATAGGAGCTTCTGCAGCAACAGTGGTTGAGGAAGGAGCCCCCACATTTGCTCCACCCCATTTTGCAGTGCTGCTTTTGGCCAGGAACATGCCCCAAGTGCCATGGAATGCTGGCATTGGCTCTGCTCAAAGTGTCTCTTGTTCAGACAGTCCACACCGGAGCCTCAGGCAGCAGCTCTTCCATTACCACATGCCATTTGATCTGCTAGTCTCAGACACAGCAGGCTTTACTCTCCTTGTACCCACAGCCCATCCTGGGGGCACTCATTCTGGGACCAGGCTGAACCTTCTCCAGGTCCAGACCTGTCCAGTTTTGGTTGATAGAGCGTGCCTCAGTTCCCCCACTGAAAAGCAGATGCTAATACATTTCCTTCAGGCACCTCTTTTCTCTATCCAGCCCCTGCAGAAGAGGAGGTTGAGGGAGATCTGACTGCTCTCCAACAGGTACCTGGAAGGAGGGTATAGTGAGGTCTCTTGGAGAGGACAAGAGCAAACAGCCTCAAGTTGCATCAGAGGAGGTTTAGATTGGATATTAGGGAAAATTTCTTCACCAAAAGAGTATTCAGGCATTGGACCAGGCTGCCTAGAGAGGTGGTAGAGTCACCATCTCCAGAGGTGTTTTGAACACAGGTAGACATGGCACTCCAGGACATGGTTTCAGTTGACAGATGTTGTTGGGTTGATGACCTCAGAGGTCTTTTCTGGCCTCAAAGATTCCATAAGCACCCCATCCTGCTTGGTGGTTGTCCCCTCACAGCACAGAACACCCACCCACTATCCTGCATTCTTAGGTGCTTTCTGAATCCCAGCAGCATCCAACCACTGCAAAGCAGAAACCAGCTCCACAATGGGGCCAGGCTGAGCAGCCCAGCTCCAGCAACTTGCATCCATCCCACAGCTGCTCCTCTCAGCTAAGCTGCAGATGCACACTTCAGATTTGGAAAGTGAGAAAACTGAAGGAAAAAGGTGAAGCAGCTCTGAGTAACTCCAGTACAGGACCTACTGCCCATTGAGAAACTCACCTTGCAGTAAACAAAGAGTTAGAGTTCTCCAGACTGCTCAGCCTTTCCCATTCTGGGCAGCAAAACAAACACATGTGAAGGAAACACCTCTCCAGAGTCCAAAAAGCAACAATCTGGAAAATCCCACAGTGGAGTTAATACCAAGAGGAAAAGGGATTCTGAACAAGTGACCTAAAGGGACGGGGGAGGAAAAGAAGGAAAAAATAGCAGCAGACATGAAAGGCAGAGAGACAGGCACGCCAGGGGAGCGGAGAAGGAAGAGAGGGCAGGGAGCAGGCGCAGCAAAGCCCAGCAACAGCTTCCCAAAGGGGCGGAGGGGGATGGCTGCACGGCCACAGCACACTCCTGCTGAAGCCAGCGGCAAGGCTGGCTCGAGAGCCGTTTGCCCCCAGGCACCCCTTAGAGCTGCGCAGGCCATCATCCCAAATTATCTATCTGCAGCCAGCTTGGGTGCTGCTTTTTGGGAGCTAGAAGCACGAGGCTGACAGCAAAGAGCACCTGAGCTGCATAGCTCTGGGAAGACCTCACAGAATCACCAGGTTGGAAAAGCCCTTTAAGCTCCTGGAGTCCAACCGTCCCTGCCCTGTGCTGCCCCAGATCCCTGAGCACCTCATCTCCCTGCCTGTTAAACACACCCAGGGGCAGGGACTCAGCCCCCTCCCCTGGCAGCCCTCCTCGGTGCATCCCAGCAAGCGGGGCTGTGTTCATGGGAGAACTGGCTGCCTGTAGCAAAGCCAAAGTCTTACTCCAGAGGTGGAGTGATGCAGGGATCGGTGCTAAGGAAGCTCTGCAGAGGGCTGGCGCTGAGGCCACAGGGCAGGCTGTGCATTGAGGTGTCCTTACCGGGCAGCTCTGAAAACCCTTGTGTCTTCCCAAAGGCAGCCGAACCACGCAAAGCCCCAGAATCCTGTGGAATCATTTTTGCCTTCAAAGCCCAGGGTATAGGAGCGGAAGAGCAGCTTTCCCTGGGATTTCAGGCACTGAGTGGGAGTTGAGAGAAAGGCCAGCATCTGCTGATCTCAGGGTACCACCAGGAGAATACTGCACAAGGATCTCAAGGAGTTCACTTGGGCCGGAGCCATTTCGAGGTCTCCAGTTAAAGCCAAATCACTAAAAAGCCATGCAAAAGTGACTGGAGGAGCCAAGGGGGGCTTCAGAATCCCAATAGCTGCGATGATTAAAGGCAAAACTGACAAACAGGCATTTACAGCATAAATCAGACTTGCCTTAACTATTTTGGCATGCTTTTAAATCAGCAGTGCTGTGGTTCTCAAACCACCAGAGGTTTTTGTGGAGATGGGGATGCATTTAGAAAGGAAAAATAAAGAAGTCACCATCACAGAAAGAGGCAAAACTCCAGGCAGGGATGGAGCTGCCTGCATAATTCAGGCCAAACACCTCTTGGACCAATTTTCTCCCCTAACCTCCAAGATGAGGGATGCACCCCTCCTCGCTCCCACTCATACAGCAGCGATGACTGATCCTGAATGCAAAACTCAATGTACTTGAAGCATTTATCTCTGCCTTGCCATGAAAGTCCTCCTGCGTTTCCACAGCTCTGATCAGCCTGTGCCTCTGGTTCCTCCCAGTCCCCAAGCAGTTGCCAGCATTCCCCCTCCCCACCCCTAGTTTTGAAGGCTAGAAATACACTCAATTAAAAATAGTGCAATAATTGATGAAATAAGACATTATGTGTTCTGTTATTAAATTTTTTTTAAAATTACATGGGACATTATCAAAACACCAGTAAAACAGGACTAAAGCTTCACATCACAGCAGCACAAGAGGCTCCCAGTGCAGAGAACATCAAGATGTTTGTATTCCAAGTGTCACAACAGCAGTATACCCAAATTGGGGACATTGTCAGATGCATTTCTGCACCTTCACCCATTCCTCACACTTTGCTGTAGATCTTAACACAGTGGCATTTGCTTGCAAACCCCTCAGGGTTCTCCTCCATGCTGCAGCCCCTCCTGAGAAATTAGGATGGGATGTCAAGAAGCTGCATCTTTCTGCAGCATAACTCTTAAGAGATGATGGTTGTGCTGCTTTTGAAGCCTTGTCACAGAATCATAGACCTGTCAGGATTGGCAGGACCTCTGGAGATCCCCCAGTCCCTCGTCCCACCCCACCGCCCCCTCCAGAGCAGGGTCCCCTTGAGCAGGCTGCACAGGACAGCATCCAGGATCATGGGGTTGGAATGTCTCCAGAGATGGAGACTCCCCAAGCTCTCTGGGCAGCCTGGCCCAGGGCTCTGCCACCCTCCCAGCCTTTAAAGAAGTTCCTCCTCAGGGTTAGGTGGGACTTCCTCTGCTCCAGTTTGTGCCCACGGCCCCTTGTCCTGTCCCTGGGCACCACTGAACACAGACTGACCTGTCCTCCTGAGCCCACCCCTCAAGGATTTATCAGCACTGATAAGATCCCCCCTCTCAGTCTTCTCTTCTCCAGACCAAACAGTCCCAAGTCCCTCAGCTTCTCTGCATCAGTGAGATGTCCTAGTCCCCTGATCATCCTTGTGCAAGGAGGAGCATTAAGAAGTGCCACCAGTGATGTTAGAGAGCTGCCATGTGCTGACACACACATTTCCCTACCCTTTGCTGTCACTGAGATGAGCCTGAAGGACTGTAAGGATCCCAAAACCTGGATAACACAGCTGAGGGAATCCAAACCAAAAGCTGAGACCTATCTCCTATGCTGTCAGCTTGTGAAATGATGAAGTGAAGCAGAGAGGGAGCAAAGGGCATTGAGGGGGAGGAAGAAGGAGATCGAGAGGAACACAGGAGAACACCAACAAATAGCCTTAGGAAGAGGCAGCAAGCAGAGTGAGCAGCTCAGACCGATGATGCATTACACGGATGTGAGGAGCTCATGCACAGAAGGGATCTCCCCTTTACCATGCCGACCAGAGCACTGCATCACACGGATGGTGCCAGTACAGTGACAGGATGAAGGAGGAGCAGCCAGACCTACCGTAAGAATAAGGTTCAAGGAAGAGACAGGCTGGGGGCAGAAAGACTCCCAGGAGCCAGCACACACACGTCCTTGTATGAAAAGGAAGGAGGGAGGAAAGATCTAACCTGGGTTCCCTGAAATCAGCTGCAGGGTACTGGGAAAGTTTACCCATTTTTATTCCCACTTTGGTCCAACTATAACCCAAAGTTGAGCTCAAACACCATCAAACTGGAACACAATGGAGCTTTGCCCTGCAAGTGCTCAGTTCCCACCAGAGCATCACACAAGGCTTGGCCTTCGAACGGCAAGCCCACCTTGCTCTGATCACCTCATAGGGAAGTGAAGGGATCTGATTAACAGACTTGAGCTGAGTGGTGAGGTCAGAGAGATTTAGGGCCCCTCTAGAGCACAGATACTTTTTTCTTTGAGAGGCATTATTGTTCCTTGCTCCTTTTGAGAATGCCAGCCTACACTCCTGTCAACAAGTCTCGATTGTTTAGCTGCTCTTGGAATCTCCTGGAAGAGAGTTAAACCTGTAGCATACGGGACCAACTCAAGAGGGGGAAAAACGTTTTCAGGTTTGAAGCACATGGCCCCATCCCTTGGATTTAAGGCCATCCCGTAGCCAGAGACAAAACAGGCCACATGAGGTAATGGGAGCAGAGCAAGGACTTCTCGGAAAGGCAAAGCAACACCAACAGTTGTCCTCAGTCTCTGGATCCTGCTTTCTTATCCCAGTCCTGCCTAGTTTGGGGGTAGCATGCAGACCCTCAGAGATGAGCACAGGGCCTTCTTTCACACACATTGGGATGCTTTCAGAACACGCCCTGCCCTGGAAGGGAAAGCTCTCCAGTGGAACAACCTAGGAGTGTTTGCCAAAGAGGGGCTGAGGGGAGAGAAGGAAAGGAAGAAGGAAGTATTTCATAACTCCCAAATAATTTTTAAAAATTCATTAGCTATTATTTCAGCTGCTTGACCTCCTGAAGGGACTTTCTAGAGGGCCAGATTATGCAGTCAACTGAAAATATAAATAAGTATGGAAAGGGCAGAAATCACGTCATTTGGCCAAAGCGCGTGGGATGTCAGGTTACGCTTCCCGCAGGGCACATCCGTGCACTGCCAGGAGACCCACATGGCCCAACATCTCCCCCAGTCACAGGGCATCTCCCCAGCTAGCAGGCATGGCATGAGCAAATGGGTTCTTTGCGTTTGGGAACTGATTTCCAAAGGCTTCCTGCCATTCCCGCAAGGGAAGGGAGCGCGCTGCGTTGCCGCAACTTTTCCAGCTGCAATTCCAGCGGACTGCCGCATCAGGCACACTGCAGCATCTCACCGAATCACAAGGTTGGAAAAGACCTTTAAGGTCATCAAGTCCAACCGTTCCCATCCTAAGCTAAACCATATCCCTAAGTACCTCATCTACCTTTTTTTAAGCACACCCAGGGAAGGTGACTCAGCCCCTCCCTGGGCAGCCTGTTCCAGGCCCCAAAAACTCTTTCAGTAAAATTTTTTTCTAATATCTAATCTGACCCTGCCCTGGCACAGCTTGAGGCCATTTCCCCTTGTCCCATCTCCTGTCCCCTGGCTGAAGAGACCTTGCTCCCGCCAGGCTCTGGGTAAGGGCTGATACCCTTCCTAGCTGCAGCTCCCGTATTTAAGGGGAAGCACATGAGCCCCTCTCCGTTTTCATTTCTCACTTCTGCCACCTTCAAGGAAAAAAAAGCACATACCACAGGAACCTGCCAGCCTCTCTGAGCCTACCTCCACAAGCTTCACAGATGACTTCCCAATGCTGGTTTTGGGAAGCCCTTACAGAAACCTCTTTCCCTTTCAACTGAGGCTGTAGGAGGAAACACAGCAGATGGGGTCAGCTAAGAAGTGAGGATCAGGTGGAAACGGCAGCTTTCTCCACAAGGCACGATGTCTAAACCCTGTAATCCCTTCGGGTGTTGGAAGTATCCTTATGGCTATGCTGCCTGACCCAAACACCAGCCTTACAGTGTTACATATACGTATATACACGCACACCAGTGTTCACAGATACAGGCACACACTGTTACACATGCAGGGGTGGCACGCAGCATGTGTGTAAGATGCAATGACACACAGCTATTGCAGAACAAGAGGCAAACAGAAACCCAAGAAGAAAAAACAGCATCCTTACTTGCGGAAGAAGCACAGGGGAGTGAAAAGCACTTAAATTCTCTATGGATACCCTACACTCCTCCAGACCCACACAATGCTGAAGTCTAGGCATGGTACCAGCAGTGCTCTGTGCACCGTGCCTTGAAGTGTGCACACACACAGAAGTAGGTTATGCTCCCCCAGCCCCTGCCTGCATTTCACATGATTTCTTAACCAGCCTTTTTACACCTTGGCTCCAGTCCCTAGACACAACACACAGCTCGCCAGTGCTTCCTAAGCACACATGCACACACATGTCCAGTTTTAACCTGGGGGAAGGGTAAAAAAAAACCCCAAACAAACTTAAGGGAACATTTTGCTGCACTGGGAACATAAACCCTCTGTAAGACCTGAGCACATACAGCAGAAAAGCTGCTCAGCATGGGTCACAGACCCAAGCAGTCAGATGAGAAGCCCACCAGGAATAAGTTCAGAGCCAGGCCCTGACTTGCAGAAGCACAAGGTCAGCTCAGGTCTGCACATCCATGGAGAGCCTGCGAAGCTTAGAGGAACAGCACAGCCCTGAGTTGAAGCGCAGAGTCTTTGTTCTGTAGAGATACAGAGAGATCACCTTCCCCCTACTCCCACCCTGGGCAGGATAGTGCACTGATGAGGCAGTAACACAAGTTGTCAGCACAGCAGGAACCCAGCAGAGTTCAAACCCAAAGGCTCAAACAAGCCCAGCTTTGCAGTTGGCCAACCCACCCACCACCAACCGGCCGGTGTGGAGCTGAGCACCGATCACCTGCACCGATCTGAAATGCTGACTTAACCCATTCATTTGTTCACTGAAACCCAAAAGTCCCTGACAGCTGGAGACAAGGAAACAGACATCCATCCGCCTTGTATGGAATGACAGGCTGGAAAAGGCCATGCAAACCAATTCTCCAGAGTTTTTCCAGCCTCCATGCAGATGGAGCTCTCTGTGGCCAATCGCTAGCCTGTGTGGATTCCACCAGGCACATCCTCAGACCCTGCTGAGGTCAGCAGGGCAAATGGCACACGTTTAGACTTTAAGTACCCAATTAAACAGTCATTAAACAGAGACAAGCTCAGGATGCACGACCCTCTTTTGGCCCTTTAGCCGAGCGATTTCATCTCCACGCGGTTCTTCCTCCAGGAGTTCTGAACTTGCTGGAGTGAGACTGCTTACTCCCCTTCGGAGAGCAGCAGCAGGGGAGTGATCAACCTGGGTCTACCCCTTGCAAAGCAGCAAATGAGATTAAGAACTGGCGTGAGAGCTCCAAAGCAGAAAGCCTGTTTGCAGGAAGGAAACACAAAGCTGCAACCCGCAAAGCTGGCAGGCAGAGCGCATGGTCTTCTGTGCCCCTGCCTCCCCCCACCACTGACACACTCCCCGGCAAAATTTAACGAGCACTGGTTAGTCACTGCAGAGGGAATTCAAACCCACCCAGGCTGGAAACGTGTCGCTAATGAAGCTGTGAGTAAGAGCCTTCCCTCTCCTGCCTCTCTTGCCCGGCATCACCCACAGAGAAGTTTCTGGAAAGCCCGTAAAGCAGCTGGCCAACCTCAGGCGAGTTCCCAGCAGTGATGCTCAGGAGTCTCGGGGAAGCGAGTGATTCAAGGCCGCCCCGCACCCAGCTCCCAACCACACCCCCCTCCCCGCCACGCCGCACGTACCAGGGCAGGCACCGAGAAATACAGGTGGGACCATGACTGGCCAGAGGGGACAAGCACCCCACAGAAAGCCCCGCAGCCGCCCCAGCTCCAGCCCCGCCGGGCGGCGGCCAGGTCCCCGCAGGAGCTCAGCCAGCAGAGATGCGAAGCAAAACAAACCAGACCGCGCAGAAAACACGGCGCATTCAAACACCCCTCACCCCCCAAAAAAACCCACGCAAGCACCTTACCTCCTGGCACTCGTGCCGCACGGGCGCCGCTGCCGCCGGGCCTGGAGAGGAGGCAGTGCAGAGGGGCCACAGCGGGCAGAGCCCGGCACAGGGGACGGGAGAGGGGCTGCAGGGGCAGCGCCGTTTATAAGCCCCGGGCAGGGGAGGAAATGGCTCGTCAGGCTGGGGAGCTGCAGCTGGGCGCGGGCTGATGATGGGCGGCAGCTGAGCCGGGGCAATGCCACCTGCGTGCCGGGGGCTCGCTGTAACGTTAGCGAGAAGGATCGGACGGCAAATGCTGGGGGGAGGAGGGGGAAAACCGCTGGGGACAGGCGGGGGTGGCTTCTGCCTGGCCTGTGTCCCTGTGAATGCAGCGCTCAGACCAGGGCAGGTGAAGAGAAGGAGCCTCAAGACCCAAATGCAGAGCAAACCCCACAGGACCACAGGATGTGTTAGGTGGGAAGGGACCTTCCAAAGCCATCTAGCCTCACCCTGCGGTGAGCAGGGACATCTTCACTAGAGTAGGTCACTCAGAGCTTCATCTTACCTGACCTTGAATGTCTCCAGGGATGGGGCCTCCACCACCTCTCTGGGCAACCTGTGCCAGTGATCTACCACCCTCATATTGAAAAATTTTTTCCTAATATCCAACCTAAGTCTCCCCTTCTCTAATTTAAACCATCACTCCTCACCCTATCCCTTCATGCCCTTGGGAACAGTTCTTTCCCAGCTTTCCTATAGGCACCTTTCAGGGACTGGAAGGCCCCCTATAAGGTCTGTCCCCAGAGCCTTCTCCAGGCTGAACAACCCCAACTCTCTCAGCTTATCCTCATAGGAGAGGGGCTTCAGCTCTTTGATCGGTTTTGTGGCTTCCTCTAGACACCTGTGCTCCAAGAGGTCTGTGTCCTTCTTGTGTTGGTCCTTGTGCTTAGGGCTCCAGAGCTGGACACAGCACTGCAGATGAGGTCTCCCCAGAGCAGAGCAGAGGTTCCAGTGTGGTTTGCAGAGGCTTGGTGTTGGCATCAGCCCATATGGCACCCAAAAGGCTCATGGGCACAGTGGGTTCCTTTCCCAAGATGTGCTGGCCCCAGCCCCACGCATTGGCCAGGTGTTTTGTCTGCATCACGGTGCAGTTGCCATCGCCTGGGCACACCAGAGTGGCTTGCTCGATGCCAAGTGCTTCTTACCCCATTGGGGTTGTTCTGGCATGTATGAACATAACTCACTCTGCATTGGGGCAACACCCTGTGTATTTTAAAGACTTGGACTATCCTTGCTGTAAAAAGAGATCAGAGTCGTGTTACTGACTGCGGCGGAGTTCAGCTGGTTTATTCCAAGTGAGAATTTGGCCCCTTGACTTCCACAAAGCTGTCGTGATTAATCCCAGATGGAGGCCCGGCCTGGTATGATCCCCTCCAAAAGTCCCGAGAGGTCAGTGACACCTTGCCTAAATCACCAGTGTGGCTTAGCACTTTGGTGGTTATCAAAGACCTGTACCTGCCACCCAGTGAAACGCTGCCAGGATCGGGCCAGGCGAGTGCCATCGCCTGCCTCAGGGACCAGGGTGCAGTCAGCTCCATCATGCTAGCAGGTCACTGACAAAGCAGTGCCCTTTCCTTGGCAAAAGTCTGGGAACATCACCCAGGGTGTGAGTCCCAAGTTCTGCCAAAACCCAGGCATTGAGGATGCCAGGCAGAGAAACGGGAATGTGCTTCTTGGTGCTGAAGGGTTTCTGTCAGTCTCTGTAAAGATCCATGAGCGTGAAAACTGAGGGTTAAATCCCAGTGGGCTGCAGGGAATCCGCCCCAGCATCGGTTTTGCCAATGGTGAGGAGCAAGCCCAGCTTCGTACCGCAAAAGGAAAACTTTCTTTCCTGCTCTGAACACAAAACACCTAACCCCAAACCCAGGGTCACCTCCAAGCCCCCCGCCATGGCTGGCAGTGCTTTGCTGCCCCATGTTACAGGCGCAGGGGATGAATCCACTGACAGTTGAGATCGCCGGAGTTTCCCAGCAGTGCCTTTACACATGTGCACACGCATGTGCGCCGGCAGGCAGGTGGTGAAGCTGTGCCGCCTGCTGCCATGTGGAGAAGCACAGGTGCAAACCGGTTCAGGAGGGAGTGTCAGTGGCTTTTTAGGCCTCAGGTAGTTAGGAACACAGAGCGGGGGATACGTTGTCTGTCTCCCTGGCACGTTAATGAGGCAGGGGCGTTATTCCCGACAGGATGTTCATGTCTCCCCTCAAACAGCTGGCCGGAGTTTCCCCTCTGTTTGCTTTGGGGTTGCATCTCACAGGTCTTGGTGACAACAAAAGGGCTCAGCATCACTGCAGGGGAGGCACAGCATGGCCATCAGGAAAGAAAGAGATGGCAAAGTTCACAGCTCTCTCACTCTGGCTCTGCCTGTGGCGTGCTTCTACCGTCGGGTGCCTGGAGAGTGACACCATCTGAAGACAGATGGGCAGCTGCACACATCTGGACTACAGGTGGTTCAGCTGCTCTTTGGCAGCGATCATATCAAGCCTTAAAACGCACCCCGAGTTTGTGAGGCCACAGTACCTGTCCCGCAGATTGCTCGCAGCAGCCAGTGGAATGCCATCGATTTTATGCAAACTGCTTTTCGGTGGGTGGCCCCTGGGTTTGGAGCAGGGTCTTTTTGTGGTCGAGGGATTTTTTTTTCTTGGTTTTGGGTTTGTTTTTGGTTTTTTTTTTAAAGGAAGTAGTTCAAACCGTGTAGATGCTTTTGAAGCAGGGACTTTCAGGGGTGTTGCTAATTCCACTGGCACTGATCCGCAGGGTTGAGTCAGTCAGGACGGAGGGCTGCTCTCATCCACTTGCTGCTTGACTCTTAGGAGTCAACGTTACGACGGAGTCTTTGTGCCGCACTGATGAGAAAAAAGCCTGAGGCTGTTCCCTCTTCCTTTGCTTGGTTATGCGCAGATACAAGATTTGCTCCCAAAACACCAAACCCAAAGTGGGCAGGGACAGGTAAAGAGGGAAGATGGGTAGGAAAGGTCTCAGCATGGGGCGGGACCTGCTGGTGACCGGCTCCTGGGATGGAGAAGATGCTTCTGGCTTCCCGCAGGGCTGCTGCCACCCGCGAGGTTTGCAGACTGTGGCAGGACACTTGCTGCATGTGGGGAAAACGAGCAGGGAAGCTGCTGGCAGAGCAGGCCAGAGTAAAAGAGCTCCTTTGGACAAAGAATAAAGCTGCAGATGTATATATTTGTTTTTAGAGAACGTGGTTTTCCTAGAATTTGTATTGGTTTGGCAGGAGAAAAGGCTCCCCCCTTTTTTTCCCCCTCCTTCCTTCCAGTGCTCTCTGCTGTTCTCAATGGGATGGAGGTGGAAGGGCACTCTTACAGTGCATCCCATACTTTAGTTCTGTTTATCCCTGTAGAGGCTGGCAGGGCCCAGAGGCAGGTTCTGCACCATCCTTCAGCATCGTGCTGCACACTATGCTGCATGCAGCCCTGGCTGCCTCAACCCACCGTCTTCACATATTCCCAGGAGGAAGAAGCACCACAAACCTATCAAGACCTTCCTCCTGGGTAGCCTTGGCCAGTGTAGATGCACACTTTTGCCTCAAACCACCAGTACCTGTTACTTCCCAAGCAGCTTGGCACGGGTGTGCGGTCAGTCACCATGGCCCAGCCAATGGTGTAAGCCATTGGGCTGCAACAACAGGCCACGTGCCTGGTTCCTGGAAGAACCCAAGCCTGAGCCTGCCAGCTGCATTTGTGCAGGGTAAGGTTGGCATGCAGATGTGTCTGTGAGCGACTCTGGGTGAAGAAGGCCTGTGGCCCATCCATAAAGACTTTGCCTCCTGTGCCTGCTCTTGGTGTACCACACTTCCATTGCTTCTCCAGGTTTTGGGTTCCTCGCTATCCTTCAGGCTTAACTCAGTGACAGCAAAGGGTAAGGAAATGTGTGTGTGAGCACATGGCAGCTCTCTAACATCACTGGTGGCACTTCTTAATGCTCCTCCTTGCACAAGGATGATCAGGGGACTAGGACATCTCGCTGATGCAGAGAAGCTGAGGGACTTGGGACTGTTTGGTCTGGAGAAGAGAAGACTGAGAGGGGGGATCTTATCAGTGCTGATAAATCCTTGAGGGGTGGGCTCAGGAGGACAGATCAGTCTGTGTTCAGGGGTGCCCAGGGACAGGACAAGGGGCCGTGGGCACAAACTGGAGCAGAGGACGTCCCACCTCACCCTGAGGAGGAACTTCTTTAAAGGCTGGGAGGGTGGCAGAGCCCTGGGCCAGGCTGCCCAGAGAGCTTGGGGAGTCTCCATCTCTGGAGACATTCCAACCCCATGATCCTGGATGCTGTCCTGTGCAGCCTGCTCGAGGGGACTCTGCTCTGGGGGGAGTGGGTGGGACTGGGGGATCTCCAGAGGTCCTGCCAACCCTTACCGGTCTGTCATTCTACAAGTGCCTGTCTGGAATTACTTGTGGTCTGGCAGCTGTGGAGGCCGTATTGACCTGAGAAGCCCAGAGGCTGGAGAATGGGTGGTTCATGAGGCAGAGGAGAAAATTAAATGACTGCCCTATCCTCGGCACGGCCTTTGTCAGCCACTCTTTCCCAACAGTCTGCTCCCATGCACCCCAACTGAGATGCCTAAGAAAAACATCTCCTTCCCTGACTGTTTTTCCCCTCTCCCTGCTCCTTTATTCCACACCTCTCCTGTGCAAAGCCAAGCCCTCACATGAGCCCCTCTGGGGAGGGGAGATGAGCCTGGGGAAAGAGTGATGGGCTCGCTTTCTCTGCTCCCTCCTGTCCTTCTTTGCCCCTAGCTGCTGGCTTTCGCTGGCTGCTCGCCCTTCCACGGGTCAGGGGATGCTGGTGGTGTCCCCCAGCGCTTGTTTTGCAGAGCCACCCACGAGGCAGCTGGGCAGAGCTGAGGACGGAGCTCAGGCACTCCCTTCAACCATCAAGGCAGCTCTGCTTTATTCCTGCTCATTAGCAGTTTCCGCCTTTCGGCGATTTCTAGCCGCGCTTTCAGTGATGTGCTGCCAAGGTTTTAACAAGGGGCTCCCACAACCCTACCTCCTCCTCCAGCTGCAACGACCCCCACTGCCCCGCAGAGATAGATGCTTGGGTTGCGGAGGAGTGCAAGGCTGCGGGGAGCGTTCCTTTGGAGGGGTGTGTGTGGGGGGGTCCTTCCTGTTTAAAGCTTTATTTATTTTTTTCCTCTGGTTTAATTTTCTGCTGTGGGATGGACACGGCACCTAGGAGCAAACATTACTGACTGGCCAGAGGCCACTGCGGAGCGGCAGGGCACAGCGCAGAGGCTCAGACCAGAGTGCTTCCTCACAGAGCTCCGCTTCTGCTGCAAACTGACAATGGGTTTTCACTGGGCTTTCCGGGGCCCCAAAGGGAAAGTTTTCCCAGGAAGAGTTGTCGAACTCACAAGTTTCTGGATGTGAGGGAGGCCACCTTGGCTGTCTCGTGTCAGTGAGCACGGGTGAGCTATGCTGATCCATGTTTCTCTTCCCAGAGGGGCTCTGAGCTTTGGGTATCTCCAGGCCCAGGATGGGCCAGCCCTTCTGCTTCTCTCTTTGGCAAGCATTAATTCTTCTCGAGTGGAAAGGAACCGAAGCCCCAAGGAAAGCCCAGCAGGAGCTAAGGGGAAAACCAGGATCAAAGCATGCAGCGGTGTTAAACTTCTTTTCGAGGGTGGCAAGTTCCTCCGGTGCTCCAGCCTGGAATGAGAAAGCTCATTTTCCACCTGTAAATACAACCTGGGTGCAAGAATGTGAGCCGCACGACAGGCACTGGGCTAGTGAAGGGCCGGCCGTGGCAGTCAGTTAACTGCTGATTCATCTGTGGATAGACAAAGGCCTCAGCTGAAGGAAGCAGTTGTAAACGTGAGCCTTTCTGGTGGGCACGGCAGTGGCATCCCTGCAAGCAGGAGGCACTTCCCTCATTTCTACCACCTCTGTTTTCCTAGGGGGGGCCTTTAAAAATTACTTTTTGGCTAAAGAAAAAGGTCTTGCAAAAAGGAAAGGGGAAATAACAATTGAGGAAAGCAAAAAATTCAGAGACAAATAGATTACGGCGGTGATAAACTGGACTCCTCGAGTGCCTTAGCAGCCCAGCTGCACTTGAGGACAGTGTGTCTGGATGTCTACTCCGTAGGTAATGGATAACAATGAGCCTTTCTGCAGCAGAGCTGGGGGAAGGATCTAAGACAAGGCTGTCCAGTCATTTCAGCCAACATTGGCTGCTCCCTGAGGCCAGGCGTGTTGAATTGGTCTGCTTGACTCTGCTGGGGGGGTTAGTTATGAGGGGAGTGCTCACAAGTGCCCCAGGGTGGGGATGAGGAGCTGCTTTGGGCAGCCAGATGGGTCTCCAGCCCCATGGCTGTGCTCCATCCCACTTTGCTGGCTGGAACATGGGCAGGATGTCGGGGGCTCAACGGTGGGTTTCTTCTCTCGGCGGTGTCTCTTTAGGATCTTCACTGCCACAGGTTTTCCTGGACAAGGAGGTGCAAGCAACTGGTTGCCTGTTCTCGATGATGCACAGGATGGGCTGGGGAGGCAAAAAGGGTCTCAGAGGAGAAGAAAGACAAGCAAATAAAAAAAAAATCTCCATTTTCTTTCTGCTGCAACCTCATCAGACACCCAGTCATTTTCCTGGTAACAAACTGGGGAGCCGCTCGATTTTCACTCGAGCCAGCCATGGGCTGATAAAAACCCCAGGGTACATGAGATTAGAGGCTTTCCTCTGGACAGTGTGGGGTGAGTTTGGCAATGGTGGGGCGGGGTGGAGGGGAGGGTGTTGCGACTCAGGAATGAACGACTGCAAAGGGTATGTTTTTAAATGGTTTCCCAGCTGTAAGATTCACATAATTGTGGCTTTCCCTTCATCTGGGAGACTTCAAGAGCCGATGGTCGATAAGGGTTCATACCAGCAACGGCAGAAAAACACAAGCCGGGGTATCTGGTTTCACTCTGTCTGTACCCGCAGCATTAGATCTGATTTTGGCCCTCTCTCCCCCCAAACCTCCCGCTGCATGTACACAATTATATGAATTTCTTTCTCCACTGCTTCCTCCCCTCTGAAGCCTTGCAGACAGGCCTGGCTGCCTTTTCCGTTGCTCAAGGGACGGCCGCAGGTCTGGGCTCTTGCCTTTCCTGGCCCCTGTGGAAGAGTCTGTGCCATGGCCACAAGGACTGGAACTCCCCAGAGGGCAAGAAGCAATTGTGGGGATGGGAATTTATTCCCCAATGCCATTTTTTGTAAACTTTCATGGTGGGAAGTGCCCTAAAACCTAAAGGATTTCTGCTATTTTAAGATGCTGTTCTGTTGTGCCTCAGTTTCCCCTTGGTGCCTCACCTCTAGCCGTGTTCAGATAAATCTCTCAGGCCCTTGCATTGCCTGGGCCATCCCCAGGGACCGCTGCACAAGCCAGTATGGTCTGGTTTACCAGGCAGATGGGTGGTCAGCGAGGTAGGTGACATGACCAAAGCTTCAGTGTCCCACCTCACACTGCTGCCACCTCGGTTTCCCCCACCCAGGCACCTGTTGCATTGTGGGCAAGCGGAAAGGGGACCTTGGACCTTTTCCACAATACCAGCGCGGGGAAATGGCTTTCCAAAACAGCTCTCCATCCTCCTCAGTGACTGCCAGATGCTGGCTTGTCCCACAAGGGAGGGTAGGTCCTGAGAATACGTTTTGCCTAAAAGTTGCATTTTGGGGAAGGGGGGAAATGACACAAAAATTAATTAAATTTCCAACATAGGCCACTGCCTGTTTTGTCTCTGGGGACAGGCGACAGCTCCGTAAGGTGATTCGTGAATCTCCCAGCCACCGCCATAGCGGTTGCAGACCCACATTATTCCCTCTCTTCCTTCCTTCCTTCGGCCCGGCCTCAGCAGTGTGGGAGTGGGTATCAAACCGCGTGCATAACGTTCTCATCCGTTAGCGGAAAAGAGCCCGGCATGTCCGTCATCCCGCCTGAGGGGTCAATGAATTCCACTGAAATTCTCCAGCTGCCTTTTTAGCTGCCTTTGATATGTAGAAATTTCAGCACGGGGATTACAGGACTGAAGAAAATTCCTGTGGAAAAGCCTCCCCGGGACCGCTCTCTGGCGTCCCGGTTCTTCTGGTGGAGCGGGAGCTTCTCTGCGTGCTCCTGAAGCTTCTGAAGCAGGGGGTTGCCTTCAGCGGCACAGCAGCAGCTCTTGTTTGAGGCAACAGTGCCCGGTGAAGAAGACCCTTTGCAGGAGATTTCAGGGGAGGGGGCGTTGGGGAAACGGGCAAGTCTGCATGCATGGGCAGTACCTTCACTCCAGTTTGCTGCGGGATGCCAGGTGCCTCATTGGGCAGGAGGGGCGCAAGAGGTGTCCTGCCTCCTGGAGCCAAGGGGCTGTGCTGGTTTGCTAAAGTCCAGCCAGGTGCTCGGCTGGGAACACTCTTTGCCTGAGCTAGGTTGGGAATACCTGGATGCCCACGTAGGTCCCGAGCTGCTGGTCCCATGCCCAGGTCCCAGGTCTCATTGCTGGTGCTTCATGGGGATCACGGCTATGATAAAAGCCAAGCCAAAATAACTCCCCACGCTTCCTGCCTTCAGTCTGCTTCCTACGGCCCCTAGAACCCCCTCAGCCTGCACGCAGTTGGGAAGTGATTTTGGGAAGCTCGAAACAAGGTCAAACCAAACCTGATTTCCTCTGGGTCCATGTGGGACACTGGCTTTGCAAGCTGGGCAGTTTGCACGCTGCCTCTCAGCTTTCTGCCCGCCGCTGTCCCAGCCTCCGACCCGCAGTCGTGGGGAAGCCTGCAGCATTTTTTTGGAGCACGGCTGTTTTGCGCTCTTGCCATGCCCCGACACAGCTGCACCATTTTTACCCAGGCTCCAGGATAATTAAAAAAAAAAAAAAAAAGCCCAAACCAAAACAGTGACGAGAGAGGGATCACCGTTGGGCACGGAGAATTTTCCAGCTCGAGCAGCATAAGTTTCAGTAGGTTTTCAGCAGATTAAAAAACCCCAACAACCAACCAACGAAAGGGAAGCCTGAAGGCCCAGTGTGCGAACCAGGCTGGGGATGTTACGACTGATACTTGCCATATGCTTTTCAAAGAAGCCATCCCCAAGGCAGATGGGAGCAATGGTCCCCAGTTCACTGAGCTTAGGCATGAGCAAGTTTAAGGGCTGGATTTGGGGTGCTTGACTTCGGGCATGTAGACCTAAAGCACCTTGTTTAGGGACGCTGACAACCTCTGCCAGGTTTGGGGACTTTTGTGCCCCCAGCAGGGTCCTCCTGGGTACCCCAGATTTCAAGCTGCCACCTAGGTGTTAATGGCAGTGAAAGCCAAGGTTGAGTTGGGCACCGGGTGCTGGGGGAGAGGAGCACGGGATGGTCTCAGGAGCCCTGCTTGCCAGGCATGGGCCGCATCCAGCCTGCTCTTCCGGTAGCCCAGTGGGCCGGGGCTCTCATGGCCAGAAATAGCCCAAATTCCGACTTCTGGGCCTGGGAGTTGAGACACCGAGACTCGCCCTCCCCTCCCGCTTGGCATTTCCTAATCTAAAAAAGAACGGCCCGGTTTCTGGAGCTGCTTGCTTTGACGTGTGAAGAGCTCGGTGCCAGCCTGTGCTGACCTTTCCTCTCAGAAGGCACAGGGGCCGACATGTGCACCCCCGAGTCACGTTTCACATTGTTTGCTGTTGTTTTCCCCTGCCCCTGACCGCAGCGTGCATACGGGACAGGATGCACGCCACGCTGGTGTGGCAGGCGGGCGTGCCGGGGCCATGACATCATGCAATACCCGGACTAGCCGCATTTATTTATTCTGAAAAAAATATTAAGGGCAGCTGTTCCTCAGCGCCAGCTGAAACATTTTACTGATTTTCTAGGGCAGGAGCGTCCCCTTTTGCGGTGTAACCCAGCATTGCTTGAGCCTGATGGTTGGACTGTTCTGGAAAAACCCATCTATGTTGCGTTTTCCTCCCCTCGATGAACCTCTCCGGCCCTGAAGATACAACCAGAGGGGTGACACAACCAGAGGGGTCACTGCCTGACACTCTCTGCCCCATCTTGCTTCCAAGCAAATCCAGCTCAACAGGGGACTTCTCCTTCCTTGTCCAAGCCATGGTGTCCCTGTAACGTCCTACCAGCCACTGTGCAGCACCCAGCACGATAAAGCACTGATTATCAGCCAGGACTGAGTAGGCTTTTGTTGTATTTTCCCCTGTATTTATCCCTTCTGGTTACTGTCAGTTTGAAATAATAAAGTCTGGGATGGTGGTGATGCCGATCTCCAGCTGACTTTGTTCAGTGCATTATCCAGGGGCAATTTCACATTGGTGAGGTGGGAAGATCACAGAGCTCTTTTGTCACCCTTGCCTATCCTGCTCATGCCCCGCTGCCTCGGCCCAGCAGCCCCACTGCTCACCAACCCCCTTCAGCAATGCCTCTCCCCACTCCAAAACTCCGCAGCCTTTGATGTTTACATCCCAGTAAAATGACTGTTAGGGGAACACTCTAAAAGTAGGTGCAATCTGAGGAAGGGAGACTTCAAAGGAGGCAAAAGATGGTGGCAGGGACTGGTGGGGGGGCTGATTGGGACCAGTCAGCACCTGTGGGCTCAGCGAAGAGCGTGCTTGCCAGTGTCACTTGAAAGAAAGGAGTTCTTGCCATTCAAACTCCTTTCAGCAAGGATGTTCAGTCGGGAACCGCATCTGCTCCAGAGGAACCACGCTGCCAGCCCACAGGCAGCGTGCCCCGCACCAGCCCACTGAGCAGGGCTGGGGGCTCAGGGTTAACCCACATCGGGCTTTACTTTCCCAGGTGTGAGGGGAAGGGGGAAGGAAACCATCTGTGAACTCCTTGGTGACTGCTGAAATTGATCCCAGCTGGCGCGGGGTGAGCAGTTGGTGTGTGCCTCGCTGCGCTGCGCCTCGCAGCCCCCATCACCTGGAGGAAGGTGGGCTGGCACTTCCCTGGCAGGGATTTTGGCTGTCCAGACCAGAGAGTGTAATTTCTCCGGTCTATGGAGGTTTTAAGCAAACTGAGAAGCCACTGAAGTCCTCTCACCTTTTTAAGCTCCATGTGGGATGTTACCAGGTTTTTAGCATGGAGGGGGATAACTGAGAAGGAAGAGGTTGGGTGCAGGCATCACACATCTCGGCGCTTCTCTACCCGAGGAGGACATGTTTACACACATCCCGCCACTAAAGCGTGTCTCTCACAGAACAAGCAGATCCCCACCTCCCCCCATTACCTGTGTTTTCAGAATTGCTCCTTAGACCCAGATTTTCAAAAGCAGTCAGCACCCAACTTCCAGAAGCTGGCCTGGAAGAGAAGGGTGTAGGTCCCTCAGGGCTGTGTTTTTTCATCTGGTGCACTTCTTTCCTTCTGTCGTGCTGAGAGATTGGGTCTGGGAATGAGCAGGTTTTACTCATCGGTGTGGAATATATGCTAAGAACAACCAGCAAGATGTTAAACGACATGAATTGAAATGCAGGTGCTTGTCAGGATGGGGAGAATAGCTCCTCCAATGCCAGGTATGGCAGCTTCCCCGGAGTGACCTCTGGATCCGGTCCTGATCTCGCTCCGCTGGCTGAGATAGTTCACTTTAACGTGTGGGAAAGAGAAGCAGGAACAGCCTACCTCATCGTCTGGTCCTTCCAGGTGCTGGCCAAGCTATGTCTGAACAGCAGCCCCATCCACCCACTGAGAGCCTAGCCTGTGGGATGGGAAGGGATGGGTTAATCCTGGGGAGCAGAGGAGGTGACCTGGCAGAGACATGCCCGAGCTCTGGGGTGCAGCAGCGCTGCTGTCTGAAGGGCAGAGCTTGCTCATTTGTCTCAACATAACGGGGAAGCCAAAACATCTTGTTAGCACAGAGCTGGTGTGAAATTACCATTTTTTCCAGTCAACTGGTGCCAAAAGAGCTGCTGGAAACCAGTGAGGACCAGCAGCAGCAGCAGCTCGAGCAAGGCATCACACCCAGGGTTAAAGACATTGGCCAGCTTTGCTCCCAGAGCAGCTTGGTGCCCACAACTCTGGTTGTGGATGGCATTAAAGACAAAAAAATCAGTGGAAACAGATCAGCTCGATACTGCTTTCTACTTGGTCTCATGTTACTTTAAGCGGGTTTGGGGAAGAGCATTTGGCAGCGAGCATCCTCTACCCCTTGCTGCAGATGATTGTTTCTTTAAAAAGCAGCTGAGCTTGAAGGTTACCCCTGGGCTGGAGCAGAAAAATTGCTCCGTGGCACTTTCCTCCATGTTCCATTTCATTTTCCTCCCCCACCTCCCTCCCCATCGCCCATTCGACGCGCGTACGAACCGCCGCTGCTGGTGTGCACCAAGCAGCTAAAGCTTTCCTGAGTGGTCCTGGGCAGCCTGTCAAGTCCTGAGCTCGTCTGCAGAATGTGGTTGTAATTAGATAATTAATAACTTTGAGAAGGAAAGGAAAGGAAATAAGCTAAATGGAAGCTTTCCTTAGTGGGAGGAAATAATTATATCTGCTTCTTTGATATATGAGCTGAGGTGGCTTTCTGAAGGCAGAAAAAGCATCTCGCCAGCCACACCATCCCTCCCCGGAGTTAGACAGGTTGTCCCACAGGCACAGTGTTTCTCCCACCAGCCCACAAATGAGCCGTGGCATGTTGCTTGCAGACCAGAGCAAATCCCACAGGTTGATGGGGCTGCCCATCTCATTGCACCCTAATAAACGAGGCCAGAGAGAGATGGTGCACAGGGTTGGGCTGCCGGGAGCTGCTTGGGAAAGAGGGATCGAGCACCACATCCCTCAGGGTTGGAGGTGCTGCTGTCAGCTGATGGGCTGTTTGATGGGTGCCTGGCTCCTGCCCGCAGATTGACCGTATGATGAAAGAAAGTCCAGGACATTACCAGACTCCGGCTGTATGCCCCAAAGTCAAAGGAATTGTTAAGCTTTGATCCACATTTGCCATTTCTTCATTCTGTTGTGCTTAGATTGTATGAACTGTGCCCCTGGACTGGGCACTGGTAAGGCCACACCTCAAGTACTGGGTCCACTTCGGGGCCCCTCACTCCAAGAAAGACATGGAGGTCCTGGAGCGTGTCCAGAGAAAGGCAACCAGGCTGGGGAAGGGGCTGGAGGGCAAATCCTCTGAGGAGCAGCTGAGGGAGCTGGGGGTGTTGAGCCTGGAGAAGAGGAGGCTGAGGGGAGACCTCATCACCTACAACTACCTGAAGGGAGGCTGTAGAGAGGTGGATGATGGTCTCTTCAGCCAGGGGACAGGAGATGGGACAAGGGGCAATGGGCTCAAGCTGTGCCAGGGCAGGGTCAGATTAGATATTAGAAAAAAATTTTTTACTGAAAGAGTTTTGGGGCTGTAGAACAGGCTGCCCAGGGAGGGGCTGAGTCACCTTCACTGGGTGTGTTTAAAAAAGGGTAGATGAGGTACTCGGGGATATGGTTTAGCTTAGGACAGGAACAGTTGGACTTGATGATCTTAAAGGTCTTTTCCAACCTTGTGATTCTGCGAATGTCTTGAACTGGGATGGAAAGAAAAAGTCTTCCTTCCCAACAGGGTTTGCCTGGTATTGCAGGAGGAGCTGAGAGTCAGCGCAGGTGGGGTTCCTAAAGCCCATCTCTGGCACTTGAGCACCTATTTTCCCTCTGTCCCCTCAACCCCCCTACCCCCCATTTACCTTGCTGGAGAGGTGCTGAGGACTGCTCCTGGTGCACCGGATCTCACGCAGCTGCTGTATTAACCATGAACCTCCACACTACTGAGACCAGGGGCAGGTTTCCATAGGTGGCTCATGAACTACAGCCTTGAGCTGTAGGGGAACAGACAGCCTACCTCAGGAAGATGTCCTGCATTCGGAGTATTTATTTGTTCTATTCTTTTCTTTTTTCCTTCTCTCCAGACTGTCAAGTGTCTGAGGCTGAAGTGGAATTGGGATGTATCCAAGTTTGTAGCTTCTGAAACCTTAACAACCTCAAGTAAACTGGTCCAAAAGACCCCTCTTGACCTCCCTCGCTCTGAACTCTTGCGGAGCACTTAAGACTGAGCAGCAAACAGCACCAAAACTAATGGTCTGAAACTTTGTGACATCTCTCCCTAAGCGACTGACCAAAGAGAAGAGAGAAGCGACATTCCTGGTTGTTCGTTGTTGTTGGGTTTTGTGTCTGTCCCTCTGTGTGCTTGGCTTTATTTCTTTTATTTTTGTTTTTTGTTTTCTGAAAAAAATCCTAAATTCAGGAATACATTTATGAGAACTCTTTGTGTTGGGATTTTACTTCCCCTTAGCTTTATTCTTTTTTGGGTTTTGCTTTTGGGTTTTTCTTTGTTGGTGGTGGTTTCAGGGCGGGTTTTTTTTTTGGGGGGAGGGGTTGTGTGTTTGTGTGTGTGTGTGTGTGTGTGTGTCTTTTTGCAAATTCAGAACCTGATTTCTTGTACAGCAATGTCAAAACTGGACCAAGGCTCTCAGCAAAAAAAAAAAAAAAAAAAAACAGAAAAAAGAAAAAAAGAGAAAAGCCCATCGTGCCCCCAGCTCCCTGCATGATTTGTGTCAATTACAGCCTGGATTACCAACTGCCCCCCACACTCTGCTGCCTCTTCCTTCTTGTTCCATCATCTGCTACCGCTCACCCCTTCCCTACCCCCCCTTTTTAAAAAAATTTTCTGTTCCAGTGTATATGTTGCTTATTTGTTTTATTTATTGAGATATTTTTAACGAGCTAAGAGACTGCAATGTCGCTGTGTATACTGCTTCTCTTGCCAATAAAAATAAAGATGTCATGCAGCTACCGGAGGTATGAGATTTACATCCCTGGTTCCACAGCTCTGAGCTTAAGCTGAGCCCTTTCTTTGCACCTCGCAATGTTTCCAGACTCACCAGTTTGCCTAAAAGTTGTTTCCCAGGTAATGGGTGACATGGTGCAGAAGGTACGAGCATCACGTGTCGACGATAGTGCCCACCTTGTGTATTGTGCCCAGAATGGTCAAGGCTGGAAGGGACCCTTTAAGATCACCAGGTCCCACCCCCTGCCATGGGCAGGAACACCTCACACCAAACCAAGCTGCTCAAGCCCCATCCAATCCAGCCTTGAACACCTCCAGGGAGTGGGCAGCCACCACCTCCCTGGGTACCCTGTGCCAGGGCCTCACCACCCTTGGAGTGAGGAATTCCTTCCTAATATCCACTCTAAATCTAGCCCCTTCTGATTTAATCCCATTCCCCCTCATCCTATCGTTCCATGCCCTGCTAAAAAGTCCTTCCCCAGCTCTCCTGTAGGCCCCTGCTCAGGGGCCCCATAACTAGAAGAGATGCATAGCCCCCAACAGCCAGCTGCAGTACAGAAATGCTCACCTGGAGCTGCTGAGATGCTCCTCTGCCTGCTTACCTTCCTCCCTGCGAGCAGACACCAGCGTTGCTAGCACTCACTAACCTTCCTCCACCGCCTTGCAGAGCCTTGGTCGTGCACATGCTGAAGCCAGGGTTCAATTTCCAGGTAGCAAATAATATGTTTAAAAAGAATGCATTCTGAAAAAAAAAATAAAATTAAAAAAAAAATTAAATTCCTTTAAAGAACAATCTGGAAACAGGGCTAAATTATCCCATATGACCTTCTTTTCTCCCTAACCCATCCTCTGCCAGAATGAGAACAATGATGGTTAGCTTGAGAGCATCCAGGCTGCCACACTGAGATGACAGAGGGATGGATTAAAGGACGAAGACAGTTTGGGAGCCTCAGCATCCGTTGTTGGGATTATCCATTGCAAAGCAAGAGGCACACCAGACCTTCGTAAGAAGGAGCTGCTCAGAAATTGGCAGGGAGTGAAGTTCTTGGGAGGGGGGAAGAGAAAATGGTGAGGGATAATTGACTATGGGAAAGAAACAAAAGCAGCGCTGTGGTGTCTCGAGCCATTAAAGAATAAATCATGTCATTCCATCCCCACCAGCCCTAGAGAAAGAACACTTTAACATGCCAAACCGAGCACATGAGTGTGTGTATCAGATGCATTAATTGCCTGATAGGTTTCAGAGCCCCAACAGCGAATGTTTATTTTAAAGCAAGCGCGGTTGCGGAGAGTCAAAGGCATCAAATCCATTAGAAGCTCTCACTCTCTTAAAACTCAATGACATCTCAGGCTGGCTTTTAGTACTGGCAGAGCCAAAAATGCCATTTAAGAAGGTGAACTTAACATATGCCATGTGATGCGGCACGTCACATGGCAACCACAGTATTTTCTCCCTTTTCCCCCAGGGCCCGTGAGCGTTTTGTGTGTTAATTTCTGCATCTTTGGGAACATTTATCAGCTGTGCCAGGCTGATTTCACCATGAGGAGAGACATTTTCCAAGCGTAGGCACTCACATCCAAGGCTGATGTGGATGCTTTGCTCTCCCAGGACAGGACTGGGACCAGGAGAAGGAGGAGATGGGGGGGTCAGACCATGGGTCAGACATGTGCAGCCATAGATGCTACAAAGGGTGAAGGCTGCTGAACCCCATGTGCCAATGTTGTGCACTTAAGGACGCATCGTGGCAGACTGAAGTGTTTGATCACTCTTTGCAAAGTGCATCAGCGGCTACTAGTGAAAATAAACGCTCCCATTGGTAGCTCTTCCATGAATTCTGGGCACTAGCCAAAGGTCCTGTGGGTGAGCGGCCTCAGAGAGGTAAATTTGGAGCCCAAAGACAGCAGACAACATTTTTTTTCAGGTAGAAAATGCAGGAACTGTAAAAACCACCAGGAAACAGTCACGCCACGAGCTCTGTTTCAGTTCCCGGGGTGTGTGTGTGGGGGGGAACTGAACTATCGGATGCTCAGAAAACATCCTGACAATTTGAGAGCTGCAAACTTTCTGGATAACAGAGTTTTAACAGAAAACACATTTGAATTGATGAACAGAGACACACGCCTTTTAGTCAGCTGCCGAAAAGGCATCTTCCTTTTTCATTCGCCTTGCCCAAGCTCAGCCCCTGGCCAGGAATGTGGCTCAGGGAGGAAGACGCCAAGTAAAGGTACAAAACCCCAGCACCTCCAGTTGCAGCCCTGCTCTCACGCCCAGGATGCTACATGGACAGGTTTAGTTTTCTTTTTCAGACACAGGAGGGATTTTTTCAAGAGCGTTTATCACACCGCTCCTCCCAGTTCCCAAGGAGAGTGAATTTGTCCTTCCCAATCCCTGCCCTGCATGAAACTCCAGGGCCCTGTGAGTGCTGGAGAGAAGCGCCAGAGGGTAGGGGCAGCCTCTCTTGGGCAAAAGAAGGTCAATCCAAACATCCCTTACCGCTCCTGACACCGGGATTTCTCCTTCATGGCAGCACACACATGCAGAACCTGGCTGAATATTGGTCCTGGGCCATTTGGTCCCTGGGTGGGTGTAGGGCCACAGGGAGCACCCAGCACATCCTGTTTTGTGCAGGGGGCCAGCTATCAGCAAAACAAAATATTCACTGGGAAGCAGCCAGGTGCTGAGGTGGTGATGTAAAGTGTACGGATTTCTTTTTTTTATTTATTTTTAATATTATTTTTTCCCCCCTCGATTCCAGCTCAGCTAAGCACTGCCAAACACCACAGCACCCCACAGCAGCTCCCCTCTTTGCAAAACAGAGGGGAAAAAAGCCTTCAGCTGCATGTTCAGCTGGAGTCCTCGACACAGAGCAAATGACAAAGTAATAAATAAAGCTCAGCAAACTCATCCAAGCCCCAAATCCCACCCCTTGGGTTCTCTTTTCTCCCTGGCCTCCCCACCAAGGCCACCCTGTTTTCCCACAACCAGGGAATGCAGACAGCAAGGAGGAACTGGGAAAGGGGGAGTACTGGCAATTTTTTCCCAGGGACAATTGTAAACTTGGAGTCCTCACTTGGCTGGGACCACCTAGGCACCGTTTCAAGGATGGCAAATTCACTCCCCCTTGAAGGGCAACGGCAAAGAGGGGTCAAGTGTGGGTGAGGATCATCTTGGCACTGAGACCCTGGCTAGGGGAACTTGCATCACATCCAAACTGGGAAAGGAGGCAGCCACATGCAGTCGCCTGTACAGTCAGGATAATGATAAATACAACCTCCTGTGGGTTGGTGTTCTGAAGCACAGTGACAAAGTGGCCTTTATCGGGGTTAACAATAAAGATTGAATTCATACCCAGATAAAGGCAGGAGTTGTGCCAAAGTGCTGTTGCCTGATATTTTTGCTTAAACTAATCTCACGTGTCCCCTGGCCAGGCTTCAGGAGCCAAGCGCTGCAAGCCGTCATTCCCCATGCGGCCCATCTCTCGCTCCAGCGTGGACACGGCCTCCATCTGCCCTGCCTCGCACTGCTCACAACGCTGCTCAGAAATCACAGAGCCCCGGGATGGTTTGGGTGGGAAGGGACCTCAAAGCCCACCCACTCCCCTGCCGTGGGCAGGGACACCCCGCAGCCCAGGGAGCCCAAAGCCCCATCCAACCCGTCCTTGATTTCAGGGATGTGAACACTTCCATCCATAACTTTCCTGGACATCCTGTGCCAGTTTCTGACCATCCCTCCCCATGAAGAATTTTTCCCTAATACGCAATCTAAATCTACTCTCTCAGTTTAAATCCATTCCCCTGGGCCTGGCCCTCCCTGCCCTCAGCACCAGCCCCTCTCCAGCTCTCCTGGAGCCCCTCAAGGGACAGGATGGGGCTTGGAGCTCTCCCCAGAAGCAGCCTTCTCTTCTCTAGGCAGAGCCAGCCCAGCTCTCCCAGCCTGGCTCCGGAGCAGAGGGGCTCCAGCCCTGGGGGATTTTGAATGAGGGTTCTGTTCATTGTTGGATTCAACCAAACATGGATCTCAGAACCCACAGATGGCTTCTGGATGCTCGGACTTTGGAGATGCCTTTCAAAGTAGTCACTGAGAAGAGAGATTTGCAATTACCCATATCAAGAAGCAATACCCACCACCCCAAGAAAGCTTCGCCACTCTTTCCCTGCTGCGTTGAGCCCCACCTGGCTGCCAGGCACACACAGTGCTTTGAGAGGAGCAGACTCTTCCCTTGGAGCCCTCCTCCATCTTCTTCAGGCAGACAAAACCTCTCCCAGCAGCTGCTTCAGCAGCAGATGAACTGCTGGAAGGCCATGAAGGACAAAGGGAGAGGTCAAGCCCAGCAGAAGACACTCTTCCACAACCCCATCCCTTCATCGCTCAGGCACGCTCTCTTCACAAAGCACTAAAAGAAATGAGTTTATGTCTCATCTTTAACCCTTCCTCCTGCTTCTAGCACCAAATCACCAGCCATAAGCTGGTCCCCGAAACCCTGGTCAGAAGAGATGCCACACATTACCAGCATCTCACCCATGTTTTCACAGAATAATTTGGGCTGATGCAGGCTTTGCAGCTGTATCTTGAGGCTTTTTGTAGTCTCGATACCATTCCACCAGCCTTTGTAGTCTCAGGATTTGTTGTGAGCGTGGTAAAGTGCACTCAGCCCTTTTACGATTTCCTGTCATGTTCCAGAGCCCAGCACTGAAAGACTTTAGTTGCATCCTAAATCTTTTTCCAGAACTCTCCTGTCACTTTAAATGTTGGCCAGCATTTTGTTAGCTTCAAGACTTTGAAATAATATCAAAGTAAACCTCAAAGGAAAATAGTGCAGTAAAGAGTAAGGTTGGGGCTTGATTCATATTTAAATAAAGTTCTTTCACTTCAGCTTGGGTTACTGTGTAAAATGACTGGGAGCAAACGGAGCTTTTAAAGGCCTTATTCCCCCAGGGGGGTCTATTTTAAAATGATCCGTGAGCCTACCAGGCCGAGGAATAAAACTGCCTTCCAATGAAAAATTCCATACCACTGGGAAGATAAAAAATATGAAGCTCTCTGGAATGGGGATGGACTTTGTTTTCCTCCATCCCCTCCTGAACTGCAGCCCCAGATGGTGTTTACAGGAGTGCTCCCTCCCTGCACGCTGTCAGAGCCTTTGCACAAGGGGAGAAGGAGCAGAGGACCCATTTGCTAGTGAAAACGTGGCCTTTCCACTTATTTCTAATTTACTTTTTTCCCCTCCAGTGGTGAGTCACACGTTTTCTGAAGTAAGACCAGGAGGCATCCCTCTGGTCCCCCTCCCAAAACGCCAGTTTTCAGGAAAGGAAGAAGGGACGGAGGGCTGGTTTCCAGCAAACCCCAGCACCCAACAGGGGATTTGTATGAGGCTGTAAAGGCAGATCCAAAAGCTGCGTGCCTAGCACAGGTATGTTTGCAAGAGTGGCCAAGCACACAGCTCTCCTCGGCTTGCTTTACCTGAAACTCTCCTCTGAAACTTGCCTTTGAGCTTCATATCCTGCAGAAGCCGTGATGGATTTATCCTTCCACGTACCCTCCATCTTCATTTCCTCCTCAAGCCCCAGGAACAGTGGGCGGGAGGGACAGCGTTTGCTAACGCCAGCAACTCCAGACCTGCCAAAACCCGAAACAAGGGCTGTGAGAAAAATACTGCTGCAGGAAGCGTTTGCTGCAACATGATTCATTTCTTCAAGATAAGTCATACTTCCTCTGGCCAACACTTACAGAAGAGTTAGCCTCCTGTACCCGCACTCTGGTTGGGATGGTGAACATGTGCTCCCAGCTGAGCCTCTGCAGTGCCGGTGCGCTCACGCCGTGCTCAACGGCACAGCACGCCGGCATGAATCGCTCTCATGTGAGGGTAGTACCAGGCTGGGCACTCGCAGGGTTTGCTCTGGGTTGTTTTTTTCTTACCTTATCGTCGGTGCCATGTCCCCTCCCCTGCACCAAGTCACCGCGCTGAAGGGGACTCTCCCTCCCCGGCTTCATGCCACCACTCCAAGCAGCATTGTCCTCAGCCTGGCTCTGACATCCCTGCCTCGGCCGCTGCGGCTTTTCCACCAGCTACCAGAGACGACGGGCTCCATGGGTCACTCGCAGTTCATCGCGTCTTGGCCTTGCACGGGCAGTGATCTGGAAGAAGCCGTTCCTGCTTTCCACAGGGCTGCGAGATATTTAATGACATTTCCTAATGGCCTGGGCTTCAGAAACGTCTCTCAAGAGTGGCCTGCCAGACTACAGCTTGCTTTCCCAAATTAGCAGTCGGGTGGAAACTCAGCAGGAACCAGGCGAGGGACCAGCTGGCACGGTGATGTAGAGACAGCGGCTTGCAGCGTGCCATGGGAGATGGGGACTCGTGCCACGATCCCCCCAGCCCACCTGGGTCTGGCACAAAGGCCCAGCTCTGGCACCTGCACCACTGGGTTTTGAGCTTGGCCACTCTCCCTCTGACAGCCCTCTGCTTCCTCACACGTGGTATAAGGAGCCAGCTGAGCATCTTCCCCCTCCTCACCCCTCCAGGAGGTCAGCAAAGGCTGGAGGTTACATGGGGCTCTGCATTCCAGTGGCATGCAGAGCAAGTCCTGGAGGGTCATGGACCCAAAAGTCAGAGCAAGGAGCTCCTTGGGCACCTTCTCACCACACTCATGCTGAAGCTGGCAGATCACATCCGTGGGGCTAGGTATGCATCTGCCACACCCAGGCATGAGCCTGACGCATGGCCAACCTTGGCCACTCTTTGGCCACAACATCCATCCAAGATCCTCTGGATTTGCTCTGCTTTTTCTCTGTCTCTTTCCACTGGACACCAATCCCACTCATGTGGGGCTCCATCCACCACATTTCATCAAAGCTTCCTTTATGCAATAGTAACAATCACAGCCAGTGTCTGTTCAGCCCCATGGCCACCACCCTTCCCCACCAATGCCACCTTCCCTCCAATGACCAAGTGGCACCAGGTGGGCACTGATGCTCCTGGAGAGCCCAAGGATGTCTGACCTCAGACAGCTCCTTGCAGTTCATTGGCAGTGATGTAACCCAAGGAATTGTGATCCCTTGGTGGCCTCCTGGCATCCCAGGCACTGCAGGTGGGATGGCAGGAGGAGGGATGGGAGAGCACAGATACAGTTTGCTGTTCCACCACAGAGAGAAGCAGATGTGGTTGTGCCTGTAGTCAATTTTAACATCTCATTTCTCTCCAATTTGTCTTTTTTTTTTTTTTTTCCTTTTTTCTTTTTTTTCATTTTTCTTTTTTCTTTGTCCCCAGGGGACAAAGAAAATAGGGCTGAGTTGAAGCCAGAGGAGCTGGCTGGATAGATGTTTGCATGAGTTATCACCTGGCTGGCTCGGTTGCAGGCAGGTCTCCCTGCAGCCCCGCAGCAGGGCTGTGTTATCACCACCGGCTATGTCCGGGCATCATGCCCCACGCCACTGCCATGCATCTCTGGGTGCATTGCTGCAGCCAGGGACATACGGTAGCCCGTGGCCCACTTACGCCAGGGCTCAGGCTTGTGCTTCAGTCACCGGCTGCCACCACAGAGCATCCCTATCTCCTCAGGGTGCTGAGCTACTAGGGAGTGGGGGGTTGTTTTTGCCACCTAAAAGCCAGCAGAGAAATAAATATCCATCAGCCCTTGAGTGCCCACCTTCACACAGTATAGGGGGAGATATGTCCCACTTAGCTCTACCACAAAGAGGGAACCCCAAGAGCAAAAAGGGAGAGAGGAAGAAGAGGATTGGCATGCAGAGCGGAAAGGAAGGCAACCAAAGCCTCACATGCTCTTATGGACCACAGGTGAATACCTCAGCCCAGACATCAGTGGCTCCTTCAGGCTTCAACTCAGCCCAATTTTCTGTGTATTGAGTGTGGCGCTTGGGTTATAGTTTCAATTCATGCTGAACTCTGCTCCTCTACACTGGGACTTGAGCGCTGCAGTTGTGAGCCCACGCTTGTTAATGCCGCGTTAAAATAGGTTTAAATCGCTCATGGTGATGTCTCTGTTCCAGACACTGCAGGAGCAGCATGTTCCTGCTAAGAGGAGCGAGATGATATTTTATCTTCTTAAAAACTGCTCTTTCCTGCCAGTCCTTTGCAAGAAATCCCTCAAATGCCCATCAGAGCTGCAGAGCTCCCGCCCTGCCTGTCTGCCGTCACGTGGGATGTGCAGGACCGAAACCCTCGGTAGATGTGTCCCTACCCTAACCCCCAGCTCCTGTCCTGTGGTGACATGCTGCACAGGGTCTCTTCTGTCTTCATCTCCCTCTTCCCCAGGATGGATGAAGGGGGATTAGCTGAGAAAGAGCAGGACACAGAGGCAAAAGATCCCTGCAAGGAGGCTGCAGTCCACACATGCATCCCTGGCACTGTTAATGGAAGCTGCTTGGGGTGGGGTGGGGTGAGTCTGGCCCCAGTGCTGCAGCACAGCATGGACTGGGACCCTCTGGTACAGCTCTGCCAGGCTGTAATCAGATCTTACCCTGCTGAACTTCATGCTGTGACATGTTTATACAGCCAGACCCTTTCCCCTTCATTAGTGTTGGGGTCAGGAGAAGCCAAAGGTCAGGCTCAGAGCCGATGATTTCACATCTAAACAAAGCCATTGCTTCTCTACCTCCCCTCTCAAAGAGCTCAGATCATAAATTTTCATTTACCACCACCAAGCTGACTTCCCACCTCCCTTCTCTTTAACAAGATGGATATTTCATTCCCCCAAACCAGAGGGGGTTCCTGACTACCCCAAGTCCCAAGCTCCTTGGGAAGCTTTGGCCGTACCCTGCCCCATGCTTCCATTCACAAAGTGCCAGTCAGAAATACTGGGGAAAATAAAGGTGGCAGGGACGTGAAACCTCATGGTCATCTCTCACCAGCCCTGCAGCCCCACAGCCTGGCTTCAGTGGCTTTGCCACCCGTGTTCCCACAGCATCTGCACCCTGTCTGACACGTGGGGGCTAGGAAATGCAAAACCAAACCCTGCTGTCAGAAATGCACGTGCTTGCTTTGCTTCCAAGAGAAAGCCAGGGGGAAAAACCCCAAGAAAAAAGCAGAAAATACCAGACTCACAGAATCACAGGGGTTGGAAGGGACCTCAGAGCTCATCAAGTCCAAACCCCTGCCAAAGCAGGCTCCCTAGGACAGGTTGCACAGGTTGGTGTCCAGATGGGGCTGGAATCTCTCCAGAGGAGGAGACTCCACACCCCCTGGGCAGCCTGTCCCAGGGCTCCCTCACCCTCACTGGGAAGAAGTTCTTCCCCAGATTGGTGGGGAACTCCCTGTGTTCCAACTTGAGGCCATCACCCCTTGTCCTGTCCCCACAGACACTGAGAAGAGGCTGCCCATGTCCCCTGTGTCCCACCCTTCAGATATTGATAACCATTGATCAGATCCCCTCTCAGGCTTCTTTTCTCCAGGCTGAACAGCCCCAGCTACCTCAGCCTTTCCTCACAGGGGAGATGCTCCAGGCCTTTAACCATCTCCGTAGCCTCCTCTGGACTCTCTCCAGGAGATCTCTGTCTTTTTTATCCCAGGGAGCCCAGTACTGGACACAATACTCCAAGTGGGGCCTGAGCAGGGCAGAGCAGAGGGGGAGGATCCCCTCCTTTGACTTGCTGGCCACGCTCCTTTTGATGCCTGCCAGATGCAGCTGGCTTGCACGCATTCATACCCTGGAGTCCAGCTAAGGCTTGCTGCCCAAGAGCAAACCAAACCCCACAAGCCAAAGGGCAAAGCTTCTCATCTGCTTATCTCCTTGAGGAAACCGTGTCCTCCAGAGAGGAGTGCCCCTTGCTGTGAATCCCCTCTGCCCCTGGCTGCCATGACAGCTCCAAGTCTCCCACGAGGTTTGAGGGTGGGTCACTTTACACATCCCATGCTCCCTTCTTGAGCCTCTTGTCAGACAATCTCAGTGGTGACAGTTCTTGGCGCTTGGCAGAACCCTCCTACTTTGAAGGGTGTGGGGGGTTCAGAGCTCAGCTGGCGTGGGAAAATAAACTAGCCCCTGTGGTGCAAGGGGAGGGAGTTTACAGGGAAAGTTTCAGAGCAGGTTAAGGGTGCTCTAGTCCTGCTGAAAGCGAGGAGCTGCCTTTCACAGCTGCTTGAGGAAAGCCCGCTGGGATAACCTGACCCTTCCCAGAGCTGAATGCTCTTTCTGCCCAAGAGCTGCAGTATCACATCCCATGGGAGAAGGGGGAGGTCATAGTTACAAACCACATTTGGGGGTTTCAGCTGGGTCTCAGCTCCCATCAGCCACCCCAAAACAGGAAAGGTCAAAGCAGCAGGTGAGTGCTGAGCTGCAGAGCCTCTGAAGTCTCATGAGAACTTCATGCTCAGGGCTCACATCTTCCTGTGTGAACCTGGCCATGGACTAGCCTCTTGTGGGTGACTGCTCGGCAGTTACCCCAATCCCTGCCTACACCAGCATTTTTATTTACGCCCTGGTGAGATGTAACCATCGTGGACAACTGCCCGTCACCAATACAAGTGGTGAGGGTTATACCCATCTCAGCCAGCTCTGCTTTTCTGGCAAGGAAGTTTCCCCTCCTGACTAGGTCACCTTCACGTCCCTGCCTAGCTCAGAGTGAGGGACAGTGCCTGTGGGCTGGTGCCATCGTGTGGATACAGCTGCAACGAAGAGGAGGAGGAGGAGAGGTGGAAGGAAGAAATCTGGGAAAACGACACAGGCCTAAGTGTCAGGGTCTAAGCCTGGTATCCTCCTTGTGATATCAACGGGCCTAAGTGGTATCATGCTGCATCCTCCAGCAGGTTGAATAAATACGACAACAGCACAAGCACACGTCACCTGCACTGCACGTACCCTGTGACATCTCCTGGTGCCGACAGCAGATCCTCAGAGGGAATTTGCCTAGATGATGCTCTAATAGAAAAAAAACAGAGGCATTTGAGTTTAAGATCTTTGCTGTGCTCAAAAGGCTCAGAAGCTGAAACAGAGCCATTGGCAATGCTCACTCTACCTTATTCGGGCTGTCACATTTGGGAACAGGACTGAAACACACTCATGGACATAGCATCCCTTCCAGGATCTCCAGGACCAGCTGGTCTACCAACACAAACAACCCTGAAGGAAAATCAGGCTGTGGATTTTGGCTAGTGGCAGAGGGTGGGTTCTTTGCTTTGGGCTAGAATCCTGTCCTGGAAGTCACAGAGTCCCCAACCTCCATCTCTCTTGCAAAACCAAAAAGCAATCTGAGCCCAGGATAAAAATAAAGGGTCCATGGGGCCCTGTCACTCTGGGGTCAACTGATGCAGTGGACGTGCAATCAAGCTCCTTCATGTAATTTTTCCACCGCCTTTCACAGGCTGGATCTGAAACGGAGCCAAATGACGAGCAGAGGGGATAACGAATATTGAGCCTGGGGTTTCCTTTGTACAGTCAAAATCCCAAGCCAAGTTCTGCTGGCTGGGACATTCCTGTTATCTTGCAGAATAGAGCGTTGAATTGTGATGGGCTCTTTCCAAAACCCCATCCGCTGCAGTGGAGAGCAACCTGTCCGAACTCAACGCTTCACTCCTTCTGGGATGACAAGAGGGGACGAGCTGGGTTCCCACAAGAAGGGGAGGAAGTCTGTGAAGACCCTGTGCAGGCACTGCTCAGCCTCCCTCTCTTCTGAGGAGGCAGTCGTGTCTCCGTACCGAGCTCCGCACCTCCCACATGCACGCCATGTGTGTCCATCCTTGTCATGTTTTTGGCTTCCCCCGCGTTCATACTGCCAAGGTCTTTGCAGAGTGCTCTTAGCATTGGAGCGGAGCAGCTTCCCATTCGCAAGTGCGCTGTCTCTGCCAGGATGGGTCTGGAGGACCTCTGGATCTCAGCCCTGGAAAAGCTGGTCACTGGGGACCTCCTTAGATGTGGTTCAAGGGACACACGAGTGGCTGGGGCTCAACCCCTGTGCCGTTTCTCACTGGCTGGGCCACCAGCCAGTAGGTGCAGGTGGGATCTCGTGCTGCGGTCCATCAGGACGCATCCATCCGTACCTAGCTGGCGCCCCGTTCCAGCCGGGTTTGCAGCCTGTGGATGACTGCATCCAAGACTCATTAATGACCCAGCCCCACATTGCTGTTTCAGATTAAATTGTTCCCGATGCTATGCATTGTTATTTGGGAAACGTATGAATTTTTCCCATATGTCTTTGACCTATAAAACGAACATCCCTCAAAACTGAAAGGTTATTGCCAGCTACAACATGTTTTCATTTCTTGTCTTTAAGCAGATTTCATGGTTTGCCAAAAAATTTTAGGAGGTTGAAACCAAAGGCCTTGACTCAGGAAAGCGGTTCAAACATGTGCCAAAGAGGACTTACGCACACACTTGTGTCTAAGCACATGCTGCAGGCCTGTGTTAGGCTCGAGATGTTTCCCAAAACCCATGCCAAAACCCATCCTCCTCTTCATTAACTCCTAGACTCTCAGAGCCCATCCTCAGCTTTATTGACAATACGGGTGAAATTTGGCTTGTAGACATGCAAGACTCCTAGACTGCAGAGGGAAGGTAGTTATTCGGGGATTGCTGGCTGCAAAAAGCCAGAGTAGTGGTGGATTGTTTTTTTTTTTGTTAAAAGAAACCCAAACAACAATTTGCAGAGATTTCACTGAGTAGTTGGTTTTAACAACAGCGAAATCTGGAAAAAAATCCCACCTGGATGGCTTATTTCAGAAATTCCTAATTTATTTATTTTTAAATTTTACAATATAAAACAGTCAGCGTCCAACTAAAATACTTCATTTCATGCAGTGACTGAAATATCTTGCTTGAGAAAGGATATGTTGGGGTTTCATCATCATCATCATTATTATTATTATTGTTGTTGTTGTTGGTTTTGTTTGCCAGAAATTTCCAATATTTATTTTTTCACTTCATCCCTAAGTCAGTGTTTATGCTTTTTGGAAGTGCTTCTGATAGGGAGGCCAGTGCTCACGTACCACTGTGCACCACGAGAACCAAGCCCAGAGCCAGGCAAAAATGATGGGACTGCAAAAGTCCAGCTCTAAAGCTTGTCTCTCAGAACATGCCAGTCATCCACGAGGAATTCAAGCTATGGCAGATACCACAGATATCAAAAGAGAAGGGAATCTGTACTCAGCTTCCAGGAAAGAAACAGGTCATCGTTACAAGGGAGAACGCTGGATGGAGACCAGTCCCCCTCCCCGAGCTTTCGGCATTCCTACCTGTGCTGCTAAATCCCTGAACTGAGCTTCTGCTGCAGCATGCCTTTCATCTCAGCAGCGCGACTCTGCGATGAAATAAAACCTCTACTCTGCTCCAGCACATTTCTAACATAGTGATGCTCCAAACCCACAGAGTGCGGCTCTCAACGGAGATGACTGCCATGGACAATGGATGACTGCAGCCTCCCTCTTGCAAGAAGCCACCTACATTTTTGAGGTGAGGTCCCCGGTCCAAGACTGGACTTGTGAGGACCATCGCAAGGTTTTGGCTGACCTTCCCAGCTACAGAGAACAGGCAGAGAAGCATGTTCAGTTATTCCCGTGCGTGACTCGCCCCATCTGCCAGGAAGGAAGATACCGGACCACATAGTTTGAAGCATATGGCAAAGCCCCCCAACCCTGGGAGCATGGAGCAGCGCACAGAGTGAGCAGAGCAGCACCTGGGCAGTGATGGCAGCTGCCTGCTCTCCTGCCCAGGTTAGCCCACCTGTGAGGAGCAGGGAACACCTATAGGTGCACCAACTTTTCCCTTTGCTGCTGCAATCCCTCTTGCCCTTCCCTGTCCCAGTCTCCATGGCTCTGGTCTTGGTTTTATTCCCTGTAACCCGCCCTGCTAAGCCAAAACTCCCATTGAATGGTCCCTTGGGTTTGCCAAATGATGCCCCTGGTGTTTGTTGACATGGGGGAACAGGTAGCAGGTAGCACGAGAACCACGCTGTGGTGTCTGCAGTCTGACCCCGTCTCCCCATCAAGCATTGCCCTCAAATACAAATTGTGAATTAAACACAAAGTTCTTACCTCAGCGAGATCACGGTCGGACAAATTCCTTTGGTGAGCCCCTCCATCAGATCTGGTTCCCCCCATCCTGAGACCAATCTGAGCACGCAGCTTCAAGACTCCTCTAAAAGAGGAGTGACCGCTGAGCATCCCACCTCTGACTCAGTCCGAACAGGCTGGAGAGGGGACTTCTGCACCAGCCTCCATCCCAGGCAACGCTTTGGAGACCGTCTTAACCATGCACAGAGCCTACATCAGCAAAGCAACCAGAGCTCTTCCATACACAGAGCTATTACACAACAAGATGGCAAACAGAGGAGGGGAAAATGTCCAAATCACTGTTGTTTTGGGGGTTTTTTGATCCTTAAAAAGTTTGGTCACCTCTGAAATCAATTAAAAATTAAGAGATCCAATAGGAGTATTCCTACAATAGGAGTAGAACCAAGCCATCCACTCTACTGCTTCTTTCCAGCCCCTGTTGGTTGGGTGTTGGGTAGGGTGGGTCTCTTGGTTCTACTCCTATTGTCAAATGGGAAAATTGTTCTCCTATTTAAGATGCCAGAAGCCTGTGAAGTGAACAAAGCCCAAAGTGCCAACCTCCCAATGTCCAGCTGCATCCGCAGGCGTGAGGAAATGGGCTGCAAAGCTCACTCAAAGAAATGAACCTCCCTGAGAAGATCTCTGCAGAAGTTAAGGGGAGAAAAGGTTACAGGAATCTGTGGGAAACAGCACTGAAAGGGAGGGATAAAAAAGACCAAAACAAAACTAAAGGGAGGGGGGAAAACAAAAGGCAAAAAGAAGAGGAAAGAGCAGGGGAAGAGAGAGAACTGGGGCTAGGGCTGTGCCAGTCAGGAGGGATTTGGCCGGATGATGGTTTTACTGCATTTAAATGTGTAAGATATGCTTTGATTAATTCTAGGAGACTACACCAAAGACCTACTCGTAACTCCCAGTGCACTAATTACAGAGAAGAGGCGGACAGTGACTCATGTTGGAAAGCGTCCAACTTCCAAAGGGGGGTGGGAGGTAAGACATTTTAAAAAAGATAAAATTAAAGAAAAAAAAAAAAAAAAAAAGAAGAATCTCAACGCTCAGGCAACAGTGACAGCCCCTGGCCCCGCAGTGGGAGAGAGGTCAGAGCAGGCATCACCATCCAGGCCGTTCCCAAGGAGGATGGAGGCGGGAGTACCTGGCTCTGGGTCACCTCTCTGGGGCTGGGTTTGCCTCAGCATCGCCATGCAAGTGCAAGCAGGGCTGCTGTTTCCCTCGCCATCAGCTGGCGGCAGGGATGCTCTCATCCCAGCAGAGAGACAGATGCTCACGGGAGGGCGTCAGTGAGGTCTGCTTTGGGTAGGACATTTCTCCTTCCTCACACCCGAAAAAAAACCCTTTTGCCTCCTGTGAAACACAGGAGGGCAGAAGCTGGGGCATCATTAGGTGCCCCTACCCCTACCACTGCCCCACCACCAAGCCAGGGTGCTGCTGGCTTGCAAAGCTGAAGTGCCAGAGTCGTGTGCTCACAGACACACAGATGGAGCCCACCAGCTCCAGACTGCTCCAAGGCCAGGCCTGATGGACCACAGGAAGGAAAGAAGTCACAGACCCCATGTTAAGCCTCAGGTGTCCTACTCAGCTCCTGCAAGGCAAGGAGCTCCCTCCCCTCCATGAAACGTTTACCAAGTAGTATGTGCACACAGACACACAGACACACACACAGACACACACATAGATGTTTGCTTACCAAGGATTGCTGCCAGCTCAAAAACATCTCTTGGGACAACAGGGGAGAAACTAAGGGGGGGTCCTTGCCTGATCTTTATTATCCCATCCCAAGTCTGTTATCATCCACTCATTTTTAACTCTCCAAGAAGCTGACAGCATCAGAAACTGAAGCCAGAGCATCAGATTAACTACATCTTTCTTCTCCAGGCTTTTGGCCACATGTTTGAATTGGTTCAGCCCATTAGTAAAACTGAAACCCCATAATCTTATGGGCCTGGAACAGAGGTGGGGGGCTGGGGAAGCACCAGGTATGACAGATTTAATGTACTGTAGCCAACTGTAGTTTCAATTCTTTAGCTTCTTTCTTTAGAGAGAAAAGATAATGACTTTTTTTAAAAAGCCTGTTTATATGTAGGGTTTTTTTAAAGGAAGCTCCATCCCCACCACTCTGGCTGGTGACTCAGACTGCAGATGGGCAGCACCAAGGGTGCATCACGCGGGTGCACGTCTCTCTAGACCTGAACAGGAACCCATCTTGTGGCCTTCAGATGGCCATTAATGATGAAACGAGTCATTACTAAGACACTGCTCTGAAACGCTCCATTCCTCTCCATCTCCCTGACTCCATCACAGACCCAACTGGCTCCATAACCACTAGAGGGGGTGGAAGGTTACTAGTTGAGAAGATAATTTCCTCCTGTTACATCCTCCATGGACATCTGTGGGTCAGAGAGCTAGGCAGTTCTGGGCAGGGTATGGTTGTCCACCATGCTCCAAGTTGACAGCATGCTCGTGGAGAGCTTTGCCCCATCACCCACAGCACCAGCACGCTGCTGAAGCAGCCTTCAAACAGGAGGAACCATGTGGGGCGTCAAGCTTGCTCTCCAGAGAGGGGTGACGCGACGCCAGTTGGGGAGTGAAGCCCCTTGGGGATCTCCCTTTGGAAAGGAAAAGCGAACCAAACTGCCGGCAGGACAGCTGCGGAAACAGCTCCGGGATGCAAAGACGGGACAGCGCAAGTGACATGAGGAGTTCAAGGCATCTGGAGTCAGAATGTAAGTGACTGCCCATGCCTCAGCCCCCTTCCAGAGAGGCTGTAGCACCCTGTGAGCAGACGACCACGCGCTGCGAGCCCCAGGCAGGTGTCTGGTGTAGGACAGAATCGAGCTGTTCTGCGAGACTCTTGTTTTCTGGCAGCAACCACTGGATGGGAGGAAGCACTTCTTTGGGCAAGAGGAACCCACTGCATCCCAGGAGAGGGTAAAAACTTGGATGTCCTTCACCCATCCTCCTCCTAAGTGAAGAATATGTGAACAATTTTGCCTGTAAATCTGGGAGATCTTCTAAGGATGAAATAAACTATTTTCCTCTTGGAAAAATGGATGTTTAAGAAAAGAAGTGCTTGGTAATGTGCTGGTCTGACCCCGTCTGGAGGCCAGTCACCCACCAAAGCCGCTCTGTTCAGCTGGACAGGGGAGAAAATATCTATTGAGAGGCTCAGGAGTGGAGATAAGGCCAGGGAGAGATCATCCTGCAATCAGTGTCATGGGCAGAACAGACTCAACAGGGAATAAAAAGCATCTAATTTATTACCCCTCTCCCCTCGCCACCTCCCACCCCAGAAAGTACCCAATGAAAACAGAGTAGGATAATGAGAAATAAACCCAAATCTTAAACCACCTGTTTTAAGTCTGTTGAGACTCCCAATCACTAATGTGCCAGGGAAGAGGGGTGATGCTGGTACATGGGGCACCAAGCTACCCAAAAGCAGTGTGGTCCTCTACTCTGGGCTGGGAGATGGTGTCCTACTGTCCATAGTGCTTCTCTAGCACCCAAACTGCCTTGTTATATTGGGGAACATAGGAGCCCACGCTGGTAGCCCCTGGCCCAATGCCCACTAATGCTCTGGGTGCGTATGGTGTGTTGTACCCACACATTGGAAGTTTTTTACAGAGAGAGTGGTGAGGGGCTGGAACAGGCTGCCCAGAGAGGGGGTGGGTGCCCCATCCCTGGGGGTGTTCAAGGCCAGGTTGGCTGGGGCCCTGGGCAACCTTGTGTAGCTCCAGGCCTGGAGGTTGGTGGCCCTGCTTGTGGCAGGGGGTTGGAGCTCTGTGACCCTTGGGGTCCCTCCCAACACAGACCAGTCGATGATTCTATGATTGCCCAGGATGTACTGCCCATGGTGGCACAGGCAGGCATGTACATGCTGTGTCACATCAACCATTGCTGAAATGCCTAAAGGTCAGAACCCACCTGAAGGCTTCCAGCACTTCACTACTTGTCACACAGAGTTATTTCGGCCTCTGCTCTCTGGGCCCCGTAAACGTTATCATCCTATAAACAACATCACCCCAGGGAAAGTCCCTTTGGGGAAAGGCCAGTGGGAACAAGACCAAGGCAGGCAGATGCTCTGCAAGCACTGTGGAACACTGCATTCCTGGCATGGGAAGAACAGAGAACGTGATGTGCCAGAGGTATCTCGTGGCACGTTTTGGGTGGCATCCTTCAGCTGCCCTGTGGTGTTCTGGGCCACACCTCTGCCTGGGGCTCTGCACGTGGGGTTGTGTCAAAGCCATTTCTCATGTGGATAATGGAGAGAGGGAGGTTGCTTCGTCACAGCCTAAGCCTGGAATGGAAAACTCCCCTCTGAGGTGGTGGTTTGCTCCTGTGGATCCTAAAGGGAGCCTGGAGGACACGTGCTGTACACACAGCTATACCGGGGTGAAGCCCATCCTGCCACTCGCACACCCCTGCAGTCACTCCCCACCTGCAAAACAGGAAGGACGGGGCCTATTTTTCCCTTGCATTCCTCCTCTCTTTTGAACCCTTCAGAGCATGGGTTGTCTCTCCCCACCTTCCTGGTCTGAGCCCCCTGTAAGGGGGTTGTGATTTCAGTTGGGAGGCTCCCATGATGAGTATTCAGTGACAGCAAATATGTTAAAACTCAATGCAAAATACCATTGCATCAGAGACTACTGCACCTTGAAGGCCACCCTTGGGACAGCAGTGATGCCTTGGAGCAGCCTTTGGGGGATGGCAGTAGGCAAAGCTGGACAATGAAACCCAAACTGGACTTACCTTGATGGGTAATGATAGGATCTGAAAAAACAATGCTGCAAACATATCTCAGGTGGCTGCTGGAAAGATCTCCCAGACAGATGCGTGGGCTGCAGTTTGTATAGTTCATTGCCCTCAGTCTTGGCTTTGCCAGGGTCCTGGCTCTTCGTGGTGCCTCATCAGAGATGATGCAGAGCTGTGAGGTGATCCAAGCACTCCTCTCACGGTGGGACTTGGCAAGCAGGGGCTTGCCCTGCATATACACTCGGGCAGAGCCTGGGCACCGGGGCTTCTCCCTTTCCTCTTGGCATCATAAAAATAAATTAATAAGAAAAGGTTTCAAACAAACACTAAATAAAAGACCTGTGTTGACTAGAGCAAACTTCCATGTGGAGAAAACTGGAAGAAAGGTTTGAATTTTTTTTTCCCCAGCCTGAAAGTCCTTGGGATGTTTATATTTTTCCCCCCAAAATAATTTAGGACATGTCTCAGTGTGTCTGAGCATTCCTTCCTGTGCATTTCCCTGGGAAATGCTGGGGATGGTGGAAACCTGTGTTATACACAGGCAATCCAGCGCCAGTCCTGTGATGGAAAGAGCATTTCTAGTCTTGCTCTCGGGAAGCCACGTTTTACATTGCACTGATTTGTGCCCCCACCCCACACGGAAGCGACCGCTTCAACACCACAGTGGTAAGATGCAACCCAAGTTCAACCACGCAGAAACACGGCAGGGAGGAAGAGCTGCCCAGTTGGCAGAGTAGTTCCGCAGCAGCACTGGGATGTGTGTGTGGGCTGTTTCTCCTAGGAGCAGCATCCTCGCACTGCCAGCCCAGCGGGAGCTGAGGTGTGCTCACCGGTGGAAGGGGCAACATGGTAAAACTCATTTTTGGGGTATTTTAGCCACAGGAAAGGCCACTGCCAGGATGGCAGGATTTCACGCTCAGCTTTGGCCCTTGACAAGGCCTGGTGGCAGAGGAAAGCTCTTACCACGAGCTGTGCCAGGGAGCTCTGCAGCTTGCTCGGCTTTAGCACCAGCGAACAGGTCAGTATTTTCCTTGTGTGTGTGTGTGCGTGCATCCCCACCGTGTTCCACGCACCCCCCCACCCCCCCCAAGGTCACTGAAACATACACCCCGTAGTGCTATTTGGCAGGCTCTGAAGAGGCCCTGCTTGGGTACAGTTGCTCGAAGCATTGCCTTGCCAGACTGCAGTACGCGTTATTCACCCCCCAAAATAAAACAAACCAAATTACTCCATTTCACAGAATCACAGAACCAGAGGGGTTGGAAGGGACCTCCAGAGCTCATCAGGTCCAACCCCCTGCCGAAGCAGCTCCCCAGCTCATATTGCACAGATAGGGGTCCAGACAAGTCTTGAGTATCTCCAGAGAAGGAGACTCCACGCCCCCTGGGCAGCCTGTCCCAGGGCTCCCTCACCCTCACTGGGGAAAAGTTCTTCCACATGTTGGTGCAGAACTTCCTATGCTCCAACTCGCAGCCATTGCCCCTTGTCCTGTCCCCACAGACACTGAAAAGGGGTTGGCCATTTCCCCCTGCATCCCATCCTTCGGCTACTGATAAATATTAATAAGGTCCCCCCTTAGTCTTCTTCTCTCCAGGCTGAACAGCCCCAGCTCCCTCAGTGTTTCCTCACAGAGGCGATGCTCCATTTATCTTCCCAAGGTGATGGGAGGGGACTCTGGTCTGACCAGTTTCCCCCTCTTACCTCTGCCCTATCTGTCCAGGCGGCTCTGGAGTCCATCAGCCCTGTGATATCATACCTTGGCACAGGCCCTGCCTGTTTTGCTTTCTGCCTGGGTGGATCCCATAAACACCATCGAGAAATCACGGTGGGCCCCGTGGAGAAGCACCGGGGGTTTTCTTTGCCTTCTCCTCCTCCCCTCCAGAGATGGGTCCTTCATGGCTTGCATGGGATGTCGGAGATGAAGAGGAGGAAACAGAGGCTTAAGTGGGAGGAAGGTTGAGAATGGATGACGGTGACATGTTTTTTTCCTGGAATGATGGAGCAGCGAGGGTGACCTCCATAACCACAGGACATAAACAGACCTGGGGATGAAGGAGCCAGCTGGGTCCTCTGCCAGTCACTGGCTACTTTTTTTTAAAATCATTTATTTTGTTCTACTTGTTGATGCATGTGTTGAAAAGGCTTTTCCCCTTTTTCAGGGCAGGAATCAAGCAAAGGGTTTTTTTTCCTTCATGTGTCGAAAGTGCTGCGAAGCGCGGAGCAGCCAACACCCAGCTGCAGAAGCCAGCACGGCCTTTGGGATTCTGAGGCGTGTATCTGCAGGGCTCTTTCCCTCCCCTGCCCTCCAGATACCTCCTGGGCCCATTCCCTCTTTGCAGGCTGACCTGATCTGGGGAAGATCACATTTCTGTAAGTATCTGAGAGATATGGATGGGTGGGCAGCCTTTGGGCTCAGCCCAGCCCGCCTTAGCCTAGCATGCCAAAAACTACCCTGTGAGCAAACTGGAGCCTGCCAAGGGCTTCTGGGATGCTCAGAGCACCGCAGGAGGAGGCAGTCCACACTCATCCCATCTGGAGCAGGCTGGTGCTACTGTGTGATGCGACACTGTCCATGTCGCCCCGTTCACTCGTGCTCACAAACAGGGAACCGTGGCTTGATGCCAGCACATATTTTGTTCTATATAGCCACGCTGGGAGCCTGCAGTGCTTCTGGAAGGTTCCTCATCTCAGCTGGAGAGGCCCCAGGGATATCTATGGGATAGCTGCTTTGAGCTGCCACCCCTCCCCAAGCCTCGCACACAACCATCTCACAGTATAGAGAGAGGAGGGAGAAAACCCAAACCTCTGAGCACCATAAAGATTTTATTATAAAAAACCCCCGAGAGCACTTTGGAAGCTGGGATGATTAACATTCCTTAAGGAAGAAGGTGGGGGTGGAGCAGGGGCTGGGGGAGGGGAGATGCAACACCCTCCTGCGGGTCCCACCTTCCCACCTAATCGCCCTGTTGCCATCTGGCAGATTTACTGGCCCCAGTAAGGTCGCTCCCACTGATACAATGAGGAATTGCCGGCTGTGCTGTATTTCCTCACGAATTTCACTTCCCTGCCAGAAAAGTTCAGGGCTGGGTCAGGCTTTTATATCTATGTATGTACAAATATATATATAAAAATACTTTTCTTTCTTCGTCCCCTTTCCAGGTGGCTTCCACCTTTCCCTATCTCAGGACTCATAGTCCCTACTCAACATTTTAATTTTCATTTTACCGTTTGCCCAGCCTGTGTTAAGGGAAGCGATCAAAGGACCAAACCCCCCACACAGCCTCTCCTGGTTGGGCATACTCCACGGCACTCCTTTCTGTGGGTGCTGGGAGGGCTGTGGCCGACCTGCAGACCTTCACTCACCCTGTGGGACCACAGAGAGTGGCAGCAGCTGCCCTCGCCCTACTTCCAGCTGGGGAGCTCTAATTCAGTCATGCTGAGCCCCAACTTAACGGGCTGGAAAGGAAAGTGTGTGGTTTGGGCTTCAAGTAGTTGTGTCCTTCCTCCTCCCCCACCACAGGCATGGCTGGTCTTCACAGGGTCACAATTGGAAAGGGATGTGCACCAGCGCTCTAAATCCCTGGTCTACAAGTCTCTACCGTGCTGATTCACCTCACACCCATGGCCACCATCCCAGCCTGAGGCAGGACGCTGAGAAAGGTAGGCGGGAGATTTGGAGGGGTACCCATCACCACGTACCTGTCTCTTCTCCCAGGGATGGGTTGATGCTAGTGCCACAGAAGGGACAGCCAACAGCCCCCGCACTGGAGACTGACAGCAACAGGGACCTTGGGAGAAGTGAAACTGCAGCGAAAGAGAAGAAGTCAGTTGTTCTGCACCAGCTCTGGGTTTGCTCCCTGCCACCACTGCCCCACGCTCAGGGCTGTGGGTGCTTCTGGGAAGAGAGGGGGAAAGCAAGGGTTTTTTTTTCCCTCTATGGAGATTACAGGATAGGAACATGTGGAGAGGGAGGTGGCAGAGGACACTGCTGCCCCAGGGCAGCCAAGAAGCACTAAACCCCCTGGGCACAAAGTGACAATATGTCTTGGAGCAGCTGTGTGGCACTCAACCTGAGCTGTGGCACTGGTGCTCCTTCATCCATCTTGTAGGAGAAAGGCGAACCCCAAGACATGGAAATCTCCTTTTCCCTTCATCCCACATCAGCAGTGTGCTTCCCCCCTACCCTTGCTGCACCCACCTCAAACCTTGTGGCCCTTGCCAATGCCTACCCTTGAAGCTGCAGTTGTTTTGGAGGAGCGACTCTCCCGGCCAGGACTTCAGGAAATAACCATGTCTCACAGTTTAAAACTCTGGAAGCAGTGGAGCTCTTTCCTCTGGACGGCACCAGGCTGCCAAGCCTGGCAGCAGGTATCCAGGCCTCGATTCGCTGTTCACAGCCCTCCTGTTACAGACCGTGGCCACTGTCAAGAGGTGACCAACCTCCTTCTTTTGGGAAAAGAAGCCCTAAGATGAGCTTCTAGGTGAATTTTGAAATGAATAAAAGATCCCAGCACCATTGCTTTATGTCTTCACTTGGTCAAGTAGTGGTCTGGCAGGCGCCCAATGGTGCAAGCACTGCTCCTGCCACCTAATTTGAGGTTTTAAGATGCTAATTCTGGGTGCAGCTGGTAGAGGAACACCCCCTCCCTTGCTGAGTAAGGGTTTCCTGGTCTTTTCTGTAGGTCATTCTATTTTTTATCCAAGGATTGCTGTTGTGCAAGGAAGACAGTCAAATTCTGGCAGATGGTGAAGCCCACATGCACACAGGTGGGTGCATTTGGCTGGGCATCCAGGGCAGCCCCCACCCTACCTCAGGGTGCAGAGAGGTCTAGGATGGCCTCACATAGCTGTTTCAGGTGATCCAGGGGCGGACAGAAACTTTCAATTATGGCAATCATGGGTTTCCTTCTCAGGATTACCTGCACCTGCCTGTGGAAGCATGCAGAGTTTCCCCACAGGACTTTCTGGTGTCGCTGCTACATGGTGATGGCTTCATATGGTTCTGGTTTCCAGTGATCCAAGTGAGAGGAACCCCTACCTGCTGGTGCATTACAACCCTGCCTGCTAGCTCTTTCCTATCAGCACTGAACAAGAGATGATTTCTGGAGATGGAATTTTGTGTTGTTTCCTGTGCCTGGGAGATGACTTTCTTTTCTTGCTTGCTACTGGGAGACCTGATGGAGCCAGTTTGGAGGGCCCTCTTTGTCCAGGAGGAACGGCCACTGCCAGCATCCCCTCATTTCCCACCTGACACAGTGTGGCTGGACCATGTCTGCGTCCTGCTCCTCTAGATACCCCGAAGAGCCCAAGTCCCCTTGACAGTCCAAACTGGGAGGAGTACCTTCCTCCCATCACCAGTTCAACCTTGAATCCATGACCAAAGCACATCCAACCAGAGGTATTCAGCATCCCAAGAAGAAGGAAGCAGCACATCCCCAGCCCTGGGCTTTGGCAGCACTGGGAAATTCTTGATGAAAGATGCCTGCCAACATTACCCTTGTAATATGGGGAAGATGGAGGAAAGCTGAGGGACAGGATGGTGGCAGGAGAGGCAATCACTAGCATTCCTGACCGATTCTCCGCCGATTCCCTGCCCATCATCCAGCACTGTCCTGTATTTTCCTGAACACGTTCTCAACCACAGAAACCTGGATCACACCATGTAGGAAGGGAAGGGAAGGACTCGGTGTACTCAAGGCACTCCAGCTCCTTTATGAGAAGGGTTGTCAGACCATTTTAATGATGCTTTTGTTAAGCACAAGGCTGTTGCCCCAGTTGAGCTGCCAGAGGTTCTGCCTCTCCAAACACCATTCCTGAACAAGTCACACGCCTCCTCACCAGAGGCTGGCTCTCAGCTGCCTTTTTTCCCCCACAATTTCAGAGTTTTACAGTCAGCGTTCCTCATTTTCCATGTCATTAATCTCCACAGGCCCTGACTCCAAGCAGGCAGGAAGCCAAATCCTGCCAGACAGGTTCCAAGTGAAATCCAAGTTGTCTGGAAAAGAAGAAAATTCAACTCAAAATTGGGAAAGCACATCAGCTGTACGTTGGTTCTCACCAACTGCCCAGAGGGGCAAGTGAGTGGTGCCCAAGCCAACAGTTGGTTTTGGTGGTAGGCAGCGCGCCTCTTCCCATTCCACTTGACTTTTCCAGCAATTGGCCAAAATAATCTGAACTCTTCATTTGGGCTAACATTTTTAATTTTGCCCAAAAAAACCCCAAACAAAACCCCAACAAAACAGGCCAAACCAAGCAAAACCAGTACATTATTTTAAGTCTTCTTAAAATGTTATTTCTAAGTTTCTTTTCTATTTCTAAGTGAGATTTACTTGCCTTGAGAGCTGCCATTGAGTACTGCCAGCCAATGGCTTGCTCATGGCAGTGATTTTTCATCTCCTCTGGTGTTTGAGCTGGTCTGCCACGAAACTCCAATTCCCCAAGGTCCCAAAGATGAGTATGAGATGGGATAAACCTCTTTCAGACAGAGCAAGGGAAAAGAAGAAACCTATTCTGTGGCGGGATGAGTGGGAAGAGCAGAAACTCTTTCACCTGGACATCTCCAGAGATGTCCTACTGCCTTCAATACCTGCCCACTCCCCCATCAGCCTCTGCTGGTCCCCCATGCAGCTTGTCTCTGCACGTTGCTGCAAGAATAATGCAGATTTCACCTCTCTTGGGGGCTGCTGGTGTCTCACAGCTTGCTGTTAATTTTTAATTTTATTATTATTTTTTTAATTACTCTGAGGTCTGCCTCTTACTGGGAGACCCCTTGGTCACAGGGTCACCCTTCCACTATCTCCATCCCAATGGGTTGGCTCTCAGGGTTTTGGCAGGGGCTTTGCTCAACCTCTCCTCAGGCTGCTCAGCAGATGCCAACGCCACTTCAACAGGCCAGCAAGCAGTGCCCTTCGGCAAGGGCTGCTCATGCTTCTCACCGCCAGTGAAATCAGGGGAAGAAAACCCCACGTCAGACCCCAAGACACAAATCAAGGCTCCTTATTCTTTTCGACTAAGGGGAGGCTGGGAGCTGTGTTGTTGCATGTTTGTGTGTTATTTTCCTCCCTCCCAGAAACAAATGCCAGCACGGCTTAACTGGAGGAGCCGAATGGCACCGCACCAGGAAGGGATTGCTCAGGCTGGCAGCGCGGTCATGCAGAGCAGGGATCTGCAGGACTGAGGGCTCTGGCAGCCCCTGGCCTGATCCGTTGCGCCTCTGCGCCAGCTCAGTGAGCGAGGCCGAGTGAACTTCGGAGGAGCCCTAATGAAATCTGCAGATACCTTACTGCTCTTCCTCCCCACCCTCCCCTCCCAAGCCTCTTCAAAACAGCCTGGAAGCAGCCTGCGACACTAAGCCCTGCCTTCCTCAGCTCACAGAGGGACCCAGAAGGAATTGTTTTGAAATAACAGTGAAAATAAAATTACCCATCGCAGATAAGGAAGAAGGAGGTCAAATATGAAAAGGCTTTAGATGAAAGAAGAATTAGCCTGCAGCCCGCAAAGAATAACTCAATTCCAGTCTCATTTTCAGCACCCCCAGTATCTGGCACAGCAGAGGTCCCTGGTGAAGCCCAACAGACAAACCTGGCCAAGGCAATTTGTTCCACCACTGAACACAGAGCCATTCCACCAGCCACATGCTAAGCATCAACTGTCCCCTCAAACAGGAAGAGTATATCAACGTCTTAGAAGCCATCATCAATCAGCCCAGCGGAAACCAAGCAGCCCCGATCAGGTTCCAGCCCAAGCTATGGGAAGCCATGCTGTGGTTGGAGCTCGCGGATACTTGGCAGCCTCATGCTCTCCTCCTCCTCCCCCTGCCCCCCACAAGCTGCATCCCTTGGAGGTGTGCTTGGGGACCAGGCTGCAGACATCCCCACAGCACCCAGGGGACGGTACAGGTTTGTAGATGCCCCCCGCCCCCGGCCCTCTCCTCTTGGCTGCACCAGCATTCGCCCAGTGCTCCCCAGACTTGGCAGGGTAACTGATGGGCTTGGGACATGCCTGGAGCTTTTCCACAGGCTCTGCTTCAACCTTCTTCCCTTTCACAGGAAAAGTTCTCTCCACCTTTTCCCAAAGACATATTTTATCCCCTTCGGTTGCAACCTTCCTTCTCCCAGCGCGCAGCAGAGAATAATTTGAGACCTGCTCCAAGGCAGCCCCACCGAGGATGTGCTGGGCTGGGCGGCAGGCAGGGACTCTCATCAGCACAAGGATCCACCTCCTGGATAAAGAGGCTCCAGAAATTCCTCCACTCACCACCAAATGAACCCAGCTGGCCAAGAGGCGATTGCTAAGCTTGCGCCGGCCGTGTTATCCACGGGGATTGGGAAGGATTTCAGACATCGCTCTGTGTGGTGTGGAAGGAGGGATTGATTTTTCTCTTTTCCCCCTTCAAACTAAAACATGTAACTGAGGAATGAAACCCTGAAAGCTTTCTCAAGGACTCTGGGTATTTAATTGCCTTTAAAGCACAGGGATTGCTCCTCATCCCCTTCCTAATTTAATGGGAAACAGGTCCCTCATGCCCGCAGGCCCTCTCAAACTGCTGGCCATTTGATGATTGGGCCTGGACAGAGCACAACTGCACAATGCTGTCTGTACCCACACCCTTCCCAGCTCAGTAAAAACCCTCTTCTTTATAATGAAAAAAGCCACACTGAGTTTACAGATTCACACCTCTCCCCCTTGGGGGTGGTGGTATAAGGAATAAATGAAAAAAAATAGGTGACAATGGCTCAAAAGCGGGTGAAGGTGTGTGTCTTTAGTGGGGGCCTGCTCGCACTCAGCCTGTGCCATCGGATCTGTACAGGGAGAAATGTTTCCACCACGGCTGCTGTGCTGGCAATGTGGGACTGAGGTGTTGGGGTGGGTTTTTTGAACTCAAGAGGAGCAGCAGCATGCCCAGGCTCTGCAGCTGGGGAGCAATGTGTCCTACTCACCTCTTCCCAGACCTGATGGGATGCTGGAGGGTCTCTTGCCCAGACACTTGTCCCTGGGGTTGGAAGATGTGAAGCAGGGGCATTGCCTTAAGCCAGGAGGGCAGCTCTGAGGTGCTGATGTTGATCCTGGGTCTGCAGCTGTGGTGGGTCTGAGGGTCTCCTGGCCAAGCACCATGCACTTCCACGCCAGCTCCAGGTTTTTTGGGTCCTCTCAGGTTTGAGAGCTGTAAGAGAATGGACACAGAGCTCAGGAAACCAATCCAACCTCTAAGTCATCACTTCCTGGGTGGCTTCCCAGGCTTCCACATCTTTATCATTGCGGAATTACAGAAATCCCACGATCCAACCCGATAAGACCCTCAGTAAACAGAGATGATCCTTTTTCTCAGAGCCTGTAATTAGCTCTTCTCAGTTTGCTTCTTCCCCACTGATGCTGTTTGTTAGCGCAGCCTGTGAGATGCTATGTGCACAGCCACGAAACGCAAATACAGTCGCAGTCATCTGCAGGAGCTGGGTTTACTACATTTTACTGTCATCTAAAAGGCAGACGGTGAGTTGCCCACACCCTGGCAGAGTTGGCCTCTTCTCTCTTTCACAACATCCTCTGTGTTCTCCCGTGAAAGGAACTGCACAGCCCTGCTGAGAACCCCCTGGTTTTCATGCACCTCCAGAGATTTGACCCCTAGTGCCATTCCAGAGCATCCACTCTGTTCAGGCTGGTTTACCATCATTTTACTCGCCTTTTCCTTCCTCCTCCAGCTTTGCAGCACTCTTTAGCCAAGCCTTTGCAGCTCACCCCCCCCCCAACCCCATCCCCCCATCCCTTTCACTTTTTAACCTGCCTGTAGCCCACCCCACAGGCTTTCTCGCTTTCACCCTCCCACCTCCCTCTCATCCTGCTGCCAGGGTGCAGCTGGGTAGGGGTGTAGCTGCCAGGCAGTTTTACAAGGTTAAATGAGGATATTCTATGAAGCTGTTCGGATTTAGCATCTACAGGTCCCGGAGCGGGGGACTGGCTGCGCTGTGGGCAGGTTGGAGAGCCTCAGAGGGCACAGCTAGGACTCCTGTTCACATCTTCATGAGACCTGCAGACAGCACTCCCCAGCAGCAGACGCCAAGAACCCTTCAGGGTTCTCAGCAAATGCCCAGTACTATTGGCTGTGTCTGTCTATCACCTATTGCTGGTCGACTAGGCTGAGCCAGGCTTGCAGGCAAGGTCTACAGGGCACGTCTTCCCACTTTGAACTTCTCTCCACTCTCCCAGCATCAAGTGCCTTTGGTCAAACCCATCCATTTCTCCAGCCAGTCCCCATGGCAGACTCGGAGGGCAACTGCTGTCTCATTCATGTGCAAAGTAACTCTGTCCAACCTCGCTGTGCCCGCACCTAATACTCACCAGCCAGCACCAGGCTTCCCAGAGACTCTAATGTTCCAGACGCTGGCTGCATTTGCTCTACCTGGGAGCAAACGCTTAGTGGCATTTGAAAGCTTTGTCTCTTGATAGAGTTATTCTGGGGGCTCTGGGAATTCTTTAATGTTTCCCCATGTGTTCCTACAGCCCACCTGTAGCCCTCTGATTCAGCTTTTAGGATCCCAGGTAAATTCACCAGTCAATAAATTGATTGTTCTCTTTTTTCTTTTACTTTCCTCTCATACATGATGTTTCTTTGGAGATGGATTCATAGTTGGCAGATCTCACCTCAGCTGCAGGCAGGACAAAAGTGCATCACTTCCAAGTGTCAGACCCCATGCTGGCTGGTCCTCACTGGATCTGCTTGGTTTATAAATCAATCTCTGTTCTCCTCCCCCTGTTCACCTGGGGAGAAATCATCCTGTCATCAACGACATGGGCAAAACAGATTCAACACAGAGTGAAGAAGAGAAAACTATCTCATTTATTACACTACACTAAAAAAAACAGTGAAACTGGAGTTGGAAACGTGACCAAATCTTAAAACAAACACAACCAGGTCTTAAAACACTTTTCCCCCCACCACTCCCTCCTTAGCAGACTTTAGTCAGAATTTTGCTCCCTTCTTCCCTCCCGGTCGCAGCCCAGGAGGGGCAGGGACTGGGGAAATGGGGGTCTCAGTAGCACCTTCCCCCCACCCCTCCATTCTCAGCAGACTTCCCTTTAGCCAGGAGTTTCCTCCCTTCTTCCCCCACTCGCAGCACAGGGGGGCAGGGACTGGGGAAATGGGGTTCTCGGTTACTTCTTCATGAGCTGTTTTCCTTTTCCCGATCTTAAAACATCCCTTCCCCTCCCCCCACCCCTTCTTAGCAGACTTCACTCTAGTCATGATTTCACTCCCTTCTTCGCCCCCGATCGCAGCACAGGGGGGCAGGGACTGGGAGATGGGGCTTCGGTCAGTCCCTTCCCAGTTGGTTCCCTTCTCGGACAGGATGGGGGCATCCATTCTACACCCCCTCCCCCTGCTGCACCCTAGGATCTCACCCAGGAGAGACAGTCCTCCAGGAACTTTCTCCAACATGAATCTCTTCCCACAGGGCTTTATCTCTTCTATGGCAGGCAGCAATAAACCACAATGTCTCTCAGTCCCAGTCCTCCATGGGGTCACCAGCCTCCCCCAGCAAACCTGTTCTGGTGCAAATCTCTCTCATCTCTGTAGGTTGCGAGTGCTGGCAGGGTCCAGTGACCCCAATATAGGGTCACAGCATCTTCTCTATGTCTCCACCGGCTTCATCCAGCGTGGAGACTCTCCACGGGCTGCAGGTGGGGTCTCGGCCTTTTCCATGGGTTTCTCCACAGGCTGCAGGGGCATCTTTCTCTCTGGCACCTGGGGCGCCTCCTCCCTCACCCTTCCTGGCCTTTGGTGTCTGCACAGCTCATTACATCTTTGCACTCCCTTCTCTGGTGGCAAAATGCAGCTACTTCTGGGTCTTTTTCTTGTATATGTGAATCTCAGAGGTGCTATGAATCCAGCTCTGATTGGCTCAGCCCCGATCAGAGCAACTTTGGCCTTGAATTGCCCGATGTTTATAATTTTTCAGGTGGGCAGAGCATTCCAGCAGCCATTTTCTGCAGCCCCTGGTCTTTCTCTCAGCACCCAACTATGCAAAACTGCGACACCTGCTTTTCCCCCTGTGCCATTCCCTTTGCTGCAGAGACATTTGTTTAAGGCACAAAGCCTTGACTTGCTGCCCAGTGTGAGGATAAAAAAAGCTAAAATAAATACACACACACCCCAACATTAAAAAACATCCCATCGAAGCCTGGAAGCTCCCAGGAAAGGGTAGAGAGCAGCATCCATCCCGGTGACCAGCTGGGCATCCTCCCCTCGCACTCAGCCATGGGCACCCACTGGAGGAGCTGGGAGGGTCCCACCTCGGAGGGGTTGGGGCATGTTCATTGAAGCACAATGTTATTTTCTTTGGGATTAACAGATTTCTGGATGTAAAATTATCTGCAGCTAAAGCAACAGATTCCACGCTGAGCCCCCGGTGCAGTGGATGCACTATTGAATTTCACCCTCCCCAGTGCCTTGCGTCACGTTTACATCTATGTGTTCATGGCAAGCAGCAAACCCATGGCATTTCGGGTGAGATTAAGGCAGCTCTGGATTGCAGATGCATTTGCAGGCCAGACACATCAACACTCACAGACCAGGTCCCGCTACCCAACAAGCTGCATGCTGGATCAGCAGGCTTTAACTGGTGGGCTTGGAGAAGCGAAAAGTATCATTGCTGTGGGCCCTGGGGATGCTGGGGGAGCCCTGTCATAGGCTGCTCCTCAAACACCCATCCCAGCACTGTTCAACAGCCTCCCTCCATCACCCTAATTTGTAGGGTCTCAAACCCACTGCTCAGCAGTGAGCTTTGATCAGAACCCAAAGGGCACATATGGCTTCACAGAGCAAGATCTGGGGCTTCTGAAAGGATTAGCAGCCTCTGACCAATGCATGGAAACCAAAACTGTGTTTGAAACACCACAGCCCCCACCCCCCAAACAAGTCCCCTGCCTCAAGGCTGTAAGAGGTGGGCTACAGCCTGCTGGTGGGTTTTCACACCAGTAGATGACCCCCTCTCCCACCAAACTCCTGGAAGACCCTTCCCAATCCTCTACCCAGAAGATCCCCTGCATAACCCATGCCTCCTCCTAGCACCACTTATAGCCAGCTGCCACCCACACATCACTCATCCCAGGGCTGTTACCACCATCCTCACACCTACAAACATGGGCTCAACACTCGCTGCCCCCCACCATCACTGCCACGGGCAAGGACACACTTACACATGTGAACAGGATGTCATACCGGGTCACTGCCCTGGGCCTCTTGTTGTCCCTGTGGGAGCAATGGCTTGGGTATCCTTGGGCCATGAGCACCTCAGCCTCTTGCTGCAGGAGGAACAGTGCCGGCACCCTGACAGCCTTGTCCCTGCACGGCAGCAACCTGCCGTGGGTTTGTGCCCCAGCTGCCATGTCCCAGGGAGTGATCCCCCATCGTGACAAGTGCTCTCCCCTACCCCTTCCATGAGATGCCCTGCAGAGACTGTGACCACTGGTCTGCTGGTGAACACCTACCGTTGACCCACCCGGCCCCACCGAGCCCCCGCGCCCTGCTGACTCAAACACAACCAGTGTGGAGATAATCCCTGAGCGTGGAAACAATTCCCACAGATGCAAGCAGCCAGCACCCAGGCTCATGGCAGGGTGGTTTTACTGAGGTTTTGCCATGGGTGTAACAAGCACTGGAGCCACGAGCAGGCGTCCAACTCCTCGTCCCTACTCACCCAACACCTCAGACCAGGATGCCATGTTGAAGGGTGCTCTCCAGGGCAGACAAAGCCTTCACACCAGGGCTGCTCTGCAGCAGGTCCCATCTGACGGGTAAGTCCGCTCCACAGAGGTATGCGAGCCTTGGCTCAGACCTGAGCCCCAAGGACTTTTTGCCTCCATCCAGGAGACAGTGTCAAGAGACAAGTCAGCACAGCTGGCTACCCGGTCACTGGACACACACTTGGGTATCTTTTGACCCAAAAATGCTGCTTTCAGCACTGAAAGCCCCTTCCACGCCACCAAGAAGCCACTTGGTTCGAAGCGGGTGAAACATCCCATCGCACTGGAGGCACCAGCTGGAAAGAAGAGCGGCACCAGAAACCAAGGTGGTACTATAATTAACTTTTTCTTTTTATTTACACCACAAGAATAACAAGTTGTCATAATGTGGTACAAAATACTGGACTCCTAATAAAGTTGAAATCGAAGTCGGTACTGTCAGAGAAAGACACCATTGGCCAGGTAAAAAAAAAAAAAGAAAAGAAAAAAGAAAAGGAAAAAAAAAAACCCCAAAACAACAACAACAACAACAGAAAACCCAACCAGAAGAATGAGAAAAATATTCCAACTCCACCAAGTAAAAGAAAGGACCGTATCAGAAAATTTAGCACAAAGAATGCTACCATCACTTAAAGTAGGGTCCATACGATAAGAGTGAACTTGTGTCTAAATTACAGCGTAAACCGGTAGCTGCTACCAATGGTGACGTCATACTGAGCATGTATAGGTATAAAGTAGAATATAATATAGTTACAACTTTTTTTTGATACTACATATCTGTAATAAGCTCTCGGGTGAATAATGTTTCAACCCCTCCCCCCCCACTTTTATATATATATTATATATATAAGTTTGTCATCCTCATAAACTGGAAAATAGCGCCTCCACTATGGAGCACAGAAAAGTGTTAATTTATTTTCTTTCAATAGGATACTTTTTCATCAATATCAAAGACAAAGTGAAGATGAGCTGAGAACGAGCTCAACTTCGTGACAATGAAGAAACGTGTTTTTTTTTTTCCTTACGATGTAAAGTCTCGTTTTAAACCACAGTGTTGCACAGTACACGACTGCTTAAAGTGAAACCCAGCGATAATACATCATGGAAAAAGTAATTTTTAAAAAAGTCAACGCAGCTGTGCTGAAGAGTTAACTCTTTAAAGTCCTCGCCACTCGTCACCTCCTCAGAATCACCGACTACGGGTGTCGACGAAGGGTTGCATCCGGCCTCCCCACCCAGCAAAGAAATCAAGAAGGAAAATTCCAACCCATGTTTGTAAGGACCGAGAAATTAAAAAAAATAACCAAAAAAAAAGAAAAAGGACATGACGACACAAGGCAGTTTACTTTGTGTGTTCTGCGTAGTTTCCCCAAAAACACTGTTTCCACATAAATACAATAAACTCTATTATTGGTAAGTCACAAGTGCTAGATAAACGTCTTTTTTTTTCTTTTCTTTTTTTTTCTTCTTAAAATGAGAAATGTTTAAGTAGTCCTTCTTATTTCTCTCTCTTTTTTTTTTTTTTAATAACAATAAAAAGCACAATTTCTTATTAAGTTCAGTAAGACACAAAAAAAAACCCCAAAACCTGTTCCCGCTCTCCTTCCTTCGTGTGTAGCTGTGTGGGTGTGTGCGTGGGGGCGTGCATGGTGGGGATGGAGGGGGTGTGTGTGTGATGACAACGTCCCAACCTTTAGTTTCTGCAAATGCCACGAGAGGAAAAATAATAAAAAAAGAAATTAAAAAAATCAATCCAACCCAACAACAACAACAAAACCCAACAGAAAAGAATCCAACCAACCCAAAACCCCCCAAAACCACTTCTTGTGGTTCGTGGGTTTTTTTTTTCTTCTTTTTTTTTTTTCTTGTTTTCGAAGCTGCCAAGTTTGGCGTGCAAACTCTGTATACAATATAAAGACATGCCAACCTTACAGACCATGCAACCTCAAGGTGTAGGAAACTTAAAAAAATAGATTCATATATATTTATATATATATTTATATATATCAATGCCCGTAAAAGAGGTGGGCCCAAAAAGTTTACAAAAGGAAGAATGGAATGAATACATGACCGCGGCTAATAAAAACCAAACCGAAACAAAGAAGAAAAAAGGAATGTTTTGTATTGAAAGTGGAAACAAAAAATAAAGAAAAAAAGGAAAAAAACCAACCTCAAAACATCAAAAAAACCCCCAGATGATTACTGGTGTACTGCAAAGTGGGCCTTGCTTCTCTTCAGAGATGATTTAAAGATGCTCTTCTCTTTCCCAGCAGGTACAAAGGATGCCCTGGGCAGTACTGCGCTGGGCTGGGCTGCAGGAGCATCCCAGCATGGCCGCCCTATGGCAAAGCCATCTGAAATGAAGAAGTTATCGGCTCAAAAGGTGATCCCCACCTCCCCACCCAGCGAGGCTCAAGAACCAAGGCTTTCTCTCCGTGCCCGCCCCGAAAGAACATCCCGACCTTGGCTGGGGAGCGGGTGCCGCTGCAAAACAAATCCAGCGTCGCCAGGAGTTGGGAGGAGACGAGCTCCGACGCCTCGGGATAAAAAAACATCTTTCCATTCCTGGCAAAGAAGCTGAGCAAAACGATGGAAAGAAAGGAAGGCAGGCGACGTCCCGGCAAGCTCCTCCGGCCTTTGAAAAGAAACCGGCTGAGGACGGCCTGCCGGCAGCTCCCAGGGACACGGATAGGAAATGAAAACAGATACCTTTGCCACGACAGAGATGTGAAAAAAAACCTGCCAGGGAAGAGCTGGCAACAGAAACAATTGTGTAAATGCGGTTACTGCCCACACCCTGTACACGGTGAAAGGAAAATCTAAACTCAGTCACCAGGTTTGGCAGACAGGTGGATTTTAGATCACAGCAGCAAAGTGGTCGGTTGAGAAAAGAACAAAAATAAAATATTAACAATAAAAAAAAAAAAAACCCCAAACCAAACCATGACACCTCCAGGTACGTGGTGTTTTTATGAGGGAAGAGTATTTTTAGAGTACGCTGAGGGTGGTCCTGCACGACCAAAGCTATCTGTCATTTTAACACGTACTTGGGTCTGCACAACTCAAATACAGTAGTGTCTGCTTTCGAAATTGCATAAACCAAGGAATAAAACAAAAGCCTCTTGCATTTGCTTACAAGTACAATTATGCTTCAAATTCCTCCCATGGCCGAGTCCAGAATGGAATGAAAACGGCCGCTTCGAGAAACTGGGAAAAAAGAAAGTTACTGGAAGCGACCCCATTGATCGTCATTGTAACAGAATAAAAGAATAACCAAATAGTATTGAAAAAAACCCAACCCAAATCCCCAACCCAACAGAAAAGCAACCCTTGGTTATTCAGACGAGGGGTGTGCGCTATCCTACACTGCGGTAAGAAGGCACGCGTGTCGATCCAGTCTCCTCTTAGCTGCTCAAAACTCCTGGCATCTCCCACAGAGGCGGAAGGTCCAGCTGGCACCGGGCAACGACCTCCTCGGGAAGGGGGGGAAAAAATACGCCCGCCCCAACCCAAAAAAATAATTCAGGAAAAGTTCTCCAACCTACACCGGTGATGGGAAGAAAAGGAGGAGAGGAAGAGGACGTGGGCAGGTGTGTGTGCGTGTCTGCATGTCCGTCTGTCCGGCGGAGAGAAAAATGCTGTCCCACAAGCGTCGACAAACCTTCCTAAAGGTGGGCGACAGCTGCAGCTGCCTGGAATAATCCCTACGATCCGCATGGAGGACAAAGACGTTGCCCGTTGGAATTCTACTATGTCAAAGGTAAGAAAACTCCTTATTTTCTTTACATAGCTACTATAACAGAACTGAGGAAATATACAGTCGGCGGTATCATTATACAAAAGAGCCCATCGCGGTCCCTCCTCCTCCATAAAAACGCACCCTTTCTGAAAAATAAACTCTGACGGTCTGCCACGGTTCCTTACGCCCGCAGAAAGCTGCTCACTGCACGAGAGGCGTGAGAGGAAGGGGGAAGTTAAAGAAAAAGGTGTTGGGGGGGTGGGGAAAGGCAAAAGAAAGAACAAGAGGAAGGTGATGTACAAGAGAGAAGAAATGGGGGAGGAAGGTTCAGACGCTATTGCCGTTGGGAAACAAAACCTGCCAAAATAGAAAAGAAACATCAGGAGTCACACAAACAAGGCTTCTGTGGGATTCTGTGAAACGTCGATATAAAAATTAACAGCAAATTCAGAGTCTTCGCTATAAAAAATGCATCTTTTTTTGTTTTGTTTTGTTTGTTAGAAAAAAGGATCACAACTAAAAACCTTAAATTAAAATACAAATGTTTAGGGTAGTTGCCCAGTGGCTAACGTGTTGGCTTTCTGAAACACTTTCCAACCTGTCGTCCCAAAGTCCTCGAGTTTCAAACCTGGATCCTTTTCCAAAAAAGCACCTTTTACGTCCCGATTCGCCAATCCGTCCCTAGGGAGCTCCCAATGGCTGCTACTGTTATAATGTGCATTTATCACGTCTATTTTTTTCTATAAATGCATCATAAATATTTCAAATCTATAATTCATAGGAATCCGGTTTCTAATCTTGGAGTACATTTGGAATATACATTATACACAGATATATATTTATACCTAACAATTTAAGCAATATCTCATGCTAGTTGCTTTTAAAAAAAAGCATTCCAGTCTTAAAACCTGCGTTTGTGCCTAATACATGCTTCGACACCCAAATCGGTAAGTTCAATTACTAGATAATGTAGAAGAGAGAAAAACATTTGAAAATTTGTTGTTAAAAATGGTTGAATTTCAAAGACCCAACAGTATTTGCCACTTTCTTGGCAACTACCTATTTTAATTTTTTTTTTTTTTTTATTTTTTTTTTTTTTTTCCTTTTTTCCTTTTTTTTTTTTTTTTTTTTTTCCTTTGGAACAGCAATGAAAGAAAAGAAAACAAATCCAAACTTGTAGACAGTTTTTGGAGACGCTCCATTCAGCTGATGCCTGCTTCCCACCATCATGCCAGCACAAGCCAAAAAAAAAAAAAGTCTTCCTTCCTGATGGCAGTTCTTGGCTTTCCCAATCAGAGGAAAAACATTCCCGAACTGCTGCGTTCTTTGCGGTCTGTATTTTTTTGTTTTTTTGTTTGTTTGTTTTTTATTTATTTATTTATTTATTTTACTTAAGGCATTGTTCCTCAAACTTCAGAAAAATCCAGCTGCACCAAATCCATCAATTAAAAAAAAAAAAGGCACAAACTCATCTTCAGATGGCTTTGGAGACAATAAAGCCGACTCCATCTGGGCTACCGTTTCCCCCGTTCTCTTTCTCTTTCCTTTAGATCTAAGATGAGTCCCTCTTTCCCAGTCCCTCCCCGTTAAAAATACACCATCTCCCATTGTTCTGGTTTCCATCTCCCACCGTTCAGGTTTCGACAAGAAGGTCGTTGACTCACAGGCAGGCAAGAGCCACTGAAAAAATCCAAGAAATGAAACTACAAGATGGGTCGAGTGGTTCAAGCGGAGATTGCTGAATCGTGGGTGAGCAAATTGTAAGCACCAGTTTTATGTTAAGGTTTGTTTGTTTTTTTTTTTCCATGTGTGTTGTTGAATCTTTGATTTGCTTATTTTTTTAATTATTATTATTATTTTTTTTTTGGCAACTCTGCCAAAGACTCCACAGGCATCGTTCCCCTTGCTGCTCCCAGTGAGGCCCAGAGGAAGAGTGCCCAACGTGTCAGTCCTTTACTACCGGTGTTTTTCGGCAAATATATACTGTAGACACATACAGATATGGAGAGATACTTTGTTTTTTCGGTTGCTTTTACACCTGGTTGTCCTTCTGTATTCTGGAAAAACCATGACAGGACGCAGGAGTAACAAGAGAAAGCTTCTTGGCAGAGCTTCAAGACAAAGACGAACAAACAGGAGAACTCCAGCTTCAAGGTGAATGCTACAGGGGAGGTTCCTCTTCCATGGGTTCATCATCGGGTCTGAGCAATTTCACAACCAGGCAGGATGGGAAGAGGGGGAGAAGAGAGGGAAAAAACGGTTAAGCATGTCAGAGCAGGAGTCCAACCGTTTATCCAGCCCCACCAAGTCCAACACCAGACCATGTCACCAAGTACAGCATCTCCTCTTCTTTTAAACCCCTCCAGGGATGGTGCCCCAACCCCCTCCCTGGGCAGCCTGGCCCACCACCTGACAGCCCTTTCAGTGAAGAAATGCTCCCTAAGATCCAGCCGAACCTTCCTCTGATGCAGCTTCAGGCCGCTTCCCCTTGCCCTGTCCCTGGCTACCAGGGAGAAGAGACTGACCCCACCTCGCTACAAGCCCCTTTTAGGTAGCTGTAGGGAGCGATGAGCTCTCCCCTCAGTCTCCTCTTCTCTGGATGTGGGGAATGCGTGTACACTAGTTAAAAGGAGAAGATTAACCCAGAAGGGCTGCCCACCATGGCTCCTCCTGCCTGGGCAGAGTCCAAGGCATGATGATAAAAGGGAAGGAAAGCAACTTACCTCTTCTCAGCTGGCTTCACGCCCACTGACAGAGATGCCATGGCCGTTACCGTCTCTGCCTCCTCGTTCTCGCACTTCTGGGCCTCAACCAGGGAGTACCCCACAGTGGAGGCGTAACGCTGGAGTGAATGCCAATACTTGCCTGGGGAGAGAAGAGGTGATTTAAGGCACCCACATTGTAACCAGTCCAGCCCTGCACTCCTGCTTTCCCTGGTCCAATGGATGGCTTAGATCTGTCCAGGGAAGACTCATCACACCTACACGACATGCAACTTTGATCCATACTCCCTCTCACCCCAAGGTATTAAAAGATGGTGCTGCAGTGCTTCTGTGTCTTGAAAAGCTAGGCTTCAGATCCAAAAGGTAGTGAGATGGAAAGCTGGACATGAGCCACCAATGGGCACTTGCAGCCCTGAAGACCAATGGCACCCTGGGAAGCATCACCAGAAGTGTGGCCAGCAGATCGAGAGAGGGGATTCTGCCCCTCTGCCCTGCTCTGGTGAGACCCCCCTGCAGCGCTGTGTCCAGCTCTGGGGTCCTCAGCACAAGGAGGACACAGACATCTTGGAGCAGGTCCAGAGGAGGCCATGAGGATGCTCAGAGGGCTGGAGCTCCTCTCCTACAAAGACAGGCTGGGAGAGCTGGGCTGGTTCAGCCTGGAGAAGAGAAGGCTCAGGGAGACCTCCGAGCCCCTTCCAGTCCCTGAAGGGCCCTACAGGAAAGCTGGGCAGGACTGTGTGTAAGGGCAGGGAGCGATGGGACGAGGGGAGATGGGTTAAACTAGAGCAGGGCAGGTTCAGGGGAGACATGAGGAAGAAGCTCTTCCCTCTGAGGGTGGTGAGACCCTGGCACAGGTTGCCCAGAGAGGTGGGGGAGGCCCCATCCCTGGAGACATCCAAGGTCAGGGTTGATGGGGCTCTGAGCAACCTGATCTAGCTAAAGGTGTCCCTGCTCACTGCAGGGTGGGACTGGATGGCCTTTGAAGGTCCCTGCCAACCCAATGCACCCTATGAGTCAATGGTATGATTCTATAAGAACACTGCAGCTGCGCATCCCTAAAGGCCACCTCCGATGTCAAACTGGGGCTGAACCACTGTCTGACAGTGGAAGATGCTTTTCTCCTTTGGCTAGGGAAGGAAAGTGGGAGGTGGAATCTGGAGTTTTCAGGACAAATGGGTAAGGGGTTCTGGAGATGAGGATCCAAGCTGCACAGAGGTTTACAGCATCCCTTGCCTTGATGAAAGGCGGCACTTAGGTGCTCAAAAAATAGTAACATTTCCTTTTTTCCACTTCAAAATCCTCAGAAACTTTTAGACCTAAGGAAAAATATATGCAAGGGAAGGATGTACTGTAGGTGTAGATTGGATGTCCACATCCAGCTACTGCCACATTCTTGCCACGCTTCTGTAGGCAAAAGGCCCAAGACCAGTGGCATTCACTTTTGATGTCTGCAGTCTGCCACAATAAACATTTTTTTGTTTTTGTTTCCTTTGGTGAAAAGAGCTCAGAAGGCTTCAGCAGGAGAGGACAAAGGATGTTCTCTTGGCCCCAGGTAGGACACATTGAATTTGCTGGTACCCAAAAAGCCACTGCAAAAGACTGAAAGCAAGAACCTGTGCAGCAGCAGATGGGGAGGAAGGGCTTGTTCTCAAGCATCTTTGTTTTTCCTGGGACAGGCAACAGATCCAAGGGTCTTTTGATTTGCTCTCTTCATTTTAAGTGAAAAAAAAAATCAATGAAAACAGTCCCTGTCTGGCTCAAGGTGCTGCTGAGGTGTCACATCTGTTCTAAGCTCTCCTCTCTGCAGAGAGTTTCTGGAAATGTGATTCCAATTTCTAAAGCCACTGGGCATTTTCAGGGAAAGAAATAAGTGAAATGCTTTGGCATCTCTTGAAGCTCTGTGTTCATGTCATAAAATGGAGACAAACCTCCTCCAGGTTTAGACCACACAGATCAGGAAGATGTCAGGACCTTGCAGTGGGATTCCTGTTATTCAGGCTCTTTCACTCCATCACCCAAGAATATCACAGAATCACAGGGGTTGGAAGGGACCTTGAGAGATCATTGGGTCCAACCCCCTGCCAAAGCAGCTCCCCAGCTCATATTGCACAGGTCGGTGTCCAGACAGGGCTGGAATCTCTCCAGAGAAGGAGACTCCACAACCCCCCTGGGTGGCCTGTCCCAGGGCTCCCTCACCCTCACGGGGGAAAAGTTCTTCCCCAGGTTGGTGTGGAACTTCCTATGCTCCAACTTGCAGCCATTGCCCCTTGTCCTGTCTCCACAGACACTGAAAAGGGGCTGGCCATTTCCCCCTGCATCCCATCCTTCAGATACTGATAAACATTAATAAGGTCCCCCCTTAGTCTTCTTTTCTCCAGGCTAAACAGCCCCAGCTCACTCATCCTTCGCTCACAGAGGAGATGCTCCAGGCCCTTCATCATCTCCATAGCCTCCTCTGGACTCTCTCCAGGAGACCCCTGTCTGTTTGATCCCAGGGAGCCCAGCACTGGACACAACACTCCAGGTGGGGCCTGACCAGGACAGAGCAGAGGGGGAGGATCCCCTCCTGTGACCTGCTGCCCACACTCCTCTTGATGCCCCCCAGGATCCCATTGGCTCTCTTAGCCACTGGGGCACACTGCTGGCTCATGGCTATATCCGTGGGAAAGCTTCTACTACCAGGATTTTAACCTTCTGAGCTAAATAAACCTGCGATATTTGCAGCTTCGTGCAATCCCCTGTTGAACCTCCATCCCTGCCCACACACAATTAACAGCTGCCTAGATGCCCAACCAGATCTGTGCTCGTTTGAGATACTTTAAGCACTTTTGAAGAGATAAGGGCACACTCCAAGCACAGGACAGCCCATCTTTTATAGAGATTTTAAATACCAATTCCTCCCCCAACAGCGATGCACTTCCCCGAACGGACTATTCCCCACCCACCACTCGATTCCCCGCCCTACTGCACGCCCAGTAAGACCAGCTTGCAGCTGCACAAATCCAGAAGAAACTCTAAGAGGGAACATGGAGGTGCCAGGACAATTGAGAAATCAAATGGGTGTCCCTCAGGGCAGCCCACCAGGGAACCAGCTGGTTGAACAGAGCTCTACTCACTGTGTATCTCAATTACTTTCTCCATTGAATGCACCGCGTTAGCATTTGCTCGCTGCTGGAAAACCTTCTCTGGAAGAGGGTCCAGCTGCAGAGAGAGAGAAACACCCAAGAAACATGACAGTCAACTTAGAGACCAGGCATTAAGCATGACTCACCAAGAGGGTTTGCCTTACCAAGCCTCCACCCCATCCCACCAGTTCTTATTACCCATCTTCCGCCAAATACCTAAAAACCCATGGATTTTTTGAGGTGCTCTTGGAATACTCAGTGCAGGCCCGTGTTCCTCCAGGCACAAAGCGCTGCAGCCACCCATGTTACACCACCATTATACCACCCCGACAAATGCGCTGTTTTTAACACCACCTCTTTCTCAGCTATCGCTCGGATCGACGCTGCACCCTTTTGGCAAAGTTTTCACTACTAAAACATGACAATGTGCAAATAGAACAGATTTAAAACCACCCTTCAGAGCCACACTTCTTGTTCTCCTCCAGAGAAATTCTTCTAAATACCCATTCCAATGTTTTTATTAACACCAAGCTGAAAACAATGTGTTCCCCAGGAGCGCACAGCCTAACATTGGCGCAGAGAAAGCCACGCTCAGAAGGAGTGTAACTCCAAGTCACCAGTGATGCCTCTTACCAGGGCAGGGACGCATTACATCTGTATGTTAAGGATCATTATTTCTCAAAGTCCTTCTCCTATGACCCCAGAGCAAGGCTCTGCGGCATGGATCTGCCTGTAAAAGCCTGGATGGAAAACCCACGTGGGTAGTGAGATGATGGTGGAGTTGCCTTGCAGGGCTAGAAGGACCGGTGGTGTCCCTCAGGGCTCTGCTCGTCCCCCCTGGCTCCAGCAACCGCTGGACAGTACATAAAAAGAGAAGTTAGGGCAACGTTCTGGAAACCACATCCTTCACGATGTTTTTTGCCCTGCCTCTTTGGGGGGTGGGTGCCACAGAGCAGAAAGCCCCCCGCTTCTTCTGGTGGCAGAAAACAACAGTAACAACAACCTCTCCTTTGTCAAGCCCATGGGGTTGCATCCTTCTGTGGCACCAGCAGCCTCCTCCCCCAGGGAGAGAGACTGAACTTCAGCCCAGATTGTCCCATTTTTAATTCGTTTTTAATTATATTTTTTAAAATTTTAATTAAAAATAATGCAAAATTATGAAAAAGTCTGCCAAGGGAAGGAGATGGGATTATCTGCTTTCACCAGGTGACACTGGGGAGAATATTGGTTTTCTCTGGCACAGCAGAGGCAGCTGCTTGGTAAGGAAGGATGCCCCAGCAGAGCAGCTCTACTTGGCTTGCATACACAGCCAACAGCTTGGATTAGATTAACATGAGCTCAAGGTAAATCATAACTGGCTAAATACTAAAAAAAAATACCCAAACCCTTCAGCAGATCTGATGCTCTCCAAGCCCACATTCCTTCCTGCCTTCCTGCCTGCCTGCCTTCCTTCTTTCCTCCCTTCCTTCACGCCTTTCTTCCTGCTTCCTACCCTTCCTCTCTCCCTCCCTCCCTCCTTCCCAACACGAATTCATTGCAGACCTCCAAGGTTGGCCATCCAAACCAAGTCCCATCAATGGTCCCCAGCAAAGCACCAGCCACAGTTTAACAGCTAAAAATAAATAAATCTCCAGCAAAGTTCCCCGCAGCTTCCGTCCCAAGCCACGGGAAGCTCTAGCCAAGAGATCCCTCATGCGCACATGGCACCCAGCTGACAGGTACTTCACGAGGACTAGAAATCCCTGTTGTGGGCTTAACAACTACTGGTTGTGCTTTTAATAAATTCTGTGTGACATTAAGCGAAGGCAAAAGCAATGTCTGGACAAGTCTTTAAGGAAGAGCTCTCTCAGGCTTCTCCGCTGACACGGATATCAAGCATACAACGTCAGGCAGCCCAGCCATCCGTGTGACTCACTTCCACTGCCCACTCTTCCTCTGGAAATAACTCTCACAGGCCACAGCCTCACCCATCGCTCCCCTGGGAAGGGAAGGGAATGCCCCTGGGCATTAGGCAAAGTTTTAGGCAACTGTTTATTATCACCTTCTTATTTACTTGGGATGTCCTAGCCCAACGCTGGACACACCTTCACTATTCCTATGTGAAAAATGATACAGAGCTTGCAGCAGGGACAGGCAGGGCTGAGTGCTGCCATGTCCCCCAGCACATGATTCCCATCTCTCTCCCCAGGGATGCTGGAGCTCCAGACCTTGGCCTCCAGGCATGGTGCTGGCACGGGGCACAGCCTGGGGCAGGGGATGCCACTGGCGCTCCAGCACATTGCCGTTCCAGCACATGGCTGTTTCGGTAGCAGCATGGCACCTCAGGCACAGAGAGTTAATTTTCCACAGGGCAGAAGTTGGTTTGAAGGGTAAAGGCTGACGATGCCATGATAGAGTGAGCAGCTCTGCACAGCCAGGGCAGAGGCCGTTCTGAGTGACAGGAGAGGAACGGTGGCTTCCTGATCCAAAGTGCTATCAGCAGACCTTCCCCGCATCATCGGTATTTCAGCTGAAGCCGTGTTAGTTTTGCACCACGACATCTGCAACTAAAGCAATCTAGGGACATTTTCAGGCAGCCTCACCTGGCACTGATTCCTTTCACATCACAATAACTTGCTGCAAAGCTAAAGCTCTGGTTTAATTTCCTGGACAGTTGGGAATGAGCTGGCTCTTGCCTCTGACTTCCCAAACGGAAGTTCTGATCTCTGCAGACGCCTCGGGGACTGGCACAGCTCCCCTCATTTCCTACCGCTTCCCCATGTACCTCTGGCACTGCTCTCGAGCCAAACCTCCCTACAGCCCGCCGCCGGCCGCAGCTGCCTGTCCGCGTGCACACACGCAGTGCTGTCTAACACGCTGTATATCAAACTTCATCAAAGAGCCGCGGGACGGTGCACCGGCAGCTCCCTCCAACGGCCTCGCATTACAAAGGTTTTATAAAAGACCACGATAAAAGGAGCGTTTCCTGCTTTTTGATGTGTGAGTCGGAGAACATTACGATGGCATTTGCGCAGCCTTATAGTCCACCTAGGAAAAGTGAGAGCAAGTCCATCTTTAAGTACTTTAAAGCACCTTAAAGCCGTCCTGATCCAGAGATTAATTAATTAAGTACATAAATAGCGGATTTTTTACCTTTAGGGATCAGTATTCACTCTGCTAAATGAAACCACGCAAGCAGCTGACAACAGCCAAGCTACTGTGAGATCTCCCCACAGCCTCACGATTCTGATCTCGTCCGTGGTTCGGATCGGGTACTTGTTTATTGCACGCAGATCCTCGCAATGCATCGCAGTGGCCTGCCTGAATCGCAGTGGCCTGCCTGCATCGCAGCAGCGCATTAAACGAGAGGGGTGACATCCTTCATGCGGTGTCACCTCCCTCTCCCCTTCAAAATGCATCCTGCCATTAAGAGCTGGCTGCACCCAACGGTGGATGGAGCTGGAGGAACTGCCTGCGGTGACAACAGTGCCATGAGCTGTCGCCTTCAGGGATGGGTGCTGCAATCCAGCAGCCAGCTCCCAGGTTTTCGGCTGGTACACTGGATCAGGTCCCCTTATCAGAACTGCCTGGCCAAGCACACAGAGCAGATGCTCTCCAGACATTTGGAGATGGGATGCTGGATGATTAAAGCAGATGTTTTTGATGCATCCCAGCTGTTTTAGCTCTTGGGCCGGGTCAGTCAAGTTTCTCCAGGCGCTGTCATCCTTCACGTGGGGTGTGGACGCTACAAGACAGAGCTCTTCTACAACAGGCGGGAGGTGGAACGCAGCTGCTCCGCACCTCCACAGAGAGATACAAGTTTCCTACTCCAACCTGTCAGACCCAAGAATGGCTGATGCTCACTGAACTGTGAGTGTTCACTGCCAGCCCCAGAAGCCAGCTCCCTACGGAGGCAGACCCAGAGCTTGGCTGCTCCTCTCTGCAGTGCTGCACCTTCAGGTGCTGCCCACCCCTGCTCCCTCTGCTCCTGCACAAAGGGGTTCTCCAGCAAAAGGTGCTGGAGATACCCTGGATGTGCTCTCCAAGGCTAGGGAGAGCTTTAGGAAAAACCTCCTCCTTTTGCCATCTGTCTTCTAGGTGACAGAGCCTACTGCCCTTGGAGCTCTGATCAGAGGCCGTCTCAGCAGGCTCTTTGTGTCCCCTTACTCCTACCACAGCCTTTCCAGATTCACTCATTTCCCCAAGGTACCGAGGAAGATCTCTTAATTGAACAGGCATCCTAAAAATAAAATCAAACATATTACCCCAGCCATTAACACTGTCTGAGGTTTGGGAGCCGCCCCCAATATCACATCAGTGTGGCTGCTCTCCCCAGAGGCTGAAATGCTTAGCAACCTGTAGCCTAAGGAATCGTTTTAATTCATGCTACCGATCCTCAGTGATCATTTGGAGCAGCCTGGGGACTGTGCCTGGGGCTGCAGCCTGGGCAAGCATGGAACATTGATGCAGGGCACTTCTGCGGTGTGTTGCTCATGTCCAAGACTCAACTGTTTGGACTTTGGTCAACCTCCATGTAGAAGACAGGTTGTCCTGGTTTTGGCTAGGATAGGGCAAAACCATGACACAGGTGTCCAAAAAAGAGGAATGAAGCAAAAGGAGGGAAGTTCGACACAAACAAACCAGTAGTTTATACTCAAAAGCCCACACGTTCTCCAGAAATACTGGAGAGAGAGCAGCACAGACACAGCAAGTGCACAAGAGCCCCAGCCCAGGATTTCACTGCTGATTATTCTGACCCAGAACTCCGTGAGCACAAAGACACGTTAAATGTCACCACTTTGAACTCTTTAATTATCAACCACACCAGGAGAAATGGAGGCGGGAGCTGCTGATGTGGTACAAGCTGCAGCGGATGCTGATAGCCAGGCTGCATCAAGAACCGACTCCAGCAACCCACATCATTTCTTCCTGAATCCCAGTGACACTGGAAGGGGGAGGAGAAAAAAGGAAAGACAGAAAAGCCAAAGTATCTGCCTGTGGAGGGAAATACCTGGCAAGCAAGAACTAGATTTCCTTGGCATACTTGCTCTTATCTTTGAATCAAACACCCTGGCCTTTCCAAGCAACTTCTGGGACAGCGACTTGCAGAAGGTAGAAAATACAACGTCAAGGAAAATAGACAACTGGAAAGAATGTCAAGCAAGGCGGCCAGTGCAGCAGGGACTGGCTGCAGTACTACAGAGGGGGTCTGCAAAGAGAAGGGAAGTCTTCATCAACAACTTCAGGAAGAAATTAAGTTAATTGGTTGTTTTCCAAAGAGCACAAAACAAACAATCCGGATCCCCAAATTAAATTCTTAGCAATTTTGAACCTTGCAAGATGGATTGCCAAACACACGCAGTTTTTAGACGAAGGAAGCATGAATAAGTGTATGTCAGAAGGATCCAAAACAACGACAAACATTTGTCAGATCAACTGTTTGGGAGGCTGAGATGCCCAAATTCGGGGAACGCGGGGTGGGTGCGGAGGTCACGGACTCCAGCCTTGCCTGTCTCTGTACCTCGTTTCCCAGCAAAGCAGAAACACACGCTTCCGAGGCATCGCAGATGGCTGTCAGGTCATGGCCTCCTTCAAGGGCCAGGACGACGCGACCCCCGGCCAAGCCCATCAGCTGCTTCGTCAGGTACCCGAAGCCTGTAAGAAGGAAAAAGAGGAAATGCAGAAGAAGGGCAAAGGTTGCGGCTGGAATCGGGCTGCTGGCGAAGCATCAAAGAATTATAGAAAGGAATTACACCACATTAAAAAAACCACAAGGGATCTGAAAGCAATCAAGGCATAATATAAGCCAGGTTGGATTTAATACCCTAGGGACACTGCCAGACCAGCTCAGCTGTGTGTGCCACAGGACGGATCCGTGTCTCCCAGGCAAGAGGCACTGCCACACTCCCTGGCACCCCTCCGCGCCCCAAATTCAATATCCTTCCTTTGGAAGAAAGGGGAAAAAGGATGGAAAGAGGCGGCTTTTTTTGCCCTGCTTTGGAAGACTCAAAGTCAGAGCAGTCCTGGGGGAAGGAGGAGGGGAGAGGGGAAAGCAGTAAAACCACTGCTGGTGCTTTTCAGTTGTGATAGCAGCATCGTGGTGCCCCAGAGATATTTGACATCTAGTTCTTAACAGACGTTTCTTTCCGTATATAATATGCTATAAAAACTCCTGGGGCAGCCGGGACTTTGATCATATGACACACAATACATTTCTACCCTTTAAACAAAACAGAACCAAGCTGTGAGGATTTAAAAAAAATGTGTCCTCGAAGCAACCTCCCCTGCTCCAAGGGGAAAAAAAATATTTAAATAATCATAAAATCACCCAAACTAAAGCAAATCAAGAGTATTTCAATCCTCCAGCCACACTCCTTGCTTTCTGCTGTGCAGTGACCCCCGTGAGAACCGTTTCAAATTGGCAAATTAGCAGGCAAATAAAGAGAGATTCAGGGCTGAGTGCATCTTTTGCAAGAGCAGCCAGACACGGGAAACCCCACAAGCAGGTAAACAAGACCTCCTCATTACAACGTGCTGCTGGATAGTGCAAATAACTCATCTCTTGCAAATCTATTTCACTTTATTCCTTTATCAGGTTTATAGGTTCAGCTCCCTTACAAGGTTCTGAAGCTCCCTGCAGACAATAACTTTCCTGGCTGAAACAAATTCTTAAAAAATAGCAATAAAATCCTTTTACAAGAAAAAACTGTCTTCTTGATCGACTTGAATGAAACAGCACTGATAAGCCCAGCGTAGCCAAGGGAGGGGGATTTCAGTGCATCTCCTGTGCAAAGCAAAGTGTCACGGATCCAAAGCACAAAGGAGGTTCTTGTGGGCCCATGTTAATTGCTTCAAAGACAGAGGACAAAAATATTCAGCTCAAAATTTTAATAAACTATCCTGGACAAGACATAGAGACTTCTATTAGCATTCTAAACAGGGTGGACAACCTGGTGCTGCCTCTCCAACTGTGCATTAAAACAGGTGTTAACTCGCTAAAGAAGGAGCTGTCTTCTGTGGAAAGGTGACTACAACCAAATCAGTAACTTCTTTATTTATTTGTGCTTGGAATTTATGTATGCAAGGCTTTAAGGAAGCGAAGGCTTCGGCCAGGCCAAAATATATACAACACTGTGACAAAAAGCTTAAAAAATCAAAAGAAAAAAAAAAAAAAGGCTGATGTTTGCCACTGGATACAGACCCCAGAATGTAAATAAAACCTGCCAATTCTTTATTTCAATCCCTAGGACAGCAGCTGATTGACACTGGTTTCGGATCTCTGCTCTTATCAATCCACAACTTACATTTCGCTGATAGATTATATCCTCCAAGAGGTGTGGGATGGCCCTCCACCGCATCGAAACCAGATGACACCAGCACAACATCTGGGGCAAATTCATTGGCAATGGGCATTACTACCGTTCTGCAACAAAGAAAATTAACAATGGCAGACACGTTACTTTGGCTCTTGAACAAATTTAAACCACCTCGAACAAACCCGTTATAAAACCTCGTGCTGTTATACCACGGTAGCGCGGTCCATCTCCTGTGCTGGTACAAGGGGAGGGCCTGGCTGGCCAAACACCTCACAGAGTTTTAAGAGCCAATCTGATGTTTTATTTTTTCCAGCGAGGCCTGTGACTTCCTCCATCAACAGCCTCACATTTTGACCAGGGAAATAAATTGCCATACGTTGTGGTTCCTGTTCGTGATCGCATCTTGCTTTATTATGTAGAGGGTATGAAGAGAAAACAGGAGTGAAATCCACCTGGAAATCCTGTCTGATGGCATGAGTCTCCATGTTCTCCTTTACAATTCCTCCTTCAGCCTCTGCAGCAATCAGCAAAGGTATTTAATTTTTCCCTGTGGTACTTCCCATTTACCAGAATGATGGGCCGGGCATGTCACATGGGGCAAAAAAGCTTCAATATGCAAACATCCCACCCAAATACACCTCTCCAAACTCTGGTTCTCCGTCTTTTGATGCTTTGTTTGCCAGAAAATGGACCGAATTTCTGAGCACCCACAAACTACTGCCTTCCCTCTGAGGGTGGTGAGACCCTGGCACAGGGTGCCCAGAGAGGTGAGGGAGGCCCCATCCCTGGAGACATCCAAGGTCAGGTAAGATGAAGCTCTGAGCGACCTGCTCCAGTTAAAGGTGTCCCTGCTCACTGCAGGGGTGGGACTAGATGGCCTTTAGAGGTCCCTGCCAACCCAACACATCCTGTGAGTCTATGTTCAGTGCTGAGATTACTCAAGTGCTGTGAAGAGACCCATAAAATTCCCATCTCCAACAGTAACTATGTAAAACAGCCACAAGACACCTGCAGCCTGTGTTAGCCCTGGCACGCAGCTGAGCTCACGTGATTTTACTCTCCATAGATTTTATTTTTAATGGAGAATTAACATCTACAACACAACGATCTTTTTTTTTCTTCCAGCATTGGCCAAACCCAACAGTTTCCATTGCCATCACTGAGCAGGCAGGCAGGGACACCGGGCACATTGTGGCTCTGGTCAAGGCTCTCAGACACCAAATAGTCCAAAAAAATCCCAAACCCCCCAAAATCAGCCTTCTAGGCTACTGTGGCAACAAAATTAAAGCTAAGAGGCTCCTGCAATCTTCCCACCTGCCGGTCTCTGCAAACAGGCACAAAACCTACGTGTAAAGGGCGTTATTTCCTTTAATCCTTACCAACCCCAAAAGAGGAACGTTAATATCCTCCTCAGACGACGTGACTGCGGCGTGCACTCTGTCCTTGGGGAGACGATTACATAAGGAAAACCAAACAGCGGAGTTTCTGCTGATGACTTTACAGTCGACCAAAATCTGTCCGGTGAAACCCGCAGCTGTTTTAAGGAGAAACCACCTCCTTTGCAAAGGACAAGAGCAGCATTTCGAAGCAAGTGCATGTGGCAGATGGGGTTTTTCCTTCTTTTTTCTTCTTTTTTTTTAGCCTGGGCTTTGAAGTAGTGCTGAGCTCTTTAATTTCTAACCGAAGGAAAACTGCTAAAATCATCAGATTCCCCCTCGCAACCTCCAATGTTATGATACCATGGGAGCTGCTAGTGCCTCAACCGATGTGTGGGATCACCGTGAGCTGGCTGGAGGGCAAAACCAAGCCTGCTCTCCCAAGATGTTGGCACGGTATGTCAGCACCAAGCAATGCTGAATCACTAAGAGAGCTCACCCAGCTTGTATCCAAGCACTAATACACCCAGGGAATAAGGACAACCGGCAAGCAGGGTGACGGTGCTGGTGATGCTCAGCTGAAGGTCCCTGCGCGGAGACAGGGGTTTGGAAGATACTCTCTGGCTGCACAGGCAACACCCAGAGTTAACTGTGCACCTTGTCCATATAAATTTTAGGTGAGAAAAAGCAGCAGTTGCTGGTTAAAAGTAAATCAATTTGTTTGACAATAGTTAGAAGCCGATGTTTTGAGGATGTCCAGAGTTTTCTCTGGTGTGGGAAAGGGCAACTGGTTACCCCTGCGAGCAGCAGCATTCCTGAACAATTAGCAGTACTCCATATGCATGGTGAGTTTTTATCAGATCCCCAAACAAACATACCTGGTTCTCTTGCCCAAGAGGCAGCAAGAGGACAGATGGACGGACAGGGCAACATGACGGGATGTCAGAAAGTACGTTAACAATGCTGTCGGCACCTTGACCAAACACAAGATCACTCTCAAACCCTGACTGGAGCCCTGTCTTTCACCCATGACCCTTACCCAAACTCTCCCATGCTGTTCTTTCTTCAGACTTCCTCCTCGTTCCAGTATCACACCAGTACTCCAAAGTGGCAGCCCAAGCTCCAGCCACCATGTACATAAGCAGCTATACCTTTGGTCATAAAACTTGACCCAGGATGACCAAAGCCCTCCTGCTCCTCAGGACTCCCTCCCTCGTTTTAATTTTTAATTGTTAAAAATAAAAATCGTCTTCGAGCTGCTTTTCAGGCACAGTCTAACCCTGTCTCTGTAATTTTTCCTGCACACAGATGACAAAGGCCCCTTCACTCATACTCATCACAGTAAAGCTAAATCCCCAAGACAAAGCAGCAGCAAAACCACGATGAAACTACAGCTCTACTCCAGTAATGGGCTATCTACTTAAAAAAAAAAAAAAAAAAAGGGCAGAAATTCAAATTACTCTCAAGAAAGTGAGCAATTTTGCCTGGAACTGGGGCTTTCAGCTGATGGCTAAGGTGGCTGCAGAGTTATTCATTGAGAAACAGAAGTGCTGGTCACACTGAATATTCCTTCAAGCCATGCAGAATTTTTTAAAACATGAGGGTTACCTTTAAATTTCCTAAATTTTAGAGAGTTGATTTGCTTGCTTAAAATAAAGTAAATCCTTTCCTTTGACTCCAAACACAGCCTGGCTGAACAGCCCTGCATTAGCAGGTCCTGACGGCTGCAGACACTAAAAACAACTTGTCCCCTTCTCCAAACACAATTTTATATCCATTTTCCAGAGGACTGACTAATTTTTAGTCTGTGACCAGCCGTTCCCCTGACTAAATGCCCAATAAATGACAGGCAGATTAATCCTACAGAGGATTTGGTTTTTTAAAATGCTCGATTGAAGCGAGTGAATTGGTGAAGCACTTTTTTCAGGGACTCATTTTCTCTTCGTATAAATAGATATAAATACAAAAACATTATCCCCTTGCTCATAAGGCTAATCGAGCTGCCTGAAGACTCCGGGCTTTGTTTCTCCAAGCAGCCATCTCCACGGTCATTTACTATGTCAAAAGGGATTAGGAGTTTGGGGACGAAATCAGCTGCGGGAGAGCATGAAATCTAAAATACAGAAAACAACCGTTCCAGGCAAAACATCATCCTTCCCCCACCTCCAACTACCTCCTAAATGGTTTATGGATTGAAGGAAAAAACCAGACCCCCACCCCACCCCCTAAATTGGTTCCTGAACTCATTTAATGCTTCCCAAAAAAGGCAGGAGGGGAGAACCTTTCCAACACGCTCCCGCCTGTTGCTTCTGGTTTAGGTGTTTGATGTAAAGCTGTATCTAACAAGCTGTACGCAGAGCTGTGGTTGTGGAGGGGACCTCAGAGTAGGGGGAAAAGAAATAAAATAGTAATGGTGTGAGACCACACAACTGCTGCAATCACCAGGAAAACCTTCTTAGGGTGAATTCAGAGGAAGCACACTGTGATCGAGCAGCGCGATCACCGCTGCCGTGTAATAGGGAACTAGCCACGGTCGCCTCCCAGCCGGGTTTGCAAACATGGCTTTTGAAGCCGCTGTCGAGGGTTTAGAGAAGCCAGCATGATTTCTGCTTCTATTACACATTAGGGACCAGCAGACTCCAGTAAGGAAAAGAACCCCCCTGAATTTTATAGCCGCCTGTTTCTATAACTACAGAACAACAGCGATGAACACCACTAATGTTTTGATGAGTTAAGGACTTTTACAATTCCATGCCCTGCATTTTTCACATTAGAGTTTAATGCTTTTCTGCCTAATCTGTGCAATCTGTATCGCCCGCATACTTTGGCGGTGAGTTCAGCCGCGGGACCTTCGCCCGGCGAGTGGTCAGCTAAATTATAATGTCACGCTGTCTCGGGCAGGCAGAGCCGTCGCTACGATGGGGCGGAGGAGAGCCAAGCTCACAGCGAGCCTCCCAAATCCCTTGTTAGGGACCAGGGAAACTCCACCCTGCTCCTTTCCTCCCCCCACCTCCAAAATAAAATAACACAGCCATCACGATATCACCCAAACCTCAAGACAGGGCAGTGATTTCAGCCATGGGTTAGGGAGGCGATGAGCAACAAAGTGGACTGCGAGGCTGCTCTCTGCTTCTTCACTTGGTGAAGTCTTGTTCTCACTTGGGAAAGGAGCGTGTGGTAGGAAGACACAAGGCTGCGCTGCAAGCGGGGGATGCTGAATTCGTGGAAGAGATACTGAGTAGAAAACTCACTGATGGTGGTGGCCACCCTTTCACTGGGGAGTAAAACAACACTGAAGCAGGTTTTCAGCACAGGGATGATAGGTTTCATCCAGATTTATTTATTCACTCATCAGAAGACTAATTTATGAGGATAATTACCTCAGTTGTTATTTCATTAGAGTGTGTGCTTTTATCAAATCCATGCACTGGTTCCTCCTGAAATGGAACAAAATGCTTTGGAACTGAAAAGCATGTTGCTTATTTTCCTCCTGCCTGCCTTCCACAGTGAGAGGGCTTTCCTCCCTCGGAGCAGGCAAGCACATGAAGGGTTAAGGCTTTAAAAAAATAAAAAAAGTCTATCAGTATCTTTGCCTGGCTCAAAGGATTTCCACTGATTCCTCTGCAGACTTCAAAGCCTCGCAGTTCGGCATTTGGACTGGTTTGAATTAAAGCTCAGTTCTCCACTGTGAGTTTCCAAGTTCATGGTGAAAATGCCTGCTGCTTCTGGAGTTCATTATGGCCAATTTTCTTATCTTTTCTTCATCTTGGGTTTGATCCCCAGCAAATGCAACGTGGCATTCGATGGGGTGGAATAACAAGGTGCTGCCTTGAAGGCATGCATTGTCTCAAGGGGCTAACGCAAGAGAAGAAAAAAGGGGGGAAAAAAAGGATATATGACCCATTCCCTTCACTTTCTAACTCTTGGGGGACTATAAATTGCAAACTTCAAAGAGTTATTCTGCATTCAAATCAATAGAAAGATTCGGGGCGGCAGGAGGAAGGTTTTTCAAAGAAGCTGGTAAAGATTTAAAAAGGTCACTTGATAATGTATCATCATGACCAAACTTGGCATAAGATTAAAAAAAAGCTTCCAATTTAACTTATTGACTGAAGGTGTGTGCATGGGGCACAGCTACAGGAGGTGCTACCTAGGAGGATGAGTCACAGCGTCCCTCAGCTTCCCAAACCCCATCCCCAACAAACTAAGGGTTGTGACCAGCTCCTCAATTTCCTCCCCAAATGGTTGCGGAGAAAGACAAAGACACCAGACGAAGGAACGGCTGGCAAAGGTCTCCCTGAGCAACTTTCCAGAAGCCTTGAAACTCAATTAATATTTAATGGCAAGGATGTCAGCCCGTCATGAGCTACGGGTTCACTTCATAACGAAGGGATCAGTCTTGTTGAGTGTTGGGATAAACAGACTCCCACTCTGGAGGAGAGCACTGCTTTCCTGTAACAGGAATGAAGCATCCAGAGAGATGACAGTGATTTGACTAGATGTGATTGTAAACTGCGTAGGATCTCTGAAGGCTGAAGAGGAAGAGTTCCTTTTGCTCAGTATAACGGAATACCAATACACGCACAGGGAAGAGCAGGAACTAATGCACCCAGATTTAACACCATCCCACAAAGGCGATATTCCATCCACCTGTCGCCAGAAATGTCCACCTCGTGTTTTGGGATGCAAGCGTCACCCTGACTTTAGGTGGGGTGGTTGCCAGAAGCACCCAAGGTCTGGTTAGAGGACAGAAAACCCACGGCGACCAGTTAACGGCCAAAAAGATGCCCGCTGGGGAGGACAGACCTACAGAACAGGGGAGGAGGGGAGGGAGACCTGACGGGACAGTCAGGTCAGGGAATTACTTTTGTTCTCCTGGAAAGGGCACCAGAAAGCACTGTCTCACACCAGCCTCTGTTCACTCTGCACAACTTACAAGCTCTGCTCTACCCAGAGACCTGCCTTCGCTTCACCTCGCTCTTCTGTTTCCACAGTTAATTCCCCTACCTCCCTTCTCCCGTTCTCTGCAGGTCTGGCAGGAAAATGCATCACTCGCAGCTTGCAACAAGCCTCGCAACCCCCTGCAATGCTCTATTGGGGTACTTTGCTCATTAACAAGCTGCTCAGAGCAACAAGGTGATGTTCAACCCAGGCTCTTACAGTGCTCCTGTCCTGAAACCATGAGACACCACAACACATGTTTAGCTTTGCACATCTCTTCTGACAATGCTGGTAAGAGCAGGATCAGATCCCTCCCTGTGGTCCCCAGGTATCACGTGCTTCTGGGTGGAGGACAGTAAGACCAGCAGGATGCGAGCAAGCCAGTCAAAAAGTGGCTTCATCCCCTGCTCCACCCAGAGCCCTACTGGTGCCAGTTTTTCCGACACTACTTGAATCTGGCTTGGAGAGCCCAGCAGGGTGGTTTGCATCCAGCATTACTGCTACTTGAGAAGGATAGCCCAGCAATGCACAAAGTCAACTCCACAGCTTGGCTTACCTTCACTTGCATTCGGACAGCAAGCGCCAAGAAACACTTACTTAAAAGCTGGTTATATTTTTACTCACCACACACAATATGGTGCTGCTGGGGGGAAACCAGAATCCAGTAAGAAAAGCACAAACCCAGCTGCTCAGCCATTTCCATTCCCAGCTGGCTGGAACAGGCATAGTCGGTATCTGAAGCTTACGAAAACAAGTTCCTGTCCCATTGCTAGGTACACCTGTGAGCAAGCAGTGTTGTGAATTGTGAGCAGAGCTCTTGCAGGGAAGGGATTGCATGGCCAACTTGTGCAGAAGTTCCGGATGAAAGAAATGGCCTCAAGTTGTGTCAGGGGAGGTTTAGATTGGATATTCAGGAAACTTTCTTCACCAAAAGAGCAGTCAGGCGTTGTCCAGAGAGGTGGTGGAGTCACCATCCATGGAGGTGTTCAAAGAATGTGTAGACATAGCACTCCAGAACATGGGTTAGTTGACATGGGGTTGGACTTGATGATCTTAGAGGTCTCTTCCAACCTTAAAGATTCTAAGCCAGGTACCACCATCTGCATCACCGTGATGGTGTCTCAACCCCTGGGGCAGCTGCACTCCCAAGCCTCAATTCACGGTGACTTGTTAAAATGTTATTCTGGGTTCCCCTTCTCATCCAGGTTGGTTTACCCACAGAAATACCCACCTAATATCTTATTTACTTAATTCAGCTTTATTCCATGTGGCACGCCAAAAAAGTTACTGCAATCGGCTGAAAATTTCCTATTTCTAAACCCAGCAAGAGAGACCCTCAAGACTAGTGGAGATTGCAAGAGGAAAAAGAAATCCGGTTTAGGTGAAAAATACATTTGCAAGAGGAAAACTTCAACATTACCTGAAAGCAGTTAAGTATTCTGTGTCTCCCATCGGTGGATCAAGGCCACCAGTGAAAGCCATGTTAACATTGAAACCAACTCCCGGTCCTGTGCCGACCTGGAAAAGGGAGATAGTGCTTTCAATTACACATATGGAAACAACCAACTCTGGCAACACTCTGGTGTCCCTGCTCACTGCAGGGGGTTGGACTATATGGCCTTTAAAGGTCCCTTCCAACCCAACATATCCTGTGAGCGTATGATCCCATAACACACCTCTTCCACTTGAATCTGGGTTTTACTTCCATAGCTTGGCAGTCGCTGGGTTAATTTTCCCTCTCAAGAGACCGAGTCCACAAGATGAGAGTAAAAATCCATGGTCTTCATGCTGCCCAAGGTGATGGGACAAGGGGAATGGCCTCAAGCTCTGCCAGGGTAGGGTCCGGTCAGATGTTAGGGAAAAGTTCTTCCCTGAAAGCATTATCAGGCACTGGCACAGGCTGCCCAGGGAGGGGGTTGAGTCATGGCCCCTGGGTGTGTTTAAAAGATGGGCAGACAAGGTGCTCAGGGATAGGGGTTAGTAGAGCACAGAAATGGTTGGACTAGATGATCACAAAGGACTTCTCCAACCCAGTGATTCTGTGATTCTGGGTGTTTCACTGCTGCTCACCCCAAAACCAGCTCCTCATCAACCGGATCCTTGTCCCCCTTTCCAAGAGGGTGTGTTACCCACAATAGCTTTCCTTAATTCCTTTCCACCTTTACTCAGAAGCGTATTTTATATTTCATTACAGCTGCAGCTGGGGTTGGGGGGAGGGGAACAAACCCCACAGTTGAAATCGGAGTGAGCTCCCCCTCTGCTGGGGAAAAATATGATTTGACAGAGTGAAGATTTTCACTGCCTGAGGGACACAGGGGTGGTAAATATAAGCACATCCCATCCTTGTGTGTACTGTAAATGTCCTCAGCTGCGCTCACTGGGGCAAAACTGAGAAACAACCTCGGGCTTCCCAGTAATTTGTCTGCTTTTGGGGAAACCCAAAAGCTCACGTTCAGTGCCGTGGTCAAGTGGGGACCTCACAACTGCCCGAGTGTGGTGGCTGTGAGCATGGGAGTCAGTACAGGCTGAGGGTGACCTGCTGGAGAAGAGCTTTGTGGAGAAGGACCTGGGGGTCCTGGTAGATGACAGGTTGGCCATGAGCAAGCAGTGTGCCCTGGTAGCTAAGAGAGCCAATGGGATCCTGGGGGGCATCAAGAGGAGTGTGGGCAGCAGGTCACAGGAGGGGATCCTCCCCCTCTGCTCTGCCCTGCTCAGGCCCCACCTGCAGTATTGTGTCCAGTGCTGGGCTCCCTGGGATAAAACAGACAGGGATCTCCTGGAGAGAGTCCAGAGGATGCGATGGGTATGGTGAAGGGCCTGGAGAATCTCCCCTGTGAGGAAAGGCTGAGGGAGCTGGGGCTGTTCAGCCTGGAGAGAAGAAGACTAAGGGGGGACCTGATTAATGTTTATCAATATCTGAAGGATGGGATGCAGGGGGAAATGGCCAGCCCCTTTTCAGTGTCTGTGGAGACAGGACAAGGGGCAATGGCTGCAAGTTGGAGCACAGGGAGTTCCACACCAACCTGGGGAAGAACTTTTCCCCAGTGAGGGTGAGGGAGCCCTGGGACAGGCTGCCTAGGGGGTGTGGAATCTCCTTCTCTGGAGAGATTCCAGCCCTGTCTGGATGCCTATCTGTGCAATATGAGCTGGGGAGCTGCTTTGGCAGGGGGTTGGACCTGATGATCTCTCAAGGTCCCTTTCAACCCCTGTGATTCTGTGATTCTATGGGCTGACAGCAAGGTCACCGCCAGTATCTGCTGCCACAGGCCTTGGCAGCTGCACGGGGCTCTGAGCTCCTAACACAGAGGGTTTGCCTGGGGTTCTGGTCTCTGTGCATGAAAATAAAAGACAATAAAATCGAAAATGAACATGTTACACACTATAAAGCCGGACAGTGCAGGCTAGATAAAGCTGCAGGGCTTTTAGTGCACGTTCTTCCTTGCATTGGTGGAAATGCTGCTGGTAGAAACACGCCGTGGGTTCCTTCATCTGTGGTGGGCTATCAATCCCTCTCTGGCTTTAACTGAATTTATTCTGGAGTCTGTGTTTTATTCAGTCTGGAATGACACACCTAAATTTGCTGTAAACAGTAAGTATGGAGTAGATGGCCTAGCCGGAAGTTTCCTCTCAATAATGGGTATTTTGTAAGGCAGATTATCCGATTATTAGAAGGTTGGGAAAAAAGTAGGGCTGAGACTGCTACGTACCCTGAAGCTGAAATTAAGCCCAATACAAAGGGCTGCCATTCATCCCCTACAACAGTAGCATGCAAGGAGGGTGAGGAAGCAGTATTGCCTTACGGGTTAGCTTCTTTAGACATGGAAATGGAAACCTTAATGTTTGCTGGATGGGAAAATTTAACATTCACAAGGTAAGATCTCCAGGGGCTTTCAGATGTAATCTGGAGTGCCTCAGGCTACACAAAACTGTTTCATATAATTCCCCTTTGATAAATCCTCTGGAAGGACAGTATTTCCTTCCAACGTGGGGGGAAAGGAGGGATGTGATGGATGTAGGAGCATCCATCCAGAGTTCAGGGAGAAAGGTCTCCCACCTTCACTGCACCAGCCGTTCTGCTCCAGGCTCTGGCGACACCACCTGGAATTGGTGGATTCGGTCCAGCAGCATCAGCAACCGGTACCCGAATCCCACCGCAAATGCAGCAGTGGCAGTGAGTGACGCTGTGGCATGGCCAAGAGAAGGGGGAGATGGATGGGTTCCAAGGCCATGCCAGGAAACCCAAGTGTCATCGGTACAGCTATGGCCAGCCTATTCCTCCCACACCCACAAAACTACTTGTCCCTGTAAGGGGGAAATCTGGAGTGGTACAGACTGCTGGGACAGCTGCCAAAGGGCTCCTCTGGAACCAGCTGCCCCATAAGGAATGGAGTACCTCACTGCTCTGACTCATTTTCTGCTCCTTACAGGCAGAACATGATGCCTGTCACTGTTAGGAAAGCACCAAACGCACGCACCTGAGCGATGCATTCAGCACTGAAAAGCAGCAGCGTGGGAGCCGTAGCTGGAGCTTCTCTTCCAGCACTGCCTGGCAGAGGACAACTCCTCTTCCATTCTGGATGAGCGCCTGAATTACAGCACCCAGCAGGTCCTATGGGACACGGACAGATGCCATGCCAACCTGTGCTCTTACCTCATCGGGTGCACCACTGCCCGGAAAGAAGTTCCCATCATCATAGCGATGCAGTGAGATATAAAGAACGTTAGGATCGTTGTAGAAGGCTTGTTGAGTACCATTCCCATGGTGAACATCCTTCAGGGACAGAGATTGCATTAAATGAGGGATGTTAGTACCTTCACCAAAATACAGGTTAAAGCCATCAGTGTGGGGCTCAGGAGGGGCTTATTTGCTGCTGTGCTTCGCTTTCTACACGTCTGGGATGGAGCTGAAACAGTTTGCCACAAGAGAGTGTTAACTGCTTCGCAGTGAGGCTTCAGGTCACGCTCCTGGTTTAACACGGGGTGAGCACAACCTCACCCTCATTAGGAAGCTGAGCACAGGCCCCGTTTCCTTGGATGGAGAGAACCACATTCATGCCTGGTCTTAGGGGATGGAGAGACCGTATTAGTTGCCCCAAATTTTCATCTTCATTTGGTCTGTGGGGTGACCACCGATACAAGTGCCCAGCAAAGTTGCATTGGACCCAGCAAGGTCCAAGGACACAAGCCCATTACCCAGATGCCCTACTGCATTGCTACTTGGTTTAGAAACGCAGCCTGCAGCAGGATGGGTGCTCAGAATGCCCCTTCCTGACACGACATACAGGCTGTGATGGGCAGCCCGGCCCTCTTGGTAACCGGTCCTCACACTGGGAGAAAGTTGGGATGGATCAAAGCACTTTAGATCCAATACTTTCAGGAAATAACCAAAACTTGGTGCGGTTTGCAGTCACCCATCCTTGAGACTGTGCCACGGGCTTGGTTTAGAAAGCAACTACTTCTTAATTATAATTTTATTCTGAAAACCATGGACTTACAAAACCAGGGTTGCCCTTGCAAGAAAAAAAACAACCCAAACCTCAACAGAAACATTTCTAACTGCTCTCCCCAAGGGTACAAAGTGGCATTTACTCACCCAGTCCACTATAAGGATTTTGCTGACATTCAGTCTTTGCTGGAGCAGCTTGGCTGCGATTGCCACTGAATTAAAATAGCAGAAACCCCTGGAGGTGATGAGAGAAGGAAAAAGGAGGAGAAGGAGAGGTGTTAATTATAGGTGTCCTTGGTCTTGGCGCATCTATCATCTAGATGTAATGCTGCAGGTAGAAATTTCTTCTGCTTCTGCTCCTCTTTCCTCCCTGGAAGATGCACACGTGCTGTAATGCAACAGTCATGCAGCAGCCAGCATCCTGGAGAATTACTGGGAGCTACGAATATATATAATACTGCCTTGCATAAGGGAGAAATTCTGTATTAACAACCTAAGAAACCACCTTTCTAATTTCCACTTGTGGATCATCCAACAGACAAACACCGAGGCGAGTTAACAAAGCACCTAGGCCTACTTACATGGGTGTGCTCTCTTCAGCGTGGTGACCCGGGGGCCGGACAACAGCGAATCCATTCTGCATGCACACACACACACACAAAAACAAGAAGTAGAAGAACATGAGGAAGCGAGACACCCCGTAAGGTTTACTGCACAGAGATGGATGAGGAGTTTGCAAGTGGAAGTGTTAATTCTGCTCTAGAACTGGAGTCAGTGTCCATGGATTTCTCACGAGACCACCGCAGTGGATGATGCTCTCCCTTGGTTTGGAGGGGGTGGGAAAAGTCCCTTGAGTTTTATGGAAACTGGCTGGTGCAGCATTTCTTTCGGGAGAAAGGAAAGCAACGTTCTGCATGAGGTCATCTGGAGGAGCAAGGGGCTGGCCCAGCCGAAGGCAACAGCCAGACCCTCAAGACTAAAGCTGCAACAGCAGCTTCACTTGCTGCTCTGATTTCTTTCTGCCTCTTAATCCCTGAATAAAAACTCTCCACAGGAGCCTGCTGTTCACCTGACCATACGCCCAAAGACTGTTTTTTCTCCTGCCTAAAGCCAGTTGGTGCCATTAAAACGAAGCTAACTGGACCTCCTGCATCACAGAGCCCTGCGCCGAGTCCCGGGCAGAGCCCATGTCTAACCCAAGTGTTGTTTTCATACCAACCTTCAGTTCTCCTGTGGCTACTTTGAAGACGAGCTCGATGACACAGCCCACAGCCAGGCGAGCTGCACCGGAGGAGTGAACTTCATTCCAAATGGTGTCACTGTCGACCTAATGGAGATACATGGGAACCGTGTTTAGGAGCTACGAGGCCAGGCAGGGACCAGCCCCACACTCCATACAGAAGTTATTCCAATGCATTAACTGCATGTGCATTAAATGTCAATGCATTCACTTTAAGCACGATATTTGCGGTATCAGGGCTGGGACCCTACTGACAACCGTAACATCACTGTGACCAAGCGTCCATCCTACCAAACGACTGTGAAGAGATGGTCACTTGAAATGGCTCTGTGATGCCAATGGGTCAGAAGTAAATTCAGCATCTTGAGCCCAGTAAACACGCAGGTGCCTCCTACCAATATCTCCTACCAGCACTACGGTTTCAGCATTCCTCTTTAATTGCTGGTGGGAACTGATCCCAGATGAAATAAAAAGGTTTAGGAAATAATTTGGTATGATTCTATTAAAAAATAATTACAAAATACCCCTTACAGTAACAAAGGATGTTGAATAATGGACATTTAAAAGACGACTGTCAGGGTAAGGTTATGCCGACAGCAGCTTCCCCAGGGAACTGTAAGCTCAGCCTCGTCTCATCAAAGCTAATGACAGGCCTTCAACATCTCTCTGCTGACTACAACGCCAAACATTTAACAGGACCACCATTCTCTATGTTTTTCCCCCTGAAAAATGTGCAGACAGGCCGAAGGCAAGGCGAGGCGGCGTTCAGCAGACACCCCCGCGTCGTTATTATACAAGATCATGGCCTAATTTAAACAAAAACCGAGAAGGGTTGGCTCTTACCACATTCATCCCAAAAACCATCCAAAGGCAAGATTGGCGTGCAGACATGTGAGGAAACGCCTGCTTTTTGGTTTCAGCCGGCAGCAGTGCGGAGAGCAGAGGGGGAAGGACAGCTCCCAGGGGGCTGTTTCCAGTCTGAAGCTCTGGATCTCCTCTGCTGCACCCCCAGCTGTCTTGTAGTGATGAAAGCAAAGCGTCTTCGCTTTTTGCCAGTCACAGCCTTTGTGAAAGCCGGACCGCTGGGACCACCCCATATCAGGAGAGCTTGGCTGCCCAGGAACATCCTTGGAGAAATGGGACATCTCTCCACACGAAGGACTGCCTGCAATTTTTCTCACTTTACTCCGTGTTGAGCATTTTTATGGAAACAATGGCTAAGGAGAAGCAAAGAGTCGTCTTTGTTTTGGCTGGCATCTAGTCTGCTCACTGAGCTGTGGGGAGCTGATGCAAGTCACCCCATGTTGAGACTGATCCACCACCTTCCTCATGGCTGTGCTAGGGCCAGTGGGGATTGTCCTAGGGCCGCTATCAGGGATGGCTTCTGGCAGGAGGCTTTCAAGCCACAATAAATGAAGAAAGCATTTGGAGAATACCAAAAACCCACCTCTGTCAATACATGCGCTGCCTCAGGCTGCGGGGAAAGGCACCGTGTCGGTGGGAAAGCCCTACAGTGACTATTTGTGGTACGAGGGTTCCCCTGGACTCCTGTAATTTTGGGCAGTAACATGGGAACAGAAGTACAAAGGGGTCTCAGTTACAGACGACACCTCCAGGAGACCTGGATCAGCACTGTGCTGGAAATGGGACTGATGTGATAACATTCCTCCAAAAGTGCTTGGCAAGGTGGGAAGAAGACCAAGCTGCTTCTCCCCACACCTGAGGAGGGCATTAGTGCTCTGTGAGGGTCCGTCTTAGGGCTCCTCATCAGCCGTCCTGAAAAAAATGTTATGGGATAGTCAAGCTGCTTTGCAATCGGGATAACACTGCTACCTTCCCTTGGGGGATCCAGCAGTCTTCATCCTCAGGTCCTCTCCTTCCACTATCCGTGAGTGGGACACACTTGTGGTTTAAACAACAGCAAACATTTACTTGCCCTTTGCTAAAAGCTCAGTTCCCTTGGTCCCACAGCTCAAGTGAGATCCAGCAGCACCGTGCAGGCTGGGCTGAGCATGCTTGACCCATCTCTGAACACACCTGACCCACCTCTGAGAGTGCCTGACCTGTCTTGGTCTTCACAGAAACTGCTGGAAGACACCAGAGGCAACGAGCTTCCCTCTCTGCCCTGCCACAGCAAGTACCAGGCTCCATCAGATGGATGCAGAACTGCAGAGGACCATCCTCATTCACTGTGAGGCACCCGAGGAACGGAAATCCAAAAGCCCCAAATCTGCATGCCCTCCAGGGGCCAGCAGACCCTCAGAGGTCTGTTCATGCCGGAGCTAAGCCCCACCATGTCCAGTCCCTGCAGCAACTGGGTTCATGTTGGCAGCTTGTCAAGAAGAATGAGAAGGGCAAGACAGAGTGGTTTTAAAGTTATTACTTCTGCAGAAATAAATGAAGTACTTGGACAGAAGCACTCCACCTGTGATTCAGAAACTAGTTCCGGTGACTCCTCCATGCCCTCACACTCAGCAGGATCCAGAGATGTCCACTGACACCCGAAAGCTCTCCACTGCCCCATCCTGCATGCAAACAGTCTCCAAGATAAGGATTTAGCCCCCCAGCTACCTTCCCCAGAACAGATGTCTGGAGATCACCGGGCCCTTCTCCAAGACAGCACTTCATCAGCTACATGACTGCAAGTGTTTGAACAGCCCCGCTGAAGCCATTGGTGCTCTGCAGTGGGGGCGCAGGCTCTGCCACAGGGGAAAAATGTTATTAACGTGGCCCTGAGCTGGACCGCTCTCCGACTCCAAAGCTGCTGCCGTTCGGTGCACAGGCTGCTGCTGACCCCTCCATCATTCCTGAATTCTGAAGTTCATTACAGGGGAGATGCTATTTGGCTTTCCTGGCCTGGGAGCTCTTTGATGTAGCTGCCATCACAGGAGTCGTTGCTGGGACATCGCATCAAGCCTTACCATCTGGAAGGACTTTACAGAGAGAGGAAGCATATTTCTTGCTGTGTGTTATCCAGCAGTGTATATTTCTTTCTTCCTACTGAGCTGGAGGATACAACTGCGTCAGAGATACTGAGTCTTCCATATCTGCCACTGTTGGGTGAGGAGAGGCTGTCCTGGTCAGCACACTTGTCTTTTTGAGAGTAATATTAACGCCTTGCTCACTCCAATGAAGGAGCTGTCACTTTTTCCAGGTGAACTCCTTTAGAGGTCGGAGAGGGATCTGCTGCAGGCTTATATCCTTCATGACATGTACTGGTATCAGAAAACGATTAGGGAACGCAGAAGACAAAGGGCCAACAGCTTGACGCAGGGTGTCTTCTCTAAGAGTCATGTCTAGGATGTTTCAGGGTAAAACCTCAAAGTTTTTTCCTTCCTTATGAGCTGAGAAGTCTTTATTAATACACATCACGGGACCCCTGCTCCCATGCACAGTACATTGCATACTAACCTACAGCTATTTAAAAATGAAATGAGGAGGTTCTTACAAAAACGTTTCACCATCCTGATCTCCTCTGTGACTGGAGGGCCATGCAGATATGAAATTAAGCACAGGGACAGGCAGAGACAAGCTGCACAGCAGCTCTGCAAAGACGAGCGAAGGAGTTCTGCTCCCCCTTCATCACTGCTCATCATCACACACTGGCCATGCTGCTGGTGAGTTGTCTTCACCCAACCTCGCCTCCTAGTGCTCTAAAGCACGGATTAAACAACCATGCTCACATTTGGGTCTTCTGAGACTTGCTAAGTGGCCTCTTCCCATTCACATTCCACAGAAGTCCTTCTCACTGCCTCTGCTCTGCGATACTGTACTTCACTTACACAGGTAAAGATTTTCGTAGCCTCTAATCAAGACCATACACCCAAAAATAGACTAGCATGTTCTGGAAGAGATCAAAAGCATTAAGAACACTTTTTAAAGCCCTAGATCTTCTGATATTTTTAGAATGTGCACAGAAAAAGAAAACACCTACCCAAGAAAGCAAACAAAGTTATTAGCTATCACAAGATCAGATCTTTGAGCACTTTGGAAAACTGGGATGTAGGTATGCTGGAGCTGTTTTGCAGATTTTCAGAGCTCAGGCTCCTTTCTCCAAAAATCCTTTTTAAATTATCCCTGATTATGTGATGCTCTGGTGCATGTAGGTCATACATTGAGAAAAGACGTGTGCTGCAGAGCAGCAAAGATAATACCCTAGGTGAAACCACCACATACTGCACTTGTAGATGCTGCTAAAGATCAGCAGGAATAATCACAGAATCACAGAGGTTGGAAGGGACCTCGAGAGCTCATCAGGTCCAACCCCCTGCCAAAGCAGCTCCCCAGCTCATATTGCACAGGTCGTCGTCCAGACAGGGCTGGAGTCTCTCCAGAGAAGGAGACTCCACACCCCCTGGGCAGCCTGTCCCAGGGCTCCCTCACCCTCACGGGGGAAAAGTTCTTCCCCATGTTGATGTGGAACTTCCTATGCTCCAACTTGCAGCCATTGCCCGTTGTCCTGTCCCCACAGACACTGAAAAGGGGCTGGCCATTTCCCCCTGCATCCCATCCTTCAGATATTGATGAACATTAATAAGGTCTCCCCTTAGTCTTCTTTTCTCCAGGCTGAACAGCCCCAGCTCCCTCAGCCTTTCCTCACAGGGGAGATGCTCCAGGCCCTTCATCCTCTCCCTGTCCCTCCTCTGGACTCTCTCCAGGAGATCCCTGTCTGTTTTATCCCAGGGAGCCCAGCACTGGACACAACACTCCAGGTGGGGCCTGAGCAGGGCAGAGCAGAGGGGGAGGATCCCCTCCTGTGACCTGCTGCCCACACTCCTCCTGATGCCCCCCAGGATCCCATTTGGTCTCTTAGCCCCCAGGGCACACTGCTGGCTCACAGCCAACCTGTCATCAACCAGGACCCCCAGGTCCTTCTCTGCAGAGCTCCTCTCCAGCAGCTCACCCCAGCCTGTACTGATTGAAGTGGTTAGTTACCAGTGTTTCCCATCAGAGCTCCCATCTGCTGAGAGGAGTGCTTCTGTGCTTTCCTTTCCCTCTACCATCAGAGGCCTGCAGATGGGAGGAGGTTTGTTAGTGCCAGCCACGGTGATGGGAAGGCTTCCTTGCAGGAACCAAACCAACGAGGGGAGACAACAAAGCAAGAGTTTCCAAGCACCCAGGAATATAATTACCCTTTTCCTTACTGATTTCGAGACTCTGCAGCTTGTTTTTTAAAGAGAGTGGTTGGAAGATGTTATGTGATGAAACCAGCCCCTCTCAACTTTTTCCTGCTCCTTCACTCTCTTTAACTTTCTTCACTATACTGGTAGGATCAACTCATGGTAGCTCCATCCTTCATCCTGGCGGCTTAGCAGCTCTTCACAGGCTTCTCCTCCACAAACTCCCCTTCCTCACCTTTCTGACCCCGTTAGTCTTTTAAGCTAAGTAACATCCCTCATGGAAGATAATTGCCTCATTTAATTGTTTGCAGGAGGAGGACTTGGTTTCAAGCTTTCCAGCCTGTAATTTCACCTGACACCCTTGGCCCCTGAATTACAAGGAACAGCAATCACTCAGCTTTTCCCTGCTCCATGGCAGGCCCCCTCCAGCCCACAGCCATCTAATGTGCTACATTACTGTGATGTTTGTGTTTAGAAAAAATAAATTTAATACCAGCAGCATATGACAGTCTCTTATGAGATATCCCCCGCATTGTAAAGTTTCAGTGAATGCACGGATTTCTTGTGGACCCTAATTCTGACCACTATGACCAGTAATAAATCCAAAAGAGGACCAGTACCACCTTATTCTACTCATTTTTGAAGACTCATTTTTCCCCCTTTCTTTCCTTTTTTCTTTACGGGATCATGTTTTATCCCTGGGAAGCATTTGGCAGACAGGTTTCAAGTTCTCCAAGGAAACTCCTCCTTCTGAAGCAGTCAGCCAGCTGGACAGCTGTGGAGCGTCGTGGTGAGCTGAATGCAAAGACCCATGAAGCATCCCCTAGACTGTGCTTAACGTTTAAGTGACAAAGTCAGAAAAAATGAAACAAAAAGATTTATTTCTGCTGAAATAAATCTTTTCTTCTTCAAACCTGGGCCAGAAACCATTGGTAATCAAGATGATGTCTGATCACCACCTACATCTGACATTCCTTCCCCAGTAGGAAGTGACTGGAGCCCACACAAAGTTCTTAGAGCATCAGGGCTGCCTCTCCACAACCTTCCCAACTTGTCAGAACAAAAGGCACTGAACAGGGACTGATTGCTGCTTGGCGACAAGTAATGTTCTGCCAACTAGGCAATCTCAAACAGAAGAGTTTAAATAAAACTGCATCACCCAAAAAAGAGAAAAAAGAACAGCTACATGGACACCCCGAAGCCTGAAAACAGCAGAAAAGCACCCTTTAAGCTCTCTTGCTAGAAGGATTTGAAATATTTTTGTTATACCTATCTCCCAGCAGCATGCAAAAACTCCTCAGATTGACCTTACGCCTCCTCTTGCCCTAGTATAGTTCCTAACAGTTGTCTTACCCCCATTTCCTCAAAACCAAAAGAAAAAACCAGAATAATAAAAAAATTATACACAACTCAAAAATGTCTCCTCCTCCTCTTCGGTGCAGAAAACAATTTGGTTTTCATCTGCTACCAAAGGGCATGCTTTGTGGCCCTGGCCAGGATCCCACCATAGGGCACCTTCCAGCAGCTTCCCATATCAAATCCAATCAAGGGCAATGCATCTCGCTGAACTGGCGTGCTAACAGTTTTCTCCCTGCTCCTTCAGCAAACACATGATGCTGCTAAGCCAGCGTTCTTGATGGCTCTAGTTGAAAATGGGGTCAAAAGGTACCTTGTGAGATCCCACCCCAGAGGAGATGCTCTTAAGCCCATCCAGAACGCCTGCAGAGCAATTAATACACTACAGCAAATCACTCTGCGTCACGGCCCTGTTCTCCCTACAGAATATATATGGCTGGGGTGTATGTGCTCCTGAGAACTGCATCCTACGAGGAGGGGAGAGCCTTGTTTTCCCACGCTGGCCACGAAAGCAGCACAAGTACACGAGGAGATGGCACTGGCCCCCAAGAGAACTGGGTAAGGAAAAGTGAGCACGGCCAACAGAAATCCCTTTTTACAACCTCCCCTGACCACCATGTACAGCAGATGACGAGTGAATTACTGGGTTTGAAAAGCTCTTCCTAGAAGCTATGAGACTCGGCTGTTGGGATCTCTACAACTCCATACAGAAGCCAGCAAATGCTTTATTGAGTCTTTAAGGCTTGTCTGCAGGGACAATCGAGCGGCAAGTCAACGGCAAGCGCTATCTGTAGCGTGAGAGTTATCAGGAATACCGGTGCTGCAGCGTTTCCTGCCGTGATTTAAGGACTTAATGCAAGACTTCTGGGACCATGCAAGGCTCAGGCGCTGTCTCTGCTTGTTACCATTCAGTCTTCATTTGCAAATGATAATTCTGTGTGTGTGTGCTTTGAATGGCATGCCTGACTGCGGGGCAGAGTAAACCCAAACCCTTTTAAACTCTGGCCAAAAATTTGCCACGAATTAGGAGACTGCAGCATATTTACAATACAAAATAAAGTATCTCGATGAGCGCTCAGCGGTGGCGGTATGAATAAACGGCCATCATTCTGCCTTTTTTTTTTTTATTCTGCCTTTTCCCCCCCCCCACACCCCCTCCCCATTTTTTTTTTTTTTTTTTTTTATGGGATAATTTTCAAAGCAGCGATTTTGCAAAGACTCAGGAAGAAAACAATTTTGTTTCATTTCCATAACAGAATCCAGACCTCTAAATTCAACCTCACGAGCTACAATTATGCACAAGAACTACCACTGTGAATTTTCAAACACAATGCCTTTTATTGTCTCTCCTCTTTCTTTTCCCTTCCCGGTCTCTGAGATTTTCTGTACTGTCACCCTCCACAGAAACTTTAGAGCAGAAAGCCTGACTTGAAAGGAAAACTTTCAAGTTTTCAGACTTCAAAGGAGAACACCACCGCAAACCTTCAACGCGAGGTATTCAAATGGTATTTGGGAGTTCTTTCAGCCTTATGGGAGGCAGAAAACAATGACAACAACGATGTCATTTTGGTATATTGAATCTTGACAGATGAAAATTGATGGTCAGCTTTTCTATGAGGGAAGGAGGGGTATTTTAGTTACCTCCTCCAGAATTCACAAAATCACCAAGGTTGGAAAAGACCTTCAAGATCATCAAGTCCAACTGTCAGCCCTACACCACCGTAATCATGAAACCATCTCCCAAAGCCCCACGTCTACCCATTTTTTGAACACTCCCGGGGAAAATGACTCCACCCCACCCCTAGGCAGCCCATTCCAATGCCTCGCCGCTCTTTCAGTGAAGAAATTCTTCCCAATATCCAATCTGGACCTCCCCTGGCACAACTTCACGTGTGACTGTCCTGGAGCTCAAGAAATGAAAGATGCCAAATCCCAAAGACAATTCCCTTGCGCTCCATCACCTGCAAGACATCTCATTCAAGCCCAGACACAAACATACCCGCTCACTATTCGGGGAAACCTCCCAGATACTGTCCTCCTCCACTGCTACGTTATTAATCTGTCTTCCACCTGCACCAGGATGCAGGCAGCTCTGAAGTCCAAAGACTGAAGATGAAACACCTACGCGGCACAAGCACCATCTTGCTTTCTACGTAGAAAGCTTTTTTCGATTCAGGGGTGGCTTTCAAACGCAGTAACCTCTAAGCCATTAAACATCCTTGCCTGGGAAATGAGGTTTCTCCTCCTAAAAGCCAGAGACGGAACACGCCGATGAATGTCACGCACACTTTGGCTTTCCAAAGTGAGTTTAAAGATCTTCATGCTGCTTTTGAAGAAAGGCACGTGAGGCTGTCGCCGTGACCCCGCACCCCAGCAGACCCTGTTCATGGGTAACATCTGGTCCCAATTACCCACTCAATGGAATGCAAAGCACCGAGGTTTTTTTGTTACTGATGGGAGCCGGGCGAACAAACAGGACATTATTTACACATTAAAAGGAGCACTCACCCCAACACCGCCGCAAGGAAGCCTGACGAACATCGACGTTAGAGAACCTGGAGGGAAAAACAAAACACAACGTACCCTGTAAGTCAAAACAGCAAAGCTCGCCAGGCTTTGGTCCGATTTGATGGCAATGCTGTAATCTCTGTGAACACAGCAACAGGCTGGGGGTTTCTGGGCTTGCATATGAGCAAATTATCCTCCATTCAGAATTCTGCGGGTTTATAAACTTGTACATTGAAACAAGAACACGCCATCGTGTACCCATCACCACCCTACATGCAGGACTTGATGTGTGTCTGTGCGCTGCAGGCAAAGAGGGAGAAAGACACACAGACACTGTAAAAGATTTGGAGTGCATTGCCTGAGATTCATTTGCTAGAGACCTATTTAAAGCTAATGAAATCTAACAGTGAAATAAATGGGGCTGGGGGTATTTTCTCTCTTGTCATGTCTATACTGGAAGAATAAATTCCCTTAAGCGCTAACTACCAGCTCTGTAGAGCGTGAATTAACCCTGATGGCTGTCAGGCATTCCTGAGGACCACGCTGGTGTCAAAGGGATCGTAGGCACATCCGCTACGCCTGAGACTGGAAGTGGAGTTAATGCGTCTGCATTATTAATCTGAGCACACAGCAAAATTCACTCTTTGATTAGAGCCACATGAAAGTTCTTAGATCATCCTGCCTCGGACCTCCTGTCACATCTTGTGCTGCTAATCCATCCACTATTTCGATATTTATCTTCCTGACAACAATTTATGATTACTCCCCACAAATTAAAAGCAGCCTTATTTGCCTACATTTAAACTTGTGGAACAGGATCCAGAGAGCTTTACACCGTCAAACCAGAGACAGACTCGTATTCCTCCTCCTCAGATTTCTAGCGGCTTTTTCCAAGGATAGAGCTGTGCAACCTGCCTGGAAGGCCACCACCTTCGAACCCCACAGCAAAGCAAACCTTCGAGATGCTCAGGGTCCTTGGATGAAAATCACTTCAGCTCACTGAGAAAGGAGTTTCATTCCCACCCCAGCGTTACAAGCTCTTCCTTTTAGGCTGAGGTTTCTCACACTTCTTCTGCCTTACTGACATATCAAAGGCAAAGAGCTTCTGCCTCAAGGAGGCAGCCACCAGTCCTACACAGGTCAAGACACTCAAGTCTAACGAATTTACAAATCTACATTTGCATATGTGAGCCTTTGGTCTCAGACTTCAAACCTGCCACACATTTACCCTCCAAGGTATCTCTAAGAACCCCAACTGAAGCTGTTTTGTAAATTTAAAAGCCGTGTTTGGGAGCTGGGATGAGAGCAGTGCTGGTAACATAGGGATGGTTTAGTTGTTGCCAAGCAGTCAGGGACTTTTCAGTTGTTCATATTTCCCTGCTAAGGAGAAGGTGGGGGCACCTGGGAAGCTGGGGAGGACACAGCCAGGACAGGTGACCTGAAACTGGCCAAAGGGATATTCCATACCATGACGTCATGCTCAGCATAAAGGGAGGCTAGTGGGGAAGGAGAGCACAGCTCCAGGACACTTGGTTTGGGGACAGTCTGGCTTTGGGACACCTCTGAGCTGTACAGGCTGAGTTACATGGTTCAGTGAGACACCGCATTGCGTATCACTGGCTCCGTGTGCTTTGCTATACAGTCCAGTTGTTATTTCTCCCTCCCCGTGCTGTCCCAGTAAAGTGCATTATCACACCCCACTACGTTTCCCTTTCTTTCCTTACTCTCCCCCTTTTTTCCCATGGCAGGGGGAGCGAGTAAGCAACTGTGACAGCCTGAATGGTTCCCTCAGCACAGCAGTGGCTGTTACCCCTTGCTCAGGCCCAACGCTGTGGAACCCATCAAATTAAGAAACTGGTTTCAGCGCCAACACGGCCCCTTCCTGCCCTGCTCCCAGAGGACCACTTCTCCATGGGTGCTCCACAGATATCCCAGCCAGGCTCTTGTCATTCTGGCTCGCTGCACTGTCCGTCTGGAGCCCTGTCAAGCTGTCATTTTATTCTCTGCTGCCTGGTGCGGTGACTGGAAGCTATGCTGAACGGTGAAGCTGCTTGCTTATTGCTTGTCCTCCAAACTTGGTGCTCGGCGTGAGCGTCGCTGCCATCTGCAGCTCAAGCAACAGCTCCACATGCCACAGGAGGACAACTGGGCAGTGGAAAGAGGCCATCCACTGCTGTCTGGGCAAAGCTGGTCATGCAAGCTGGCAGTGAGACCACTGCTAGCAGCTCAAGGCTAAAAACGTTGCCCGGTGGGTTTAGGAAACAAGGTGTAAGTTAAAAGTTTTGGGGGCTGGCTATAGCGCCAGGTACAGCCCCAGCCACGTTCAAGTCTGGCATCCACAGACCACTCAGTCTTAGAACTGATTTGTCGTGAACATCGCTCCTTGGTAACCTGGTTGACTCTGCAAATTGTAACCCTCAGTAACTGGTTTGTACTGCAGCACCCTCAGATTTTAGAATTTCTCTTCACTAGAGGAATAAACTTCATCTCTACAGAGGAGACACAGGTGGGACACAGTAAAACTATAGAGGTACTCACAGTGACACAGGGCAAGAGTTTCCAATCCCTCAAGCTCTCTAAACAAACCATCAGGAACGGCTCAACAAAACCTGGGCATCCCCAGATCCAATGCTAACCAAAGGAACCATGTGTAGCTCCCAGCAGTGTCTGCAAACTACCCATACAGATTGTGCTGAGAGCCAAGAGAAGTATCTCAAGAAGATCTGACACTAGAACGAACAGGAAACACTCAGTATTATCAGAGTCCACCCTAAAAATGTATCTTGCAAGGGGCATCCCCTAAAGGAAAGAGCTTAGGGTGACTCACCACCCACTCAGCCCCACCATGTAGGTGATGACCACTGCCAGAGACAGGGTGATAACCCTACCTGCTCCACACTTGTGAAGCCCACGGGTCAAGTGCTGGAGGGCTTTGTGGATCCCACTGCAGCAGATGCTCAGGACACCTATCCTCACACCACACCCCATCCTTACATAACACCCCCGTCTCACACACCTTCAGAGCTAGGGTCCAAGGGTTTGCAGTTGGCATTAATGAGGTGTAACCACAAATGAGGAGCCTTCTCAGACCTCCCAGGGAAGATTCACAGGCTGGATTGGTGGATATGCCTCTCACAAAGCAAGTTTTACACTACCAGGGGTATGACATCACACATTCTTTAAACTTTACACACTAATTGCTCTGTCATTCAGCCAGAGGTGTCTAGTTCTTGTTTCTCTGGGCTTTAAAGAGCCAGTAAAGTTAGCTATAACTACAGTGTGAATGGCACATTTAAACAACTGGCTAATAGCTTTCCTCTTTGGGGATCTAATGTACATATGGAATACCTTGCAAAACCTTCCCAGCTCTTTTATGGTGACTACTACATCATGCAGGCCATCAAGTTAATCCTCTTTTTATATCATCCAAAGGCAGGCTAATCCCAAAATAAACTTTCTCAGCTTCTAGGTTCCAGAACTGTCTTATTGCTGATCCCCTTGTGAGAACTTCCAAAGCTGGTCCTCACCTGCTGCTAGGCACAAAGTAAAGGAAGAACCTGATGTCTCTGTGGAGGTAAGGTGCTAATTTTCATTTGGTTTGGTTGCTGAGGGAGGGCTGGTTATCAGAACCACCACCCTCTGGATTTTTTTCAGGGAAAATGGCTGTATTTTAAGGCAGACGCAGCCCTATTTCAGGAAGATTCAGTCTCCAGTTACAGGGATAAACAATCTTACTCCAGATTAAACAAATGCAACACTAAAAGGCTCCTGAATCTCCCTCTCAGATTACATCCATACAAACCTGACAGCTGTGTGTTGATATCTGTGCAGCTGGGTGGTGCTGCAAGTCCAGGTCCTTAGTAGGGTGTTCTAGTACCTAGCCATGGATATCTTTCTAACACACAGACCATCCAAGCACCAAATAAAACCTCTGAATTACCTTTTCTCCTCAGGAAAACCTCCTTTTATGTTTTGAAGACATCAAATAAAGGATGTTTTAGCTATCTAGTATTTAGGGACCTACCTGAAGAGATGGATAGAATCACAGATTGGTTTGGGTGGAAAGGGATCTTAGAGACCAGTTCCTACTCCCTGCTATGGTCAGGGACACCCTCACCAACCCAGGGTGCCCCAAGCCCCATCCAACCTGGCCTTGAACCCTGCCAGGGATTCAGGGGCAGCCCCAGCTTCTCTGGGCACCCTGGGCCAGGGCCTCCCCCTCCCCAGGAAGGATTTCTACCTCCCAGCCCCTCTCCAGCTGCCCTCCTGCAGCTGAAGGCCATTCCTGCTCCAGCTCTCCTGGAGCCCCTTGAGGGACCAGAAGGGACTCAGAGCTCTCTCTCCCCAGAAACAGCAGCTCTCCCAGCCTGGCTCCGGAGCAGAGGAGCTCCAGCCCTCTGCCCACTGATTGTCTTCTGCTGCTCCCAACCAGAGGCTGAATGGAGGTGGGAAGAATCAGAATCTGCCTGGAGACTGCCTAGGGCTGAGGCTGGAGAGAGGTCCATGCTCCACACCCCGCCTTTCATGCTGCTGCGGCTAAGGGACTGCCACTAGGGCGGAGGGCAAGAAGGGGACCCACACCCCTAACCCAGGAAACAATACCTAGAAGTTTCTTGCTGTCCAGTTTCTGTCTGTTGAGAGGGTTTGTGCCGTAGAGCAGCGTGTGGGCTTCCGAGTGCACTGTCTGCAGCTCTTCCAGAGTTGCTTTTCTTCCACGAATGCACTGAAAGAGGAAAGGAAAGGGGCAATGAGATCACCGAGTACCTGCTTCACTCCCACTACTCCCTTGGCCTTTTCCCTGACAAATCACAAAGGCAGCGAGCCAAAAAATAGAAGGGGTTCTTATGCAGAAACATTTGTCATGAGGGGTTTCACCCCTTATTGATGATAGTAACTCCCCCCATACAGTCATTTTGGGCTTATGTTTCTTCTAAGGAGCCTGCCACAGAGTGTTTGCCATATAACACAGGTACTGCTCAGCCACCGAATAGTTGGGATTTAGAATAGAAGAGACCCATAAGGATCATCAAGTCCCAACTCCTGGCTCCACACAGGGCCAGCCAAGTCAGAGCATGGGACTGAGTGCATTGTCCAGACGCTTCTTGAATTCAGCCAAGCTCAGTGCTGTGACCACTTCCCTAGGCAGCCAGCCCCCTCTCAGTACAGAACCTCTTCCTAACATCCAACCTGAACCTCTCCTGTCTCAGCTTCATATTGTTCCCTCTGGTTCTATCACTGGTCACCAAAGAGAGGAGATCAGCGCCTGCCCCTTTGCTCCCCGTCGTCAGGAAGTCACAGGCAGTGATGAGGTCTCCCCTCAGCTTCCTCTTCTCCAGGCTGTACAAACCAAGGGACTTCAGCCTCTCCCCAGTTATAAGCCATCAGAAAGTGTTTTTTTGGTAAAAATATGGCCTTCCCAACCACTCCCTGACATCCCCGGCCCAATTCTCAAGCTAATCTAAACCAAACACACCGCTCTCCAGAGCGAACCTTTGAGCAATTAAAGGCCCGTTACAAACTTTCTGCTCTAAAACTCATCCTAGAAATCCCACAAGATTCAATCTTAAACGATGATGCAGGTTGAGCTGGAAGTACTGGAGGAAATATGCTCACCCCTGCTTCTGCTGCCAGCTCAAACCCAGAAGGGCACAGGCACACCAAAGTCAAACCCTTGGCTTCACCGAAGAGCATGGCCAAGCTTTTACTGATGTCAGCAAGATTCAGCTTCACGTTTTATCAGGTGGGGATCTTTCCCCCTTTTATGTCATAGGCATCCATCATACCTTATCTTTTGTTGTCATCCCCCATTTGCAACAGAATCCCAGAATCATGGGGGTCAGAAGGGACCTCCAGAGATCGAGTCCAACTCCCTGCCAAAGCAGCTCCCTAGGACAGGTCACACAGGTCGGCATCCAGATGGGTCTGTAATATCTCCAGAGAAGGAGACTCCGCACCCCCTGGGCAGCCTGTCCCAGGGTTCTGTCACCCTCACTGGGAAGAAGTTCTTCCACATATTGATGTGGAACTCCCTGTGCTCCAATTTGAGGCCATCGCCCCTGGTCCTGTCCCCACAGACCACTGAGAAGAGGCTGGCCATGTACCCCTGCGATATAATGTAGGTAAGAACAAAGCACTACTTGGAGATGCTACACCTGGGGTGTAGTGGGGCCCAGCAGGCAGGTGGTGCCGGGGGGATATCAGGTATACTGGGGAAGGCAACCAACTCCTGGCAATGGAAGAAAAAACACTTCACCTTTTTAATTGGGAGCCCGCGACTCCCTCCGAAATGTTGGCAGGGGAAATACTCAGTGAGCCAAGAAAGGGCTGAGGTTGGGGTAAGTCAAGAGGTGGCCATGAAGGGAGGGAAAGGAATTATTAGAAATAAGGATTGGTTTGCTTCAGAGACACACACGTGCTCCTCTGCTCTCCAAAAGAAAGGAAAAAAAAACAACCAAGGGATTTGGTATGGCTCAGAACTCCTTCACACCTTTTTCATCACCATTTGGACTGAAACACTTTAAAAGGAGTTGTCATTTTGGGAGGTTGCCTCCTACAGAAGGAATGATGGGACTATCCCTCTCTGCGATAGCAACACTAAAATACAAATTTGCTAACAGTAAAATATTGGAAAGCTCTGGAAGGCTTTGGTAGAGGTTGAGACGTGAGCCTCAGCAACAAGCATCCCGCTGAGCTGCCCGCGCAGGAGCCTGCACACCTCCCACACTGCCTTCAGACCAGCTTAGTTGAAGCCAATTGGGTTTTTAAGACTCCATGTTCCTGGAGAAGCAACAGTTTCTAATGAGAATCAAAAGACCCAGCAAAAAGAGGACAACTTAAAGGAAAATAAATGGGAAAAGAAGAAATCCCAGCACTAAAAGGAACAGACTTTCAACAGGAAAACTTCTGAAGTGAAGGTCAAACTCCAGAGAGCTGCTGCTGCTCAGCAAGTGCTGCCATGGGCTGCTCACTGGCAGGGGGCTGCCAGAGACACGGCACTTCAAAGGCAGCCATGCTTCCCCCCACGCAGTGCCCACTTCCCCCCACGCGGATGGGTCGGGCTCCAACCAGAGCACCCTGGGGCCATGAGGACCCCAGACCCTCTACCTCTGAGGCATGGTCCCCAGGGGTTTTCTTTTGGGTTTCAAACCTTCCACGTAAGCCCCCATGTGTCACAAAGCACACAGGAAAGCCCTCTGTAAAGCCGTACGAGGCATAAGGCAGCAGAAATCAAAGCATGGCAGGAGCGCTTGTGCACTCTGCCTCTCTGAATTTCAGCATCTCTGCTCTCCAGCTCCTCTTTCATTTTCTCTGGGCTCTGTTTCACCACCTAGCATTTCCTGGGGTTAACGATGAGGCAGAAATACAGCATCCCATTGAAGAGCCAATAATCACAAAAATGCTAGACCCAGAAGGGATGGAAATATCTGGCAAATCCCCCTTGAACTTTTATCCTGTCTTCCGCTTCAGCTGATGCTAAACCTGCCCCTGTTCCCCCTTTGAGGGCTTTGCAGCTTCCCTCTAACCCATACACCGACTCTTTCCTTTTGAACAAGACGTACCGACCCACTTTCAGCTGCTGCGCTCGCGGGCTGTACAGAAAGAGTGTTCTGTATTTTCTGGCGTCAGGTGAAGCCGCCAGGAGAGCACCAGCAACCCAACGTGCCAGCTCCTCCATCAAGGGGAACAGTTTCAGCTCCCTGGGATGGGGATGAGCTGCTCCCACGTAATGTAGGTGGCTGACATTCCAGCTCCGTGCTCATTAGGAGGGTATCGATAGTACCTCATCCCTTCCCTGTGACACCCGTAATGGACACTACGAGGAGATGGAGAATTTCCTTCTGCGGTGCAAGTAAATCACGCTCAAGGAAAAAGCTATTATGTACTAAAACAAATATACATCACAAACATCACAGCAAGCATTGGTTAGAAAGGATGATGCTTGAGATGCTTTTGCACCGCTCTCATCTCCAGGCTCACCCGGCACAAGCTTTGTCCTCAGCTCTACCACAAAGACACCAAGAAAATGAATTAAATCCACCCCCAAAAGTAAAGTTGGAGAATAAAACGTTTTCCTCACTCCTGTTTCCAGACCCCTCATAACCTGTATCTCAGCCTACAGCTCAGCCTACCATCCACGCTCCTAATTTGAACAGTTCTTCGCTTTCTAAGAGCTCTTGAGTCATGGTACTCTTGGAGGTTTGTGGAGTCTACTGAGCTCTATCTGTATTACAGCCCCTCCTGCCTAAAACCCTTCTTGGCTGCTAAACCCCAGCTTTTCAGCACAGGAGCTGCTGCCTAAACCCCCATGAACTAGTTGGTTCTCTAAGCCGCTTCCTTCGGGTTTCTGTCAGAACAAAGCCTGACCTTCAGAGCATCACACTACTCCTCTTCTCCCAGTGTTTTATATACACATGTCCTTCTGCATTCTTCATCCATCTCCTCAGAGCCAGCTTTTCCTATGTGCTTTGAACAAAAAGAGAATCTCCACCAGCCTCTTGGTCTGCATTTCATTCACCCTTTCCACCACAGTGTTCTAACAGGAGAGAGTATGAACCTTGACAGATCACCAGCCAGATCTTGTCCCACCCACAACCCCCAAAAATCCTCAGAAAGCCAAGAAAACAGCTATAAAGCTTCTCTCCAGAGATTGACTTTTCAGGTACCATCATCACCACTGACTCCTGCAGGCCTTCAGTGCTTTGTGATGGGAAACCTCAGGCATGGAGTGCTTCTCTGGAGGCTTCACCGCCTGGACCCAACGCTGTGCCAGCAAAGCTGCAGACAAGGCTCTGCTCTGACAACTAGCTCAGCCCAGGGTCAGCCCTCCAGAGCCGCAGCTAACAGTCCTCATACTTTAAACAACACAGGATTGCTGCCAAGATGTGTGTGGAGATGCACGCTGGTTGAGGAACTCATTCTTCCCCACCCCAGTGGAGCAGCCCAGGGATTTGGTTACGGCTGAAACACACAGCAAACCCTACCGATTTCCTCAAACTCTCCATGGAGGCTGGGGGGATTACTCTATACCGTGATTGTGGGTTTCTGTTTGAGGGGCAGAGCCTTTTATTGAGATTGCCTCAATTAGTATAATTGTTGCTTTTAAATTCGGAATGTACACCAGAGTAATTGCCATATTTTATATAGCTAACTTAATTAAAGATGCAATATTCTAAACCACAGCTGTCGTTAAGTTTGGGACAACTGCTTTCACTCCAAAGGGTCATCTTTGGCAAGGGTCTTGCCCATCACCCCATGAATCTGGCATGTTTTACCCTCAGCTGGATATAAAACAGGTTTTAGACAACCGTATCACATGTATATATCTATATATAGGCCTGTTTCACCGCTGAAAAATGAGAGTGAGGAGCAGGAGGGTAAGCGATGTGGGGTCTTTCCTATTCTAAAAATATTCATGCCCCTTCTGGATCACCTCTATTGTCTTGGAGAGGAACAGCAGGAGCTCAGCACCTGGCAGGTTGTCTAGGAGCTTCTCGGTTGCCTGATGCAGCCAGGTGTTCACTTAGTTCCTTTCTGAAATTCCAAAGCAAGCCTCAGTTTGCATGTATGAGAGACCTATTTATCTGCAAGCCCTTGGCCGGCTTTGGGACAACAGAAACAGCAGAACATCGTCTCCAGGAGACCTGCGCCGAGAGCTCTGAGTGTACGCGAGAAAGCAGAGCTGGGATTTATTTTCAGTATGCAATCGTGGGGGAATGAGAGCTGTTAAAACTCCTCCTGGAAGAGGATGGGGATCCAGCGGAGTCTTGTCTGATCCCACACAGTGTCTACGGGGTTATTTCCTAGGCAGGGCTCTGTGTTTTTAATCTGTGCCAAGCAAGCAGAATCGCTCTACCCAACACCCTGACCACAGCAAAGGGCTGCTGAGGAAGGAAGGGGGAATGCGAGGGTAAGGAAATGTCAAAGTTCAAAGTCCTTTTACAAACAGGAGTTGTAAGAAACGGATTAAACTTCATACTCTCAGTTTTCACATCAGGCCTTTGGGCGCACTTAACTGGCTCCTAACGCCTGAGACACAGGACAACGGACCTGCAGCAGCGAAGCCAAACCCGAGCATGCACAGATGTGTCTGTCAGCAAAGCCTGCTTAAGGAAAACACTGACACAGAAGAAAACAGGAACTCGGCAAAAAAATGAAGCCTGTCAAAATTCTGAGTGCTGTAACCCAGGAGTTGCTGCCGCCATGCTGCAGACCCACACCTGACTCTCAAAGTATTCCCCTCTTTCTGAGGGCCTGGCAGGCTGCTACACAGGCAGAGTACTTAGGAGCTGTTAAAGGCCATAGCTGTGTAGCAGGCCGTGGTGGCAATCAGTGCCACTGTCCCCACATAACGAGTTCTGCTCGTTCCACGTAACAACGTTTCGCACATCACGCACACCGCTGCGGGTGGGGATGGAGGGCACAGCTCATGTTGCCTGTGCCAGAGCTCCGTGCAGGACAGCAAGGATGTGAAAAGGACTTTTAATAATGTAATTATTAAGATATATTAATAACATTAATAATGTAATTATTACAAGTAACCACAGTTATTAGGCCAGCTTCCAAAATTCCTTCTCAATCAGTTCTAACATGTTCCACAGAATGAAAGTTCATACATGTTAAGCCCACAGCATTCCTGTCCTTGCCCTAAAGTGATGTGTCCATCATCCCAGGTGATGGCTACAGCTCACCCACATGCTCCGACCTTGCACAAGTGATCACTTGTTAAAAGCTGTCCCCATGCCACCTAAGAGGACCTGATGTGAGGGTAGTCTTCACTGCAGGAAACCTCTCTATTGGTTGCTCACCCAGCTGAGGAGCTTCAGAAAAGCTCTGAAGGGCAGAGATGTGGCTTTGCAATGCAGAAAAGAATTGCATCTGTCAAGGACAGATGTGAATGTCTGGCTCGAGAAGTGAATGGCTGGCTCCAGAAACTGTCCCATCCAGAACAGAGTAGTGAACTGTGGTGGTAGGGAGGAGATGGAGACACGGCGAAGGCTTGTACCCATCAAGCACATGGCAAGGGGGTTGGAACTAGATGATCTTTGAGATCTCTTCCAACCCAAAGCATACTGTGATTCTGTGAAAGTTAAGATAAAGAAGGGAACTGTAATGCAGGTCTGGACAGGAGTAAGAGATGGTGGGGATAGGGAAAGCTAGTCAGAGAGAGAAGCAAGTGCAATCAGAGTGGCTGGTTCCACTGAAGTGGCATGTCAGATCTTGAGGAGAGTCATCAGAGAAGAAGAAAAGGGAATCCAGGCCTGAAGCTAACATTGTGTATTCGTTGTTTTCCAGAGGAGTCAAGACGACGTTGAATTTCACCAATGGTCAGAAGGGAAACGCAGGTGGAAAGAAGGTGAGCACCAAGAACAACCCCAGTGGTGAGAGCAACTGAAAATACCCCAGTAAGGAAGGTGCCTGTTACCTGGGATCATACACTGAAGCACCTCACACGGCAGCGAATGCCTGTAACCCAAATCTAGGCAACAAGGCAATCAGCACAGCACGATGTCACTCCTGCTCCTCCACAGAGGAGCACGGCAGCAGCAGGGCACTTGCCTCAGTTTTTCGGTCCCAAAGAATCATTCCAAACTCCAATTCCGTGGGTCTCCACAGACAGACACAGGTTTGAAGCTCTTCCTTGCTGTCCTGGGGGATAAGCAAGGGTAGGACGGGGAAGGCGAGGCCATGCCAATGCTGCCACCACGTGGAAGTCTCCTCTGGTCGCTCAGAAAACACTTGTAGCCAGATGCTGACGTAACTCAAATACCCTGTGTGAGATTTGGCCCCACAGATGCTCAAAGAACCGGCACGCACTCTGCCATTTATTTATCATCACTGCTATCAGTTATGCATAATAATTATTAATCACTGTTATCAATCATTAGTCTTTTTGTTTCAGTATCTAGGCTTTCACCTTAGTTTGCCTTCCCTTTAAAACACGTATGTACCCAGAATGCATAAGATAAGTGGAACAGTCTGCAGATAATAGAGGGACAGACTCGATTGCCTTTGTGAGGTAACCTTTCCAGTAGTGGGCATTCTTCTTGTGAAAGGGACTTTTTCCTTTTAACATAAAAATTTAAGGCCTGACATACCCAGTCTTCCTCTGCCCCATATTTCGTCTAAAAGGATGCTTTCCTTGGTGCAAGTAAAACAAGTCACCTTTTTCTTACCCTTGTTCCTAGTACAAGACATGTCTTTCCAATTTGTCAACAGCCTCCCCGCTAAGGGACTGTCTGGAGGGGTGTTCCCAGGACTTCTCTCTCTGCCCCCCATTTTCTTTTTAAGCCACCTATCCATATGTCCCATTCAGTCCCTCCATCCCCTTCCCCTCCTGGGAGGGCAGAACTGCAGATGCAGGCTCTGCCCTCATTCTGTATTTAACTGTACATCTCTTTCACACACACACACACAGATACAGACAAAGAGCAGTGTTCACCCTCATCTTGTGCCCTGTCCCATATCTGTTCCATATCTTACTTGACAAAGACTTGTCTTTAGGTCCCCATCATCCCACAAGACTACTCCATGCAATTCCGAGGCAATGGATTCCCAAGGAGGCAGACCACTCCTCCCTAAAGTGAGAGCGTCCTCCACTCCCCAAGTAAGAAAAATAACACACCCATTGCACAGTTTGCAAAGGCAGCATTCCCCAGTGTTTTCCACAGTTTACATATAAGCATCTCAGTTTGGTTCTATATCCCACAATTCTAGCTCCATTTCAGTCTGTGCAGGATGTCTCATTTGGTTATCTTTGCTATCACTTGTGCATCACTTTAGCTTTTTTTTCCCTTTTTCTGATAATCCTGTAGTTTAGTGTTCAAGTGCTGTACTGTTCTTTGGGAGATACCTTCAGGATGATTTTCAGTTTATGTATTGGAGAATAGTAAAATAATACTCGAAGGCCTGGAACTAAAGTCTAGCCAAAATAAGGAGGCAGCCCTGAGCTGTACCCACAATGCGGAAGATAACCAGAACAGTCATTGGACATTGAGGTCCTGGACACTGAGGTCCTTGAAAGAGTCCAGAGAAGGGCAACCAGGCTGGGGAAGGGGCTGGAGGGCAAATCATATGAGGAACGGCTGAGGGAGCTGGGGCTGTTTAGCTTGGAGAAGAGAAGGCTGAGGGGAGACCTTCTCACCACCTACAACTGCCTGAAGGGAGGTTGTAGAGAGGTGGGCGCTGGTCTCTTCAGCCAGGTGAAAGGTGATAGGACAAGGGGAGATGGCCTCAAGCTGTGCCAGGGCAGGGTCAGATTGGACATTAGAAAAAAATTTTTTACTGAAAGAGTTTTCAGGGCCTGGCACAGGCTGCCCAGGGATGTAGTTGAGTCACCTTCCCTGGATGTGTTTTTTAAAAGGGTAGATGAGGTACTTAGGGATATGGTTTAGCTTAGGATGAGATTGGTTGGACTTGATGATCTTGAAGGTCTTTTCCAACCCTGTGATTCTGTGATTCAGTCACCTCAGGAACAGATGAAATGTAGGCCACATATGGCAAACCACATCCAACAGCTGGAGCTATAAAAGTCCCCAGCCAGAAGGCAACATAAAGTTAGCACATCCAGTGATCAACAGCGTGAGCTGCAGGTTTCGTACAGACGCTACCATCCAGCCCACAGATCAGCCCCGCAAAAGGCTCGTAATCTAGCAGCTGAACAGGCCAGGCAAACCCAAATTCCCCCTTCTCCCAGGCCCACCACCTCATCTTCCTTTTTGCCGGTATTTTTATTACCTCACACTTGCCACGGAGACCCGTCTCCTGGAGTCGGGACCAGATGCTCTGGATCCTCCCCGCGTGCTCTGGGTGGCTGTTGGTGTTTCCACAGGTACACTGGTGCTTCAGCATCAAGGTGTCATACACAAGGCCTGTGGCAGAGGTTACAGAATTGCTCTCTGTTAACAAGTGTAAAATAATTTTGACAGAAGGAAAAAAACCCCCAAGTTCTTTTTTATTCTTTACTACAGCACTTGACATACAACTGACCGGTTCTACACAAAGGTGGTGCGTGCTTTACCACCTTTGGAGCTCCATGAAATGGAAATCCAAGGGGCTGCCCTTAGACAGCACCAGGTCCCTTCCGCTGGAAATCCCCAATGGGTAGGGAAAAGAAATTAAGGAAGAGACATCTCGGCATGCTGAAGTTGTCAGAGTGACAGGCGGTCACTGGAAGCATCAGTGAGAGCACCGAGGAGGTGCTGCTGACCTGGGAGGGGGCAGATTTGTCACTCTTCCCTGGGTACTTTTATAATTGCTTCTAAGGTCACGCTAGGGTTTGGGATTAAAAGCCAGGAGGAGGAAGTCATTAGCAGGCCCTCTCCTCCAAAAAGTAGTTTGTACTTAGGTCTTTGCATCTACATTATTTGACAATGCTAATTAAGGCTGTTAGCACACACGTGGGCAGCTGTGTTCAGCAGGACCTGTAGGTATTCAGCAGTGGTTTCATGGGAGGGGGAGGTCAGGCAACTAAATCCCCTTGCCTTACCAAGTATTTATGGCATGAAACCAGACTCTGAGCACGGCCATGGACACAGCCTGGAGCTGAGCGCTGTGCTGCTGCATGCACCGAAGCTTGGCTCGAGTTGCATTCACACCTTTTCACTGAGTGTAGGCATGTTCTACCGCTGAAAAATTTGGCTTTCCCCTCTGAGGCAAATGCTGGCACTGACATTTTCAGGGATTCAGCCTCAGGGAAGGTATCTGGCAGCTCCTTTGCTGTAGGTGAGTGCAAAAAAACCCTCAACAAACCCAACAAAACCCAAATCACACTCAGTTCTAGGAAGAGAACAGAGCACCTGTTAATTGACTGCCTTTGGGTTAGCCAAAGTTCACTTAAATAAGATCCTGTGAGGTCTCCCAAGTTGGATTCAGAGCACCAAACCTCGTCAGGAGCTGCGTGACTGAGGCAGACACTGTAAATACCACCCAATGGTAAGGCTGTCTGTCCATGAGAAGTTCTTGGTCTGAGCTCACTCAACCAGCACAAGGTTGGAAGTAACCTCACAGAATCACAGAATGGCATGGGTTGGAAGGGACCCCAAGGATCATAGAGCGCCAACCCCCTGCCACAGGCAGGAACACCAACCTCAGGCCAGATCTACACAAGGTTGCCCAGGACCCCATCCAACCTGGCCTTAACCTCACCTCTGAGGTTAATTTATTTCTGAAGGAAAAACTCATCTTCAGGGGGCATGAAGATGAGTTTGGTTAGGTGCTGGAATGGGTTGCCCATGGATGTGAGGGAGCCACCATCCCTTGGGGTGTTTAAGGTTGGATGAGGTACTTAGGGACACAGGTTAGCAAGTAATACAGGTGGTTGGGGAACGGTTGGACTAGATGACCTTGGAGGTCTTTTCCAACCTGAATGATTCTATGACATTTTGACAAAGTACTTGTTATCCAAAAGAACTGGGTGCCGATGTCTTCCTAGGCCACAGGGGACTGCACTAGGTTTGGCTAAATTGTTGATATTAAGCAAAAGAAAGTGGTGTTGTCTTTCCCAACTTCCAGACATACCTACAGGGATCACAACTAGGCTTTATCGACTTAAAACCAAAAGGTGCTTGTGTACTAACCCCACATGTATATTCACAGTCCCCAACTAGCCTTGAATTTAAAGAAAAAGAGGTACAAGCAGCAAGCCATATACCCAGTGGTTCCTGATCTGTTTGGGTGCAATCCATGCACTTCCGCCCATGGGCACCCTGGAGCCAGCGTGAGCCTGAGACTGCACCCTCTGAGACCAAGAACTGAAAGACAGCACATTGGAGGCATTCAGGTGACGGCCAAAGAGAAGGGCAAGGGGGATACACACTGTGCAGAGCATGGACAATGGAGCGCATCAGAGGATTTGCTAATGGAAATGGAAGAAGCAGCAGTACCTCATTTATAAAGGATGTTCCAACCTGGAGATAAACCTGAGTGTAATTCGTATCATATCTTCATGAGTTTGAGGCAAAGATTAAAGTGTTTCCAAGGGGTGTATTTTAAGCAGCCTTTTCTTGCCTTCTGCATACCCAGGTGATGCTACACTTAATGCTGCCACTCTAACACATCTTTTGGGAGGAGGGCACAACCTGGCAGTGAATGCTACCGATGGCACAACGAAGCTGGAACAGGTCTAAGCCTCCTTAAACAGTTGATATGTGAATCTGAGTTGCAAGTTGCTTTTCAAATGCTGTTTCCTCAGCCAGGGAGGTGGTTGAGTCACCTTCCCTGGGTGTGTTTAAAAAAAGGGTAGATGAGGTACTTTGGGATATGGTTTAGCTTAGGATGGGAACGGTTGGACTTGATGATCTTAAAGATCTTTTCCAACCTTGTGATTCTGTGATTCCTCTGAGTCTTTAAGTTTTAAACAGTAATCCCCAGAAAACGACCAGGACACAGTAGATGAAGCAGTACTGAGCCAGATTCAAAGTCTGTTTTGTTCGCTATTCCATGCCTGGGTAACCCTAGACCTGGTAGGGCAGAAGCCAACACAGATCAAACCAAGGACAAATCCAAATGAAAACAGAGTTTGTGCACTGACCATCCATTTCATCCGTTCTTCCCTAATGGAAGCACCTTCTACAGAGCACCAGATCTGCCAGCTACCTCCCAGGTATCTCCCCAGGCCACCCAAGCCAGCACCTCCGCATCCACAGCCATACTGGGTTAGAAGTCCATGCGTACTCCTACCGCGAGGTTTGGTATCTGAGCCTGTTCAACGGAGAGACACGAAGGGGTCAAAGAAAAGGTTTCCAGAAAAGGGGGAAACAGGATGGCTGCTCGTCTCAGTCAGCAGACACTACAGCAGGGCTCGAAGAACTGAGCTGGTCTATAAGGTTTCTCCTTTCCCGGTGGTTTGATGATATTCCCCTGTGCTCAGCACTGGTGGGGCCGCACCTGGAGCACTGTGCTCGGTCCTGGGCCCCTCACTACCAGGACATGAGATGCTCGAGTGTGGCCAGAGAAGGGCAACCAGGCTGGGGAAGGGTTCAGAAGACAAGTCTGATGAGGGGTGGCTGAGGGAGCTGGGGGTGTTTAGCCTGGAGAAAAGGAGACTGAGGGGAGAGCTCATCGCTCCCTACAGCTACCTAAAAGGGGCTTGTAGTGAGGTGGGGTCAGTCTCTTCTCCCTGGTAGCCAGGGACAGGGCAAGGGGAAGCGGCCTGAAGCTGCGTCAGGGGAAGGTTTGGTTGGGTGTTAGGGAACATTTCTTCACTGAAAGGGCTGTCAGGTAGTGGACCAGGCTGCCCAGGGAGGGGGTTGGGGCACCATCCCTGGAGGGGTTTAAAAGAAGAGGAGATGCTGTACTTGGTGACATGGTCTGGTGTTGGACCTAGTGGGGCTGGATAGATGGTTGGACTCGATGATCTTGAAGGTCTTTTCCAGCCAAAACCATTCTGTGACTCTATAAAACTAACATCTCAATGAAGTTCTTCCATACTGTAGTCACACATCACTCGACACATCCCTGTTTTAAAAACTAAACCCCCAGAAAGAAGAGAACTGTTCCAAGTTCCTTCCTGTGACTGGGGACACCTGGATGAAGACACACAAACATACAAAGGAAAGCTTGGCAATTTAAGCTTAAAATACGACCCTACGTTGGCCATTACAAGTTAAATTAAGTGGTGCTGGAAGCAATACTCTTTAAGACATGAGAACAATCATTTTTAAAGGTCAGCACTAAAGCATAACCAGCGCGCTTTTCTTGGCAGAACAAACATATGATTTGAGGTTCAGATAATTATATTGCTCTGCACAGGAGAGAATAAATGCCTTCATTAGAAATGAAAAATACTTCAATGCAGAACATCAGAATAATTTGTGGAACTGTTTTTACAGGAGATCAGAGACTGGATAATTGGAGCTATGCAAATTAATGGCCTAACCTGAGAAGCCTTATTCAAGAGCGTAGAATGGTGTGTGCAGAAGTATTCATTAAAGTCAAGGGGGCTACTTGTGCTAGTGAGGGCAAGTTCAAGGACTAGCTTTCTCTTACCTGCTAGTGGGAAGGAAAATTAAATGTCATGCTTCGGGATGTAAAGCTGATTGCTTGAAGAAGTCATGAAGGGCATTGTTTTGGCTTTCACACGGAGTAATGCATGTGATGTTTGAGAGGTGCATTATGTGGTTCTTTCCCTGTACCTTTGAAATCTGAGGTACTGGTCACTGATAGAGGCAGGAAAGTAAATTACATATAAAGCCCAGAATTTTCAGTTGTCTGGTCCTAACAGAGAAAGCATGAGCATTTTCTACATGTCGTGAACATGATAGTGATGGACTTTGACTGTTGGATGATTATCGATCTCTTGGGAGCCACACTCTCATGTTTAGAGCGGTGATGCTTGGCTTCATGAGCGCTGTTGGAGGAGGTTTGTTTCTTCCATCCCCCTCCCAAACCAACCCATATCTTAATTTCTCTGAAATCCAAAGCACATAATCAAGTTCAGGATCAGCCTCCAAAAGCAGTCACTTATCAAACAGACTGCTCTGAAAAATACCCAGGACTTTAATTTCCTGCCTTTCAAAGAATAGTTCAATCCTAGTGATTAAGCTTTAGAACCCACCTCCAAAAGCACACACCATGGGCAGCCTCAAGGAAACATTAGGGATCTAACTCGCACACACATGCTCGCCAGCTGTGATGTTCGCCTTTCCCTCTGCGCCTGCAAGCCCACGAAGCAGCAGGATTGTTTTCTGCCACTGTTAAGCAGGTAGGGAGGGTTAATTAAACCCCTTCTGCGAGGCACAGGACCAGTCTCGCCTGTATCAGTGCCAGTGAATGCTCAACGCTTCCTCTCTTGAGACATTTTATTGCCTTTTTCCTCCTCCCTTTACCCAGCACAGATGCAGGGGACTGTGTGAGACAGACAGAAGGCAACAGAAGAATCAAGCCCTTGGAGCCTTAACATGGATAAATGCCATGAAAAGGATTTTTATAGAATCACAAGGTTGGAAAAGACCTTTAAGATCATCAAGTCCACCCGTTCCCATCCTAAGCTAAACCATATCCCTAAGTACCTCATCTGCCCTTTTTTTAAACACATCCAGGGAAGGTGACTCAGCCCCTCCCTGGGCAGCCTGTGCCAGGCCCTGACAACTCTTTCAGTGAAGAATTTTTTCCTAACATCTGAGCTGACCCTGCCCTGGCACAGCTTGAGGCCATTTCCCCTTGTCCCATCTCCTGTCCCCTGGCTGAAGAGACCAGCGTCCACCTCTCTACAACCTCCCTTCAGGTAGTTGTAGGTGGAAACAGCTGAACTACTATTTTCTTCATATCAGTGCACTGGATTGTGCAGTGTGATATAAAAGTGATATTCCACCTCTTATTTTACGTTACCTTTTTTTGGTTTTGTTTTTCAAACCCTTCCTCCAAGTAAAATAAGTAATAACATGCAAAATCTGCATTCTTACTCGTACCTGCAAATTTAAATGAAATTCAGAGGCATGTAACTGAGACAAATTTATATCCTCTGGTGGAAAATGTTATTGTAAGTTCAAAGTCTTGAGTATGACTGACAAGGCAGCTGAAATACTGGAGGAGAAGGGAAGAAAGGGAATGAACAATCACTTCAAGCAGTGCCAGGCTTCCTTGTTTTTAAAGCACCAAGGTTTGGGTCTAAAAGTATTAAATGCTCGAGTTTCATCCCTTTGACTGATGGCCTGGGGACACCCCCTTTGCTTCCCTGGCAAAAGCCAAGATCTAGAATAATCTCACTCTAACTCATCACGGTAGAAACACAGATTGGGTGAAACTGAAGGTTTCCATGTTATGGATGGAGATAGAGACCTGAAGGTCTCTGCACACATCCCAAGGTGCTGCTTGGGCTTTCACCGAGCTGCTGCCACCCACAGCTGAAGAGCAAAGTCCTAGTGAACGTATCACTACCACTATTCCATCGGGGTCTGGAGACACACCCGAGTGTCCTTGTTTCAGTCAGGATAGAGTTAACTTCATTTGTAGCAGCTGATGGGATGCTGTGTTTGGGAGTTACAATGAAAGCAGTGCTGAGAACACCCTGATGTTCTTAGTTGCAGTCAGACAGTCAAGGACTTTCTCAGCTTCTTCCTATTTCTCTATTCAGGAGAAAGGAGGGGCGAAGCCAGGACAGGTGACCCAGATGGGCCAAAGAGAGTATTCCATGCCAATGACGTCCTGCCCAGGATAATGGGGGGCTGAGGGGAGGAAGAAGAGGGGCGGTGGCGGGACGCGTGCTGCTTGGGGGGACGGTCGGGTTGCGGGACAGCTCTGGGTGGTACCTGAGTTGTGTGGGTCGGGGAGAAACTGCATTGGGGATCAAGAGTTTCATCTTCTTTTGCTCTAAAGTCCTGTTAGCATTGGGATATTTGATCTTTCTGTTCTCTTAGTAAACTCTCCTTATCCCAACCCACGGGCCTCTTAGTTTCTTGGGTTTGGAGTTATTTCCCCTTCCTTTTCCCTTCCCTTGTTTCCCCCCTTTTTCCCTCTCCCCCTGCTCTTTTACTTTAAGAAGCAGGCAGCTGCGTGGATCTCGGCCCACAGCCGGGGGGAAACCACTACACCGAGTCACAGTGCTGGTCACAGCGATGCAAGAAGTGTGGGTTAAAGAAGAATCAACAGGTGAGCGAAGGAGAAACAAAGTCAGGAGCTGCTCTAAATTGGGTGTTCTGGATTCTCACCCCCCTGCCACTTCGTTTTCCCAGGACACCCATCACAGTGCAAAAGGGTCATCTACAAAACAGGGCTTGACACTTGGGGAAGATGGTAAGTCTGCTTGATCACCCAACACAGGCTCGGAAAGCTGCACATAAATTAACTTCCACCTGTTCCTGAGCCTCTGGGTAGGCAGGAAAGATTCTGGTGGAGAAAAAGTTGGTTGACAGGATTCAGGAAGAACAATTGCTTGCTGCCTTTAAGCTTTGGGGGGGATTGATGCCTTTATTGCACTTCTGGGTTTCACCAGACAGAGAATAATTTTCCTTCGAGGTGAAGACCGAGCAGGTAAGGAAACACTCTGCAGTCTGTCTATTGGAGACAACTTGAAATAATCAACTCACCTCATTTTTCCTAACCTACAGGCTGGGCAGGGATTGTGTTTCAGAAGGAGGGGAGGCTGGCCCGGAGCCCAGGGTGGATAGCTTATAAGGCAGGAGGCTGTGCTGGGACTGGAGACAGTGCAGAAAATATGGCCAACAGACACCATGCTTGGCGTGCTGTCCCTTTTCCCTAGCACTGTGCTCTCCGCCTGGCAGCTAAAGCTGCTTTGGCATGGCATATGCCTCGTCTTCTATTCTTTCTTTGAATCAAAGTGCTGTGCTGCTATTGATTTTTGGAAGTTATTTTCTGTCTGGACGGTAGGATGTCTGTCCCACTGGAGAAGGGACAAGGAGGACAACAGGGTGCTGGGTGATTGAATCTTATCCTTGCTGGAGATGGTATGTTTGGAGTCCCCACACGCAGCTGAGGTGCAGAGCCCAAGCAGACAGATTTGTAGGGACAGGGCAGAAAAGCACAACATAAGGCAAAACGGTGACCATGGCCCCAACGCTTCTGCCTCCAGTACCCCAAAACCTTACCTGTTGTGAACCTTGGCTTAGTGGGTGGCTCCTGTACAGACATCGGGAAAGTGGCCGAGGCGGGCGAGGACTGTGCACGGGACAGAGGCCGGTGCCCTCCGAAAGACACGGGCATGCCAGCTGCCTCCAGCGATGCCTGGTAGTTTCTCAGCTGGTGGATACGTTGCTGCTCCAACAGAAGAGCTTGCTGCGGGCAAAAGAAGCAGGCAATTGCTGAAAGTCTGCATGGTGCCTTCACAAAAGGGTTTGTAAGGTTTGTGGGCTGGGACTCCTTGTACTGATAAAGGAGCGGACTCACACACGTGTGACACGTGAAGATGCGTGTGTTTCTAGAGAGGTCAGGCAACCCGTGTGACGGCAGGGTTAGGCTGTGACTCTTCAACTTACTGGGTGGTAACATGAAAAAGTTAGGCTGAGATCTGTTTTCAAGGTGTTTGCAGAGGGGTTGTTCTGACCAGCTTCACTCTGCTCCACCCCTGAACTGAAATGCCAAGAAAATAAGAGGGGATTTGGAAGGAATGAGCAGTGCTGGAAAATGAGACTAGTTTGAAAATGGGTAGCATTTATAAGAGCTCCCAGTTCAAACTGTCTGCTTCAGCTGAGCACGCCCCCTATTTTGAGGGAAATTAATTCTATTCTACACCGCATGATTTCTCATGAGCAGCATCTCACATTGCAGGCTTAGGGCACCGAGATCTCATAGGGCTTCTGTTGCCTATTAATCTTCAGTCTGGTTTGCTGACTGGTCACCACTTCATGGGATCCCATCATGGTCATCCCCACAGCTACAGCTGTGTTTAGAGCGCTGTGTCATGATGTAATGGATAAACAGGACAAGAAGGACATGACCAGCTGGAGCAAGTCCAGAGGAGGCCATGGAGATGATCTGAGGGCTGGAGCAACTCTGCTCTGAAGACAGGCTGAGAGTTGGGCTGGTTCGGCCTGGAAAGCGTTTCGGGAGATGCAGCCTTTCAATACTTAAAGGGAGAGGCTTATAGTATGGTGACAGACCTTTCAGTAGGACCTGTAGAAACAGGTCAAGGGGGAATACTTAGTTCTAAATTAAAAGAGGGAAGAGAGGTAGATACAGAATAGAGACAAGGGAGACATTTTTATGATGAGGGTGGTGAGACACTGGCACAGGTTGCCCAGAGACTGGTAGATGCTCAGATCCAGGAAATATTCAAGGTCAGGCTGGAAAGGGCTCTGAGCAACCTGATTCAGTAAAGGTGTCCCTGCTCACTGCAGGGGGTTGGACTAGATGGCTTTTAAGAGTCCCTGCTAACCCAAATCATCCTATGAGTCCATGGATAACCACAGCCCTGAACCTGGGGCACCTTGGCAGGGTCATTAGCAGAAGCGGCCTCATCCCACCCCCCAAGATGGGTTGGCCCTATCTTCCTCCCCCTGTGCCCACCACCTCAGCAGCGGTGTATGTAACTGTGTGACGCACCAGACTGAGGAATGAGTCCAGCTCAGCCGGACCCCAGGTAGGAGAGGGACTTTTCAACCAAGCTGGTTCTCTCCACAGCCACACCACTAGGACTCTGGTGGGAAGGGATGCCTATCCTAGCCTGTCACACTTCACCAGAGCCTAACCACCTGCCCATTTCCTCCATTTAGACTTTCTCCTCTTTGAGGCAAAGTAACTGGGAAGGACATCATCTTTTAAAGATTCCTCAGGTGTGTCCATGCATTCAGACTAGGGTGGGGCAGGGGGGCTGCACTTTCAGAGAGACACAGTACCACCACGGTCCGTCATCAGCAGCGGGTTCCATTCCATTTCTTTCTTTACTAAGGCAGCAATGCTCAGATGTGACCATAGACACCACAGAGCTCTCTGCCGACGCCACTCCATCAGGAACTGAAGGTGTCATCTCTGAGCAACAGCACACAGTGACATTCAGTGACATGCAGGTCAGCTCTGCAGCGCTGGGACCATGGCAGCAAGAAGCAATGGACAGACCAACCAATTTGCACCTGGTTCCCAGGCACTGCAACTGCACCCCTGGCACTAGTCCGCTTGCCCTCGCCCAGGGCTGTGGGTTTACTTGGAGTGCTACACCCTGCCATGGCTACAGGAACCTGCTCCGGCTGCCGATGCCGTGTGGGGGTTATGTGGGGCTGTAGGTATGCTCAGACACTGAGTGCTAAGGGTTGTAAAGACAGGCAGAGCACTGATGCCTTAAGAGAACCATAACCATCTCACCTTCATCACTGCTACCACAAGAGGCAGCTTTCAGGAGACTGACATGTAATTGGGAAGCCTGTGCTATGCTGCCCTGTCACTGGGTTTATTACTCACAATCCCCAAAAGCCTCTGGTGTTTAATCCTCAAAAGCGAGCACAGCTGGGATCTCCAGCTCTGAAGATGGAAGCCCTATTCAATGAACCTCATGCCCTGTTCCCTCATAGAGCCCATCTCTGGGGCAGTCAATTTGTTTTAACCCATCAGACCAAAATAAAACTCCTCCACTGGTACTTAGTGCTCAAAAATGCTGAACATCACACTGACCGTATTTTGTGCCAGCAATCCAGATTCTCCTCCTTGGGTCTTGTGAGTTGACACAGTGACTGTAAGGAAGGATGGCATCACTTTTACCTGCTCCAGGGAAGGATGGCATTGCTTTTACCTGTTCTAGGGAAGCATGGCACTGCTTTTACCTGCAGGTTTCATCACACAGCGAATCCTCAAGAGCTGGGTGCCCCCAATTTCTCCCCCTCCTTAAAGCAGTACATGGCGACTACCAGGAACCAAATGATCTTCCACGGAGAGCCAAGTCCCCAGGTTGGGATTTTGTGAGCTCACCTGACGAAAGAGCAGCTCCTGCTCAGCCTGCCTCTGCCCAGACTCAAGCTCTTGCTGTGGCTCTGCTTCCTCCTCATCGCTCTCGATGGGTTCTTGCTTCACTTGCACCATGTTGGCCATCCCTGGGGCCTCCTTTTGGCTTGTGACTCTGTCACCGTATGGCTCCTCCAGAAGGGCTTGGTGCTCCCGTAACTCTTCTTCTGTCTCCTCCGGGTGGCTTTCATGCTGGCGAGCTGGTTCGTTGGGTTTTGATATAATCTGAAAACATCCCAGAGGTTAACCAATAAATAAGACTCATCACAGGTAAAGTTCACTCTGTTCTCAAAGAATCAGCTTCATGAGAAGAGCAACGGTGAATTACAGCTTTTATCTTATAAACTAGGTCCAAAACAGCCACTCAAGGAAAAGGTCAGGTCACCCTTGGCATTAAGCACTAGGAAATCCTTTGTCCCAACTAATGATGGCCCCTTCATTTTCCACTTGAGTTCCCCTCTGAAGAAATAAGAGCCTCTTGTGCCTACAGCGTGGACGTAGGATGGATGCTATGCTATTCACAAACCTGCAGAGAAGCAGAACAGCCATCTGTACATCAGGCAGTTAGACACAAAGAAGTAAGACACAAACCCTCTAAAAGGGTTTCTGCGACCTGGTTTGTCCAGGTTCTTGGATCCCCCCCATGGAATCTGATTGGTAAAGCAAGAGGCTCTCATGAAGTTTCCTCTGAAACTTGCACTCCTGTGAAGTTCGTTAAGAGGAAACTGGGGACACTCGACTTAGAGCACCTGTACAGGAGCAAACTGGAAGAATGTCATTCTAACCAAACCTTCTGAACCAGAGGTACCAAACTCCTGTGGAAGTTGCTGCTAAAACCAAGGGAACAATGGAATTCCCACTGTAATAATTCACACAGGCTCAGACGTTTTGAAATTTCATTGGTGAGAGAAAACACCCGGTTCTCTCTCTCAGGCCACCTGTGATTTTTCATTTGGAACAAACCCAATTAAAATACAATACGTGAAGTGTTCTTAAATCCAGAACAGGGAAAGGAATGAATTCCCTCTCTTCAGAAGAGCTTGGGCTGTACCTGTTCCACAGGGTCACAGAATCACAAGGTTGGAAAAGACCTTTAAGATCATCAAGTCCAACCATTCCCACCCTAAGCTAAACCATATCCCTAAGTACCTCATCTACCCGTTTTTTAAACACACCCAGTGAAGGTGACTCAGCCCCTCCCTGGGCAGCCTGTGCCAGGCCCTCACAACTCTTTCAGTACAATTTTTTTTTTAATATATAATCTGACCCTGCCCTGGCACAGCTTGAAGCCATTTCCCCTTGTCCTATCACCTTTCACCTGGCTGAAGAGACCATTGCCCATCTCTCTACAACCTCCCTTCAGGCAGTTGTAGGTGGTGATAAAGGTCTCCCCTCAGCCTCCTCTTGTCCAAGCTGAACAACCCCAGCTCCCTCAGCTGCTCCTCACAGGATTTGCCCTCCAGCCCCTTCCCCAGCCTGGTTGCCCTTCTCTGGACTTGCTCCAGGCCCTCCATGTCCTTCTTGGAGTGAGGGGCCCAGAACTGGACCCAGCACTCGAGGTGTGGCCTCACCAGTGCCCAGTCCAACGGCACAGTCCCCTCCCCAGACCTACTGGACACACTATTGCTGACACAAGCCAGGATGCCATTGGCTTTCCTGGCTGCCTGGGCACACTGCTGCCTCATATTCAGCCTGTAGTCACCCAACACCCCCAGGTCCTTCTCTGCCTGACAGCTCTCCAGCCAGTCTCCCCCAGTCTGTAGCGCTGCATGGGGTTGTTCTGTCCCATGTGCAGCACTCTGCACTTGGCCTTGTTAAACTTCATCCCGTTGGTCTCAGCCCATGGGTCCAGTCTGGTCAGATCCCTCTGAAGAGCCTCCCACCCTCAGGCAGAGGTTCATACAGAAACTGCTGAACATTGGAAGGTGCCAGGGCAGAGCTTGGATGAGGATCAGGCCATTAGCATGAAAAGCAGCAGTGGCTGGAAAGCTCAGCAACTGAACCAAAACATGGTTACTGAACACACACAGAAGGAGTGTGTTACTTTCTCAGAGCCTGAGACTAAACCTCTCTCCTTAAACAGAGGGAGCACAGCTCAGCCCTGTAACCTAAGCAAACCCACACAGGGCAGACCAAGGTAACGACAGGATTAATTGCCCACAAACAGCAGAGGAAGAGGTTGCTAATAGCAGAGGGGTTCAAACAGCTAGGGCTTGACACTGCTAACTTGGGAGCACTGCAAGGACCAGGGTGCAGGACGACGGGGTTCCAGCCCTTTGTGGATTACTGCGTTTCAGATGTCTCTGCTCCTGAGAGGAGCAAGACATGCTGAAGAGCATTATCTTGCCTAGAAGTTTAGGGGCAAGACCCTACGGAATCCACATGGCCCACAGTACAGACTAGGGGTGCAGCCTATCCCTCTTTATGACAAGAGCCAGTATTTTGTACTGACCAACAACTGGCTGCTGTTGATAGGAGGGTTCTGGATCATCTCTGAGAGTCATCGATGTCTTCAAAGAGATGAGATCCACCTGACTAAACAAGGAAAAGTACCTTTGCCAACTGTTGGCCAAGCTGGTAGTGAGAGCTCTAAACTAGAAACACCAGGAGAGGGAGTGGTTCCTCAACAAGACCTAAGGAAGCTGGGGACAGGGTCTGGTGGGAGCAGAAAGGACCCAGCAATCAACAGAGCTGAGGTGACATCTCTTTGAGCGCAGGCATGTGAAGGAGGTGATGGCACAACAGCCTGACTGGGAAGCTCTCATGCCTGTCCTGGGGAACCCGCACATTCGGGTGCCTCTCTCAAATGTCTCCATGCTGGTCCCCTTGGTGTGTGCAATAAACAGAAGGATTAGAAATCTGTGTGCAGTCACAGGGCTACAACCTCCCTGGGACCAATGAGATGTGGTGGGGGAAGAAGAATCAGGTTCACAGACTCTGGTCTTCATGGGGAACTTTAACCAACCTGCTATCTGCTGGAAGAAGACAGCGGGGCTCAAGCACAGATGACTAATTCCTGATACAGGTGTTCAAGACACCAAAAAGAAAGGTCAGCTCTCCTGGACTTGACAGTGACAAAATGGAGGGACTATTCAGGGAGCTGAGAGGTAGCACTGGCTGCAGTGACCATCAGATGGTAGAGTTTAAGATCTGAAGGGGAAGAAACAGGGCAAAAAGTAGGATCACAGCCTTGTATTTCAAGAGAGGAGACTTTGGCCTCTTCAGTGATCTGCTTGGAAGAGTCCCATGGGATACAGCCCTGGGGAGAAGAGGGGCCCAGGATTTCTGGCTGATAAGTCAAGGATTCTATAAGCTCAAAACACATCTCTCCTAACACGTAAGAAGTCAAACACAGACTGCAGAAGGCCTGTATGGATTAGCAAGGAGCTCCTAATTTAACTCATATGAGTGGGTGGGTCGTGTGCAAGCACTGGAAGTAGGACAGGTAACTCAAGATGAGTAGAGTTGCTATCTGATCTTGTGTAGATGGTGTTAATAAAGCCAAAGCCAAGCTGGAGTTGAATCTGGAAAGGGACATGAAGGTCATCAAGAACAAAAAAAGGAAGGCTAGGAGAACCTGGGCCAATTGCCAAATGGTGAATAAATGTCATGGAAAAGGCCATGGTAATTAATGCCTTCTTTATCAGTAAGTCTGTCCTTCAGGAATTGCAGACCTCTGAGATCAGAGGGCAAGTTTGGAGCAAGGAAGACTTACCCACTGTGGAGGACCACTGGAGTTTAGTGAGCACTTAAAAACCGCTGGACATACGCAAGTTCATGGGGCCTGATGGACTACACACACGGGTGACAGGACAAGAGGCAATGGGCACAAATTAAAACACGTGAAAGAAAACTTGGTCAGTCAAACACTTGGAGAGGACACCAACGAAGGCTGTGGAGTCCCAGTCTGGGATTATTTGGATTGAGATATTAAACACCCAACTGCACATGGTCTTGGGCAACCTGCTCTAGCTGACCCTGCTTGAGTGGTGACATTGGACTAAATGATGTTATGAGGTCCCTGCTAATCTGAAAGATCCAGAATCAAAACTTCTCAAGGATTCTTGTGAGGTTTCTCCCACCCTTCTCCACCCCTCTAGTTTCGTTACTTGTAATGCACCCTCAGTAACTAAATCACGTTAAGCTAAAGGTAGTTCTAGTTCTTCCACCAATTTTCTTTAAACTCTCTCAGGCTTAATTTGTTTTAAAAGATAATTAAACCCCCATAAACAATCTTCTGCTACTTGGTTGTTTTTTTTTTCCGTTGGATTGAAGGTCTCAAGCTTTGAACCTAACACCTTCTGAACTTACGAACTACGCAAGGTAACTGCTGGGAAAATAATGGAAATGAGAAGCAATGCAACTCCCTAGAAATTCTGAATTATTCCGACTCCATAAAAATGCAAGATTTAAATAAAAAACACATGTGTAAAATGCTACAGTGAAAGGTTGAAAGATCAAGTGGTCAATAACAAGAATATCTCAAACATTGTTTGCTCTCCTCATAGAAACTGAATCTCTCAGCATGTCATGTCCTCTAGCTGACGCAACCCCGTTCTTAGAGAACACTTTTGGAAAGAAAACATTTAGTTACGAACATGTTCCATGTGACACATGAGTATGTGCACCCCAGGCCTGTTAAAAGTCCCACAGCATCTTCCAACTTTGCAATTTCATGACGATGTCCTCATGTAATTTAAGAAAAATTACCTAATTGAAGCGCAAGGCAGCGAACACAAAGCTAACACTGACAATGTCACAGTGAACCATAATGTACTCGGTGCTGGTGGGGCCGCACCTGGAGCACTGTGCTCGCTTCTGGGCCCCTCACTACAAGGACATGAGATGCTCGAGCGTGGCCAGAGAAGGGCAACCAGGCTGGGGAAGGGTTTGGAAGACAAGTCTGATGAGGGGTGGCTGAGGGAGCTGGGGGTGTTTAGCCTGGAGAAAAGGAGACTGAGGGGAGAGCTCATCGCTCCCTACAGCTACCTAAAAGGGGCTTGTAGTGAGGTGGGGTCAGTCTCTTCTCCCTGGTAGCCAGGGACAGGGCAAGGGGAAGCGGCCTGAAGCTGCGTCAGGGGAAGGTTTGGTTGGGTGTTAGGGAACATTTCTTCACTGAAAGGGCTGTCAGGTGGTGGGCCAGGCTGCCCAGGGAGGGGGTTGGGGCACCATCCCTGGAGGGGTTTAAAAGAAGAGGAGATGCTGTACTTGGTGACATGGTCTGGTGTTGGACTTGGTGGGGCTGGATAGACGGTTGGACTCGATGATCTTGAAGGCCTTTTCTGACTCTAACTGCCCCATGTTTCTATAAATAACTTCTCCTTCCCTTCCCCGGCTCTCTAGCATCCTTTGCAATGAGGTTACTCCTGTTTTCAAAAGCCTCTGGCTATCCCATACTGCCGTCATAAAGCACCGTTCCAGGCACTGTCTCGCCAGCCTTGGACAGCCAGTACAGAAGGAACTGCAGTGCTCTAGCCACAAACAGTTTTTAAAAGGCTTGATACAGCTGCCCAGATTTCTTATCTACCTCTTTGACATATGTCCTGGTTTCAGTCAGGATAGAGTTAATTTCATTTGTAGCAGCTGATGGAATGCTGTATTTGGGAGTTAAAAGAAGAGCAGAAAGAAAAAACAACCAAAACAACCCCCCCCAGCACCATCAGGTCTCAACACAAGGAAACCCAAAGGAGTTGTCATTTCTTCCCTGTGGAATGCTTCACGAGGAGCCAAAGGCTGCATTTCTTTGGGAGTAAAATTTCAAGATCAGCTGGTGCCTGGTGGATCTACTAGATATGACATGCCTACTTCTTCATGACCCCTTCCCTGTAGTGATAAGTTCTATAGGACACTGAAAGCTTTGAAGATCCTACTAAACAGGCTAGAAAAGTCTGTTTACTCCTCACAGGCTAATAGAGAAAGAACAGAACAGAGAAATGCTTGAGAAGCTCCTACAACAGCTAATACACTTTTTCTTTAGGCAACAAGTGTCACAAGGACCTGTCTGGTTCTGAAAGGTGGCTGGAGACTTCCTTGGGAAGCATAAACAGAAATGAAAAATTTCACAGAAGCTTCTGATTCAGACAGACCAGCTCTGACAATGCTGTGCACCTCTGTTTGTTTCTCCTACAATGACAAGCAGTTACAGAAGACATTTCTTGTCCTGCACAATTAAAAGGGCAAAGCTCCTTCAGCACTGAACACGACAGACGAGTTATCAGAGACTGACTGAGATGAAGATGGGCACAACTTGAGGTAAAACTTGAGTTAGACCTATTCCCAAGACCTTTTCCAATTTAGGAGTCCAACAGAGAAACATGGCATTTCTCTAGCCAAATTATCGTAGACGAGCGCAGGACAGCCGCTCATCATGTTAGTGGTTACAGAAAGCAGAGAACACTGTTTGAGTCTCTGAGGGGACTGATTTTGAACATGAGATTAATAAGTCTTGTGGGAAAAGGCATCTCTCCACAACAGGCATGGAGGCTAAAACCAGAACTACACATGCCTTCAAGCTTTAGGACAAATCTCCTCGTTTCCATACAATGCATCCAGAGGTACCTACCGGTAATGGAAGCTCATAGAAATCATACCTGTTAACACACCAAACCCCCATTCCACTGTCAGATACATACAGCTGGTCACTACTATAGGGATATGCTGGACCAGGCAGCACTACTGTCAAGATCCATCCAGTTTATCTCCTTGGAAGCGCAGAGCATGCCCAGTGGAGTGACTTCCCTCTTTTGGGAATGGGGTAGTGTAGAAGAAGGTACCAGTCAGGACCCAGCCAGCCTCAGCCCGTCCTGTGCTGGCAACATCCACCATGTCGAGTCCTGCTTCCCCCTGAACGTTGTTTTGGGTGTTTCAGGGTAAGACCATGCGTCCCACCGACCAGAGGAAAAGAGAAGCCAGGAAGCAAGGCAGGACAACAGACTAGCTCAGCTGTGACCATGCTGTGCAGAAGCCAACTAAAGCTCTCCCTCCTCTTTGTGGACACCAAGGACAAACTCAGGGAAGAAAGAGAATAGCTCTGAAACACCGGAGCGACAGCTTTGGTAAGAATGAGAAAAAACAGAAAACCAAAGACTATAAAAGCTCAGCTCAAAACCCTCCCAAAAGAGGCATCCAAAAAGTGTTGGTCTTGAGTCAAGGATGTGGCTGAGAATTGAGAAGTGGAAGGCTGGTGGTGGGAAGCGGATATGCCGGCTGGGATGCTCGAGAGAAAGGAGAGCACTAGCAGAGGCCAAGGCAAGAGTGCATCTACGGCGAGAGCAGCCTTACACATGGAGAGTGGTTTGGAGAAGAAAACATATTGCTGGGGCTTGTATTAGTCACTCAGGAATGGTAATACAAGCCCCATTCTTCCAGCTATTGCTGTGACTCTTCCCCACAGGAGGTACTCCTTACAGGCTGGGGAAGTCCTAATTCTTTACTTTTATAGACTGAAGAGAACCCAAAGTGATAATGGGAAGAGGCTGACAGGCAGCAGGAATGCTGAACGAGGTGCTCTGAAGATCTTTTCAATACTCCTTATCTCCAAAGTTACATCTGGGTGCTTCAAAAACTCCCCTTAAAACTACTCAAAGGACAACAGCCCTACCTGCACGTTGTAGTAAAAGCTACTCCAGGAGTACTAAAGAGTTCACATGTCCCAAAAATCCAACCAACCAGAAAAATAAAACAAGTCAGGAAAAGAGTAAGGATAAATTCCATGTGTCAATAAAAATGTATCCACCCAATACTGCCACCCCAGACAAGTTAGGGCCACATATATGCCACAGCAGGAGAAACACCTCACCAGAGCGTGCTAAAAATTAGGTTTACTTAGAAGAACCCTAATTTGACCCCAGCAGCTCAGTGTTAATCTGCTTCACAGTACAATTCAAGGCTAGACGGGAGATCATCGGTTCTAGTACGGCTTCGGAGCTACACATCCACGGGAATAACACCAAAACACTCCTTTTCCCTACAGAAAGGTAAAAAGTTGAGTTTTCCAACATAGGATTTACAGAAGTCTCACTTGTGCATTTCTCCTTAGGAAGAGAATTGCTGCTTCAAGATCTATCCTACTGAAGAGCTAATGCTTTTAACCCAAAACATCCGGACTCTGCCCAGAGAACGGCATTCTCCTCAGACCTGGTTCGTCACCATGACAAAATGCTGGAGAGAACCACCAGCAATCACTGCTCCTCTCTCTCACAGATAAAAGACTAAAATTTGCATCTTTAAAGAGCTGAAGTCTGCAGAGAAATTAGAACCGCTGAAGATGAAACGATGCCAGGATCGCTGCAGTACTACATCGTTTCATCTTCAGCAAGCCCCTTTGCCCAGCCAAGCTCCTCTGTGACCATGGGGGGAAAAAACATTTCTGAGGTTTGAACATGCAAAAAGGTGGGAAATGTGAGTGCACGGTGCCCGTGGACTTCCAGGTCAGCGCTCCCGAGGACATCCACCCCTGCAAAGCTGTTATCTTCAGGACCGGTTTGTGTTTACTCTTTAGGGCACCTGCCCCATTCAGATCAAAGGCTGCTCAAAGGTCAGTTAGCGAGAAATCACAGAATCACAGGGGTTGGAAGGGACCTTCAGAGCTCATCAGGTCCAACCCCCTGCCAAAGCAGCTCCCCAGCTCATACTGCACAGGGAGGCATCCAGATGGGGCTGGAATCTCTCCAGAGAAGGAGACTCCATACCCCCCTGGGCAGCCTGTCCCAGGGCTCCCTCACCCTCACTGGGAAGAAGTTCTTCCCTATGTTGGTGTGGAACTTCCTATGCTCCAACTTGCAGCCATTGCCCCTTGTCCTGTCCCCATAGACACTGAAAAGGGGCTGGCCATTTCCCCCTGCATCCCATCCTTCAGATATTGATAAACATTAATAAGGTCTCCCCTTAGTCTTCTTTTCTCCAGGCTGAACACTCACAACTCACTCAGCCTTTCCTCATTCAGCATCTTACCCAGAATCTCACTTCTCAAACCCTGGTTCTGAAGAAACAGCTGTTGATTTATAGTGTGACCATCACTAGAGCACATGAGTGCTCTGCAAAGACCAGCACATTGATGCTAACAATGACTCGAAGACAGGCAGGGATCAGAGCTGCTCTGTGCCAGCCAGCATGCAGCCAAAGCAGAGATTACGGGCACACTATGCACTGGGCAGGGGCTTAATTCCAACACAGTTCACAGAATCCCAGCATCGTGGAATCTCCTGAGCTGGAAGGGATCCATCAGGACCATGAAGTCCAACTCCTGGCTCCACATAGGCCCAGCCCAGTCAGAGATGGTGCTGAGGGCATCGTCCAGACGCTTCTTGCCCTCAGCCCAGCTTGGGGCTGTGAGCCCTTCCCTGGAGAACCTGTACCAGTGACCGACCCCCCTCTCAGCACAGAACCTCTTCCTGACACCCAGTCTAAACCTCCCCTGTCACAGCTTCACACTGTTCCCTGGGGTTCTGTCCCTGGTCCCCAAAGAGAGGAGGGAGATCGGTGCTGCCCCTCGTCAGGAAGCCACAGACCCCTGTGAGGTCTTCCCTCTCCTGGAGCCTTCTCCAGGCTGAAGAACCCCAGGGACTTCAGCCTCTCCTCATAAGCCTTCCCCTCCAGACCCTTCCCCATCCTTACTGTCTTCGTTGATTTTCAGATGAGAAGTTTAAGATGTGTGAGCACACCTCTGCAGCCAGCAGCCCTGCATCCCCACCCTGCCAATGCATGGAGAAGGCGAGCACACAAGCTGCCCAACTGCCAGATCCACTCATCTGGCCACAGCAGAGAGGAGAAAGGCAGTTCCCTGCAACAGCAACCAGCTGCCTTACCCCTAAAGGTCCTTTCCTTGCACCCCTCCTGTGTCCCCTGCTTTCTGCAGCACATGGTGCAGCATGCCGCTGGAGAGCAGCCTCGCTCTTACTCCTCTGTAGTAAGTTTGGAGCCTTCTAAGAGAGACCTTGCTTGATCAAAAAGATGTGGAAAAAAAGAAAAAGCAAGCGAGACTCATGTGGAAATCTCTGCTGTTGCCATGCCCTAGCTTGACTGCACCAGGTGGCACCTTCCATAGTGCTCTTTCCATGCATGCACTGTCTCTCTGGTCCTTGTTTTTGGTTCCCCCCCACCGGGTCTCCCCCAGCAGCCCTGTCCCACTGACTGCATCCCTCTGCACTGTACTTCCCCACCTAGCCACTCACCCTCCTCCTTCATTCAATTCCAAGCTCCTGATCCAAAGCTTCTGGCACCAATGCTTCACAGCCGAGTCACCTACATGATAATTCTTATTGTTTACTGGTTAGGGCCGACCTGTTGGGAAGCAGCTCTGTGGAAAAAGCCCTGGGGTCCTGGTGGACAACAGGCTGACCGTGACCAGTAGTGTGCCCTTGGGCCAAGAAAGCCAAGGGCATCCTGGGGGGTATCAAGAGAAGTGTGGGCAGCAGGTCCAGGGAGGTTCTCCTGCCCCTCTGCTCTGCCCTGGGGAGGCTTCATCTGGAATACTGTGTGGAGTGCTGGGCTCCCCAGGTCAGTAAGGACAGGGAGCTACAGAAGACGGGACAAAAATGGGTTATGGAGATGCTGAGGAGCCCAGAACATCTCTCTGATGCAGAGCGGCTGAGGGACTCAGGGGTGGTCAGCCCAGGGAAGAGAAGGCTGAGGAGGGATCATCTCAATGCTGATAAATCCTTGAGGGGTGGGCTCAGGAGGACGGGTCAGTCTGTGCTCAGGGGTGCCCAGGGACAGGACAAGGGGCCGTGGGCACAAACTGGAGCAGAGGAAGTTCCACCTAACCCTGAGGAGGAACTTCTTTGCTGGGAGGGTGGCAGAGCCCTGGGCCAGGCTGCCCAAAGAGGTTGGGGAGTCTCCATCTCTGGAGACATTCAAACCCCATGATCCTGGGTGCTGCCCTGTGCAGCCTGCTCGAGGGGACCCTGCTCTGGGGAGGATATGGGACTGGGTGATCTCCTAGGGTCCCTCCAACCCTGATCAGTCTGTGAGTCTGTGATTTTAAATCAGGAGCAAAACAATGTATTTTTCCTTAGCTGCCTCCTTGGAAACAGCAAGACTTGTTTTGGCTGCAATCTCCTCAAAAATTTCATCTGATGTAGACACCTAACAGGGAAGTTCTAAGGCCAAAACTCTTAAAAGTTAGGAAAAATCAAAAGGAATTGAAACCAGCCTTGTATTGTCTACAGGAAATCCAGCCCAACCTTAACAGGCAGCCCCAGCAGTTCTGCTGGGAATTAAAAGGCAGCAATCATCTATGACAGTATTTGCAGTTGTGTCCTTACTCTCCTACACACGAGGGTCTTAAAAATATCCACACATCTGGGAAAAGTCTTTTTCCATGTCAGCACTTGGATGCTATCCCACGGGATAAATTTGCCACACGCAGACAACGCTAGGACTGAGAGGATTTGACCTCATTCCTTCTATAAATCAAACACAGGGCAATCGCCCCTCTGCAATCAGTTTAATTCCTTCCCACCCGGCTCATGGATGTGATGATAGAGCCCAGGTCTAACAAAGCTGAGATTCAGAGGGCTGTGGCTGGGCTCGCCCAGCTCCGGTCGCACACACTCTCCTGCTCCTGGGAGGTCCAAGTGAAAGTCTGAATGAGTTCAGCGGGTACGTCACGGCCAAGTCTTTGGACGCTCACAAGCACTGGCAATGGAAAAGCCTTAAAAACCCTCCCCTCAAACAAACCAACCGCTGAGATGACGTTTATTTCTGAACAAAGAAACCCTACCTAGTGCCCCATGTCCCATTATCCTGCTCACAAAGCGTGTTTGGAGCAGGGATGGGGGGTAAGGGAAGTTTCGATGGCGGCAGCAGCTCCCCCCACCCCGGTGTGCAGGGCTGAATGAGGTCCAGGGCTGGCACACACGTTGAGTGGTGGCAGCTCTCCAGAAGTACATGATTGACGTCAGTAACTTGTGTAACCATCCTGCCTCAGCTCCAGTCTATAAACAAAGTTTGGGGGGGCTGTGTGGTGGTTTGTTGGGGTGTTTTCTGTGGCCTTTTTTTTTTTTTTTAACTCCAGCTTTGGGTAGTTGTATTATCTCATGGGACTGGAACAGTGAAAGTATTTGGAGAAACTTCGCCCCCAAATTAAAATACAGTGACCTGAAAGGTTTGCCTGCCATCAAACCTGTCCTCCTGAGCCCAAAGCCTCCTCCCAGACCTGCCTGTCACTTAAAGCAAGCCACTGCTGGATAGAGAGCACAGAGTGGTGTCAGACACGAAAAAATCACATGGCTTAGGCTCGATTTCCCTCAGAGCTTTTTTTACATCGTGAGTGTAGCACACTGCCTTCTGAAACCCTGGGAGAAAAGCTCAGGTCTTCAGGGCAAAATGTCCCTGCTCCATCCAGCCATGGCGTAAGGTGGCTGTTTTCTGCCTTAGGCTGAGGTATGAGTGGTGCAGACAATTTGAGGAAAGAAATTCCCTGCAGTGGGTTATTCTCAGAGGTCACACAATCACAGGGGTTGGAAGGGACCTCCCGAGATCATCAGGTCCAACCCCCTGCCAAAGCAGCTCCCCAGCTCATATTGCACAGGTTGGTGTCCAGACGGGGCTGGAATCTCTCCAGAGAAGGAGACTCCACACCCCCTGGGCAGCCTGTCCCAGGGCTCCCTCACCCTCACTGGGGAAAAGTTCTTCCCCAGGTTGGTGTGGAACTTCCTATGCTCCAACTTGCAGCCATTGCCCCTTGTCCTGTCTCCACAGACACTGAAAAGGGGCTGGCCATTTCCCCCTGCATCCCATCCTTCAGATATTGATAAACATTAATAAGGTCCCCCCTTAGTCTTCCTTTCTCTAGGCTGAACAATCCCAGCTCACTCAGCCTTTCCTCACAGGGGAGATGCTCCAGGCCTCCTCTGGACTCTCTCCAGGAGATCCCTGTCTGTCTGATCCCAGGGAGCCCAGCACTGGACACAACACTCCAGGTGGGGCCTGACCAGGGCAGAGTAGAGAGGGTGGATAACATCCTGTGACCTGCTGGCCATACTCCTCTTGATGCATCCCAGATCAGTTTGGCTACACAGCAATTGTGAGATCTGGTGAAGGGAGCCCTGCAGCATTCACCTGATGTTCTCAGAGCAGTTTATGGAAATCAATGCATTAAACGCAGCGCTCGCTTTCTTCAAAGCAGTTTTTGAGTCGTGTCTAATTAACCTTCCAAACCACCAAGGCAGCATGCACAGCATTACCACCCCCATTTTCAGAAGAGGAAATGGACAGGGCGCTCTAATGCTCTGCACAGGGCCATAGTTAAGAGAGGCTGGTCTGGAGATGGGAACAGCTTCCCTCTTTCCAAAGGTAATTCCAGGGAAAAGTGCTTGGGGTAATGTGAATACCATTGCTTTAATTATTTTCTGGTCACGTCTGAAATCAGATTCTTTCCTGCTTTAATTGCGACGTGCTTGCTTTACACATGAGAACAGGAGCTGCACGCTCAGAGTGAAAGGGATGTCCACCTCAAAAAAGTGTTCAGTGTGTTTATGGTCTTTATGTGCTTCCCCTTTCTGCAAAGGGAGGTGGTTGAGTCACCTTCCCTGGATCTGTTTAAAAAAAGGGTAGATGAGGAACTTAGGGATATGGTTTAGCTTAGGATGGGAATGGTTGGACTTGATGATCTTAAAGGTCTTTCCCAACCTTGTGATTCTGTGTGATTCTGTCTGAAAGGGTTTGCATCAGCTGTGAAATTCACAGGATCTGGCTAGTTAGCATGAATAAAGCTGGTCTGACGAACAGCACTGATGTGCACAAAGGTGAGCTAAGTTAGGTAAACTGTAGAGCTTAGCGATCTTCCCCGCACAAAGCAACTGTACTTCACATGACCATGGGAAATTTTAATTCCAGTTTTTATTAACTTCATAAGAAATCTATGAGATCTCTGAGCCATTTCAACAACTTGCATAGGACAATGTTGTTGAAATCCCTCACTTTTTATTTTTCCTCAAATCCATACTGGGGCTCCTTCTCCCCTTCAAGCTGACTACACACACAATCAGCATTTTCCTCACATTCCCTGACAGCACTTGACATTATCTGCTACAAAACTGACACCCGCTCCTGAGGCAGATGAACGGCAGCAATGCCAGCTTCAATACAGTATTCCTGGAAAGCCACAACCCTGAACCGTTCTGCCTTTCTGCAGTCTGCACCACAGGTAAATTGAGCCTGGGGATGGATGTCCATCCACATCCTTCTTGATGTGACTTCAGAAAATCATGAAAAAGAGGTTCAAGGACGCTGGCCAACTGGTTACTGAGGTCAAAACCATGTACAAGAAACTCAGAACTAGCGTTGCCTGAAGTCGATGTCAATGCTGAGTGAGGAAGAAAGACCTTAAAAGCATCACGCCTACCTTGTTGATGTGCAGTTGCTGTTGCTGGAATTGCTGTTTGTGTTTCTCCAAGAACTGCTGGTGCTGCTGCTGGATCACTAACTGCTGGAGGGCCTGGGCGTTCTGGGGAAGGGGCGCAGACTGCGTACGCCCCAGTGGGCGATGCTGCCGGAGTTTGTGTATTGAAGGGGAGACCCGTTCTCCACCAACCAGGGACTGTGCATGGAGAGGCAGTCCTGAAAGATACCAGTCTGAAGATAATATGGAGGGAAAAAAACAGCAGAGAAGAAAAAAAGGAAGAAGAAAGGAAGGGAGAAAACAGCTGTTGAGTAATGCTGATGGTGACAATTATATATAACGTTAAAACCAGCCACCTCGCCATTTACAGCTGAAGCATCCTTAAAAGAGAGCAGAGAACCATTAGTTAACACTGGATGGAGTAACCCTTTCCTTTCTTTTGAATTCTTTGATTGATTAGCAAAAGAACCCAGGCAACCATTTAGTTTCTCAAAATCAGCAATACCTTACAGACCCTTCCATTGCTCGGGGTGGGGGGATGACAGGAACTAAGATCCCAGCGGCGAGAAGTTCAAAGTTCTTACAACTTGTCTTGGCAAACCCAGGCTTGTCTCTAGTAAAGGACCAACCCAAGCTGCTACCCTGCAGCATCCAGCTGTTGCACCTCCCTGTGGGGCTCACAGAAAAATCACAGAATCACAGGGGTTGGAAGGGACTTCGAGACATCATCACGTCCAGCCCCCCAACCACAGCAGGCTCCCTAGCTCATGTTGCACAGATAGGCATCCAGATGGGTCTTGAATGTCTCCAGAGATGGAGACTCCACAACCTCCCTGGGCAGCCTGTCCCAGGGCTCCCTCACCCTCACTGGGGAAAAGTTCTTCCCCAGGTTGGTGTGGAACTTCCTGTGCTCTAACTTGCAGCCATTGCCCCTTGTCCTGTCTCCACAGACACTGAAAAGGGGCTGGCCATTTCCCCCTGCATCCCATCCTTCAGATATTGATAAACATTAATCAGGTCCCCCCTTAGTCTTCTTCTCTCCAGGCTGAACAGCCCCAGCTCCCTCAGCCTTTCCTCACAGGGGAGATGCTCCAGGCCCTTCAGCATCTCCATAGCCTCCTCTGGACTCTCTCCAGGAGATCCCTGTCTGTTTGATCCCAGGGAGCCCAGAACTGGACACAACACTCCAGGGGAGGCATGACCAGGGCAGAGCAGAGGAGGAGGATCCCCTCCTGGGACCTGCTGCCCACACTCCTCCTGATGCCCCCCAGGATCCCATTGTCTCTCTCAGCCCCCAGGCACACTGCTGGCTCATGGCCAACCTGTCATCAACCAGGACCCCCAGGTCCTTCTCCACTGAGCTCCTCTCCAGCAGGTCATCCCTCAGCCTGTACTGATACAAACGGTTGTTCCTTCCCAGGTGAAGACTCTCAACTTGCTTTTACTGAACCTCATTTGGTTTCTTACTGCCCAGCTCTCCAGCCTGCCCAGGTCTCGCTGAATGGCAGCACAGTGTCTATGCTGAAGCCAGACGGAGGATGACGAAGCTGCTTCTTACTCTAGAGCACGTAGGGAAGCACGGCTACCCGTGGCTGTGCTACACCCACCCCACAGCAATGACTAGGGGAGAAAACTTCCACGTGATAAAGCCCTGAGCAGATTTGTAATTGACAAAGGCACTCCCTCGAAGCGGCTCAGGAATACGGGAGCCACCAGGCTTCGGTATTTCTGTAGAAAGAAGGGAAGTTAGACACCAAGATGACAGGAACTGTTTCTGGCACTGCCCTGCATATACATGCTAGTAACTTAATGCAAACACAAGGTTATTTGGGGATAACCTGCATTACTCACATGCCCTGGGTATTTTCAGTGTCTCTGATGACTACCCTGTGAAACACCCAGCTGAGCTCCTGTCAGGGCATGTCTTTAGGCAGCGTTTTGTCTTTTTAGCTGTTCTTGAGGTAAGCCATCTCTTGCTCTGCTCTCTGGAAACATACCTTCACATACTTCTTAGAAAGCTGGGACACGAAGGCAAGCCCAACACTGAGGGAGCCGAGGATAAGCCTGAGCTTCTGCGCCTTAGGCCTCGGGACGGATTGGTGTCACTGAGGTCTTCCTAATGTAGATAAGGATGCCCACACTTGATCTGTTTTTCCCACTGCTCCATGGAACTGCCCTACATGGAAGAATCTGACTCATTTAAGAGCTTCACATCTTGGGGAAAGACGTTCTCCCACCCTTGGCTTTTCTGAAAAGCAGCGTGTAAAGCAGCAGTGTTATTTTTGAAATGCACGTGTACAGATACACAGGTCTCTGTGTGCACGAATACAGGAATAATTTGGAAAGATGTAGTCCGTCTCCTTTATCATAGAATCATAGAATGGTCTGGGTTGGAAGAAACCCCAAGGATCACAGAGCTCCAACCCCCTGCCACAGGCAGGGACACCAACCTCCAGGCCTGGAGCTACACAAGGTTGCCCAGGGCCCCAGCCAACCTGGCCTTCAACACCCCCAGGGACAGGGCACCCACCCCCTCTCTGGGCAGCCTGTTCCAGCCCCTCACCACTCTCTCTGCAAAGAACTTACCCCTAATATCCAATTTAAACCTTCCTTCCTTTAGCTTTAATCCATCTCCCTTGTCCTGCCAGTCTCTGCCCTTGAACAAGCTGATTCCCCTCCTGTGTCTCTGCTCCCTTCAGGGACTGGCAGGCTGCAATGAGGTCCCCCCGCAGCCTTCTCTTCTCCAGGCTGAACCAGCCCAGCTCCCTCAGCCTCTCTTCGTAGGGGAGGTGCTCCAGCACTATGATCATTTCCATGGCCTCCTCTGACCCCTCTCCAACAGTTCTACATCTTTCTGGTATTGGGGCCCCAGCTCTGGACACAGGACTCCAGCTGGGGCCTCATGAGGCCACCCGACTCAGTTCCTTTTCCCAAAAGTTCCTGTTAGATGGAAGAGGAAGGGATTCCATACAGTTTGCGCAGGACACCTTGGCAGACCACCTTCCTCCAAGGTCCCCTCCTTAAACGCTTTCAGGGGTGATGCCTTGATTCCTACTCTGACCATATGTGTTGACATAAAGAGTATCATCTAGAGAAACCTGAGAGGAACAGCAGATCTAAGGGATTCTGCTCTAGTTTCTCCAACCCTCCACGTCTACCTTCCTGCACAGAAAGAGCATGCCATCGTGCTGGATCATTTTGTACCCATCAGGAGACTACCTCCACAGTTGAAGGCTATCATCAGAATGCTTAACAACTCCACTTTGCTTCCAAGAAAGTTAGAAATACTAACTGTAGCTTGGCAGTCAGTCCACTTAGGGCTTTTGAGACCATGTGTTAGCTTGCTCTCTTTCAGTTGCTGCATCTGGAATGTGTGTTTCTTCCTGTTGTTCTGCTGTATATTGAATACTTCTCCTAAGTGATGGTTTGTAACATGTTGTACTCGTGCTGAAAACACCACACGTAGCAGGTGGAGTAGAAGGAATACACTTGGAATCAAACACAGTATGCTGTAAACTGGGGGAAGCTTTGAGAGAGGTCGAACGGGAAACAGAACAGCACTTCTTCCCATGTGTGCGTTAAAGCAAACACCAGAACAAACAGGGAAGAAAGCATTGGTGACGGGATAAGAGGAGAGGTCTTCCCTGACAGCTCTTCATCAACAGACCTTGGACAAAGGACAACCGGTAGAGAGCTGTGTCATGGCTCTGGGCCACCCTATCATGGCTCTGAGCAATCTTGTCAGGAGGAGGAAACAGAAAAGGACATGAAGGTTCAACTCTCATGGCTCAGCATGCTGGCTGAACACCATGCTTCTGTGCTTCAGCTTCCCCGTACATCCACACTCATAAGCTTATCACAGCCCCACGTGTATTCCTGGGATGTGAACGTAAAGCCAGATACAAGCCAAACCAGAGAGCAGGGCTGTAACGCTCAGCGATCGACACCTCTCAAGAGTTTCCATGAGAAATGGAAGCAAAGAAAGAAATATCAGCATGTCTACTGCTTGAGCAGAACATCCTTTGCCCCAGCATTACAGCCCATGGAACAGAACTGCATCCCACTGGGGACTGCTGCTTTGAATCCACTCTATTTATAGAACTACGTCTTCCCACAGGTACTTAATTCTGAAAATACGACACAGGGAGTGATTCAAAGCAATTAGCATCCTGCAAATGTAACATACACAAACAAATACAATCTGTTTGAATGCAGCTGATTTTGCCATGCTCTTGCCATTTATAATAATGATGAAAAGCAAGGATTTTAATCTGGGATTCTGTAAATGCTTGCATGCCACATGCAGCATAGAAAGCAACCACGGTAAACAGGAAGGGTAATCAGAAGACACAATGCTTCTGTCTCCGCATTAAAGCAGTTAGAACCCTAACTACACAGTTTGAAATCATGACGTACAAACTTATGCCTTACTTATGGAAGTAAAATGCTATTCATTTTCATTTTGCCAAAATAACAAGACAGCCTCCCCCTGCCTCTGGATGAGGCAGGCAAACATCATCACTATCTAACCACATTGATTTTGCAAACATCGCCACTATCTAACCCATCAACGAGCACATCCTGAAGGCTGCACATTGCACCTACACAGAATGTATAGCTGATGCTGCCTCAAGAGACGGGCTTTACAAAAAACCCAACAGATGGGACTTGCTCTCTTTCCCCAGCTGGGACCGAGTTTTGCACGTGGTCCATGGAGCGCTCACCTGTGACCAAGGGAGTCTGTGCAGTCGGTTGTTCCAGTAAGACCATGTGTTGCAGAAGAGGGTTATGTGCAGTTCCCCCATCTCTTTCCAACGTTGTAGTGCTCAGGTAGGGAGTGAGGTGAGTGCCGGGGAATAACGAGATCCGTTGCTGTAGGGCTGGGATGGTAAGTCTCTCCGCGTCTTGCTGTGCTGACCCTCCCTGCGAACACACAATTGATGGCACAGCGGGTTAAGGGGTAAAATGGCGTGAGGGAGGTTTTAAAGGCTATGTCCCACATCACTTACACTGGAAGGGCCAGTTGCGGGAAGTCCTAGAGTGATGTTGGGCAAAGAAGGAGACGTGTAGAGCGGAAGCTGCGTCACCGAGCCTTCGCGATTCACAAGTCTGTGAGCCAGGCTGGTCTGCAAACAAAATCGAGAACATTATCCTGGTGAGAGAGCATCCATGGGTCAGTCAGAGGGCACAGCACACTTGCTATGAGAACGTGTTAGAATTGTACAGAGCACATAACTTCACTGCTGGCACTGGAACCGCTAAACGGGCGAGCTAAGCTGTGCTTCACACCCAGCTGATACAGGCACAGGCTAAGTTCATGCCCAAAACACCGCCGCTGCGGCCACGAGACCAGCACAACCCACACAGGGATGACCTTGCTCTGCAACTGCCACCAACACCGCTGCCCTCAGCAACTTTATTGGACCTTTCTCAGAAACTCAAGATAGCCCTGAGCCCTCGCCGGCATTCTGCTCAGTCTTCACGCTGCGCCACCACAAGAAATATCTGCAAAGAGATGGAATAGCTTATTTGTCCTCCCCAAGTATTTGCCCCCTAAAAGCTAAAACAGATTACCTGAAAAAAAAAAGAAAAAAAAAAAAAAAGGCATTACAATGGCTGTTGTTCTCTTTAGCAAATCACAGATAATTTACGCTATTTACTGGTGCGGTTTAGCTTAAATCAGGCTTCAAAATTTCATCAAAAAGCCTTAAGGTTGCACTTATGTACCTATTGCTTGATTTTCTGGGTGAAACACAAGAGTTACTGAATTATCTGACGGCCATTTAAAACAGGAACGCTCAAGTAAAGATCCCTTTAATTTCCACCCTGGATTGAGTCGAAAGATGCGCTACAAAAAGCCATTATAAAAATTACAATAAACTGCCTGATTTTCCTGTTAGGAAACAAGTGTTCTGATCGCCCTGAATTCTCTGCCGGTGATTTTCCAACTTCAACAAAATAAAGAGTTGAGATTTCAAAAAGACTTTCAAGAGAATTTCTACTGTTTAACTCGGATGTCGTTGTGAAGAAAGGAGTTGTGATTATCTTAATATTATACTCTGGAACAATCTATAGCAGCTTAACAGAGGTTTGAGGGATGGCTTTATGCGTTTTAGGCTTAAATTCATAGTGAATCGATGCGACTTTGTGGGTGATGGCCTCAGGCACAGTGCTGTGCTGGCTCTGGATAATAAAAAATTAATTTTTTCTCTCAAAGACTAGGGTGAAACTTAAAAAAAACAACCCTGTGGCATCATAATGGGGGAAAAAACCCCCAGATGCCAAGAACTACTGCTGAAACCCAAGTATTTTCTATAAAATAATCTTCAGAAGCATCCCCGCCTCCTTGATTAGTTGAAACTGAACTGGATGCGCGAGTGTGGTGCTTTCTGTACAAGGAGGAAACCGCCACCCCGCAGCTGTGTCTCGATTTTACTGGAGCCACCACCTGGCTTTCATACAATCTTCTGCAAAACTTCATCTACAGTAATGATTTTCCTCTTTCTCTCTGCCTCATGTCCTCACGATCATCGTTCCAGCTTCCTGAAAACATACTGCCCAGCTGGTTGGAAAGATCCGGGCTAGGTACTGTCTGCCCTGAAGAGAGGAATTCAGCGGGAGCATTTGGGGGTTGGACCTGATGATCTCTCGAGGTCCCTTCCAACCCCTATGATCCTGTGATTCTGCTGTGGCGTGGTACCCGGTACGGATGTGCGATTGTATATACCCCCACACTGCCTCGGAGTCCTTATGAGCACTACCAGTAATTTGGCTTTAATTTAAATTACATAATGATAGCGCTCCATGTTGAGAGCAAGGTAGTTATTGTCAGCAGAGTAATGAAATATTTTACTGATACCGCAAATGAAACAAAACTACATCCATTTTCTCTGTGAACAATCAATGCTTCCTAGTTGTGCCTCAAACTATCTCCTGGGGATTTGTTTTAAAAACAGCGCAGAGAAAAACAGAGCAGCTCGATGCTACCGGCATATGGTATTTAGCAGCATTATCATCACTTTAAATACACAGATCCCATCGCCGCCTTGTACACAAACAGCTCTTTGAATTGCACAGAAGAGAGAGATTCAGCACGTACAATTGTCAGCTGTAGTTAAGGACTTTTTATAGGTTTGTACCCACTGCAGCGGCAATGAGTATTGTCTGCCTGTGGTGGTCTGACCCTGGCTGGAGGGCAGACCCCCACCAAAGCCGCTCTGACACTGCCCTGTTCAGCTGGACAGGGGAGAAAATACCTATTGAGAGGCTGAGGAGTGGAGATAAGGGCAGGGAGAGACCATCCCCCAGTCAGTGTCACAGGCAGGACAGACCCTTGCACGGAATAAAGGACAGGAACTCTCTAACTGGTGGCCCTGCCCTGCACCCCCAGTGACACCAGAGTCAGATGAGAGGTAAAATCAGATCTTAAAACACCCCCCACACACATTTCCCTTCTTCCTAGGCCCGACTTCCAGCCATTGTGGCACAGGGAGGGGCAGGGACTAAGGGAATGGGGGTTTGGGTCAGTTCCTCACAAGATGTTCTCCTCCTTAGCCAGGATGGGGGGCACCGTGGGGTCCCACCCACAGCAGACAGTCCTCCAGGATCTTCTCCAGCGTGAGTCCTTTCCTATGGGGCATCAGCTCTTCCCCAGCTGCCCCAGCCTGGGTCACTGCTATGGGGGCAGTCATCAGTCACAGAATGTCTCTCAGTCCCAGACTGCTCCAGCCTGGTCCCTCATGGGGGTCACAAGTCCCCCCAGCAAACCTGTTCCTGCATGGCTTTCATCTCTCCATGGGCTGCAGGTCCTGCCAGGAGCTTGGCTGTAACATGGGTCACAGCATCTCCTGTCTGTCTCCCCTGCTCCAGCGTGGGGCCTCCCCACGGGCTGCAGGTGGGGTCTGGGCCTTTTCCATGGGCTGTGGGGGGACACCCGCTCCACCATGGATTTCTCCAGGGGCTGCAGGGGCATCTTTCTCTCCAGCACCTGGGGCACCTTCTTCCCCTTCCCTGGCCTTGGTGCCTGCACAGCTCCTCACACATTCTCACTCCCTTCTTTGGGGGCACAAAACGGCTGCTACCAGATTTTTTTCTCCTAAATATGATTCCCAGAGGTGCTGTGACCATCTCTGATGGGCTTGGCCTTGGTCAGCAGTGACTCCGGCCTTGAGCCAGCTGGTGTTTGCTCTGTGGGGCCTACAGAGAGCTTCTGGCTGCTTCCTGCAGCAGCCACCCCTGCAGCCCCCCTTCTCCACCAGAACACAGCCACATAAAACCACAACACCACTTTTGCGAGATGGAAAAACCTTCAGATTTAAGAAGAATATTTAAGAGTAGGCTGTTGTACGAGGAGGCAGAGACCTGCAGCCTTTCCACATTGCAGGCAAGCGTCGAAACTCAACTGAGGAACTTGGATATCATCATCCAACCTATCTGAAATGGTGACCCAGCAAACTAAGAGACACAGTTCCGATTTAAAATAAAACAGGAAGGTGAGCATGAAGCATGCACAGGTTGGCAACATTAATATTTTTCTTTTCCAGAAACATTTCAATATTTTCAAATATTTAAACATGGGAACATGAGCAAGCCCGGTCACCCAGTACCACAGACATCTCCAACACTTGGACTACCAGGTAATACTACCCATACTGAAGAAGGTTTTAAAGAAACCAAAACCCTGCCTTGCCCAATTATTTTTTCCCAAATGAACTTACAGAGGCAAATGGATCATCCAGGATGCAGCACAGTGCTGGTTTTTCCCCAAACCCAACAAATGCAGAGGCCTAGGACGTTTAGCTAAGCTAAATACCAGGGAGAGAACAGGCTGTGAGACAGGTTATTGATGTCCTGTTTGCCATCACACAAAGACTCGTTTTTCACGCTGTTTGGTGGTGACGGCGACGTACACTTCATGTAGTTCCGGGCAGTTTTACAGTTGGAACTGCACAATTTTTCCTATTTTCCAAAAAATTATAAACAGGCAATAAAAAAAAACCCCTCTCTAGATGTTATTTTCAGGGAAAGTAACCTCAATTTTTCCCTCCTTTTGGCATAGGTTGTTTAGAGATGGTGCAGCAAATGTCATTCCTCTTGAAATTCTAGATGAAGACAGATGCCTCTTTCCTCACATGCAACTGCATCTGCTGGAGAGGAGCTCTGTGGAGAAGGACCTGGGGGTCCTGGTAGATAACAGGTTGGCCATGAGCCAGCAGTGTGTCCTGGGGGCTAAGAGAGCCCATGGGATCCTGGGGGGCATCAAGAGGAGTGTGGCCAGCAGGTCACAGGAGGTGATCCTCCCCCTCTGCTCTGCCCTGCTCAGGCCCCACCTGGAGTATTATGTCCAGTTCTGGGCTCCCTGGGATCAAACAGACAGGGATCTCCTGGAGAGAGTCCAGAGGAGGCTCCAGAGAAGATGATTAAGGGCCTGGAGCATCTCCCCTGTGAGGAAAGGCTGAGGGAGCTGGGGCTGTTCAGCCTGGAGAAAAGAAGACTAAGGGGGGACCTTATTAATGTTTATCAGCATCTGAAGGATGGGATGCAGGGGGAAATGGCCAGCCCCTTTTCAGTGTCTGTGGAGACAGGACAAGGGGCAATGGCTGCAAGTTGGAGCATAGGAAGTTCCACACCAACCTGGGGAAGAACTTTTCCCCCGTGAGGGTGAGGGAGCCCTGGGACAAGCTGCCCAGGGAGGTTGTGGAGACTCCATCTCTGAAGACAATCAAGACCCATCTGGATGCCTATCTGTGCAATATGAGCTGGGGAGCTGCTTTGGCAGGGAGGTTGGACCCGATGATGTCTCGAGGTCCCTTCCAACCTCTGTGATTCTGTGATTCTGTGTCCTCTGAGAATAACCCACCGCAGTACAGCCGCCAAAACAAGTCCCAAGGAGAGACTTTGGCTGTCCAGGGAATTTCTTTCCCCAAATTGTCTGCACCACTCATGCCTCAGCCTAAGGCAGAAAACAGTCGCTTTAGGAGCAGTTGATGAAAAGAGTTTTTCTCATCGTCTATCCCCATTTTATTAAGTATTGGTGATCTAGTCACGGATAATTAGATCAAATTATTTACCTGAAAAATAAAATGGCTAAGGAGAATACCACAGCTCCCATGGCAAGACACTTCTAATCCCAGGTCTGCTCCAAACTACTACAGGGGCGGTGTGCATCTCAAAAGCCATGTCTGTCTGGAGCAGCTTCAGCTCAATGCCAAGGGAAGACCCCACCTTACGCCATCTGAATGTCTGCAGTAATTGTCCTAATCTCGAAGGTCTGCAGTAGACCAGAGGGGGTGTCCATGCATGTGGGGTAATTTGACAGAGGACAGGGCGGAGCGGAAGGCATATTGCCTAGATTGAGTGCTGTCACATTACATTAGAAATAAAAATGAAGTAGAAATCTGTCCAGAGCTAGAAAGCAATAAAGGCTCATGTTTCACAGAATCACAGAATTGTTGGGGTTGGAAGGGACCTCAAGAGATCATCAAGCCCAACCCCCATATGATATAAGAAGCCCTTTTCAGCTATAAATGACAACTTGAGGAGAACAAGCCCAGGCCTTTTTTTACAGTCCTGATGTCCAGATGGACACTACACTCCTGGGCAGAGCAGCTAACGGCAACCTGGATCAAAAGAAATGCAACTATGCTGGTTTGCTACACATAAGGCTTATGGTGGGAGCCAAGTAACATGGCCCCCACCTCAATATCTGCCTCTAGAAAGAGGTGGGCTCATAACCCTGAGCATGGGAGCTTTCGAGTTGAATACAACCCCAGTTTGCCCAGCCCAATGCCCTGCCCTTGGCATCCAAAGCAGAAGCCTCAAGTGATGGTGAGAGGCAGCAACATGGCATCGGCCCTCAAGGTTTCAAATCCCTGAGTGGGGAGGAAAAGGTTAAATCTGTTCCCTTTAGTACGGTCCTGGTTTGGTCACATTTACACCCAGCTACTGCACACGATAAATTCACCCTACACATGAGAACAGATCTCCCAAATTTTAAAGTACTTGCATCTGACCAGGAAACTCTCTTCAGGCTTTACCTCACTATATCGCTTTACTTCCTGTTACTCTCTCCTCACAACAAAAGCACCACAAGTTCCCACAGGCAGTCTGTGAGCTGGCTCAAACCAGATTCAATAAACAGATAACGCACCCTGCCAGCCCAGGCCGAGGAGGTAATTCCCAAACTCTGCTCCAAGTCACGATCTGGGCTTTTGTTCTGGGGGGTTTGTTTTTTTTTTTTTTTAGCGTGGTGTGCCTCGGTTTCTATGTCTGAATTTCTAAAACTCTGCAAAACCTGCTTAGACAGCCAAGTGTTAAAAAACAGAGGGAGGAAGGGCTCTGTACCTCTGCTTGAATACTTGTGACCGATCCCGCAATTCCGTTCTCGGCGCTTATGTTATTGGAGCTGTTGTTTGGAGAGCTGGGACCAGATCCAGGAGCGCTGTTGCATGCAGAGTCTAAAAAAAACCAAAACCAAATATCCAAACCAAATTTTTAGCATTACAAACAATCTCCTTGATGGTATTTAGACAGATAACAACCCCTTGAGTTTTGTTTTGGAGGAAAGCGATCTTCCTCCTCCTCCCCAGCCCCCCTCCACACCTCGTCTTCCCCTCTAAATCTTCTCAGGGCTCTTAAAACACTGACAAACACTTTCAAATGGTTTGTCCAAGAACCTACTTACCATATTTATGTCTTCTCCTCAGGGGGAATTTCACTTATGGTATATTAATAACTCTACATGTGATTGGAAGATAATAAAAAACACGGGAGGCTCAGAGAGGCCAAACTGGAGGGTGTCAGATTGTCCTGCTTTATTTCTCTAGAAGTGGTTTGCTCCCTCTCTTCAGCCCATAACCCTGAGATCTGAGGCCCACAAAATAAGAAAGATGTAGAACTGTTGGAGAGGGTTCAGAGAAGGCCATATGGATGATTAGAGGGCTGGAGCACCTCCTCTGCAAAGAGAGGCTGAGGGAGCTGGGCTGGGTCAGCCTGGAGAAGAGAAGGCTGTGGGGGGACCTCATTGCAGCCTGCCAGTCCCTGAAGGGAGCAGAGACACAGGAGGGGAATCAGCTTGTTAAAAGGGCAGAAAATGGCAGGACAAGGGGGATGGAGTGAAGCTGGAGGAAGGAAGGTTTAAATTGGATATTAGGGGGAAGTTCTTTGCAGAGAGAGTGGTGAGGGGCTGGAACAGGCTGCCCAGAGAGGGGGTGGGTGCCCCATCCCTGGGGGTGTTCGAGGCCAGGTTGGCTGGGGCCCTGGGCAACCTTGTGTAGCTCCAGGCCTGGAGGTTGGTGGCCCTGCCTGTGGCAGGGGGTTGGAACTGTATGATCCTTGGGGTCCGTTCCAACCCAGACCAGGCTGTGATTCTATGACACCCTCTCACCATGTACTGCATCAGATTTCACTCGGGGACAACCCAGGAACCACATCCACGTTGACATTTCCCCATGCGGGCTTCTGGTGTGTCTGGATTTACAGGCAATACACAGCCCAGCCCTCTTGCTGGTTGTGAATGAGAGCTGACCTCTGCTTTCAGAAAGAAACAATGGGATTTTTCTTGATGTAGGAACATCTGATACCTCTGTCCCCATCACTCAAAAAGTGCCCACACCATGCTGGGTCCTCGGAGGAATGTGCCCTGCCTTGGGCTGCCCTTCACACAGCACAACAGCTCCCAAAATCTGCCTGGAGACTGACTCACAACGATGATGATTTTGCCAGGATAGCAAATTCAATCATCTGAAGAGATCTGAGAGCTGCCTGAGTGATGTGGGGCTGGGTGGACAGTTGGCTGTGGTCATGGCTGAGTACATCTCACCAAAATCACAGAAACCTCCACAGGGTAAATCTGTTTCAAATCACTGCCTTGTTTTGGGCTGGGGTTTTTTGTTGGTAAGTGTTCTCCACTCAGGGAGTAAAACCCTTTCCCACTGGAAAGACCCAAGGGAGAGGTAATTCCCCAGAATAATTCTGTTCTCACCTGAATGCTCAGAAAGTCCCTGAGCATCGTATATTTTATCAATAGAACCCCCATGAATTTGCTAACCAGAACTGTGGAGATGACCAGCTGGAAATCAAAGTCTCTCCATTAATGACACAGAACTAATAACAACCAGAAACTGCATGAAAACACACCAGCAGTGAAACTTCCCTCACCTGCTGCATGGCACAGCCCCCAGAGTTTCTCCTGTTATTTTGGAAAATAAACAACGTTAAAACTTTCTTTTTCCTGAACTTTCCTTTTCCCCCAGCACAGGGTTTGTCCAGCACCAGGAGAATCTCCCAGCTGCTGGTACAGTTCAGGCTGCAGGAGTCTCTTATACATCCTGGAGGATGCCCCAGAAGAAGTAAAAGCCAATTGTTAACATTTGGGAGATTTGAAACTATTTCTTTTTTGGCATTATTCTGTCCATACTCTCGATCCTTTGAAGTACTTTCAGCAAAGGAGCAAAGAGATGGGTTTGGTGTTTTGGGAGTTTTTTTGGGGGGTGGGGGTTTTTTTCTTAAAAAGAAGCCTTGCTGCTCTTTTTGGCTGTGCATCAGCGGAGGCATCTTGCTATTGAGAAACCTCCACACTGAATATTCCCCAGCTGAGCACCCAGCACTCAGCACTCCACAGCAAGCAGCTTCAGAGAGCCTAGGTGTGCCAGAAAGATACTCGGACTGCACACAAGCTTTTTCTGGGACCACGTCATTAACTACAACATGCAGGAACTCCCGGATGTAAGAAAAGCACCTGGCACACTGAACAATGTGTTTCCTGAAATGGGACCTCCTAAAAATGTTCTTTTACATTCAAGAGTCTCCTCTTACTGTAACAACTCCAATGAACACTTTAAACTCTCTCCATCCCCTGCCATCCCTAAGAGCCAGCTACAAACATGAGCGTAACTGGGCTCATCTTTGCTCAGAGATTTTTCTCACCAGGCTCCAGGCTGGTTTCTTGAAGCAGGTTTGTGCTCGATGAGAAGCTGGAGCTTCCCCTGCCACATCTGAAGGCACTCCTGGGTCCAAACCACCAGCCATCAGGGCTTGGCTTAGCCCAAAAGCCGTGTGACATTCAGTGATAAAGGAGTGAAATAAATTACATTTTCAGCTCCAACGTAAATGATGCTTCACTGATGAAATCACCTTGCTCACCTTCCTCTGTCCTGCAGACAGAGAGGGTGCGTTGCTGCCCCAGGTTCTCCCAACACCACCCAGCTGTCTAGGAAAAGCTCCCTTTGGGTTTGTCTGAAGAAGGACATCTCGCTGGAAAAACTGTCACGTAGCGGTACTTACACAGAGGCATCCCTAGATGGTGCTAAGAATTAACTTTAATCTATATAATCTACAGAACTTCCATCTCTCCTTACAAACTTTGCTCCCTGAAGAATATTATTACTTTTAACATGAAACTGTCAAATAAGTAGTCAAAAATACCATATATATATATATGGTATGTGTATATATATGTATTTATATATATAAGGCTTACAGGTTGCACAACTCTAGCAGAATTACTTAGGAGGGAGCTACAGCAATCTGCCTGGCAGCAAGCAGGGGTTGCACAGCATTAATGCTGGAGAACAGCAGCCACGAATTCCGGTCTCCCTATGGATAGCAATCAGAGACCCTTTGAGAAGTTTTGTTTCTGAACACCCTGTTGCTGAAGTTGATCGAAATGCTTGGGGGAAAAAAAAAACACAGCGCCGTGGTGGCGTATCTACATCTGTCTATATATGCAAGACTACAAAAAATGCTCACTGAGTTGGTAACACCGTCTCAATTGATGGGTGCCCAACGGAGCAATGCTGCTGATGCCCACCTGCATCACCCACCACCCATCTCCCCTAACTTCATCACAGTTTCACCAATGCTTAGATGCATGTGAGAGATCCAGACTGCACCATTAACTGGATAAGGGAATGAGCTTTGGAAAGGGACATCTCATTGAGTACGTGGCTGCTGGTGCTGATTTGTTGTGGACCCGACGTACCTGTGACATCCAGTGGGCGCTTCTTGAGAGCTGTAACCACTGGCCCATCTTTTCGGCGCAGAAGGGGGCTGCTCCGTCTTTCAGCAACTTTTTGCTTTAGTCTGGATCGTAACTTCAGGTTGGGTTCGGACGCTGAACAGAGAAAGCAAAAGCAAAGAGTGTTTTGGTTAACGTTATTTCAGGAGCACAACTGGGGGCTGCTTTCTGCTCAGTGCACAGGCTGGATCACAGGTTTGCCACTTGCAGAAGCCTAAATGAAATCAGACGTTTGATAGCATAGCCTTGGATCCAAGACTTTGCAGTATAATGAACAGAGCCCAGCCCATGCGATACCTGAATTCCCTGGCGATGAAAGTCAATAGCATTTTGATAAACAAATAACCGTAATCCTGCAACATCTTCTCTCAAATGAAGACACTGACCTACAATCTGCTCTGAACTCCTTTGGACTGCTGCAGAGAGCATCATTCACATCCCCCAGTTTCCCACCACTTGGTTCCAAGCCAGTGGTAAACCTAATTTATGGGATCCAAAACCAACCCACCAACCAAATCAATATAGGAATTGGTGAGGCAACTGAGAGGCTGCTGTTCGGTCAGCATGGAGCATCACCACGGGGTTGAGACGCTACCGGGATTCATGTGCTGTTGAAATGGGCAGCTCCACACCCTTGGAGCTGTGGGAGACCAGGGTGAGCTGGCTCAGGGAGGTACACCAAGGGAGGGGGAAAGAAAATATGAAAATCCAAGCCCAAAACCAAGAGAGATAGATGCTTTCCTGCTGGTTCACCTCCCTGAAGCAACACACCTCGGAGTCAGATGAGCCTGCATCAACTGGAGCCAGTGTCCAAGTTGGCCAAGGCCAAAGACAGTGCCAGGGAGGAGGTGGTTTGTTTATTTGGGGAGCAACTTGGTTACATCACTGCAGCCACAAAGTTAAACCCTATCTAAAAACACATCAAATACTTGGAAAATTCCCAGCTGCCAAGGGTAGGTGAGCAAGTCAGCCATGGTCTGACTTGCTCTGTGTACATCATACTTTCAAGAGACTCTCTTAAAAACTTCTGCTCTACCCATATCCTGAGGTTTAATTTCTCCAAAAGTCAAGGCAGAGCTCCTGGGAACCCAATGCCTCCAGGTTAATGACAGCTGGCAGCACCGAACACGTCAGCACAGCACAGCTTATCGAGTCTCTATAAAGGTAATGAAGCCTTAAGACAAGGTTCCTCCTGCAAGATGATTTTCTCTGTCAACTTTCTGACCTCTAGCGTACACATGAAATATCTGCCTTGGTGCTTGAGGGCTCCTGACAGTGAGGAGATTTGTGAACTGGCCCAATATTTTCCCTTCCTCAACCTCTGTAACAGTTCTGCAGCTTAATCCCTTTGAACCAGCAAATCCTGCACTCTCACCATTAACCACCAATACACTCGGCTCCCTACACTTCAGGGCCAATAATCTGCATTTCTTCAGAAGAATTAAAATAGCGTTTACAAACTGATTTGAATTAACTAAGTCTGGCTACAGATTTATTTCCCTACAGTCAGCTTTGACCACAGGGTCACATAACAAAAAGAAAAAAATCAAGCCTGACAATGTTAATTGCGGGGCTCAAGAATCAGAAGGCTGATGAATTCAAGATCAAATGCTTGAGTTAAGCCATCAAAACAGTCCTTTGATGAAATTTTTGGGAAGAATTTTTTTTTTTTATAAAAAAGAGCTTTTTATGGCTCTTTTGGACAGAAAAATGCCAGCAAGAGATAAAGGGAGCACTAAAAAAAGGTGTCAGACTCCTCAAGATGATGTTTGAAATCCAGTATGAAGTGCATTAGCAAAGGGGGAATTATCTTATAGGACATTTGCATATAAAATGGCAGGAGACCAAATGCAAACCTGTTGTGGACTTGGAGGGCAACATTAGAACAGCAGACTGGGTAAAACACAAGCATAAAATCTAACTAGATACTTTATAAAGTTCTCTTCATGACCGAAGTGGACTTACTTTAGAAGAAGTCTTTGGGGACATGAACATGTACATATCTACTTCACTCTTGTGAGACCCCACCTGGAGTCCTGTGTCCAGTTCTGGAGTCCCCAACGTAAGAAGGACATGGAACTGTTGGAGCGGGTCCAGAGAAGGCCATCAGAGGGCTGGAGCACCTCTCCTATGAAGCCAGGTTGGGAGAGTTGAGCTGGTTCAGCCTGGAGAAGAGAAGGCTCCAGGGAGATCTTATAGCGGCCTTCCAATATTTTAAGGGGTTTACAAGAGAGCTTGGGAGGGACTTTTTAGAAGGGCATGTAGTGATAGGATGAAGTGGAACAGTTTTAAATTGGAAGGGGGTAGATTTAGATTGGATATTAGGAAGGAATTCCTCACTCCAAGGGTGGTGAGGCCCTGGCACAGGGTGCCCAGGGATGTGGTGGCTGCCCCCTTCCTGGAGGTGTTCAAGACCGCGTTGGATAGGGCCTTGAGCAGCCTGGGCTGGTAAGAGGTGTCCCTGCCCATGGCAGAGGGGCTGGAATTTGATGATCTTTAAGGTCCCTTCCAGCCCTGACCATTCCGTGGTTCTACGACTTGAAAGAACATAAGAGAACGCATCCTGGCTAGATGCTGATACATCCATTTTTGACACGTTTGCACTGCCAACCAGCAGATGACACGTAAGCCTAAGCCATGGGTGTTGAAAGGATCTGTCTCCTGACAAAGGAAAACATGACAACAAAAACTGTACTTCAGCACAGGTTCAATCCCTACACAGTTTATACTGTGCCAAGTGTTCATCTGAAGTGGGTTTTCTGCTGGGAACAGAGAATTCTGCAGCATTCCAATACAGGGAACGATCGATTAGAAACCCTCTAAAAACAGGTAGGGAAACGGTAGATCTGGGGTCACAGATTGCCCAACCTGACAAAAAAAGCCGCACTAAAAACATCCTTCCATGGCACAGCAAGGGAACCAATGGAAAATTCCAGCTGGAAAAGAGAAAACACCCCGAGAATAAAGGACGGCGAAAGCAGTGGGTTCCCATTAGCCACGACAAACTCCTTCAAGGCATAACTCTTCCATGCCTTTCTCCTTTGTGTCCTCAGCTGGACCACCGAGTTTGGAACCACCAGTCTATTTAAAGAACCGCATTTGTTTAGTTGATTCCGATTTTGTTGTTCACCCCCCCCAGATACCATTCAAACAACACTTCTTCCAAGCACAGGAACGATGCATCCCTTTGAGCAAGAAACTGGGAAAGAGAGACAGAAGACCTGTATGGATGAGCAGGGAACAAATGAGTAAACTCAAAGGGAAGCAGAAGGTCTATGAACTGTGGAAAAAGGGTCTGTGCAACCAGGAAGAATATAGGAATGTTGTCAGGGCCTGTAGGGACACGACTAGGAAGGCTAAAGCCCACTTGGAAATGAAGCTGGCAAGGGACATAAGGGATAATAAAAAGGGTTTTTTTAGATATGTGAATAGTAAGAGGATGACCAGGGATAATGTAGGTCCCTTGCTGAACGAGGTGGGTGTCCTGGTAACAGGGGACGACTAGAAGGTGGAGATACTGAATGCCGCCTTTGCTTCAGTCTTCACCTCAAAGGCCCCCCGGGACCCACAGGCACTGGATGAAAGTGGGAGTGTTTGGGAAATGAAGAGCTTCCCTCTGGTTGAGGTGGGGGTGGTCCAGGAGCGTCTCAAAGGGATCAATGCACACAAATCCATGGGCCTGGATGGGATGCATCCACGTGTGCTAAGGGAGCTGGCGGAGGTGATTGCTGAGCCGCTCTCTATCATCTTCAACAGGTCCTGGAGAACAGGAGAAGTGCCTGAGGACTGGAGGATAGCCAATGTCACTCCAGTCTTTAAAAAGGGCAAGAAGGAGGATCCCAGCAACTATAGGCCAGTCAGCTTCACCTCTGTCCCTGGAAAGGTAATGGAACAGCTTGTTCTGGATGCCATCTCCAAGCAATTGGAAGAGAAGGTGGTCATGAGGAGTAGTCAGCATGGAGTCACCAAGGGGAAATCGTGCTCGACCAATCTCATAGCCTTCTATGATCTCATCACCGGCTGGGTGGATGGAGGGAGAGCAGTGGATGTCATCTACCTTGACTTCAGCAAGGTTTTTGATACTGTCTCCCATGACATCCTGATAGCAAAGCTGAGAGAGCATGGGATAGATGAGTGGACAGTGAGGTGGGTTGAGAATTGGCTGTCGGACAGAGCCCAGAGGGTCGTGATCAGTGGAGCAGAATCTGACTGGAGGCCTGTGACTAGTGGTGTTCCCCAGGGCTTGGTGTTGGGTCCAGTCTTGTTTAATATCTTCATTGATGACCTTGATGAGGGAACAGCATCCACCCTCAGCAAGTGTCTGATGATCCAGAGCTGGGAGGAGTGGCTGACATGCAGGAACACTGCGCTGCCATCCAGAGAGACCTGGCCAGGCTGGAGAGCTGGGCAGGGAGAGACCAGATGAGGTTCAACAAAAGCAAGTGTAAAGTCTTGCTCCTGGGAAGGAACAACCATTTGTATCAGTACAGGCTGGGGGTGACCTGCTGGAGAGGAGCTCAGTGGAGAAGGACCTGGGGCTCCTGGTTGATGACAGGTTGGCCATGAGCCAGCAGTGTGCCCTGGGGGCTAAGAGACCAATGAGACCCTGGGGGGCATCAAGAGTAGTTTGACCTGCTGGCGTCACAGGAGGTGATCCTCCCCCTCTGCTCTGCCCTGGTCAGGGCCCACCTGGAGTATTGTGTCCAGTTCTGGGCTCCCTGGGATAAAAAAGACAGGGATCTCCTGGAGAGAGTTCAAAGAAGGGCTACGAAGATGATTAAGGGCCTGGAGCATCTCCCCAATGAGACAGGACAAGGGGCAATGGCTGCAAGTTAGAGCATAGGAAGTTCCACACCAACATGGGGAAGAACTTTTACCCAGTGAAGGTGACAGAGCCCTGGGACAGGCTGGCCAGTGGGGTGTGGAGTCTCCTCTGGAGATATTCCAGACCTGTCTGGATGCTGACCTGTGCAATATGATCTAGGGAGCTGCTTTGGCAGGGGGTTAGACCTGATGATCTCGAGGTCCCTTCTAACCCCTACGATTCTATGATTCTATGAAACAAACACTGTAAAGTTATTGGAAAATCAGTTTGAATCCTGTTTAGCAAACAAATGGAGTCCGTGCCCAGCTCTGAGTCAGCTTCCACAAAGCCAGTGGGATTTCTTAAGCAGTGACATAGTTAATTTGGCCTACAATAAAGATTTGTACAAAGAATATTTTGTTTTCCTCCAAATAAATTAATAACTAGATCATAGGCCAGAAGCTTCCCTAGTTTTCACAGGCTCAAACCCAAGTTGCCCCTCTCATACGTCACTCACTGCAGCAGGACCCATGTAATCCAATTCCTCAACATTTATGACTCTTATTGTTTTCTTCCTAGAATTGCATCCCCTAAGCTGCTGAAATAATCCTACATTAAGTTTATGGAAGTCAAAAACCCAATGTCCTGGGCAGACTCTGCTGGAGTTTGCTCCCATTAACATCTGCGGCTCTGATAAAAAGAACAAGCAAGCAACGCACCCTGAAAACCCCAGTCCCAGTCTTTGCATGTCTTAATTTCAGCAGCTGGGGACTGAGAAGTGGTGCTCGTGGTCAGAGCTGTCACAGGGAGGACTCACATGCACCTGGGATGCTCTCCCTAGCTCAGACTTGACTCTCCTTTCTACTGGATGGCGAGCATCTTATCTCTGGCCAGAACAAACCTGCGCATGTATATCTGTGTGTATCTACATGCACATATACATACACACACACACACACACTCCTGGCAGTCCTCATGGAGCTGGGAGAAGCAGGAAGGAGAAGGATGAGCTCACTAAATGACTGCGAACCAGGTCCTGGGCCTCCTGGAGCCCCTGCTCCCCGAAGGGGACACTGCACCAGAACACATCATTTGGTTTTCTACTGGGAAAGGCATCTCCTTCCAGGCAGCACCAACAGTAGCCCTTGAGAAGTGCTTTAATGGAAGCAAACTTCAGCAAGGAGCACCCACGGTTCACAGCCACTGGCTGTTCACAGCTAATGCTCGTGCCAGAGAAAACCAGGGGAGTGAAGAAGTCCCATGGCTGCCTTTAGACCTGGTTGTCAGAAGAAGTGGAGGGACTAGAGCAAGCGGCTGTGGTCCAACTCCAACCACACTTTGGTTTGCTGATGCTCTCAGTGGGCCGATCTGAAGAGCTATTGTGGAGCATCACAGCAACAAAGGCGTTTTTGCCTTTAATTGGTTATTTTGGGGTTAGAGTGACTGACGTCCTCTGCTTGGAGCAGGAAAGGGTCTTTACAACAGCAGGGACTTCTCATGGGGGCTGGTGCCCCCTCTCAGCAGAGCACAGCCCGCAGTAAGCATGTGGGCCCCTGGGACGCAGTGAGCTGCTTGAGAAGACCAGACCTCCGGCAACGTCAGCTGGAAGGACAACGTGGTTGGGAAAGCAAAGATGCTCTCGAAGTGGAGTGACACTCCACACCGCACAGAGCTCAAAGATTTTCTCTGAGCTACACTCCCACACTGCTCTGGGATTTCAGCCTACTCTATTTTCCTCTAAACAATCTCTGTCGTAAAACAAACCACTTAAACCACTCCAATAATCAGAACCAACCCAGTGAGGTATTATGCCTTTCTTGATAGATGCAGTGTTTTAATTATTGACAAATCCTTTAATTTTCCCTTTTCTTTCCTTTAAATGCAAGGAGTTCAGCGTCATTTCACCTGCTCAGCTGCACATAATACTCAAACAACTCTGCGCTCCTGCAGTACAGCGAGGGAACCAATGCCACTGTGGGATGCTAGATCCTTTCCTCCCTCAGGCTCCTATCTTTATTGTGGAAAGAGAATACTGGGAAACAGGAGATGGCTAGTGCCAGCCCCACTGTAAGTCAGTGAGTGCACACCATGTGCAGGCTCTGATTTGGGGTGCCTGGTAGGGATGTGCAGGCAGGGAGGGACTACACTGCCTGTTTCATCGCTGGCCTTGGGTGGGCAGCGAGTGATGGGGACCCTGCAGCTTAGGTATGCCTCACCAGCACCCATCTAAGCGCAAGCTAGGGCTGAGAAGTCATCATCCCTCCACATCTGCTCATGTCTGATTGAGCCAGAAGGACATCAACCTCTTCTGTTTCTTTTCACAGGCTGGTGGGCTGGAAGCTGCAGAGATTGCCTGGACCATCACCAAGGGCAATGTACGCGTCAGATGATTTTGCTGTAGGTCCCACCTGGTGGTGAAATTCAGGGAAAGCCCTGGCCAGGGCAGCTCTCCAAGGGGCAGATGGATCAAACTCTGCCCATTTGCACCACACATACCCAAGTACAAGGAGATGTCTCCTTTTTGTTGCTTTCCTTTACTCCTCCTCGAGGGAAGTCACTGCGGCAAAGGGATGCATAAGGATCTCTTCTTGGACTTTTCCTGCCAGTTCCTAACTGTGTGGGCTTTGAAAGTTGAGGACAGCTTTTCCATCTTTACCACAAGCCCTAGGACACAGTACTTGACCTATAACCAGCTCTTCTGCCGTGACTTGTGCAGAAGGCAAGAGTCATTGCTGGGATGGGAGGTTTTTGGGTAGGATACCCGTTCTTCCCAGAGAAAGGGAGCTGAAAGAGGGGTCTGTGGCACCTTCTACTTGTCATTTCTCCCCAAGTACATACCACAGGCACATACACGTTCATTTGCTATCTAGGCAGAAAATTCAGAGACAGACACTTGTCAAAGATGTCTTTGTAAGCTCCCAGGCTGGCACTCAGTCTAGTTTTGGAAATAGTGGAAACTCACACCCTGAGATCATAGAATCATAGAATCATAGAATTGTAGGGGTTGGAAGGGACCTCGAGAGATCATCGGGTCCAACCCCCCTGCCGAAGCAGGCTCCCTAGGACATTTCACTGAGATAGGCATCCAGACGGGTCTTGAATATCTCCAGAGAAGGAGACTCCACCACCTCCCTGGGCAGCCTATTCCAGTGCTCTGTCACCCTCACTGTGAAAAAGTTTCTCCGCATGTTGGTGCGGAACTTCCTATGCTCCAACTTGCAGCCATTGCCCCTTGTCCTGTCTCCACAGACCACTGAAAAGGGGCTGGCTGATTCCCCCTGCATCCCTTGCTTAAGATAATTGTAAACATTAATTAGGTCCCCCCTTAGTCTTCTCTTCTCAAGGCTGAACAGTCCCAATCTTCTCAGCCTTTCCTCATAGGGGAGATGCTCCAGGCCCTTTATCATCTTCGTAGCCCTTCTCTGGACTCTCTCCAGGAGATCCCTGTCCTTTTTATACCAGGGAGCCCAGAACTGGACACAATACTCCAGGTGGGGCCTGACCAGGGCAGAGTAGAGGGGGAGGATCACCTCCCTTGACCTGCTGGCTACACTCCTCCGGATGCACCCCAGGATCCCATTGGCTCTCTTAGCCACCGAGGCACACTGCTGGCTCATGGCCAACCTGTCATCCACCAGGACCCCCAGGTCCTTCTCCACTGAGCTCTTCTCCAGCAGGTCATCCCCCAGCCTGTACTGATAGAAACGGTTGTTCCTTCCCAGGTGCAAGACTTTACACTTGCTTTTGTTGAACCTCATCTGGTTTCTTACTGCCCAGCTCTCCAGCCTGTCCAGGTCTCTCTGGATGGCAGCGCAGTGTTCCTGCGTGTCAGCCACTCCTCCCAGCTTTGTGTCATCGGCGTACTTGCTGAGGGTCGAGGCTATTCCCTCATCAAGGTCGTCAATGAAGATGTTAAACAGGACTGGACCCAACACCGAGCCCTGGGGAACACCGCTAGTCACAGGCCTCCAGTCAGATTCCACTCCACGAATCACGACCCTCTGGGCTCGGTCCGACAGCCAATTCTCAACCCACCTCACTGTCCACTCATCAATCCCATGCTTTCTCAGCTTTGCTATCAGGATGTCATGGGAGACAGTATCAAAAGCCTTGCTGAAGTCAAGGTAGATGACATCTACTGCTCTCCCTCCATCTACCCAGCCGGTGATGAGATCGTAGAAGGCTATGAGATTGGTCGAGCACGATTTCCCCTTGGTGAATCCATGCTGACTACTCCTCATGACCTTCTTCTCTTCCAATTGCTTGGAGATGGCATCCAGAGCAAGCTGTTCCATTACCTTTCCGGGGACAGAGGTGAGGCTGACTGGCCTATAGTTGCTGGGATCCTCCTTCTTGCCCTTTTTAAAGACTGGAGTGACATTGGCTATCCTCCAGTCCTCAGGCACTTCTCCTGTTCTCCAGGACCTGTTGAAGATGATAGAGAGCGGCTCAGCAATCACCTCCGCCAGCTCCCTTAGCACACGTGGATGTATCCCATCCGGTCCCATGGATTTGTGTGCGTTTATCCCTTTGAGCCGCTCCTGGACCTCCCCTACCTCAACCAGAGGGAAATTCTTCATATCCCAAACACTCCTATTTACATCCAGTGCCTGTGGGTCCCGGGGGGCCTTTGAGGTGAAGACCGAAGCAAAGAAGGCATTCAGTATCTCCACCTTCTCAGTATCCCCCGTTACCAGGACACCCTCCTCATTCAGCAAGGGACCTACATTATCCCTGGTCATCCTCTTGCTATTCACGTATCTAAAAAACCCCTTTTTATTATCCTTTATGTCCCTTGCCAGCTTCGTTTCCAAGAGGGCTTTAGCCTTCCTAGTTGCGACCCTACAGGCCCTGACTACATTCCTGTATTCTCCCCATGTGCTCAGACCCTTCTTCCACAATTCATAGATCTTCCTCTTCTCTTTGAGTTTACTCAGCAGCTCCGTGTTCATCCACGCAGGTCTTCTGCCTCTCCTTCCCGATTTCCTGCACAAAGGGATGCATCGTTCCTGTGCTATCCCACAGCTCTGCAGTAAAAACATAGTTGGGACCACAGGAATCTTTCACCTCCTTAAAATCGCACTGCCCACTGACGTCCTTTTGGTCTTCACCTCCCCAGAGCAGCGAGCTGTGCTACTGGAGGGAATGGAAAAGGCAGACCCGGAGCCTCGGTGATGCTTCGTGCAATAGTGACCGCGACTGCAGCAGCTGTGGGACAAGAAGCCCCAGGAACCAAGCCAAAACAACCAAAGACCAGCCAGCCGTTGCTCTTGATGGACACAGGAGGTCTTCTTCTGCGCAGTGAACCACAGCGGCTTGGTGTATGCCAGGAGGTTGGGAAGCACAAATGGATGGTAAAAGGACAAAAGGAAACAATAGTGGGGTATTATTAACATCAGCCTTGTCAAAAATCTCACCTCTGGTTGCAGATCTGTCAGGAGGAAGGTTTGAAGGGCAGGAGCCAGCCCAAGTAAGCAATAGAACAGGCACAGATCCCTCCCATGTGCCAAGGGTTGGTAGAAGAGTGGCTCACTCAGGGAAGGTTTGCTTTATCCAACAGCAAAACCCTGACAAGATCCGAGCCTGCCTCACAGTCTGCATGGGTCCTGTAGACACTTAGGACTCCAAAGAACATCTTCTGTGAGTACTTCAAAAGAGCTGAGCTGTTCACCTCACTTTAGGGGTGGGTTTAAATAAAGAGATGTCTCCAGTTCACGTGTCCAAGTGAGCCCGATGTGTGCTGGCCAGGCAACTCTGGCAGGTGCCAAGTTGGCAAAACTTCTCCTGATTTTAATGACAACTAACTGAAATGCTTGGCTTCCATCAGAAATCCCGATTAGCTGTCAAATCCCAATGAATGCAAGGAATCCATATGCTCCCTCTATGTGGGAGTAACTGGGAAAGCTGGTGTTGGAAAGGACATGGTCCAGCCCTGCACAGCCCTGCTAAAAAAACCCCAACACCTCCCAACCCCCCTCCATGTAAGCAAGCGGAAAAGCATGTTAAAAAGTTAACTCATTCCCTTTTAAGGGCTCTCAGTGGTGGTGGCCATGACAGCCTTCTCACTGAGCACAGGCTTTCACAGAATCACAGGGGTTGGAAGGGACCTTGAGAGATCATCAGGTCCAACCCCCCTGCCAAAGCAGCTCCCCAGCTCATATTGCACAGGTCGGCATCCAGACAGGGCTGGAATATCTCCAGAGAAGGAGACTCCACACCTCCTGGGCAGCCTGTCCCAGGGCTCCCTCACCCTCACTGGGGAAAACTTCTTCCCCAGGTTGGTGTGGAACTTCCTGTGCTCCAACTTGCAGCCATTGCCCCTTGTCCTGTCCCCACAGACACTGAAAAGGGGCTGGCCATTTCCCCCTGCATCCCATCCTTCAGATATTGATAAACATTAATCAGGTCCCCCCTTAGTCTTCTTCTCTCCAGGCTGAACAGCCCCAGCTCACTCAGCCTTTCCTCACAGGGGAGATGCTCCAGGCCCTTAATCATCTCTGTAGCCTCCTCTGGACTCTCTCCAGGAGATGCCTGTCTTTTTTATCCCAGGGAGCCCAGAACTGGACACCATACTGCAGGTGGGGCCCGAACACCCCCACTGCTCAAATTCCAGAAAGCAGGAACGCCACAAGCAACCCTGCTCCTGGGGAGAACCTGAGGGCACCATACTCCTCCAGAAGGTGAAGATAGCTTCACCAGCTCTGAGGAAGCTGTTGAGAAATAACTCTGGGTGGTTATGAAAACAGGCTTCAAAAGATTGCCCCAACCCAGCCTCTAAACTCGCTCCAAGACGATTCTCCATAGGTTTGCTTGCAGCACATAACGAAGCTTCGTTAATTCTGGAAGGCACCAGCCTTGATCCAGGGGCAGAAAAGGTCACACATATCTTCCCCTCTCAACAGCTGATGACAAAACACATACACTAAAGGAAACGTCACTACAATAAAGGAAATGTCACTACACTAAAGGAAACGTCACTACAATAAAGGAAACTACACAAAAGGGGAAATAAACCCCCTCACGTTAATCCAGTTATTTCACAGCAACAACATGAGCAGCATTAACCCATGTGCTCTTAGTTCATTTCAAGAAGCAGTAATAAAAGGAAGAGCCCCAAAGTGTTTAGGTGGAGCGAACCGAGTGAAATCCATCCCTCCAGCCAGGCCAAAGCCAGGGTTCAAGCACCCAGCAATGGTACCAGCCAGCTGCCTGGCAGGAACACCATTCCAAGCAGAAACCAAGCAGCTAAGAAGCTGGAACGCAACTGAGTGAAGCCAAGCAGCCAGGGAAGGTTTCAGGGGACAGGACACATCCCGAGTCTGCTGCAGGCGCCGACTGCTTCCCATGCCTGAGGTTTGGAAGTCCATGCACCCATGGACTGCTAGGGAAGCAAGCACAGCCAGTTCACTGGGGGCTCTTCTACCAGAGAGAAACTGAAACTCATGTTTCAGACCAGCACGCTCTCTCCCAGCATGCAGGAGGGATAACCCGTGCTCACGTCGGCATGCTTTAAGTAAGAAAGAGTAAAGAAAGGCAGTGTTTTTAAAACCCAGAGCAATGATGTATTTGTTCTTCCCGAGTGATTTCTCAACGCACAGGATGCGCTGCCAGCTCTGAAAATGCACCTGAGAAGAAAAGCATCCCATCCGCCTTGTCACAGCCCCCTGAGTCACCCTGCCCCTAAGGGTGATGGTGGTTTGATTCCAGCCCTGGTAAGCAGAGCTGTGTGGGGATGGACTCCGTTGTCCAAACTCCAAACACTTGATCAAATTTAATAAAACTGGACTACAAGATACAGTGGTTTTAAGTTAGAAACACACAAAGGTGGAGTTTTGCCTGGTGCCAAAAAATCTGAAAAGCTCAGCCATCATAAAGAACTTTACTTAGGGTGGGCTCCGGCCCTACCTGCCTTTTGTCTACACCAGGCCACTCAGAAGCCTTTCTTCTCCGAGCTTAACGTTCTTGGCAGTGGGATATCTGCAGGGCATTGCTGTGCCAGAGACTGAAGTGCTGTCACATTGAAAGGAAAGTAAAAGAAAACAACAAGAGGAATATTGTCCCCTGAACCTTGCAGTGTATCGCAGAGCAGTCCCCAAAAGATTAATGCCGGTGCCCAAAAAAACAAGCATCAGCATTCTGGAAAAGCTAAATCAGCTCCCCATCTTCCTCTCTGAAAACAACAATGATTTTGGTCGCTTCCATTTTTAATAATGCGATTAGATACATTTATCATCCTTAATTCGACCTGTCTGGCCAGGCTTTTATTCAGACAGAGTCGTATTGAGACCTCAGTCTGGGAAGCACAAGGGGGCACGGATATACAGATGCTTCCCTCCTCCCGCCAAAATCCCCTTTGCAATGCCAGGAGCAAGAAGAGCGACCCATCCTCCCACTCAGTCTGGCAGGGAAGGTCCCCCAAAGTGCGGAGAGGGGCTGGTTCTGAAGCAAGCTGAAGCCTGTTTACACTGTGGGGATGTTACCGCACCAGAAACAGATCAACCGGTATCGCAAGGTAGAAGAAAGGAGCTGAAAATCTCCAGGAATCACGCTGGCTGCAGCCCCCAACTCCTGCGGGACACTATCCTGCGTGGAAATGCTGCCATTTCCCAGCAGAGCCCAGAAGCCTTCAGCAGTGGAGAAGAGAACGGCAGCAATGGCTGCTGGCAGCCCGAGCTTGCATTTCTCCTCCCACGCGTGTCTTGGTGCTTCACCAGCTTTAGGGCTGAGGGAAGTCTCCATTGAGGGCACTCCCCCATTGGCACATGCTTCCCTATGAAAGACAAAGGCCCCAAGCCCCAACAGTGTTGTGTCAGGTGTCCCAGATGTTGCAGGAGCATCTCTTGCACCTAATGGGGCATTAGGTCTTCCATTGTCTAGAAGAGGGGATCAGAGGATGCTTTACACTGCAGCAAATCCAGCTTTCCAAGCTTTTGGCATCACAGTTAAAACCACTATCAAAGGTACAGGATGTGCCCAGGACACAAAAAAAATAATAAATCACTGCATCCTGGAACGGGTCTGCCAATTTTTGGTTGACTTCTTGTGCAGTTGAGGTTGTTTGTCACTTGCCAGCCAACCCTCCATGTCTGGGGAGGGGGAAGACAGCCTACTGCACTCCGGGAATCTATCCACAGATTCGCCCAGCAAGCCAGGAGTGGTGGTCCAGAATAAGATCCCAAATAGGTGTTTCAATCCACAGAACTGGGAGGCAGCAGGCACAAGGCACGTGTGTGGAGGTGTGGGTTGTTTTTCTCGTTAGATAGTGAAGGAAGAAAAAACACCCCAAGTTTACAAAGGTAATGAGAACTGCGTTACAACACTCCTTACCCCTAAGAACTGCTCTACTTCGTTAGGGAATGCACTGTGAGAACACCCACAACCCTCCCAGAAGGCAACGAAGGGGCTGACAGCTCTTGGGAACAGACTTTGGGCAGCCAGTCTGAATGAAGCCAGGAGCAAAGCTACAGGGAGAGTTGGTTTAACACATCACCACCATTCCATATCACAGGATGTTACGCTTTTTGAGTACCAGTGTTCATCCCTCCACATCTGAAGCTCTGCAAAGCATACCTGAAACCTCACTAGGCAGCACCTGCAGCAGGTATGAAGTTCAGTCACCCCTTTGCTTTCCTCTTACCTCAGATTCCATCTTCCCAGAAAAGATTTTTTCCCTATTCCAAAGTAAATTCCAACATACAGCACTGTTTGCACCACTTGCAGCAGAAGCACTGCTCCCCAAAGGAGCTTCCCCGAAGGAAGCGACCGAGGATCACGAGCTGACCAGGTTAGAAGCTGGGGCTGTTTTGGCTCAGGCAGGCGATATGGAGCTGAGGACCACAGCCAACCAAAACAACCTGGTTTACATAATATATAGCTGAGAAATAACTGACCTGCTTAGCCACTGTGCAGGGAAAAACCTAACTGAGAAATAACTGTCTAGGTGTGAACCAAAACCTGAGCAGGAAGCCCCAATGCTTTGACTGGCAGAAACATTTTTATTTATTTTAAGTAGAAGCTTGTATATAAAATGCAAATCCCAGAAGAAATGAACTTTTCTTGGTACTTTTCTCACTCAGCAACACACACTTTGACTTCGGACCCCCAGATCTCTGTATCAACTTTGACTTCATGAAAACATCTTGCAAACTTTGACATGCAACTCCACTGTCTCCAGCCCTCAGCCTGGCAGATCTGCACACCCAAAGCCACTCCAGTCACCCTCCGATGCTGTACACACGGCGACAGATGAAGGGGAAGCAGGACCGAGTGGGTGCTTGATAAGTAAATCATAGAATCCTTAAGGTTGGAGAAGACCTCTAAGATCATCAAGTCCAACCGTCAGTCCAATACCAACCAACACATTAACTAAATTACCCCACAAAATACAGGTTTTTGGTAACATACCATTTAAAAAAAAAAAAAAAAAGAATAAATAAGAAATTAAGAGGACCAAGCGCCGCAGCAAAGACAGTAGGTAACAGAAATCCAACGTGAGCGCTACCTGTTTTTCTGAGTGGGAAGTCATCTTTGGAATCGTACATCCCCAGTACAGGGTGATTGTAGGTGCCGGATACACCGCTTTGGGGTGGGGAGCTCTGGTCCAGAGAGCTGTGCTGTGTCTTCCTGCACAGGAGGAAAGAGAGAGAGAGAGAAGGGAGAAGCTTCACACCAGTGACACACAAAGGGAAGGAGCGCAGCTCCTCTGTTAGCTTAGTTAGACGGGAAGAGCGCGAAGGAAAAGATCTCCTTCCAGGCACTTGTGCACAAAAGAAACTGAGGGAGGTAGCTAAACACATACTTAGCTTTTGGAGGAAGAACTACCCTGCTGAGCAGGGCTCACCTCACCAAGGCAGTGAACCCTAAGTATCATGTTAAGCACTTACTTGGGCTGGATTTCGCAAAGTCATATATCTTTGAGAAGAAGCATGGTTGTCGTTACTGTCCTAAACCACAGCCTGAAGGAATAATTTCCCTTCACTGGATAAAACCCCTGGTGCACAAAGTCCAAGGATGAAACGAAACCAAAGGACGAGTGCATCAGGTGCCACGGGTTTAAACAGGCTGACAGCAGCCATGCTGTATAGGTGATCGTCTGCCTTTTCCTTTGCTGCTCCTGACCCAAGTACCTACCAGAGATGGGGCCAAAGGACTCAATGCCTTTCCAAATTAACTTCTTGAAGCTGGTAATTTATAGCTTTGTTTGAGCAGGCTGCTGGAAGTAAATTACAGTCTGTTTGCTAAGTATATTAAATAATGAATGAGTTTTCTAAGCCTCCTACCAGTTCGTTGGCTGTGTTTTTCCTACCTAGCAACTCGTGCCCAGCTTTGCCATCCTTCAGGCGCTGTACCAGCCCCAACCAACGTGGACTTGGGGATGTCTCCAGACCGTGCGGGTTAGCAGAGCAGCCACATCAACAGAATGACTGTTCTGGCCATAAAGTTATCAAACAATCTTACATTTTAAATTTAAAGTAGGCAGAATTTAAGCCCTGTATTACTTCCCCAAAATATTAAAGGATGAAGGACAACAGAAAGAGAGGATGCTGTCAGAAGTGGTAAACATTTGCCATTTTGCATTGCCCAATAACCAGGCATTCTTGGAGACCTTGGTTAAAAATATTCCCCAACAAAAGGTTCTTTAAGAAACAAAAATGAGCCATTTCCAATTGAAAATGACACAAATTCACCCAATCCCTTGAAAGCTCAAATCACAAGTAAGCTGTTTGGCAAGATACACAGCATTAATCCCACTACAGGTTCTACCCTTCAAAAAAAAAAAAGGGGGCTAACCAAACATCAGGAAAAGGAATCACATTTTCTACAAGATTTCATTACAAAAAACCTCTGAAAAATTTATTTGACCACCTAAATCCCAATTTTCTATACCCACACCTCACACCGAGCAGTATGATTCACTGGGGCTTCCTAATCCTCCCTCCTTGCTCTTTGAACTCCCCTATCTGTACAGGGGGAATCGATTTTCGGGGTCAATTTTTCATGAGCCTTCACACACATCATTCGCACCCATAAATGCCCACCTGTGTGCACAGCTTCATCATCACCTGAAAGCAAAACAGACCCCAACTGAAAAGATGTCTGAATCCTACCCAAACACAGAATTCGCTCTCTCTGCCCGGGCCCACTCATGAATCATAGAATCATCAAATGGTCTGGGTTGGAAGGGACCCCAAGGATCAGAGAGTTTCAACCCCCTGCCACAGGCAGGGCCACCAACCTCAGGCCTGGAGCTACACAAGGTTGCCCAGGGCTCCATCCAACCTGGCCTTCAACACCCCCAGGGATGGGGCACCCACCCCCTCTCTGGGCAGCCTGTTCCAGCCCCTCACCACTCTCTCTGGAAAAACCTTTGTCCTAATACCTAATGTAAGCCTTCCTTCCTTTGGCTTTAATCCATCCCCCTTGTCCTGCCATTTTCTGCCCTTTTAAAAAGTTGATTCCCCTCCTGTGTCTCTGCTCCCTTCAGGGACTGGCAGGCTGCAATGAGGTCCCCCCACAGCCTTCTCTTCTCCAGGCTGAACCAGCCCAGCTCCCTCAGCCTCTCTCCGGAGGGGAGCTGCTCCAGCCCTCTGATCACCTTTGTGGCCTCCTCTGACCCCTCTCCAACAGTCCCACCTCTCTCTTGTCCTGGGGCCCCAGCTCTGGACACAGGACTCCAGCTGGGGCCTCCCAGGGCAGAGCAGAGAGGGACAATCCCCTCCCTGTCCCTGCTGCCACCCCTCTGCTGATGGAGCCCAGGATCCCATCGCCCTTCCCAGCTGCCAGAGCCACTGCTGGCTCAGGGGCAGTTTCTCATCCACCAGAACCCCCAGGTCCTTCTCCTCAGGGCTGCTCTCCAGGAGCTCTTCTCCCAGTCTGTATACACCTCTGGGACTCTTCTGGACCAAGTGCAACACCTGACACTTGACAGTGTTGAACCTCATTAGGTTCACCCGGGCCCATCTTTCCAGCCTGTCAAGATCCCTCTGGATGGCTTCCTTTCCTTCTATTCTTTCTTTTCTTTCCTCATGCCATGGGAAAGGCAGCACAGAGAGATGTTTCACGAACAGGAAGCCCGGACGCTGCAAGCTAGGAGGCCTCAAAGCCACCATGTCACACAATGGCATATTTTTTGGCTCTTGCCTATCCTAGCAATAGGCTTTTTCTTTTTCTTGGTTTTTTTCTTTATTAATCTTGACTTCAGCTGCACAATCACATACATTGAAGCTATTTCCATCACTTTGTTAGGGACGGTGCTGGAACTCAAAGGGCCTGTTTAGATCTGCTTCAGGGCTGCTGAATGACAGATATTTAACCCTGCAAACAGGAACACATTATGCGGGATCCAACACCCCTACGCTGCTTTGAGCAAACTGCACTGGGTCTGCGTGCCCGTCAAGGAATTTCAGGGGATCTGAGAGAGATGAAGCTGTGTTGCTGCCTCGAGTTAGCAGGCATTCCTGAAAGCACACAGCTTCCTGCAAACGCACCTCCTGTTCTCTGAGCACAGAGGTCCTTCCAAACCTCACACTGCACTTCGAAGCGCATCGGCGCAGCGTAAAGCGAGTACCTATTCAAATGTGTGTGTCTGTGCTGGATGGCTGTGTGTGTGGAGACTGCAGACACCTCTGTACGCTGGAATAATTGGCTGTGTAATTACCTCTCTCTACCTTCTTACCATGCAAATACTCAGCTCGACTCCCCTTCGTGATTGCTACCGCGTGGAATGGCTACTTCCCAAGCACGTTTCTCACAGCTTCCGAGGGAAATTATAGCCCCGGTTGCTAAGCCTAAGGTGCTCTGTTTGTGTTCGGCTAAGCCACTCTTACTCATCTCAAGTATCTTCAAGAGCAAACCCTCCTGGGAGTGGGACTGTCCAGTGGGTTCCGAATCCGTGGGAGGGACAGTCTGACAGTGAAATCCATGAGAACCTCTCCTGTTGCTGCCTATCATCAACATAATCTGAAAATTATAGCCCATGAAGCTATTTTAAACAATTACACCTAGACGGGAGCTGTATATATTAAACAAAGAGGTTACAAAGTGGCTTGAGTGCCAGAGAGCTGATGACTGAGCAAGAGCTCTGTGAAAGCCCCCAAGACACGTTACTGAGCATTACCAAGCTCTTTCCTTTCTTTTAGCAGATTCTTTGGACTATGACTGTGTTCCAAACCCCCTCTAAAAACCTGTCCCTTTTGTTCTCAGGGGTTGACCTGCATGTGCACCTATGCCCACTGGCATCAGTGATTAAAAAACTATTACTAAAACATATTATTTTTAAAAGTTCAAGTGTTGCACCAGCAGCCAACAGCGCTGAACAAAGTTCCCCATACAAGACACCGGAGCCAAAACCATCTGGACATCTCAAAAGCAGCAGCCAAGCTTGTCCCAAAAGCCCAGGGGAATGACAGCTATTTCACACATCAGTGGAGTATGTGTCACATCACAGCCACTGACGTAGACCCATTGGGGTGTTCAATACCCTCAGGAGATCTGCTTTTTCCACATAATGCTTTCAATTTTTTTAAAAAATTAAATACAGTAAAAAAAATCAGAAAAAAAAAAGCACTCACAAACTTTAATAAGACCAAAGGAAGTGTTTAAAAGCAGGCACGTTGTTTACATGTCTATTTCAGCATCTGCTACCACTTAACTGGCTTGCGTGCTCACAGTAGGAGCAGCCAGTCTATCTTCTGCAAGCCTTGTCTGCCCGTGTTAAATCCAAACACTGCCCAGCTGAATCACATCACCAGTATGCAGGTACACACACATCTCTCAAACCCAACTGGTAACCTATGAGAAGCTGTATAAACAAACAGTTTAAAGGTTTTTCTCTTTAAAAAAACCCAAAATAGAACAGAAATGAAAAACCTTCAACATCTTGAACAACTGATGGGTGTGTTTAGTAATCCTCCACCACAGGAGAAGCCACCAGAGGCAGGCAGCCCTGCTGCCACCTGCCCTTCTCAAGGGCTGAGCAGTGAGCTCCTGCCCGCCTGCAACTCACCTCCGAGACTGACCCTCGGAAATGTCTGTGAGGCCTCGAGGCTCTTTCATCCCTCTCCCCACCTTGTGCTGGAAACCGATGCTCTCCCACCACCAAAAAGATGAAGCTGAGGGGGTGGCAGACCTAGTAAATTTGGCAGAATTGTGCAACAGTTTGGCTGTCGTCTCTACCTGTCGGCATCCTTGGGGCATCCCAGGGAAGGGGTGTTTTGATCAGCAGATGCCACGATAAACCTCAACAAGACAGCAGTGCTCAGGAGGTTCTTAGTGGTAGCTTGAAACAGAGCAGGAAACAGACTGAAACCTTAGAGATGACTTGGCTCTACGACCTCCCAAATCACCCTGTAATGCAGAGCGTTGCTCTCCGGTTCGCCTCCAAATGCTGGGTTCTCAGTCAAAGACCAGCTGATGGAAAACGGTGAAAAACATAAGAATTCAGTGGACTCCCAAATTTATTTTTCACTTTTCTACATTCACCAGTGATGGCAATTGGATGGCAGGCCCAAAGGATCCAAGGTGTTGGAAGAAAGCATGTATTTACTGTCCTTAATTCTAACTGACTTTATACCACTTCTGCATTAACAGGCACCTTAACCAAACGGAAAAAATAAGAGGAGAATTTAGTGGCTCAGAGAGTCATCAACCACCTTAAATAAAATCCCCACGTTTCCCAGTGAGGCTCAATTAAGGAGAGTGGAAAATCAGTTATCTAAAAAATCTATTGAAGGTGTGCTGACTGAAATGTCTTCTATTGTCCTTGATACCGAACTTGTGGGCTGTAAATATTATCTTTACCCAAACTAACAACCTTTCACTTCTTTAGCCAGTGCCATAGCCACACCATTGTCAAGTCTCAGATTAGATTTCTGGGGATGTATTAAAGCTGCTCAATCTCACCCTGGTGGAGTATCATTTGAATTCTGCTGCCAACTGCACTTCACAATTTCTGTATTGGTTTGGAGCTGGGATCTCTTTCAAATTGAATTTCAGCTTAGTTTCTTGGCTTTGGAAACATCATCTGTCTATGACCTCATTATCCCTGCCTAAATGTTCATTTCTTAAGAGTTAAAATACTGTCAGATGTTCAGCTCAAACACAAACTTCACGGTAAAATTTCCTTGACTTTTGTGACTTGAAATGTCATTTTACAGTCACTAAAGGCAACGTCCAGAACACTCTGGGTTTAGTGTTTTCCCTCCCCCTTTTTTAAAGTACAGAGATTTTCTTTCCTACAATAAAGAAGTGGATTTCTGGAGCAGAGACTCCAATCTAGTTTATAACGCCATTGCTTATATTTGCTATTTGGTGCATCAGAAGTAATCGAAGCAGTCGCTCTTGTGTTCCTGTCTCTTTCTAACATCAGCTGTTACGTTATTGCTTCTCATGACATTTGGGTTTTCTAGGAGACTGACAGCTGATAATTTTCAGCTGAAAAGGCAGATGTTGGGGAAACCATGTGCAGGTAGGACAAGCTTCCCATTTCCATCAGTTTACAGAGAAGTAAACTAACGTTCCAATTTGGAGTGACAAAGGTGAGAAGCAAGCATGAAAGGCTTTAGAACACCAACATTAGTTCAAGTAGCCTGAGTTGGAATTCACTAACCTTAAAATCCTTGTTTTCCTGAAGCTCAAGCTTGCTAACCCCCAGGGAAACACAAGCCTGTGAAGAGCTAGAGAACTTACAAAGGTTGATCCTGACGGCAGAACTTGTGAGTTTGAACAGACCTGGATCAAAGGTGAGAGCAAAGGCTGCTACTCTCACAAATGTGGTGGCAGCACTGCAGGCAGGGAAGTTATTCACACCAAAGCCCTCTGACAAACACAGCTTGGTAATGCACAGCAAAGTCAATCATTGTTCTGGTTCATCCCATAAACACATCAGGTCTATTCCCACATCTCCAGCAATTGTGAAAAAAGGTGGCACCGGCTGAATCATAAAGATAAGCCCAGTACCACTTACCCATACCAGAAGCGGGGGTCACTGGATATGCAGTGGTTGAGATTCCGGTGTGCCAATGCCTTCTTCTTATTTAAGACAAATTCTTGTAATTTCATCTTTACTTCTGTGCTTGCTACCGCACCTGAAATGTCAAAAATAATAATAATAAAAAAAAGGTTATTTCATCAATTCACACGCTTTAAAGAAGGGAAATGTCTAAAAAGATTTCGGGATTAAATCTTTGATTTCCAGTCCAAAAGAAGAACTTTTCTTTCAAAGAGAAAAGAACAAAGTGTCTCTAGTGAGGAGCTCTCTCTTTTTTCTTCTCTTTAGCTTTGCATATAATCACAACTTATGTTTGAAAACAGTCATTTAATCAGAGATTTATCATTCCACTATAAAAGATTTCTGAAGAGGATTTTTACCCTCGCACAGAAGTACGCTTAGAATAAAGCACTTGTACGAGGTATTCCAGCTTTCTTTTCATCAAAGGTATTTAAGAAAAAGGGTCTTGTGTACAGTCAAGTTTTTAAATGTCACATCTGCAAGCAGAAGGGGAATGAGACGAATGTCTCATATGTAGATTTTGTCTTGAAAACTCTTGTAAACAGGGACCTCTTTGTTCAAAAGTATCTGTGTACAATAAGACCTACATAATATTCCAATTCATTTACAAGTGTGCAATCTCCTTCTTCAAATAGAAAATCTAACATTTAAAGAAGAAAGTCAGTAATTTTGTAGCGTAGAGTTAAAATGTCAACTGTGTAATTTTTAATCATTATTTCCTCCACAATAGAGACCAGTCTGTTTTACTGCGATGATGGATTAAAATTATCATTCAGTTGACAGAACAGATTTGCAGGCAGAGTTCCTGATGGAGTAATACATAGGGAGTTTGGCAAGCAGAATGTGTGGAAAACCATGGTTCATCTATACCACAGAGCAAAGCAAGAATTCCCAAGGAAAATATCTGGGCTATGAGAAAATGAAAAGGCCAGGAAAACTGTCCACCCTACCAAGAATAAAAAACTTAATATACAACAGGGTGATCTTTTGTCTCCTGGATCCCACTCAAAAATGACATCTGAAAGACCAGGAAAACAAGTTCTTGTATCTCCTCGAGAACAGAAAACCTGCAGTATCCCTATAAGGACATAATGTTGCTCAACCACCAACACCATGTTGAAAAGCTTGAAAATGCATCACATTTCTGGTGTTCTGAGCTTCTCACTAGCTCTGCAAAACGTGGGTTTGGCGCGTACCCCAATGGGAAGTTCAACCAAGGAGCCTGAGGCAAAGTCATATGCATAAAGCAAGCTGCATGGCTAGACCAGAATAGGTGATAAACTCATGCTTAAAGGCCTCCTCTCTCCAAAAAGTGTCATCTTTAATCTTTTAAAAATAATCAAATGTGGCTGCGTCCTGTTGCTTTGGGATAAATCTGACATTATCTAGAAGACTATGCTAAACAGTTTTTGGATCCTGAGGTTTATGAAAGCTCCCCTGTCATGTCTTCCTCCTTAAACAGAAGCTGAAGGGCCCCATATATACTTAACAAGATAAAAATGTGTAGGCTGTCCCTTCCTAGGGCAATGCTGGAGCCACAGACCAAACTGTCATGCAAGACCTTCTGACTCAGCTCTTGACCCTTGAGTAGAAGATCAAAAGAAAAAAAAAATAACCCAACCCAACTCACTTTTAATGTAATGTAATATAATATACTGGGTTATGTGGGAGCTGCTCACGCTGCCGCAGGCAGAAGCACTGTGCAGTAGCCAGCAAAGATGTTAAAGGAGATGCCAAAGGCATCACATATATAATATACATATAAGCAAAGAGGTCAAGGGCAGAAGACAGGCATCAAAAGCCCATACATGGAGGAAGCAGGAAACAGGATACTTGTCCTCAATGGAAGCCAAAGGTGTGCCAGAATAAGAGGATGAGAGAAGGAACTGGAGAGCAAGAGCTGGCATGGCCCTGGCTGGGGGAGAAGCTGGGCACAGTGGGGAGAACCCAGACACAAAGTGGGGCAGTTGGCTTCAGGGGGCTTGAGTGACCGCAAGGAGCAGGGAGCAAAGATCAACTGATAACGGCCGCAAACAGGAGAGTGCCCTCACGAGCACAGTACTGCAGACAGGATGGCTCCCAGGAGCCAAAAGGCTGAGCTGTGGCAAAACCAAAGTGTGTCTTGTCCCTGGATCAACCAGTATCCCAGTGTGGGACAAGGCAGGGCTAGTAAGGGAGGTAGGGCAGAAGCAGGACTGAGCTCTGGCAGGAGGGCACAGGTGGGAATGCCAGAACAGATACGCAGAGCACATGGAAGTTAGGGGAGAAAGCCCTGAGTGGCGGCCTGGATAAAGTCCAAGACAAGGCACGGTGCTCAGCTACCTGAGCAGCAAGGGTCCAAACAGTGTGTCCCCATTGGAAATGTCAATGTACAGGACCAACTCAAGGCTCAATCCTAACAGTGGAGAGACAGGATGACCAACTATCGCTCCTTATCCTGTGCAAAAACCCACCCTTCCTTTCCAGGAGTGTCACGCTCTGGATCAAAACCTTCCCCGACATGTTGCACATGGGACATAACAACCCCATGGAGCGCTACAGGCTGAGAGGAGACTGACTGGAGAGCTGTCAGGCAGAGAAGGACCTGGGGTGTTGGTTGACTACAGGCTGAATATGAGCCAGCAGTGTGCCCAGACGGCCAGGAAGGCCAAAGGCATCCTGGCTTGTGTCAGCAATAGTGTGGCCAGTAGGTCTGGGGAGGGGATTGTGCCCCTGGACTGGGCACTGGTGAGGCCGCACCTCAAGTACTGTGTCCAGTTCTGGGCTCCTCATCATAAGAAGGACATGGAGGTCCTGGAGCGTGTCCAGAGAAGGGCAACCAGGCTGGGGAAGGGGCTGGAGGGCAAATCCTGTGAGGAGCAGCTGAGGGAGCTGGGGTTGTTCAGCCTGGAGAAGAGGAGGCTGAGGGGAGGCCTTCTCACCACCTACGACTACCTGACAGGAGATTGTAGAGAGGTGGGCACTGGTCTCTTCAGCCAGGGGACAGGAGATGGGGCAAGGGGCAATGGGCTCAAGCTGTGCCAGGGCAAGGTCAGCTCAGCTGGGAGGGAGAAGTTCTTCCTTGGCAGAGTTGTCAGGGCCTGGCCCAGGCTGCCCAGGGAGGGGCTGAGTCCTCTGGGGGTGTTTAAAAAAAAGGTAGATGAGGTACTTAGGGATATGGTTTAGCTTAGGATGAGAATGGTTTGACCTGATCTTAAAGGTCTTTTCCAACCTTGTCATTCTGTGATCAGACATCAGTTCACATGGGACAGGGTAAGGCTCCCTAAATGAGGATATAAGGCGCCAGCATTATGTTAATCTAAAGCAATTTGTGACTTGCCTTCTAAAAGGTACAAAGCAACGTACACTGGCTCAGGGTGATGAAGGATGGAGGGGGAATAAGCTACACACCTATTACACACTCTTTGCCTTTCAGCTCGGGACAATTTTAGCTTTGTTTGCGCTTCACAATATTTTCTGGTGTGAGAAAAATAACTTAAGTATTCTTAAGAGCTGAGGAGCTATAATGATTATACACCAGAGTGCTTCTTAAACAAAAGTAATTTAAAAATAAAACTGTAGCTATGGGAACAGGATCTTCAACTTAACATCCCCAAATCCTGCTTTTTCCTCTACACCTATGCGTGTCATCCAAAAGGTGCTTCGATGTGTTTGCCATTTCACAGAGATTCAGGCACTTGAATTTATTAAAATTAAAACTTAAAGGCCCTCAGTGCAAGATACCCATGCAGGGAATGAGGAATTCAATCTTCAGGTGATTTTTTTTTTTGGTTTGTTTAAAGTCTCTTACGCCCCAGCCCTCTCTTGCTAGAAAAATTCTTCTCGGAGCTTTATCTCGCTACCGGTCCCCAGACAGCCTCCCATCTCCTGGTACCCTTCAGCCCCCTCTGCTTCTTCCATTGCAGGCTGCTTTATTTCACTTGAAATGAAGACCTAATGAAGGAGGCTGATAGTGCAACTCGGGGAAGTACTTTTCCTCCCATTCACTTCTAAAAGAAAACCGAACAAGCAACCAAAGTGTCTTTGATAAGGGAAATTGTGAGACCACAATCATTTCACTGAATCTCGTGAAGTGCATAATGACACGTGGGAAAGCCAACCACAATCTGTAACCTCATGAAAGAAGCACTTTCTGAAAGGAAAACTCTTTAAAGCCGAGAACTGAGAACCCGGCTACATCTTGAAAGAGTGAAATTAAGAAAAGTAAAAGAAAAAAGAAATGCAGTGTGCATCTGGTGTATTTTATGGGCTTAATATTCTGCCTCCATTAGGAATGCTGCCAAAAATACTTCAGAAATGTTACATCAAGTAAAGAGACGATGCGCTTCCTTTTGAAAAATGCTAAAATGGCATTTAGTAAGACAAAAACGAAGATAAAGTGGAGAAATGCATTTCTCTCTCACCTTCAATACCTCTAAGGGTTTAGATAAGCTCCCCGCGCAGCCAAGCTCCACAGAGCAGCCATCATGAAGGTTTCTCCAGCTATATAAAGCTGCTTTATGGCTTCCATTCATCTGCTCTACCTGTCATCAATGGAACAAGTGAGCTTTTGCTACTTACTCTCTTTTCCTTTCTCTTTGTTTTTTAGCTGCTGAAGTTTTTGCTCCCGGTGCTGCTTCTCCAGCTCCTGCTCCTGCCGATGCTGCTCCAACTTCCTCTGGTGCTCCAACAGCTCCTGCTGATGCTTCATGGCCAGCATCTCCTGCTGCTGCTGTGGAGAACGGATGAGGGAAAAAACCCCAAATTAACACCACCAGACTTCCCAGAGCTAAACCAGAATCATAGAATCATAGAATTGTAGGGGTTGGAAGGGACCTCGAGAGATCATCGGGTCCAACCCCCTGCCAAAGCAGGGTCCCTAGGACATTTCACTGAGATAGGCATCCAGACAGGTCTTGAATATCTCCAGAGAGGGAGACTCCACCACCTCCCTGGGCAGCCTGTCCCAGGGCTCCGTCACCCTCACTGTGAAAAAGTTTTTCCGCATGTTGGTGCGGAACTTCCTGTGCTCCAACTTGCAGCCATTGCCCCTTGTCCTGTCCCCACAGACACTGAAAAGGGGCTGGCTGATTCCCCCTGCATCCCCTGCTTAAGATAATTATAAACATTAATTAGGTCCCCCTTAGTCTTCTCTTCTCAAGGCTGAACAGTCCCAATTTTCTCAGCCTTTCCTCATAGGGGAGATGCTCCAGGCCCTTCATCATCTTCGTAGCCCTTCTTTGGACTCTCTCCAGGAGATCCCTGTCCTTTTTATCCCAGGGAGCCCAGCACTGGACACAACACTCCAGGTGGGGCCTGAGCAGGGCAGGGTAGAGGGGGAGGATCACCTCCTGTGACCTGCTGGCCACACTCCTCTTGATGCACCCCAGGATCCCATTGTCTCTCTTAGCCACCTAGGCACACTGCTGGCTCATGGCCAACCTGTCATCCACCAGGACCCCCAGGTCCTTCTCCACAGAGCTCTTCTCCAGCAGGTCATCCCCCAGCCTGTACTGATAGAAACGGTTGTTTCTTCCCACGTGCAAGACTTTACACTTGCTTTTGTTGAACTTCATCTGGTTTCTTACTGCTCTCGGGTGACAATAACATTGCTTCATTCACAGAAACAGGAAAAATGGCCTTTTCCTCGTCTGGAAACTCCTGCACCTTGTCTCGCTTCACATAGCCCCATTTCTGGTTCAGATCCTGCACTGAGCCACTGCAAACTGCTTCCCCAGCTGGACATTCATTTCCCCTCCATCAACTGTTTTAAGTCAAACCCCACCGAGATACCTTACTTATCAACATACCTCATACAGATCCTGTGCTGAAGGGACATAGCCGGGCTCACCAAGTCAGGCCCTCGCAGTGAAACATGCCACGGGCTTTGCAAGACCAGTTCAGTTCCCTCACGCATCTGCTTTTTCTGTCTAAGCTGCTAATTACATGGCTCAGCACTCCGGTTTCTCCAACAGTCCTTCTCTCTCCCCCTCTCTGTGCGTACAGACGAGTTGCCAAGGACTGGACAACTTCATCAAACTCTGGTCTCTTCCCGCCTGCCATGCAAACCTCACAGCCCAAGCCACAAGCTACCTTGTGAGCATGATCACCACCTGCTCCTGAGCCTTAGCATGAAAACATTATTTAAAAATAAATAAAATCAATAATCTCTCAGGATTAAGCTCTCTCGACTCGCACACGTTTTTAAGGGAAAAGTCAAGAGACCAGCTGCCCAATTCAGGTCAAGGTCTGCAAAGCTTTCAGCAAACGTGACGGCCAAGACTAAAAGCACCAAAAGCTCCTGCCCCATCCACTGTGCAATTCCCCTCCTTGGGTCTCCAGATCCCAGCACCAGAAGGACGCGAGTGGCCACACCAACCTCCTGAGAAATTTGGGGTGGGATCTCCCCAGCCCAGAGCATCCTTTGGACCCCCCGCCCAGGGACTAGAGGCAGGCCCTGGGACAGTACTTGTCAGTGCTCTGAGATCACTTGTGATTTGACAGTCGGCCAGGAGCAAGCTGGTCTGCGGAAAAGCAGATGAGAAATGACAAATCTCAGCAGCCTGTGGCTTGGTTAGGTGTGAATGGATCTCCACGGGGCTTGCAAAAGGGCTTCTCCCTTGAGTTCCACTGACAATCACTTATTCTTTAAAAAAAAGAAGATAAAAATAGAAGCTTAAACTAAGATTTACCACCTCCCCATTTCACTTGCACCCTCCTCTCCAGCAAGATGTGTGCTAAAGCCGGCTACTTGGGCTGCTCCTGCTACTCCTGCTAGCTGCCACGAATGCAGGAGCATGCCAGCCCCCCGCTGCCCCCCTGTCCCACACTCCTTCCCTCAGCAGCTCAGAAACTAGCAGAGCCATCTTAACCTGGCAACCTCCACCTTCAAAATGAAAACCAGTCGATCCCTTCCTGCTCCGGTGATAGATGGGATTTCTCCGAGCCTGGATTTAATGGGTGCCTCCGCTCAGACACCACCCGCAGCCCTGTGTGTGGAGAGGCATCACAAGCCAGCCAGGGAACCTGGCTCTCTCTGAGCCTCTCTCCATCCCTCTCCAAACACTGCTGGCACATGAGTACCCAAGACTCCCAACCCCATGTATACCAATTGATTTCCGCCCCCCACCTTCCCCTTTCTCCTTTTGCTCATTTTTCTCCCCGTTTCTGCTCTTGATGGTGATTCTTGTTTCCATTTGGGGCAGCATACATCAGAACTATCCACCACTTCAGCCGCGGATACGCTACAGACAATACCCACAAAATAATACCCTTCTATATAAAGATGCAAAGTCCTAATGTACGAGAGGTACTTTCCAATCTGCTCAGCTCTCTGCTGGGAACTCATGGTGGGGGAGTCCTGGCTGCTGCTGGTTCCAAGCAGGCAGACTGTCGTAAAACAGGGAACCCTGGTTATCAGAATTCCCCGGGACCGCACCTACGTTTCCCTTCCTAATTCTATTGAATTAGATGTAAACAACAACAACAAAAAAAACCCCAACCCCAAAAACCAAACCCAGACCCTAAAAACCTACAAAAGGGGAGGGGGAAAAAAAAGCCACAACAATAACAACAAAAAAAAACCCCAGACCCTAAAGAAAACTAGTTATTTTTGTTTTATAATTAAGCAGCAGCTTCCACTAACACATCTCCATTTGGAGAAAGAGTATCTTTTCAGACTCCCAACAAGTCCACCACATGGTGGGCTTTTATAACCTAGCCATAGAAAGTATGCAAATGAACAATATTTAATGCACAATATGTTAAAACAGGTTTTGTTATTTTTATGAAATCAGGAGCCTTTTCTCTCCATCTGCAGTCTCCTAGGCTCTGCATGCTACGCTTCCCACAATGGTTTACATACATTAGGATGCTTTAGAAGGAACTGCGCTTTCATTGACATCTGTAGTGAGATGGAAATGAAAAGACCAATTTGTATCTGGATGGCTTATGGAAGTTTCATTAGAGATGTATTGTTTCCGCTGGTTCTGACCCTGGTTTCCACAAAACCTATTCTTAAGATAGTTTTGAGACCTTTTTGAAGTTGAATAAAGTTAAAAAAAAATAAAAATAGAATATAAAAAACCCCATAAAAATAATAAACTGAAGCAACCACCCCAGTTGTATCCATGAAAAGCGAAATCACTTCGTTGGTGTCAGCTGCAGCCTGAAGCACACCCAGCCGAGTGCTGTGTCTGAACTGCGGCGCGTCCTTACAGCTCAACTAATTTCTCCAGATTTTGGGCTGAAAACAAACTGCACAGACACTCTCTGACTGGAAATAGATGGCGCAGGCTCAGCAAAGAGCGGGAGCACTGGCGATGCAGCACCTTAACCAGCTCAGGCTGCACAGACTGCAGCCAGGTTTCACAACTGGTCCAAGGACCTCAGGTGAGGATTCAGGATGCTGACCCAAGGGCGAGGTTTGAATCGCTCAGCCTGGTACTCATCTTGTGGGATTTAAAGCCAGAGGGGATAGAACTCCCATGATAAATCAATTTTCTGTGCAAGAAAAGCTTTAAAACTTGCTCGATGCTAGACTGTGCTCCAATTTTATCTTCTCGGGGGATTCCCATTTAATTTCCTTATTTAAAAACAGGGTTTTCTGCTGATGCCTTGTGAAAAAAGACCCATAAGCGGCAAGAGAACCCACCGTTGATTCCCAGGAGAAGCCAAAAAGCCCCGACAACATACAAAAAGCTGTTCTGTGCACAAAACAAACTGCGACTTGAGAAAAATCCAAGCTTCAGCTAAAGCAATTGAGGCACATTTTAACAGCGAGCATTCAGACCCGCGTACCAGCAGCCAAGCAGGATGCAAATCTTCCACGCTGGGGTTTTCAAGACACTTAGGTGGCCCTGATAAGGATTATTAATTATCGAGCGGGATCGTGCTCATGTACCGTGTAACACGGTAGATGTCTCTCGCTGGGAAATGAATCAAAACCGACTCGGCAACGCTCGGGCGTTCCTCGCACATTGCTGGGTCCGTGTGTCATTCCCCCCTGCCCCCCGACTACTGACATTTACATATTTGCAGAATACAGAGTGGCACGTGGAGGGAAACCCTCTGCACTGGGGTTAATTCAGCCATCAGTCGGAGGAGCGGGCGGCGTGACAAACACGCTGCGCTGCGTTAGGGAGCGCCGCTCGGAACATCTGAATTAGGTGCTCTTGCCAAAATAAATATTTGTAAATATTTCTAACGATGGGGATTCCTGCATATGCTTAATGTCACTGCTTCCACTATTTATGAAAGCTGCACAAATGTTCAACTGTACCTGTAAGTCAGCGATGCTGGTGCTCCCTTAGCATATATGAATATTTACGAGTGCGCTAAGGGGAAGGTAGAGCATCTCCAGGTATTTACCGGCTGTCAGCGTGCCGCCAGGACTCAGCGGCGCTGCTGTGGGTTGTACTGTCACACTCTTCAACTGCCTTCAGTTCTGGAGCACGGTGACACAGAGCAGGGAGCGACACCTGATCGGTAAGCACAACGAAAGCTCTTTCCAAGGGAAAGGGAGCCGAAGAGTTTCCTTCAATTGTTGCAACAGCAGTGGAAAAGCAGTGCTCTGGAACCTTCCAGCAGCCTCAGCCCAGAAGCCAGCCCACATGCTCCCAAGAAGCAAAGATCCCATTTACCAGGGAGAATGAGGATATATAACCTCGTATAGCCACTGTCCAGTGAGCACCTCCTGGCGCCTGGTGCCTTAGTCTTCCCCCAGAAACTGGGTGCTGCCCACACTCCTCTGCTCCTTCCATCCCATACAACATTTTAAAGGTGCTTCTGTCATTTACTTCACATACTGCGGTGGATCTGATTAAAATCTGCAAAGCAGGAGAGGGTTTGAAGCTTGAGACCATGGCTCCTAGGTTTTTATAATATATATTTTGAATAGCTTAACGCAATTAGTGGAAGGCAGCGTAAAACTGCCTGTGATCAGACAGCTCACCCTTACTCACACGGATAATCACACAGGCAGGACCGGGAGAACCACAGCCAGCATGCCTACTGCCGATAAACGTCTCCTGCCACCCGAAGCAGCTCAGCGCCGTGTCCTAACTTGCAGCCGAGATCACTGACTGAAGGTGCCCCAGCACGGTGGGACATCACAGACTCACCGGATGTGTTAGGTTGGAAGGCACCTCTAAAGTCCACCTAGTTCCAACCCCCTGCCATGGGCAGGGACACTTCTCACCAGGCCAGGTTGCCCAAAGCCCCATCTAACCCAGCCTTGAACACCTCCAGGGATCCAGGGGCTCCCACAGCCTCTCTGGGCACCCTGTGCCAGGGCCTCACCACCCTCACAATAAAGAATTTCTTCCTAACGTCTCACCTAACCCTGCCCTCTTCCAGCTTGCAGCCACTGTCCCTTGTCCCATCTCTGTACCCCTTGGTGACCAATCCCTCTCCCACTTTCCTGTAGGACCCCTTTAACTACTGGTATGCTGAAATTAGGTTTCCCCAGATCATTCTCTTCTGTGGACTGACACCCCGACTGTCTCAGTTGCTCCCTCCAAGCAAGAGGTTGGCCTCTGGCAGGAGACTAGAGCTTCAAAGAAGTTGTAACAATACAGAAGTAAACCACTAGCATCAACACTGAGAACTTAATGCTGGACAAGACCCTCCAAAAGCCTCCAAGAAGATCTTCTCAGCACCCCCTCATCTTCCAAGCTTAAAGGCATGGCCCAGTAAGCACTTTTCAGATGTGTCATGTATCACCCTCTCACCTAGCAGGAGGGAGGTTGGGGTTTTGGTGAAAATACTGGGGGTTAGGCAAAAATGGTGGGGTTCAGGACAAGAGGTGATGGGCAAAAACTGGAGTAGAGGAAGTTCCTCCTTACCATGAGGAGGAACTTCTTTGCTGGGAGGGAGGCAGAGCCCTGGGCCAGGCTGCCCAGAGAGGTTGGGGAGTCTCCATCTCTAGAGACATTTCAACCCCGTGATGCTGGGCACTGTCCTGTGCAGCCTGCTTGAGGGGACCCTGCACTGGTAGGCGTGGGACTGTGGGATCTCCAAAGGTCCCTGACGACCTGGACCAGTCTGTGATTCTGGCAAATCATCTGGCACCTGCTTTGACAAAATTCTTCAGTTTTTGGGATTACATCAGGTGTTTTAAAAGATCTGGATCTCAGATTCTATAAAAACAAAGGACAATCGTAGGTCGAGATCAACTTGCCAAGACACGTACACATCGAATCAATCCCTGAAAACCCATCAGCATACAGGTGGAAGCAAAGCATGGATTCTGAGGAGAACTGTTGGTTGGAGTTATTTCAGAGCCATCTCAACGCTGGCCATTCCTTTGGCTGGACTCCCTGCTCCATGTTCTCCCCACCCTGCTCGCTGAAGTCTCAGGTTGTGGCTCCAGTTTCAGGACTTGCTCTCCTGGCTCCGTCACGGCGTGTTTTCATTCCAGGAGGTATGGCAGATATCTCCTGGGGCACTGGAGGCTAGCCAGAATTAATCGGTTATACTGGGAGAAAGGGGAGGGAGGAGAAAAGTTGTGGTTTCCAATAGAAGCCAAGACCCAAAAGTTTGAAAGCACAGCTCAGAAGATGAGACATAATCTTCTCGGTGAGACGCATCCTGTTGAGAACATTTGGTGCTCAAGTTCCTGAGGCTCAAATGTTTCCAGGAAAGGGAAGAATGGTTACCTTCCTGGATTGCCAGCTGTAGGTGAAGAGATCCCATGTTATTAGTCTGGCACCTTGTATATAGATACATAATGTTACAGCCCCGTTTCCTTTCCGTGCCACCTCTCCTCAAAGGCTGAAAGCTCGTGCAGCAGCTTTGTCCCTCTGAGCCCTGAACACCCACAAAGGAATAGTGGTGGGAGTGCATCAGTATGTGCCTTTCGCTCCCCAACTGCTGCTCCAACTAGTTGTTACTAGAAGGAACATAGTTCCTTCTCCTGTTTTCCCTTCCAAGGGTGAGGAAAACTCCTTTGCACTCGCCTCTGCTGTGCGTTGCGTGGTCATTATGGGAGCGGAGGACGAATCTGTACACCTTGCACCAGGAGCAGGGAACATCCATCTGATCCTGGATGGCACCAAGGAACCCCCGTAAATCAAAGAACCATACACACTGACCCAGAAGGAAGGAGACCCAGATGTTTAATGCTAGATGAGATTTGGTCACACTGCAAGTGATGAGACCTCAAGTCCTCAGAGGAGCAGTTACATCCTCTGTGAACTGTTTCAGGGCGCAAAGAGGGCAAGAGTGGGATGTTAAGCTAAAATAAGTATCTGGAGATGTAGGATGGAGATCCTGTAATGGCAGGAGCCAGAGGAGCCACCAATGGGGTTCAATCATTTTAAAAAAGGAAATGGGAATAAAGAAAAGGAAGAATGTGGCTGTGCCCACTGATTCGCCATTCCTGGTCACTACTGAAGGAAGAAGGACCACTGCAGAGACCTGGCTGGGATGGGAGACCTCGCTGGAATCTTACTGATGGGCTTCACAAGCAACAGAGGAAAAGAAAAACAAGAAAAAGAGGGTGGGGGGAAGCAGTGAGACCAGAGATTTTGGGCTCAGCTCTGTGTGACGGCAGAAGGATGTGGAGATGAAGATGGATGTCAAGTGCTACTCCGCACCTGACAATGGGCCCCAGCGTGGTGCGGAGAAGGCTGCATGCTGAAAAGGCGCCCTTTTAATGGTACCATCCCAGCAAGGCAAACACCAAACACATACCACTTTTACACACTGCCACCAGTTAAAGCGGAAGCTTCAAGGTGATTAATCCAGTAACGTCACTGGTGGTGTGTGAAAACCAGTGCAATTTGTCGGTGATGGTGGCTGTTAACAGGGCAATATTCTGTGTGTAACGGCAGGATTTACTTGGGTATCACTTACCTTGTGCTCCCTTTGATGACTTTATTGAATTCAAAAATGAAATTGGAGTTGATAGGACAAGGGGAAGCGGCCTGAAGCTGCGTCAGGGGAAGGTTCGGTTGGGTGTTACAGAACATTTCTTCACTGAAAGGGCTGTCAGGTGGTGGGCCAGGCTGCCCAGGGAGGGGGTTGGGGCACCATCCCTGGGGGGGCTTAAAAGAAGAGAAGATGCTGTGCTTGGTGACATGGTCTGGTGTTGGATCTAGTGGGGCTGGATAGACGGTTGGACTCGATGATCTTGAAGGTCTTTTCCAGCCAAAACCATTCTATGCTTCTATGATTTTATGATTCCAGAAGTCAGGGGTGTGAAGTGCAAAATACTCCTTCGTCTGCTCTTTATATTGAAATTCCAAGCTGAAGAGAGACCGTAAGGCTTCTGGCTTTAAGAAAAAAATGAAAATATCCTTGTGGATTCCCCTCCCCCATTTTACTGGGAGTCATGCTGTAAAGGATGAAGGAATAGGAACTGGACCACTCACAAAGCTGTCTGGACTCCACAGAAAAAGTGAACATGTGCCACCAAAAAAAAGAGAACAAGATCCTTTGTCAGGCAGCAAACCCTGCCACTTCTGCCCCCGATGTCAGACAGCCTGCAGAATACCCCAAAGTCAGCCTAAGTCATGTCCAACTGCAGGAGATCAAGTAACAGGAAAAATGCCTCTGAATCCCTCTTCAGCTTCCTCAAAGGAATGTGGAGCAGCTGAGCTCAGGGAGTGACAGGCTTCTCCTCTCCCACCACCAATGGGTCAGAAAATCTCTGTACTCCTCAGGAAAGCTGTGAGCCTCAAAGCAATGATGGCTGAGAAGTAGTGCCAGGAGGACAAGATGGGCTGAAGCCTTCATGGGCACCACTAAAGATTCACAGGACCAAAGCCACCCCATTCACGGACTTCCATGAGATCTGTGATTTCACTTTTGACTGAGGTTTTTACACCATCTCAGACATGGAAGAAAGAAGTAATTCATGATCTGGAGTTCTCATTCCAGTCCTTCCATCCAAACTGTGGCCCATCCCAGAAGCTGCCAAGAGGAAACGTGCTGCTTTTACCAGTTTCACAGCAGGTCTGCAAGGACCAGTGCAGACAACCTTCCAGGCTGAGCAATCCAGCTTCAGTCCAGAAATCACCAAGGAAAATTCCCAGATTAACCCTGTCAGATGCATGACTTCTCCCAGGTAATAAGCAAAAGGATGAGAGGAAATGGCCTCGAGTTGTGCCAGGGGAGGTTTAGATTGGATAGAAGGGAAAATTTCCTCACTGAAAGAGTGGTCAGGCATTGGATGAGGCCACCCAGAGAGGTGGTGGAGTCACCATCCCTGAAGGTGTTCAAAACACACATAAGACATGGCACTCCGGGACATGGGTTAGTTGACACAGTGGTGTTGGATGATGTGATCACCGTAGAAGTTTTTTCCAGCCTGAAAGATTCTGTGACGACTTCAACCGAGATGGGGCTTACAGGTGCCCAGGCTGCTCTGTGCATTCACTGACACGACCCACGCCTCTGCGTGCAGATTTGCCCTTATCTTTCTCGGAAAAGACCCTGACTATGAGCACGAGGAAAGCCATCTCCTCCCAGCTTTCAGAGAGCACAACTAGCTCTGATCTTCAAAAACCTGCCCCGGGGTTACTTCCATAGGTAGTTCAGGTTTGCTGGATCCGGGTCTGGGCCTCAGAGTCAGCTCCGTGTACCAGAAAAATCACAGAATCACAGGGGTTGAAAGGGACCTCCAGACATCATGGGGTCCAACCCCCTGCCAAAGCAGCTCCCCAGCTCATATTGCACAGGTCGGCATCCAGACGGGGCTGGAATATCTCCAGAGAAGGAGACTCCACACCCCCTGGGCAGCCTGTCCCAGGGCTTCCTCACCCTCACTGGGGAAAAGTTCTTCCCCATGTTGGTGTGGAACTTCCTATGCTCTAACTTGCAGCCATTGCCCAAAATTAAGGGAGTTCCACCCGCTGTGTCTGAACACCTCAGATGTATTGCCACCTCTCAACCAGGGCTTGGAAGCCACACTGATGGAAAAAGTCACACGAAACCAGCGAAATCGAGCAAAAGCATCTCCTCAGGCTTCCCCCAAATGTTGCTCTCTGTCTATGTATATGGAAAGCCAATGTCTGACAACATCCCATGTATTTTTATTTATTGGCATAAAGCCACTACGACGCACAGCACACTGCAAAACGCGGGGATCGCTGTGGTAATGAAGACAGAACAAGTTCAGAATCACTCAGCACACACTGGAACAACGTGCTGCTTGCTGCCAACCTGTGACTCCTCCAACCATCCTTTACCTGCCCAGCCTTGTGCCACTGCTGCTACCAGAGCACCCGAGCAGCCTTTTCTCAGACAACAGAACCAGGAATAGCACTGCATGAAAGAATCAACATCCCTGCATGGTCCCTGGTTCAGAATTCAGATCCTCAAGAAGCTGTGAGGCTCAGCTGCTTGCCTGCACTATCCCATTGCCATCAGGACCCATCTGCTGTCATGTGCTAATGCTGACGAGTGTCAGCATCCCAAATAAGTTCCCTGCTTTAGCTATAAACCAGCCAGGGCTGAGAAAAGTCCTGCTCCAAGCTCGGGTGGCACAGAGACGGAAGAGATTAAACCACATTCACAACTATGTCCTTCACTTCCCTGCTGAGCTCACAGTGCCCGGGGTGCCACTCACCCTGCCAAAACCTGGATCTTGCCCCTCTTCCATCATCTTGCTTCAGTCCCTTGACCAAAGGCAAATGGAAAAGCTTTTGGTACCTTCCCAGCTGATCTTGGCTGGGAAGGAGTGAGTCACAAAGGAAAAAATTCCCTCCGATTCCTCTGCAATCAAAGGTCAAGAGAAAAGCTCATCCTGGGACCTGCAGAGTGGCCTGCTAACCTGTCTAACCGGCAACGACCTGGGCACTAGGCTCCTTGTTCCACCCTTGGTTTCATTTAGGAAGGCAGATCCAAAGTCTATAAATACCGCCACACACCTGGCGAGGCATGCCGGAGTGGAAAATCCATCTCGCTGAAGGTAAGCGGCTACAGGAGAGAGGAGCCACCGCTGCCACCTCGGGCCGGCCTGCAGCAGGATCCGGTGATCACCAGCCCCGGCTCCCTTTCCTGCTCTGCTTTCGGATGTCAGGCCTCACAATCTGCAAAGCTGCGCTGTAGTTGTGAAAGACAGTTTTCTCTATTTCCATATGGTGTGAAGCCTTCATAAGGCTCAGCTTATTTTCCCTAAACATGTCAGGGCTTTCCCGTTACTCCCCGCATGCAATGATCCCGCTTCCCCTGTGTGCCAAGCAATGTGTCCATTATACTTCCCTTTCACAAGTATTATTCCACTCGTGGCCCGGCTTCTCCAAATCACACCATCTCCTGGCATTTGCTGCCTTAATGTGGAGGTCATTCCTTCCAAAATACAATGCCCATGAATGCAAGGACTGCTCCAGGAGAAACAAGAGAAGGCAGAGGGACTGGGACCGCCCTGTTGCCTTCTCCTGCACTACACTGGATGCTTAAAACAGCACTGCTGGAGTAAAATGAAGTTCTAGAAAACACCAAAATTTCAGATTCCAATGGCAAGAAGTTATCTCCTTGATAACAAGACAGATGTGCCACCATTCTTCAAGCCAAATTTCATTTACTTAAGACCCTCAGATGTGTTCTTCTTACAGTAGTGCTTCATCAGGGGGGCAGGAGGAACTGGCTCTCCCCCTGCTCTAAGCACACCTCAGGTCAGAACAGCTCCTCTGCTCACACCAGCACCAAAGCAGTAAGGGAGACCACCAAACCCGATTCCTGTTGTATCAGCTAAGGGTTTCCCTTCAAAATGAGTAAGCTCTGCAAACCCTTCCCAGTGCCATTTGCTGTACCTCAGCAATGCGGCGCTCCCTGTGCCTGTCCAACGAGCCACAAACACACCGAAATCACATTGCTTTTTTAAATCTTCACAGCAGGTGCTCAGCCACTGAATTCCTGCCAAACAAAACCATTCAACACCTGTAAGTGGAAGAGTGCAAAGGCACCTGAACATCTTGCCAAAAAGAGGGAGGTGGTGCAACAGTCGCTCTGCATATGCCACTGTACCAGGACTGCTGGTCTGCTCCCTCCGGACTCCACTGCCAGCCTGGGAACCGTAAGCAAAAGGGTTTAGAAACAGGCACACATCTGGGGAAAGCATGGAGATTGCTGCTCAAGCACCCAAAGAGGGGAACAAGCAAATGCTCTGCACTTGATTATGTTGATGCTTTATTGTGTCCAGTTCTGGGCTCCCCGGTACAAAAAAGACAGGGATCTCCTGGAGAGTCCAGAGGAGGCTACAGAGATGATTAAGGGCCTGGAGCATCTCCCCAATGAGGAAAGGCTGAGTGACCTGGAGCTGTTCAGCCTGGAGAAAAGATGCCTGAGAGGGGATCTGATCAATGGGGATCAATAGCTGAAGGGTGGGACACAGTGGGACATGGGCAGCCTCTTCTCAGTGTCTGTGGGGACAGGACAAGGGGTGATGGCCTCAAGTTGGAGCACAGGAGTTCCCCCAATGTGGGAAGAACTTTTCCCCAGTGAGGGTGAGGGAGCCCTGGGCCAGGCTGCCCAGGGGGTGTGGAGTCTCCTTCTCTGGAGAGATTCCAGACCCGTCTGGACGCCGACCTGTGTGCCCTGTCCTAGGGAATCATGTTTTGGCAGGGGGGTTGGTCTCTGGAGGTATGTGAATCTGTGATTAAAACACATATGAAGAGGTTGAAATTCTTTTGCAGAGTTTGCAGAGAAAGAGTAGAATTTAATACTGCAACTATCAAGGGCCCTGATCAGACCAAGGAAACATGCATTGGGGTGAACGTCAAAGCCCTGCCCGTGTTGTTTGACAACATTCAGGGCTGGGATGTTTGCATTTCACATTTCCTGTTTGTTCTGTCACATCTTGAGTTTGTTCCAATGCTGAAAAACCTGACAGATCGGCAAAAACCTTGACAACTTTGGAAAGGAAGCTTGCTCAATGCACAACCTCCTCGTGAGTGCTGCTGAAAGGTTGCTTTCTGGATCAAAAAACCAACCACAGGCGTCAGGGAAGACACTGAAGATGTCCAAGAATCACAGAATCACAAGGTTGGAAAAGACCTTTAAGATCATCAAGTCCAACCATTCTCATCCTAAGCTAAACCAGATCCATAAGTACCTCATCTACCTTTTTTTTAAACATACCCAGGGAAGGTGACTCAGCCCCTCCCTGGGCAGCCTGTGCCAGGCCCTGAAAACTCTTTCAGTACAATTTTTTTTTTAATATCTAATCTGACCCTGCCCTGGCACAGCTTGAGGCCATTTCCCCTTGTCCTATCACCTGTCACCTGGCTGAAGAGACTATTGCCCACCTCTCTACAACCTCCCTTCAGGTAGTTGTAGGTGGTGAACCAAACGTTGTGCAGTGGCAAGGCGCATTGTAAGCTCGCTCCAGCCATGGGTTGTTACATACAGTCTTTATCTGCAGAAATCACAGCAAGTTTAGGTTCCCAAGCTTTTTCTCACCTGCAGTGAGACTTCCTCGCCACCTGAGGAAGAAACTCAGGAATTATGTTCATGGCAATGAGGAAGCACAGCACCTCCATTACAATATTGTAAGCTCAGGCTGCAAAACACTAAGCTGAAGAATCTCACAACTACATTGCTCGATCTAAACTCCTTCTGCATATTGAACAGTTCCCTTCAGAGACAGGAGACTAATGAAATCCTTAATCTCATCAGCGACGCTATAAGCGATCATCAAATGAAGCTAACATCTTCTGAGCTCCCAAAGAGGATGTCACAAATTTGCTGCTTCCTTCACATACTCAGCCTAAAGATGCAGTATTTGAGTAACCAGAAGAGACGACCAACGTAACCCCCAAGCCCAGTAGCACCATGCCTGCTCAGGTCTGTCACATTTACCAAGATCACTTGAATTCCTCCAAAAAGAGCTCTGCTTCTTAGTTCTGGACTCTTTCCATACCAGATTTCACAGTTCAAACCCTGATGCTTGCCCTCGTGGAGCCCCAGCTGGAGTCCTGTGTCCAGAGCTGGGGCCCACAATACAAGAAAAATGTAGAACTGTTGGAGAGGGGTCAGAGGAGCCACAAAGATGATTAGAGGGCTGGAGCAGCTCCTCTACAGAGAGAGGCTGAGGGAGCTGGGCTTGTTCAGCTCAGAGAAGAGAAGGCTGTGGGGGGACCTCATTGCAGCCTGCCAGTCCCTGAAGGGAGCAGAGACACAGGAGGGGAATCAACTTTTTTAAAGGGTAGATAATGGCAGGACAAGGGGGATGGAGTGAAGCTAAAGGAGGGAAGGGTTAGATGAGATATTAGGGGGAAGTTCTTTGCAGAGAGAGTGGTAAGGGGCTGGAACAGGCTGCCCAGAGAGGGGTGGGTGCCCCATCGCTGGGGGTGTTGAAGGCCAGGTTGGCTGGGGCCCTGGGCAACCTTGTGTAGCTCCAGGCCTGGAGGTTGGTGGCCCTGCCTGTGGCAGGGGGTTGGAACTGTATGATCCTTGGGGTCCCTTCCAACCCAGACCATTCTATGATTCTATGCTTCACTTGCATGGGATAAAAGGGGTTTATTTGCTTTAATATTCCCCCTACTTCTCTTGCCAGCTTTGACGGGGCTGAACAGCTCCAAGTCCAAGAGTCCAAATGCGAAGTTAGAAATTTTTCTCGGTCACTTACTGAATACGCTGCTTTAATCCAAGAGTCACTTAAATATGGGCTGACTTATGAACAGAACTGCAAGTAGTATGTCTTCCCCTCAAAAAAAAAGCATCATGATATATTAGCACATAGTCTGGGGTTTATTCTATGCGTGAGAGATTGTTTTTATTTTTAAATCCGTTCTGGACACAATGACACAGTTACAGTGATGGGAGATCACCTGCAGGTGCTTTTTCACACAGGTTTGTAGCATTCCTATTTTCAGTTTTCCATCCAGCCAAGCTTACACGCTGGAAGAAGAACTTCACTATCTAACAGTCTCGATAGACTGCACTAATCGGCTTCTCCAAATCCAATCCCAAGTTCCTTCTCACGCAGACTTTTACTGGCATCAGCCACAGCTTTAACATACAGGAGAGTAAGTATGTTCCTATCATCAGCGCTGACGGCGCGCCCATTAAACCCGAGCCACCCTTTCTTCTTTTCAGCAAAGACACATGTAATTGTGAGGAAATAAGGGAAAGGCATTACCTGTCCCTCCCTCTTGAGCGCCCTACGTGAACCGCGGGCACCATAGCTGCTCTGTGCTATCCATGCACCAACACATATGTGCATAAAGGAGACCAGGGGAAATGGAAAGGAGACTGAGGGGAGAGCTCATCGTTCCCTACAGCTACCTAAAAGGGGGCTGTAGTGAGGTGGGGTCAGTCTCTTCTCCCTGGTAGCCAGGGACAGGGCAAGGGGAAGCGGCCTGAAGCTGCATCAGAGGAAGGTTCGGCTGGATCTTAGGGAACATTTCTTCACTGAAAGGGCTGTCAGGTGGTGGGCCAGGCTGCCCAGGGAGGGGGTTGGGGCACCATCCCTGGAGGGGTTTAAAAGAAGAGGAGATGCTGTACTTGGTGACATGGTCTGGTGTTGGATCTAGTGGGGCTGGATAGACGGTTGGACTCGATGATCTTGAAAGTCTTTTCCAACAGAGACATGATTCTATAACTACATGCATATACGCCTGTATCCACACTTTGTAGGCATACGTATAGAAATGTATTTACATGCATGCACCTCCCCATGTCTCTGTCCTAAGGAGAACACAGGGCACCCACTAAGGACAAAGGCATTTACTCCTCACCAGTCTTCAACCAGCAACCGCGCTTACAAAGCCAGGCTCCCACCCACGTTCGAGAAGTCTGTAAGTAACACCCCATCAACTCCAAATCCCTGACATGGATTATGTATTAAAATGGAAGCTATGTAAAGTTAGCTTGAGGTTGCTTTTTAATATTCCATTAGCGCTGTTTACCATGTGCAGGGCTAATCCTGCCCTGGAAGAAGAGCCCATCAGTGATTCTGAAAGCTTACAGTACCAGCCCGACAGTCTCTTGCTCTGAAATGTTTCTGTAACATCTGAGGTTCTCCCCACACCACAGCCCTCTCCTAAACCACACTTCCTACTCACCCCATGCATTCCATTTCCCCTCCATCCTGTGCGACAGAGCAGGACAAAGCACTGGCCAGAGCCGAACTTTCACCGCGTGGCTCCAAAACCCTCACGGGCGTGCAGACCTACCAGCACCCACTCATCCATGTTTCCTATTCACAAGTAGGCACACAGGCCCAAAGGTCTGTTTGCATCCCGCGAGCAGTTTCCAGGCTGTTCCAGTCTGAAACACATGATACTAGCATCAGGTAACCCAAAAACCGTCCTATTGGGTTAAACTCTGCCAAAATATCTCAAATCCAGGGACAGCAAGGCACCCGCTAGCTGTGAGGCACAGGGCTTCTGAACACACGCAGATGGGTAGACAATGTTTAACGTGACACGAGCTCACTTTGCATCCTCTCCTCCACCCAACCCCCTTTCAAGCCTTGGTGCTCACATCCCTGCACAAAATTCTCTAAATGGGGGTTATGAACCCCACCACGATATCTCCACCCTCAAAATAGCGTGCGCATCTCCTCCTGGCCTGGGGAAGCTTCCACACGCCGCCCAACACAGGGCTGCCCAGCACTTACTTTGATGTGCTCGTGGAGCTGAGCCTCGTGCTGCCGGGAGAGCTGCTCGTGCTGCCGCTGGAACTCGGCGATGAGGATCTGTCGCTGGATCTGCTGTTTCTGCTTGAGTGCCAGGAGCTCCTGCTGAAGCTGCTGTTCCCGCAGCGTCGGCTCTGTCACGGGCATGGAAAACTGGTGGTCCAAGCGCAGATCCATTGGGACTGAAGTGGGTGCAACTTGCAAGGGCAGTGCTGTGGTCACATCAACTACGAGAAAACACAACGGAAGAGATGAGCGTATGTCCCACTCACACAGGTTCTAGTCCTCCTGTCATTCAGAAAAGACCTTGAGGAACTAGGGACTGAACCGAGGACAGGACCTGTTAAACTCACACCATTTTGAAATGGTAAGGAAAGCACTACAGGAATTCAGAGATTTCCTCCAGCCACCTCCTCCTACAAACACACAGGTTTTCAAAAAGCAAAGGACTTCAATGCACCGTGCTTGACCTGTCCTGATACCGCTCTACATCTGTGCATCCACAATGCGCGCCTCCCTTCCACTCTTCTAGTATCACTTGAAAGATGAAGAATAAAGATCAACCTAAGACTTCACAGAAAGGATAAATCTTGACTTGCAAGCAGTCGACTGATGTCCAGGAACACAAGGGTCCCACTTTAAGGAGCTTATGCAGGAAACCACTGGGTGCTGTAACCTTTGTAACTGGTTTTGGGAAGGAGCTTAGCCAAAAGCGAACAGGTAATGAAGCATCTTGGGAACATCAGGCAGCAAGATGGAGCAGGTGCCCACACGGTGACAATGCAAAGGCTTGCCTCTGTCCTTCCAAGTGGGAATAACTCAAACCACAACTAAGACTAAGGTAGGGCACAGTAACGAGTACCAAGAGGGGGTCTTCTCCAACCAAAACGAATCCTGTGATTCTGCTAAGGACGGGAAAGCTATCACCCCAATGATCTTAAGGGCCTGGAGCATCTCCCCTGTGAGGAAAGGCTGAGGGAGCTGGGGCTGTTCAGCCTGGAGAAGAGAAGACTAAGGGGGGACCTAATTAATGTTTATCAATATCTTAAGGATGGGATGCAGGGGGAAATGGCCAGCCCCTTTTCAGTGTCTGTGGAGACAGGACAAGGGGCAATGGCTGCAAGTTGGAGCAGAGGAAGTTCCCCACCAACATGGGGAAGAACTTCTTCCCAGTGAGGGTGACAGAGTCCTGGGACAGGCTGCCCAGGGAGGTTGTTGCATCTCATTCTCTGGAGAGATTCCAGCCCAGTCTGGACACTGACCCATGCAATATGATCTAGGGAGCTGCTCTGGCAGCGGGGTTGGACCCAATGACCTCTTGAGGTCCCTTCCAACCCCCGTGATTCTGTGATCTGTGCAGCAAAGATACGTTTTGTGCTTCCACAAGAAGCATCTCCCTGAAGACAAGAGGCTTGTTGTAAAAAAAGGCAGCGACAGACATCTACAAAAAGTTCCCTTTGTGAGAGCTGAACTCAGTTTGTATGGAGAAAAATCACCAGCATCCCATGAGTGACCCAATATATCAAAGTTCCTCCTGACCGACAGGTCTGTGTTCCACGTGTGCTCCCTGCACTTGCCACATTTAATACCTCTCTCTGTAGGGAAATCCCTCAATACTTCTTCTGATACCCTTGAATGAACATCACCTGCAGAATAAGAGGCTAACCCACCAAAACCATCATTGTCCAGTTTTGCTGTAGCTCCAAGGGAGCCTTGGTGGGTTGAGCTTTCTTTTTTACCTTCCCTATTGCTTTTGTACTTAATATTTACGATGTATCTGTGCACAGTTGGGAGAGAGCATCAGCAGCATCCCTGAAGTGGATCAGTCACACATCTGCTGAGTCACCTACTCCATGGCAAAGGGCAGCTCTTAGGAGGACTTGGAGGTGTTGGTTGATGCAAAGCTCAACGTGATCCAGCAACACGAGCTTGCAGCCTGGAAAGCCACCCATGCCATGGGCTGCATCCTCAGCAGCGTGACCGGCAGGTTGAGAGAGGGGATTCTGCCTGTCTACAGCCCTGTGTCCAGCTTAGGGGTCCCCAAGACAAGGAGGATATGGAGCTGTTAGATTGAGTCCTGAGGAGGCCATGGAGATGATGGGAGGGCTGGAGCCCCTCTGCTCTGGAGGCAGGCTGGGAGAGCTGGGCTGGCATAGCCTAGAGGAGGCTGCTTCTGGGGAGAGCTCCAAGCCCCTTCCCGTCCCTCAAGGGGCTCCAGGAGAGCTGGAGAGGGGCTGGTGCTGAGGGCAGGGAGGGCCAGGCCCAGGGGAATGGCCTTCAGCTGCAGGAGGGCAGCTGGAGAGGGGCTGGGAGGTAGAAATCCTTCCTGGGGAGGGGGAGGCCCTGTCACAGGGTGCCCAGAGAAGCTAGAGCTGCCCTGGCTCCCTGGCAGGGTTCAAGGCTGGGTTGGATGGGGCACCCTGGGCTGGTGGGGGTGTCCCTGCCCATGGTGGGGGGTACAACTTGGGATGGGGGGTGGGTCTGAGGTTCCTTCCCACCCAAACCAGTCCGCAATTCTGTAAGAAGAGGGGCCGTAGATTTGTGTCCCCACAGCAGGTTGTCTCTCCAGAAACCCCAGTGCCCAGGCTCTCCAAGGCTGGGAAAGCCATGCTATCCCCTCCCACTGAGCCCAGGGCAGCAGCAGGCACTCAGTACCCCACCGTGCTGTCCCTCCTACCCAGCACCCTGAGGCAGGTCCTGCCTGCAGTCCCAGGGCACAGGGGCTGCCTCACACATCACCCCCCATCCTAGAGCCGGCTGTTGGAGCACGGCGTGTGTGGAGGAGCAGCATGCGCCCCCTCCCGCCGCACCCAGCTTGTGCTGGGGAGGAGACAACTCTTCTACGTCCTTTCGGATGGAAACGTTTTCTATGAAAGGTCACTTTACTGGAAGTGTTGATATTTTTCAACCCACAAGCTCTTCCCTCTGCTTCCCCATTGTTTTCCTCCCCGTGGCCTTTTCTCTGCTCCCTCCTCTCCCCTGCAGGACTGGAGCTGGGATTCCTCACCACGGGTCAGTGAGCCACAGCCAAGGATTCTGGAGAGATTGCCTGTAGATAACTGTTCAAACCCACCTAAAAAATGCATGCCCTCCTCGGGTTCAGCCAATGCTCTCCACCCTGGCTAGTACTGTGGTCAGCCTCTTCTCATTCCTGCCCACAGAGCATCCCTATGGCAACTGCTGCAGCCGCTCTCACAGGAAAAAACCCTTCATCCGTTTTCCCCGCACACGAGTGGGAGCTGACAGCTCAAAACCAGCCCTGCGGAGGCTATCTCATTTCAGGCTATGCTTCAGACACTTCCCAGCTCAGACTTCCAATGAAATCCAGGTTTGCCAGGACTTCAGAGGGATGGGAGAATGTTTTTGGTTCCACTGGCACAGCTCGAGCACAGGCAACCCCTGTACTGGCCCCATTATCTGTACAGTACCTGAAGGAAATGGGATGTGTTCTGGGAAGGCAAGGCAAAGTTTCCATGCCAGCAGAAATTCCACATTGTGTCAGAGAAGGAAAATGGGGAGAGACCAACCAAAAAAGTCCTAACACAAATTGACATGTACACCACAAACCCCAAAAAGCCCCCCAAAAGCAACCCGCCTCGGAGACCACGCTGTGCCGCGGCGCTCAGAAACCCGTTTTAGCTGTGTGCATATGGCCACAGCATCTGAGCATCACTGGTGTGACTCCTGCACATCACGGAAGGTGTCTGGTGCCTGTTCCCGTCAGGGCAGCAGCTTCATCAGGTGGCAAATTCCAGGGGAGGAACTCCACGGGACACCCTTTCACCAGGGCAGCCACCTTCCAGCACCATTCAGACCCACGTTTAGAGATGTCGGAACAGAACTGTGCAATTCAGCCCTCCCTTGCCCCACCAAACCAAACCTGTGGCTGTGGCACAGCACCACCACAACCGAAGGGTACAAACTCCCCAAAACTCCCCAGAGATAATCCGGAGTTTGATTTAATGCCGCTTTATAGCACCCAAGGTTGCAGGAGAGGCTCAAACAGCTAACCCTCAAGGCTGGAACCCAGTGACTCAGTAAGCCAAAGAGTGCAGCGGGCTCTGTGACTCACAAACCTTTGCAGCGCCTCGGCTATTTTTACATCCAGACAAAAGTTTCAGAGCACCTGGCAGTAACGCGTGGAGTAAAGGCCAGTGTCACTAACACAGAGGGAGGGGGCAGTCACTGGCTCCTGTGAACCCCAGGCTCAATGTAAGTCCGTGTTCCTTCACTCCAGCTCTCCGACTCTGTCAGCGGGGTGCAGGCTAAGTGCAATTTCCCTTGAAACCCGCGTGCGTTTGCCGACACACGCCTTTATGATCCAAACACCACATTCCCTGAAAGCAGCAAAGAAAAGCTTTCAGCGCGTTCAAAGAAACCCAGCTCCAGCCTGTGATTGTGCCTTGTGCTAAATGGCTCCTAATTTACTCCTGAGGAAGAGCCTTAACCTGTGTCCTGCTGGATAACAGCCCCAGAAAAAAAAAATTGATGAACCTCCTGTTTCCCATCCAAAGGGTTTCACCCACCCCCCCAAAAAACCTCCCGACATGCCAGCTGCGGAGATGGCAACCACAATTCCCATTCAGAGTCCCAGTGGAGGCTGCGTCATCCCTGACTCTTTCCTATTTCAGTCTCAAAACCCCCCTATTTGAAATGCCCCTAGCTCCCCACAGAAGCGGCGAGCACTTCTGACCCAGAGAGCCCTCCCCAAAACAACAAAACCTTCTCTGCCTGACGAACACGGCATCAAAACAAAAAAGCCTGTATTCTTATGAATATTTTATGGCAGACTAGAAAATTGCTTTTATAGGTTCTGCCTTGAGAACATATTAATACAATTGGATTCGTGACGTTCGCGAAAGCAGAAAGACTATATTCAGAGTTTGAATGAGAAATGCCAAAGCCATGAATGAGAACACAAGATTGTGATTATGAATAATAAACCATCTCATGTTCTGCCTGCCTTTTCCTTCCCTGTAGGAACAGAAGGAAAAAAACAAGGGGAATATATATATATATATATACACACACACACACATATAAATAGATATTTATCGGGCTTTTTTTAAACTAGGCACGTAGGGATTTTTTTCATGGTGAACTTACCAGTGTTTTTATACCAAGCTAGAAACGCTTCACGGGGTTTTCCCCCTCCCCAAATAATAAGGGCTACACAGCAAAGACTGCCAGTCCGTCGCACAGTGATTAAGACCTAAAGCACTCTAGTCCCCATCAGTTGCCGGCAAGATTGGACATCCTGCAGCTTGGCTGTAACACCACCAAGCAGAAGTGATCTTAAATACACCGAGGTCATAGAATCATAGAATCATAGAATTGTAGGGGTTGGAGGGGACCTCGAGAGATCATCAGGTCCAACCCCCTGCCAAAGCAGCTCCCTAGGACATTTCACTGAGATAGGCATCCAGACAGGTCTTGAATATCTCCAGTGAGGGAGACTCCACAACCTCCCTGGGCAGCCTGTCCCAGGGCTCCCTCACCCTCACTGGGGAAAAGTTTTTCCCCATGTTGGTGCAGAACTTCCTGTGCTCCAACTTGCAGCCATTGCCCCTTGTCCTGTCTCCACAGACACTGAAAAGGGGCTGGCTGATTCCCCCTGCATCCCCTGCTTAAGATAATTATAAACATTAATTAGGTCCCCCCTTAGTCTTCTCTCCAGACTGAACAGTCCCAATCTTCTCAGCCTTTCCTCACAGGGGAGATGCTCCAGGCCCTTCAGCCTCTGTAGCCTCCTCTGGACTCTCTCCAGGAGATCCCTGTCTGTTTGATCCCAGGGAGCCCAGCACTGGACACAACACTCCAGGTGGGGCCTGAGCAGGGCAGAATAGAGGGGGAGGATCCCCTCCTGTGACCTGCTGCCCACACTCCTCCTGATGCACCCCAGGATCCCATTGGCTCTCTTAGCCACCGAGGCACACTGCTGGCTCATGGCCAACCTGTCATCAACCAGGACCGCCAGGTCCTTCTCCGCTGAGCTCTAAACGTGCTCTCACTGGTCACTAAACGTGCTCGCTGCAAACAACCGGATGGGCTCGAACCTCGAAGGAAGGGTTCTGCGCGTGCTAGGGAAGGTGTTGGACACCACGTCGCAGAAAGGCTGTGGAGAAGCGTGTCATGGTCAGAGTCGTGATGTTGAATTTCTTCCATGCTCCAAAGTGGAAAAAGAACATTTCTGCAAGTCCTGAGCAGGCTGGGAGGGGTCTGGGGAAGGGGACGCTGCCCAAACATCTGCAGACAGGTGCGAATCAAGCTAAGGGATACCTGTATGTTCTTTTCCTACTTCTGAGACAGCATTTTTATGCAAGTCTTTAGATGACTAAAATATAGAAGGATTTGGTCCTGGAAACCCACCGAGATGTATCTTAACACACAATTTCAGTATGAGACTGACACGGGGTATTTGAAGCAAGGATTTAAATTCCAGTCTCGTTTCAACATAACCTTTACTTAAGCTGAGCTTTACAGAGATTTCCTTCCTAAGTTTTCTTTTAAAAAAATATCAAATGCTGTTGTCAGAAAGACTATTTTCTGTTCTCCTCCCTCCCCACCCCCCATTTAAGCAGGACAGAGAACCACTGCTCTCACATTTTAAATGCACCATCACCTTCAAATGAAAAGCACATGAAATGTCTTCTCCAAGAACTCCCTCCCTCTGCCCAGCACGGAGAGGGTCCCACAGAACTTGGCCAGCTCTTTCCCAGCACCCCCGCTCCTCTTTACTCAGCAATCCCCTTCATCCTAAAGGCAAAAATGGCATCAACCTTCCCAATTTGCTCCAGAATTTCTGGGGAAGAGTGTCTGGCTGAGGCTGGAGGAAGAATGCCAGCTTTCCCCAGCAGCACACACCGTAGAGACGCACCACCACATGCCTGTGAGAGCAGCGTTAGGAGACAGAGTGCATAAAGCCCCAATCAAGGAGCACTATGGTCCCTGGTGCCTATCCAAATGGAGGGGATGGGATCAGTCACTCCTCTGCTCAGCCACTGCTGAACATCCCAGCCAGCACTTCCCAGACACCATCGACTTAACTCCCCCCAACTCCCATCTCCCACCTTCCCTGGACTTGGGCTTTTTCCCTAACAAATGAGTTCACTTTCTAATTACAGGCATGCAAGCGTTGCCCTCCAGACAGACTCTGCCAATAGCGGCGCATCAGACTTTCAGCACCCACGGAAATCACAGAAGAGCAAGAGCCAGTGCTCAGCATCCCCGAGCTCTCGGCTGCTGCTGTCAGAGACGGCCCCATCCCACCCCACTGAATCGGCATCCCAGTTTGGTATCTGGTGCAGCCTGAGTCGTGGGACCTCCCCTTCCTAGATTTATTCTTATCCCTGGGTAGAAGTGAAAAATTGCATGCCTATTCCACCACCTTTATTTCCTGGGGCTGCCCTTGTTGTCTGACAACAGCTTCTGATGTAAAAAAAGAAGGAAAAAGAATTCCTCTATTCCACAAAGCCTCCGAATGCTGGGCTGCTGCCGGCAGAAACGACTCAGGCGCGTCAGGAGCAGGTTTCAAAGCTAGGAAATGCTGTTCCCTAAACCCACCGCCTTCCTCGTGCTTGAGATCAGCTGGGAAGCGAGGCAAGGAGCGACGGTTCACCGCGAGCGCAGCAGACGGAACATGTGCCATGGTTTATTCTGGAAGGAAGACTTGTGCTATTTGAGTGGTGCGATATTATTATGATTTAAGTCATGTCGTTCCCCCTACCTCACCACCCTCCCACCGGGGCTGGGAACTGCCTTACTCTGCCTGCACGGTGCTGGCAGCCCCTTGGCCAGCCAGAGCGGTGGCCGGGAAGCCGAGAGCCCTTTTTTTCCTGCGTGGCTTCTACTTCCGAAAAATGTTAAAACTCACCGAAATGCTGAGAGATGGTGAGATCAGAGCTATTAATAGAAACAAGCTACTGCAGTATCTGACTGCAGTGCTGGGATAAAAGCAGCAGATTTTTGCGCGTGAAGCGGAATGATGCGGAGGAAGACACAGTGTGGCACCCTCAGAGTGCCTGAGATTTAGTAGGATTTAACCTATAGCATGCTAACCACCCCCAAACTAAGCAGAGATTAATAAGTATGGGGGAGGAAAGGAAAAAGCCCCACTCCACATCACCAGTAATAGTCAGCTTTTTCTCTTGAGGGGATTGCACCAGGAAATCTAGGGGAGCCCTAAATCTTGCCCAGGACCCCATGCCAGTGGGGGGAGCAGGAGCTGGCAGTGGGGCAGCACCCAGGACACTGATATCCTCCGCAGCACATGACGAGCATCATGGGGGCAGGATGAAGGCACAGCCCTGTGACACTCCTCCCTGAGCACCTACCACAACCACAACACCAACTAAAGGCCTACATGGGAAGCTGGGACAGAGCAGCAGGGAGAAGTGCTTCATTACTGTACTTAATTCTTACCTCTCCCAGAGCCAAGGACCGGGATCCCAGGGAGGTTTATTTTGGGCTAGAATTACAGCACAGGCTTAAGCATCACGGTGGAGTTAGCGAGATGGAGAAGTCAGCGCTCTGTTTCACCCACAGAGCAGGAGGTGGTCCTCACCCACGGGGCCGGGGCAGCCCTCCATTCACAAGGGGTCCGTAGAGGAAAGCAGGCTGCAGCAGCAGCACTGGCGACGGAGCTGTCCCCCAACAGCACGAACGTGGGCGCACCGCAGCCACAGGGCTTCTTCCACAGCTCGCCACGGAGCTGCGTGGGTGAACGCGAACGCAGCCCGGATCCTTTCTCAGCACACCAAGCTAAGGAGTAAACAGCAGCTGAGGTTTCCCACTGGCACCATGCACGCTGCAGTTCAGCACGGGCTGGGTAACATTTCACGCGGCATGAATGGGAACCAAAATTAATCATTCCGTCACCCATTGAAACCCGCAGTGAGGCACCGCACCACAGGCAACAGATGGAGCTTTAAATGTCACTCACTCATTCAACTTTCTACTGATTACTACCGAGTCCTGAAGACATAATAAGGGCGCAGCGATTCTGGATTGCTCTAATCAGTTTTTTTGATCCTAATACCTTCCCCAAAAAGATCTCATTAGCATTTATTCAAAACCTACGAGAGATCTACATACAAATTCTATTCGTGACAATAAGAAAAGCCAAACTGGGAGGCAGAGCCCTTACCCTACTTCCCCCGCCTCGGTTCTAGAACATTAAAAGAAGTCTCTCTACTGGAAAGAAAAGAAAAAACCCAAATTCCAGCAATGACAGACAGAAACCAACATTCTGAAGCGTCTTCCTGAGCGCAGCCTCGAGTCGCTGCATCCGAGTTTGGAAAAACACAAACTCTCACGGCTAAATACCTGGAACTTGCAAGGCCAGCTACGTTTCGATGGTCCCACCTAAAGTACTGCAGAAGGCTTCAGTGCGCTCGAGTAGGGGCTGCAGCACCACCCCGATCTCTTGAGCACCTTGAGCATCATGTCCCGCTGTAGTGGGACAACCCAACACCTCATGAATAAAACAAAGCACTTGCCAGACACACAACACAGAATCACAGAATCACAGTGGTTGGAAGGGACCTCCAGACATCATCAGGTCCAACCCCCTGCCAAAGCAGCTCCCCAGCTCATATTGCACAGGTCGGCATCCAGATGGGGCTGGAATCTCTCCAGAGATGGAGACTCCACACCCCCTGGGCAGCCTGTCCCAGGGCTCCCTCACCCTCACTGGGGAAAAGTTCCTCCCCATGTTGGTGTGGAACTTCCTGTGCTCCAACTTGCAGCCATTGCCCCTTGTCCTGTCTCCACAGACACTGAAAAGGGGCTGGCCATTTTCCCCTGCATCCCATCCTTCAGATATTGATAAACATTAATAAGGTCCCCCCTTAGTCTTCTTTTCTCCAGGCTGAACAGCTCCAGGTCACTCAGCCTTTCCTCATAGGGAAGATGCTCCAGGCCTTTAACCATCTCCACAGCCTCCTCTGGACTCTTCCCAGGACATTCCTGTCCTTTTTATACCAGGGAGCCCAGGGATAAAAAGCCTCAGTCTCTTAAGAAGAATGTGAAGAGTTGACACCACAGTGCCTGTGTGAGAAGGCCAGGTATAAAAGCCTCCGTCACCCAGAGGTCTCCAACAGATGAGCCTGTGCAGGATGGAGAAACTCCAAATGGAGACACTCAAATTTCACTGTCTAATTTTCAAGCATTGTCCATTGTGTTGGCTTGGCCAATGACATCTTTAACAAATAAGCATCGTGGACGATGTCGGTGCTTTTACTGAAATTAAGGAGAAAGGAATCGCACGAGTCAGCTTGGCCTATTTCTTACTTTAGACTTCATACAATCGTGGTAAGCCTTTCCTCTCATGCTGAGGGGTAGACAACCAAAACCCGCCTGAGCTTCCATGGGAAAGAATTACCTAGATAAATAACAATAAAACCCAGAAAATAAAACAAAACCACACATCCCTTCTTAAAAAGCATTCCTGGAAACATAATTTCACCTTCCAAGCTTTACCCAGCAGCGGAATCTCTTTGATCCATCTGTCTCACTGTTGGTACATGAAACTGCTCACCTTACCAGATACCCACGACAAAAAGGCAGGTTGAAGGAAGATCTGATAGACTTCTGAAGATACAAACCCACGCGGATTTCTCATATGTTTCCCTCTAATCTCACCATGAACTTCCTTCAAGGAAAAGTGATACTTTAGAAAAGAGAATTAAACATGGAGGAGATGGAGCGGGAGCCTGCAAGTCTCATCCTGAGATCATACGTGAAAAACGATGTGGAGGGGGGAGAAGTCTACCCGTAGGCATGAGGGATACGCTGCAAGGTGGGGTTACACAAACGTCTGGACCTTCTCGTGGGGTCTGTCTGGAGCCTGCGAAGCGGTGACCTCTGCATCCGCAAAAGTAAAAGCCAACGGATGAACCAGCGCCAAGAGTTAACAGCGAACTTCCAGGAGGACAGCAGCCACCTCCTCGTTTGGATGCCTCAAGGAAGAATTACATGAAGGAAGAATTGTTTTCCCATGATAACTCCTGTCGAAGCACAGTGGGGCCATTCACGGAGGGGATCCTGGGGCAGCGTGGGCAAGATGACGTGATGAGAACTGAAGCGAAGTTTCATTTGCGTGTTGGGGTGGTGCCAGCTGGTACCCGGCCAGGCCGTTTGAAAGAGAGCCCTGCGATAAAAGCAGTTATGGCTACGAGGAAATGCTCTCAGCTTCCTGAAGGCACAGAGAGGAGCTGGGAGATCAAAGTCACCTATCTGCTGTTGAGAAGGAAGGCTGGTCCTCTGCCAAAACCAAACGGAGAACCTGCGGCCAGCCTCTGCTCTCCCGCACATCCCACCGGCTTGTGCGGGAAGGGAATCGTGATTGTTAAGAGGGAAAGCAGAGGGAAAGGTTGCTGAAGGCAGGTCTGGGCATCGGCAAGGAAGATGGCACGGTGGAGCAGAAGCCACACAGCGGTTGCTGGGATCGGCAGCTGGGGACTCCACAAGAGCGTGAGCTTTAACAGCTACAGATCTCATGTGCTCGTTCATATAGAAATTAAGCCACGGGATGATAACTCCCTCAGATGAAAAGAGAAGGTGAAGCAAAATTCTTGGGGACGCTATAACTTCACTAAAAAGACATGTTCTGGCCATTCGAAACAGCAAATCAATGCCCAGTTATTAACAACAGGCTATACTCAACTCATTCCTGTCACCAGTCAAGCCCCAAAACGTACAACCCAATCTCCTCAGACATGAAAAAAACCACGCTGATATATAAATGCAAGCAGGAAAGCCAGCAGCTAGAGAGCAAACTATGATGCAGAAGCGTTCAGCAGCTCTCAGAACATCTCATGGATTGCTCAGAGGCTCCAGTGTTTTCAGCGGTTTATTAGAAACCTGGAGTCTGGTCCAAGAGGAGAACGATACTTTCAAATGGGCAAGTAGCCAGCAGCTTTGTGTAGCATCCCTTCCCTCCCTCCCAACACCACAGCTTTTGTTTCTAAAACTCAGGAAACGTTAAGTAAGGAACAACTTCTCTCATTTAGAATAAATATTTTATAAAATTACTTCCCCTTAACATGGGAAGGCATTCGGAACGTAAGGTATTATTTTTCCCTATAAAGCACAGAATTTACCCAATAAAACACACCCAAAAAGATCACAGAAACAAGTCATCCTTGCAAGGAAGGTCATACCATTTGAAACACTCAGAAAACCCGACAGCATGTGTGGAAACGAGTGGCTGAGCTCTCTTCAGAGCATCCACTGAAAAAAGAATTCTTGCTCAAAAACCTTAAAAACAGACAGAAGGGCTTCCAGGGAACTTTGGTTTTAAAGAGTACTGAGAAAAACTTGGGGTTCCAGTACCTGGTTTCTAAGATGCATGGTGAAGAACTGGGACAAGGGCAGAGAAAAGACCACAGTGGCTGGAAGAATGGCAGGGAATACCCCACACCAAGGAGGTCAACTGGACAAGTCCACCAAAGCCGATGGGTTACAAGAGGCAAGCAAGACCAAACATCAGGGGCTCGTGGGCTGTGAGGAGCAAGTTGTAATTGTCAAGATGATTAAGTAACTAGCAGTAACTACCAGGAGAAGTGGCAGATCTTCCCCGTCTCAGCTCACAACCCCCATCTCTCCAGGCAACGAGCTTTGGCTAAACACAAGCTACTGACCTACATGTTTCTGGGTGGCATTTAACCTAAGGCATAGTGGAGAGCCAGGCAAGGTGACCTAATGGCTTGTGAGAGGAGGCTTGGGTATATTCCTAGCTGCTGGATGGATCGCAGACCACGTGTCTCCTGATGTGCCAGGAGCCTGCATGAAACTTCCGTGTCCCACAGGACGCGAAGACCCTTAGCATCTCCAGAACGGCATGGGTAGCATGTTTTTACCTACAGAAAGGCTTAGAAAGAGACAGATTCCTGTGTTTGCCTGTGTGTCGGACCACCCATCTGCTGGAGACAAGGAGCAGAACTTAAAGTATGTTAAGCCCTGCATCAGCGTCTCCGTACTGAAATGAAGGTGTCTTAAAGTGCTGCAGCCTAATCCTGCTGTCACTTGGCCAGCTTTAATTGGCGTGCCACCACTTCCCAGCCGGTTTGCCTCAAGTTTGCTTTGCTCAAGGTACCGAAGCTGTGGGGCCCCGCTTTGATGGGAACAGAGCACTGGAACAGGCTGCCCAGGGAGGTTGTAGAGTCTCCATCTCTGGAGATATTCCAGACCCGTCTGGACGCCGACCTGTGCAATATGAGCTGGGGAGCTGCTTTGGCAGGGGGTTGGACCAATGATCTCTGGAGGTCCCTTCCAACTCCTGTGATTCTGTGAACCCTCAAAAAAGAAAAGCTCATTATTTGTGTCATTTAGAAATTAAGTCCTTGGGCCCTGTTTTCAGAGAAAAAGGCTACAACCAGTACGAACTAGGGCTGTCTGCCACAAGACACTGTGCTCTTCACTGGTTTAGGAGGTTTGCTGTAATAACTTGGCCTCAGATAGAATAGGATAAACCAAATCAAACAGAGTCACGGGGAGGAAGAAACCCAAGGCTGAACTACCTCACTGGCAGTTTGATACCCGTGTGTGTTTAGAGGATGCAAAATTCCTTCTCGGCCTTACACAAACTTTGACTTTCTTATACTATCATCACTTTGTCAGAAATGCCATCTCAGGATTTTTGGGTGACAGTACATTTGTTGGTACTGTACATTCCTGGTGAGCGAGCTTGTTATGTTTTGTAGGTCACTTGCTTTTACCATCTGCCTTGATTTCTGCTTAAGAGAGCTGTTGTTTCTGACATCCCTGGTGTCATACGCAATCGTGAAGATGGAGAAACCAGCAGCAGTTTGATTTTGTATCATCCCAGTGTAAATATTCATGATTAATGGAAGAAAAAAAAAAGTACCACCTAAAGCTTGCACCAGAGCTGTGCAAAGGTATTCAGTGGCGTCTGTCCTCATTACCTGGTTGGAGAAGGATTACTACCTCCCCTGGAAAGGCTGGCATGGGACTGCCAATGCCCAATGCATCGCTACCATACCCATAGAATCACAGACTGCTCTGGGTTGGAAGGGACCCCAAGGATCACAGAGCTCCAACCCCCTGCCACAGGCAGGGACACCAACCTCCAGGCCTGGAGCTACACAAGGTTGCCCAGGGCACCATCCAACCTGGCCTTGAACACCCCAGGGATGGGGCATCCACCCCTTCTCTGGGCAGCCTGTTCCAGCCCCTCACCACTCTCTGTAAAAAACTTCCCCCCAAAATACCCAATTTAAACCTTCCTTCCTTTACCTTTAATCCATCCCCCTTGTCCTGCCATTGTCCACCCTTTTAAAAAGTTGATTCCTCCCAAGCGGGCACACAGGCAGATTATCTATCACTGCATTCAAATGAAATCACAAATTTTATCTTTTCTCACAGAAAATAGTTTCAGGGTTTGCTCAGCGTTCCACAGGCAATATTCTGCAGCAGATTTTCCACTCATGGCACCCAAATCTTCAATAAAGACAGCCTTTAAAACCTCAGCCTCACAGCATGCTGAAAGTATCAGTCCTAGGCTATGAACACAACCGGACCCTAGTGCTGCTCACTCAAGGGCTCTGCGGAGTGCAGGCAGCGACGCACAGTGATGTACCCCATCCTCTGCTTCCCAAGAGGGCCCAGAGATCGATCTGGGCAAAGTCTATGCCAACCATTTTGCAAACTGCTAGAATCACTTAAAAGAAAGGGACAAAAGCTTACTTAGAAATTAAAATATGTTTTAACTTTTCCAACTAGACTCCTGCATTTGCCTCCAGTTACACCAGTCTCCTTCCCCTAGACCCATAGGACAACAACCAGAGTTACCATTCCAGCGCTTTTAAGTCCCATTTTCACATCAGCCCGCCAGAGCCAGCGCAGCCTCCTGCCATCACACAATACGGAACTGGACCTGTGGTGGGAGATAACCTTCACAGCAAGGCTCCTCCTCTCGCTGGGAGCCCACCTCAGGCGCTCGAAGCAGCTTTGTCCAGCCATATTGACAGGAACCAAAAAGGCGGCACTACAACAACTAGCTGGTTCACAAAATTATTCAGTAAGGTCTTGAAATTTTATAGCTGGTGTGTCCTTGTGTGGACCATAATCTCACGAGCGATGCTAGCGGCAAACCCATCTGGCGTGCGCAAGACGAAATATCTGCTGCTTGGGAAAACGGACATCTTAAAATTAGCATATGCGTTAGGAGCTGGTTTGTGATTTCCTAAAGTACAAAGAAGTTCAGTTTCATTTCAAACCCTCTGCTCCTCCAAGGCCGCTCTCCCAAGGAAGTGTAATCCTCTCTGGAAAAAGGGAAGGGACCACCAGCCAAGAGCGGGCAACAGCCTGGAACCTCCTGGGATTTGCTGTAACAATAACCCAGTTCATCTCATTTGTGGGAGGCAAAGAGCATCCTGCCCATGACTCTTCCAGATGCTTCTGACCCAAGGAAGGCAGATCACATAATCACAGGGGTTGGAAGGGACCTCTAGACATCATTGGGTCCAACCCCCTGCCAAAGCAGCTCCCCAGCTCATACTGCACAGGTCGGCATCCAGACAGGGCTGGAATCTCTCCAGAGAAGGAGACTCCACACCCCCTGGGCAGCCTGTCCCAGGGCTCCCTCACCCTCACTGGGGAAAAGTTCTTCCCCATGTTGGTGGGGAACTTCCTATACTCTAACTTGCAGCCATTGCCCCTTGTCCTGTCTCCACAGACATCCTGGAAAATGAAAGGAGTGGAGGCGATGGCAATGCTGGCTTTGCACCCAACCCTGGCACGTGAGCCAGCAAAGGGAAACTGGGCTCCCAGTTCAGGCTCCCTTTGCTGCTCCTCTGTCTCTGCAAGAGCATGACCTTTGCAGGAATATCTGCAGTAGGCTGGAGAGGCAGCAGATCTCAGGGGAGCCTGTAATGTCCCAACCACTGCTCAGTCCAGGTGAGTGTTTCAGAGCTCGTGGGCAAGGACACCCTCACTAGACCAGGTTGCCTCATCCAAATACCATCTCACTTGTCCGCTGTCTAACACAACGGACCTAACGAGTAGCATACTCTCTGTGCTGCTGTTGTACCCACTTCTCTCGGACTAGATGCAGGGAGCTGCTTCAGGTTACGTCTTTCTCCTTCCCCTCTGGCAAATCCTAAGGCAATGTCAATGCTAAAAGGCTCCTGCTCATGCGGGGTTCTCATCAGGAGGACTCTGCACTGGGATCTTCCTTGGCATTTCAGGGTAAGTTTAAGGAAGGTTTCAGAAATTGTGAAATGGCTTTGCCTTCAGTCTGCTGGTGCCTCTTTGGACGCCACTTACTCCTGCCTCCTTCTCAGCTTAAGTGTCCTAAAGAGATAGAAATTGTGGGAATTTGCTCAAGGTAACGGTAGGGAAAGGGAAAGGTATTTTTCTCAAACACTAGGAATATACCCACTCCAGATCCCACAGCGTTGCTTAAGTACACTGGACATTCAGACTGAAAGGGCAGCTGGAGGTATCACAGTGCTGCGGTTACCGGCTGGGCTGAGGCATGGATTTCCAAGCCAACCTTCACTGGGATGCCTCAGGAAGGCACAACAGCCAAAGCCATTTCCTAAGATCCAACCTGAATGCTATGCAAACCTCCTTTTTCTCAGAACCCCCCAAACCTACACATCCATACCCACAGACATATATATTCTGTGCCACTGCTCTGACCATACCTGTGCTTTGGGATGGATGACCTAAGGGTAGTCCATGTGCTCTTTCCTTCCATCCCAGTGTTCATGAGTATTGCTGCTTGCACAGTGAGTATCACTGTGTCACCCTGCCCGCTCTGAACGCTGGGTGCCCAGCTCCCTAGTTTCAGGAGCGAATAATTAAAAGCAGAGTGACTTTAACTTTGTGCTCTTCAATTCTGATAAACCAACAATTCCTGTGGAGGTTCCCCCTAATTCCTGGCTGCACTGATCGAGGTAAAAAGACCTCGCGGCTCTTGCTCTGCCTCTGAGTGAGAGAAAGCCCATGCCACATACCGAACAGAGCTGGCTTCACATGGAACTAGATGCAGTTTCTTGGTTGCTCATTTAGGATACGTGAGCTTTGTGTCAAGGCAGCTGGTGCCTTTCCTACTGCACTACATCTCTCAGCAGTGCCTGGACGTTGCTGTACTGTGTACAAGGCAAATGTAGAGCAATCATCTAACCCGAAGTTAAATCCTCTCCCACGCTGTCGCTCTAAAGCAGCAATTCCAGAGAGCCTCCTTCTCTGCAATTTTAAGGATTCCCTGATTACTCTTTTGGGGTTTTTTAACTACTAATTCTCATTCTAATGACTGTCCTCTTCTCCCCTCAGGAAAACAATAATACTAAGAAGAAACACAGAAGGAAGAAGTTCCCTTCACTCACACAGCAGTGCCCTTCTTCCTGTGCTGTTGTAAGCTAGCATGGGGTCACCATGGCAGGTCCTCCAAGGGGGTTATTTATTCATTTATTTACTCTTAGCACCATTAGGTAAGACAGAACTCAACTAGTAACCAGGCGAGGTGTAGCCATTCTGCCTATAGCGAGGAATTTTGCGGGCATCATCTCTGAAGGTCAGTAACTTGGTGGTTGAACCCCTGGAGCCGTCCTTAGTGGGGGGAGGGGGGGAAATGGGGGTTTTGGTCAGTTCCTCACGAATTGTTTTCCTTCTTGGAGGTGGGGGATGGACAGGGCATTCCTCACCCCCTCCGCCACTGCACCATGGGGTCCCACCCACAGGAGACAGTCTTTCACAAGCTTCTCCAGCGTGAGTCTTTTTCCACAGGGCCTCAGCTCTTCACCAGCTGCCCCAATGTGGGTCACTGCTATGGGGTGCGGTCACAAATCACAATGTTTCTCAGTCTCTCAGACCCAGTCTTCCCACAGGGTCACGAGCCACCCAGCAAACCTGCTCTAGTGCGGATCTCTCCCTCGCTCATCTCTGTGTCTCTGTCTCTCTCCACGGGCAGCCAGTGCTGGCAAAGCTGCAGCATGAGGCCTTATGTCTCCACCTGCTCCAGCTGCAGGTGGGGTCTGGGCCTTTTCCATGGGCTGTGGGGGACACCCACTCCACCATGGGTTTCTCCAGGGGCTGCAGGGGCATCTTTCTCTCCGGCACCTGGGACACCTTGTCCCCCCTCACCTCCTTTCACTGGCCTTGGTGCCTGCACAGTTTCTTACACCTTCTCACTCCCTTCTCTGGGGGCACAAAGCAGCTGCTTGCAGGTTTTTTCTCCTAAATGTTATTCCCAGAGGTGCTGTGACCATCTCTGATGGGTTTGGCCTTGGTCAGAAGCGACTCTGACCTTCAGTCGGCTGGTGTTTGCTCTGTGGGGCTTGCAGAGAGCTTCTGGCTGCTCCAAGCACAAGCCACCTCTTGCAGCCTCCTTCCTCCACCCCAACCCAGCCACGCAAACCCACAACAGGAGCCCAGAGTGGTGGCCAGGGCAGCCACAAGCCACACTTTTCTCTGGTGTCTCTAACACAATTCACTAGAGACATGTAGAGTTCTGACACCCACCACCACCGCCAGCAAGGAAGCAACGGCACAGCAACAGCACGCCAGACTCAGCCCCTTACCTTGGAAGGAAAGCAGTGTTCCTGCCCCAGCAGCCCTGCACGGAACTCAGGGTGAAAGGCACCTCATCAGTATTGGTTCAGCTGCTGTCACCCTCCTGCAAACCTACCTTCACTTCCTGAAGTATAAGCAGCTCTCCATCAAGCGACTCAAAGCAGGAGGACACATAGTTTGGCTTCAATCACCACAGAAATGCTTGCCTGTTGAAGACCACTGTGGATCAGTGCTGCCAGTGAGCTGCTGAACAAGATGCCATTCAGGCTGCAAAGGTGAAGCCCAGTGCGGGCAGCTGTGCTCCCCGCGGGCAGTCATGGCACATGTTAACAGAGGTCTGCTGCATTTCCACTTCGGAGGGACAGGCCCTAACTCCTGGGGGCCCAATTTCCTCTCTGAGGCCCAACTCCTTCCTGGGGGCCCTCAGCCCCCAAACTCAGCAGAGTCAGGCCATGAGAAGGAGGATAGGAAGATGTGACTGCCAACAGCCAGGTCACCTCTGACCCTATGCCAAAGGACACTTCTCAAATCCCAGTGAGGTTTGTAAGGACCCTCCTTCTCTCAGGGCAGTGGCACAACAGCTTCAATCCTGCCACCACAGGGCCCTGTAAGCCAAAAATAGTCATGAGAGATGCACAGCACCCCTGTCATAGTGGCAACAAGCCCCAGCTGCAGAGACCTGACGGTCTCACATAGGCCGCCCCAGGACACTGACAGCTTGTCATAGGAAACATTGTAAGGAACAATATGGGAAGCAAACTCTTTCCACAGCAAACCCCTGCCCCTGCCCAAGGCACCACCCCAGGCGATGCTGCTGGCAAGCACAAGGCCACGCTTTCTGCCACAGCCAAAGAGCGAACTTCCCATTTGACCTAACTACGCAGTCGCCACTACTGAGCACACCTTTCTGTAATTAACAGTTCCCCAAACCCCACCGTGTGACAGTCCCTGATGGATGTCCTGGCATGACGCAGTGAGCGAGCAGTCATCAGGCTCTAAGGTACATGAACCATGGGGAAACCCTCTGCTGCCTTCCACAGCATCCTTCAGGAGAAAACACAGTACTAGAGGGAATTCCTAGTTCACACAGAATTACGTTTACATACCTGAAGAGAAACGAAGTCGCCCTGCTCCAGTCCTACGGATTTGCTCTCCGCTTCAGCTGTGGACCCTCATCACCCTGTCTCAACAGAGCAGCTTCAAGCCACAGTATGTTCCCCTCATCCCTGGGCCCAAAACACAAAATGCATGTACCAGGTACCCAGCAACAAGGGCTTCTTTGCCTAGAAAATGCCGACAGCCCAGAGGATGGCACATAAAGGCCCTGTCACGAATGATACGTCACGTTCATTCACGCTCCACGGAAGTTCAGGCTTACCATAGGCCAGTCCGTCAGGGTTTTTCCTCCATGAGACCACTGAGAAGCTGTTTTGGGGCTCAGCCACTCCAGTAGCTTGGGCCAAGGTAAGAAAACATCTTTATGGTGTATTGCCCACATCATGCAAGACACAATTCTCTTGCTTCTTTTGGTTTGCATTCACACCAAGACATGCCTTACCCAGCCCCAACTCAGTCCTCTTCCCCTCCAGCTTTTCCTTCTGGCTTCTTCCAAGCGATACCTTCTACCTCCCCAGTTCCTAGGGATTTTTAACTCCTGAGCCTGAAAACACAGCCAGGGATGGCAAACAGGGATCTACATTTTCTTTAGTACTGCTTCCAAACATCATGAATCCCCACCATGGGGATTTACATGTAACTGGAAAGGAACTGTCCCTTTTCTGGCTCAATAAATGTAGGGTTGGGGGTATTTTTTTGCTAATGCTCTGCTTGCTTACTGGACCCAACAGCCCATCAAAGGTAGGAAAGGCAGAAGAGGAGACATTCTCTCCGACCATCTTTGCTGGCTTTAAAAATCCAAACCACCACCCACGGGGGTAAACACCGTCCCAGACACGCTTCCAGCAGAGGGGATGCCTGAACCCTAGGATCTGCTTGAATTTCTGGGGCAGAGCTGGGCATTCCTGCTACTACGCCGGTCCTGCTCATCATCTACAATGATACCTTTCCCTCAAAAACACAATACAAGTCCGCAAATATTTTAAGGAAATTGACTTGAGAGCAGAACTCCTGAAGCAGCTTGTTTTATTCCTGTTGGAAGCGCTTCCAGCTTGGGCTGTGTCTCAGCATGGGGACACAAGCACACAACCCCGCTGAGACGGGGATGTTTCACTGATGCTTTTAGGTATCTGCTGCTTGCACAATCACGCTGCTCTTCTCGGTATTTGGAGGTATCAAATCAAGCCCGGGCCACAGGACCGAGGGATGCTGTGCTTGAGAGGATAACAGGTTGGAGTGAGCGCTGCAGCACATGATGTGAAGGGAATTACTGTCGCTTGCCGAGCTGGGTTTTATCAGCACAACTTTACTGTGTGGTTAAGCAAAATCCCTCGTCATCTAACTTGAGCTCAGACAGCTGGGGCAGGTCTAATACCATCTTAAGAAATTTCCAATGGAAATGAAAAGTGCGCCGGCTCCCCGGCTTACTGTCAGAAGAGCAAGAATTAGTTGTGCTCGCTTTTCCCTCTCAGTGCATCACAGACACCTCCACGAAGCCATCGTTGATCCCAAGACCTCAAATCACTACCTCTCACTTGACAGAAAACAAACAGAAACCCCACTGCTCATCAGAGAACCATTTCAGAAATGGCTAGATCTGTATCTCCAGCACTGGAGTCCTGACGCTCTCCAGGCAAAAGCAGAAGCAATAATTTGTCTGCTGTGATACCAGAGCTGGCGAGACAAAGCTGTGTTATGTGATGACAAGACACTGTCTCCTCCCGAAAGGAGATGTCTGCTCAGAATAAGAGTAAAGGACCACACTGGCTCCACGCTCCCATCCTACAAGCCTGACAGTATCAGTGGGACATTTGGCGGGGTCCTGCTTCACCCTCATCCTCTTTTCTACCAGTGAAAGATATCTTACAGATTAAAAAATGACTTTGATGATACCTGCACTAATCACTCTCCCCTAAATTTCTGAGGGTTACTATTGCAACTTGCCCACTCTTCCCTCCATGCCTAAGGAGTGCAAGAAAAGCATCCCTTTAAAGGATGCACAAGGGAATAAAATCCAGGGCCTTCACTTTAAGGTGTGACAGCTTAGGCAGGTTCCAAGAGAACAAGAACATCCTTCATGACCAGAAGGATTAAGGAATGCTTTCTTTCCAACTGCGCCACCACAATAAAACCCATAAAATAAAAGCAGCTGGGTGTTACAAACATTTACCCTGGATGCAGGGAGCGAAGGGCGATCAAGCGGACAGGACTTCACAGGGTCACAGAATCGTAGGGCTTGGAAGGGACCTCCAGAGGTCATTGAGTCCAACTTCTTCTGACTCCCGACTCTTGGCTTTCTCGTGTCTCTCAAGAGCAGTACATAGGAGGGACAGCCACTCTGCTGACCCTCCATGCCCAAGGCTATGCTCGGGGAGCAAGAAGAGATGATGGCATGTTGTCCCTGTGGGTCCCTGAGACCCCTGGCCACCACGCACACACATCCGACACCTGCAAAAGGAAAATGCTAGCTACCGCTGGTCGACCCCGGGGCACTGGAAGAGAATTCAGACAGCAGGAACTGCATTATGATTGATCAGCAGTGAGATGCAAAGCTTCCACCTCTCCCAAGAAGCCAAAGCAGGGTAAGAGCAGGGTATTTTTCTCTAGTCTCTCCCAAGGGCCCCCATGGGGTTACAGCTCTTTCAATTAAGGACAGCAACTCCTCAGAAGTCCCGGCAAAGCCTTGTGAGTTCAAAGAGAGTACAGGAACAGAGAATCCAGACAGCCTGTACTGAAAGGAGGAAAAAACCCAAACCCCAACAACCCACTCCAACAAAACATGCCACCAAAGCGCAGGAAACTGCCACCGCCCCTCCTTCGCCTCTGCTACTTCAACTCTTCCCCATGTAAAACTCCCACGGTGTTGATTTTGCATTGAGGATATTCTACACGTCATCCAAACACTGTCAGGGCTTGCATCCATCCCCATGGAAAAGGTTTGGGGTTTGAGTGGGTTTTTTTTCCCCAGTTCTTGTCATTCTCCCACTCTCTGGTATTTCCAGCGTTTCTGAAGTCAGATTATTTCCTCCATGTTTTTTTTGACTCTGCCCAGCTCGTTCACGCTCACAACACGTTATTTGCTCAACAGGAAATCATTGCATAGGTACAAATACAGCTGCATGAAGAATTAGTATGTAAATTTACCAGAAGCTGTACTAAATTAAAGCAAAAGCCTGGGGAAAAAAAAAAAAGCAAAAAGCCAGGAAAATGCCCTTACATTTGCTGCACCGGAGCCCTGATTCTCATATGAGGCTCAATAAGGAATAACTTCTCCTCTCAGACAACCAAAAATTTTTGCTTTGTAATTGTAATCTGGATATTGAGTTTTCATGGACAGAAAACAGACTGACATCTGCCAACACCTCTTCTAGCCCAAAGTCATCAAGGGATGAGGCTGTCTCTCCAGAACATGACTAGGACCTTATTTTATCGAATCCATCTGAATTTCCCACTACCTCCTGTAGGTATTACACAGGTAACCACTATGACACAGCACTGTGAGGATGGGCCATCAGTTCTGACCTGGTTTTAGAAGGCGGCAGAGAAGAACAGCCAACTAGTTGGACAAAGGTCAGAGAGTAAGTTGGCAGGAGCAGCAGAGCCTCCTCATTCCAAAGACAGGAGCCACGGAGATGAATCACAGGTATCTCCCAAGTCAGGTGAGGAACTGTCCATGTTCATTCAGAAAAGGCCTGGATGCCTTTTCCAATGGAAATGCCACAAAACGCCGTTCAAACATGCGCAACTCCATCGCAGAGATCATGGGCCAAGCCCCAAGGGAGCCTCATTAAACCCTTTCAAAGTGTGGCTTCCAAGGGTTAGGCTTCCATTTGCAATACCTGCATATTTCTTTTCCCTGTGGATGGGAATATGTGTTTACAGCAGTGATGAATCGAGTACAAAGCAACCCCAAACCCCAGCTGGTTGCAGAAAACCTTCCCACACTCCAGCTCATGGAGCTACACATCCAAACTCATCTTTACTGATGCAAACCATGCCATCCTACCTCCTAAACAACTGTGCTAGAAAGCCCTCTTCATCCCTGTGACCACTGGCACACCTGGACTCTGGGTCTGATCTTCACCCAGATGTACCAGGAAAGACTTCTGTCTGTCCTCTGTCCACTCCCAGGCTGGCAGGAGCTGGAGGGACCTCTCGAGATTATCCAGTCCAAGCTCTCCCACTAAAGCAGGACCACCTCAAGCAGGTTGTACAGGATTGTGTCCAGGACCACAGGTTTGGGATCTCTCTGGAGAAGGAGACTCTCCAAACTCTCTGGGCATCCTGTCCTGGGGCTCAGGCACCTGCAGAGTGAAGAAGCTGTTCTTCACGTATGGATGGACAGACCTTCCTGTGTTGGAGTTTGTGCCTGTTGCCCCTTGTCCTGTTGCTGGGCACCACTGAGAAGTGACTGGCCCATCCCATTGACACCTGCTCCTTAGATATTGATAAGTATTGTTCAGATCCCCTCTCAGCCGCCTTCTCCAGGCTAACCAGCCCTAGCTCCCTCAGCCCTTCCTCACACTACTCCAGGCCCCTCATCATCCTCAATACCCTCCACTGGACTCTAACCAGTCACTCCCTGTCTGTCCTGAACCAGGGAGCCAAGCCCTGGACACAGATCCCCAGAAAAAGGTTGTGTTAGACACAGACCATCTCATTTCTCTCAAGGTTTGTTTACGTTCACGACAAAAAGTAGCTGCTCCTTCAGGAGCTCCCTGCTCCGTTCAGCTGACTCATCCTACAGCTGCTGTCCTGATCCGGGTGACACACTTGCCACAGAGCCCCAAAGTCACGCAAAAGCACACTCACTACGCCAGGTGCTTGTCTACTCACAGAATCACAAGGTTGGAAAAGACCAACCGTTCCTGTCCTGTGCTAAACCATATCCCTAAGTACCTCATCTCCCCCTCTGTTAAACACACCCAGGAAAGGTGACTCAGCCCCTCCCTGGGCAGCCTGTTCCAGGCCCCAACAACTCTTTCAGTAAATTTTTTTTCCTAATATCTAATCTGACCCTGCCCTGGCACAGCTTGAGCCCATTGCCTCTTGTCCCATCTCCTGTCCCCTGGCTGAAGAGACCAGCGCCCACCTCTCTGCACCCTCCTGGCAGGGCAGGGCAGGTGGGGAGAAGGTCTCCCCTCAGCCTCCTCCAGGCTGAACACCCCCAGCTCCCTCAGCTGCTCCTCATAGGATTTGCCTTCCAGCCCCTTCCCCAGCCTGGTTGCCCTTTTTAAACAAATCTACCCTGCACAATTCACCCATGGGAACAGGAACAGCAAAGCATCACTGCAAGGCGCGATACGCTTGTTCCGTATGCAGTGACTACGGTTCCAAGTCAATGATTCCAAAGCCTTTTATGAGATCATAAAAACTTAAGACCAGCTTATAATGAAATCTCCAATCAGATATGAATGAATCATCCAATATGACACAATTTCGTGTATGAAAAACAGACGGAAAAGTAGTAACAATCGAGTGGGTTAAATCACAAGTATTAGTTAAGCCAAAGGAGTAGATACGGAACCACGAGCACTTGTTTCAAGCCAGGGGAGACACTGGCTTGAGACAGAGCTCAAAGCAAGCCATTTGGAGGGCAAACGCCAAGCTACACCCAACCACAATTGGAAATGACACAGCTTCAGCATGAACGAACTTACTACTGTGTCAGAAAACGTCCAGTCACGTTTGCTTGGCGGCAAGGGGAACCAGGCAAGGAGGGAGGAGGCCATTCCCACAGGGTTCTCCTTCAGAAGCCCAGAGTCTTCATCATTTAAGAAAGCACAGGCAGGGCGAAGGGAGCGGTGCCGGTAAAGCTGAAGCACTTGCATTGCAATCCAGCTCTCAAAGGACACTGTTTGCTGAAGGCAACATCCCGTCTTTCAAGGCCTAAATGACCAAGAAGCGAACATAAAGCAAAGCCATCACATGCTGGCAGCTCTCTGGCATTAGAGATTATTAGAGGTGCCAGGGCCTAATGGTTACAGTTTTTGTTTGTATACTCATTGAACTGCGTCTCAGCTCTGAGCACTTCTGGGTTTGGAGCAAGTTTTGGGGGGGTCAGAGGAGGGGAGCAGGGGGAAAAATGAGGAAAGGGGAGAGGAAAGGTCTAGTTCATCACCCAACAGCATCTCTCCTAGTCAGCATCTGCAGGCAGTTACACCATCTTAGGCATCGTTGCATAAGCCATCCACCTGACACTCCTTTCACTGCTCAAAGACAAAGCAGAGCCAAACACAGTCTTGGAAATCAACACATGCTGGGGACAAGCCTCTAGGACCTCGATACACCCATCCTGAGTGAAAAGAGGAACTCCTAAAATCCTGGGAACAGAGGCAGCTGCTGGGCACAGACCTGTGGCATCCATTTCCCCTTCAGCGATGAAGCGCCCTGAGTTCATTTTGGCACAGAGCACCCCAGAGAGCTCTGCAGTGCAGAGCACACCAAAGAAGCGGTAACATGGATCAAAAGCAAAGCCGCTGCTAACGGCTTTTTCAAGGCCAGGTTGGCTGGGGCCCTGGGCGACCTTGTGTAGCTCCAGGCCTGGAGGTTGGTGTCCCTGCCTGTGGCAGGGGGTTGGAACTCTCTGATCCTCGGGGTCCCTTCCAACCCAGACCAGTCTGTGATGATTCTAACAAAACAGTTCCCAGAAACTCCTCCAGCTTGGGCTCACACCCATCTAGTGGGAGTCAGGAGAAGCTGATGGGGAAAAGAAATCAAGTACACGGTGCATTTGACCACTCCAGCTACTGAACAAGGGAATTAACGACAGAGTAAAACCAAAACACCAAAAGATTTCTGGGAGCTCTCCAGGGTTGCAGATCCAGGTAGGACAACCAGAGAGCAAAGGCAGGGCCAGCAGGACAGGCCGCAGCAGGTAACAGATTGCCTCAGAGACACGCACAAGTTTTTCACGGAGAAAAAGCTTCAACCGTTGATCAACTTTCCATGAAATATGTATCACTTCTCATTCACTGCACGGCACTGTTATTTTCAGAAGAGCCAGAGGGGATGGGAACAGATTCCTGATGAACGATTCGAGGGAACCATTAAATGCCTGCTCCTAGTGCCTTCTCCTCCAGCCTGAGAAGCCAGGAAGTTTAATGTAAATACTGCCGAGCGTGCAAAGGCTTTTCCCTCCACCAGCTCCTTTCAGGGAAAAGCAGAGAAGGCTGTGGAGGGACCTCATTGCAGCCTGCCAGTACCTGAAGGGAGCAGAGACACAGGAGGGGAATCAACTTTTTTAAAGGGTAGACAATGGCAGGGCAAAGGGGAATGGATTAAAGCTAAAGGAAGGAAGGTTCTAATTGGATATTGGGGAAAGTTTTTTACAGAGAGAGTGGTGAGGGGCTGGAACAGGCTGCCCAGAGAGGGGGTGGGTGCCCCGTCCCTGGGGTGTTCAAGGCCAGGTTGGCTGGAGCCCTGGGCAACCTTGTGTAGCTCCAGGCCTGGAGGTTGGTGGCCCTGCCTGTGGCAGGGGTTTGGAGCTCTGTGATCCTTGGGGTTTCTTCCAACCCAGACCATTCTATGATTCTATGAAAAGCAAAAGCACCCCTCCCCTTTCCTTTAGGAGGAAAATCAGTGAGAGTTATTGCTGTGGAAAATAACACTTTGCCAACAGGCAGCACTGAGCAAATCCAGGGAAATCTATAGCCGTTCAGTGTGAATTAATAAACTAAACAAGGTGAGGGAAGAATAAAGAAAAATCTCAGGTTGGGTCTTGCAGTAAAGCAAACTTTCCTGCCAGTCACCTTTCATCTAAGAAAACAGCTCTGTAGTCAAGCGCTTAAGATTTAACGAGCTGCTTTCAGCTTTTAAAAGAGGAACAAGCCGTTAATAATTCATCCTGACTCCTCCATTTGATAACCCTTTCCTTCCTGGTGGGTAAGAAAAGAGCTGACAGTTAAAGAGTTGTTTTTCTGAGACAAAACACAATAAAAGAGCATTTCAGAGCTGTGGGATCCTGTTCTTCCCACCCACCACGGTCAGGACATCCATGGAGCACAGGCTAAGTGGACAGCAAAGCAACTCCCGCTCTACAAAACCCAACTCCACTGGAGAAGTGATTTAGGATGACAGAATCATCAAGGTCAGAAACGACCTTCAAGATCATCAGCCCTACACCACGGTAACCACTAAACCACCTCCTGAAGCTGCACATCTACCTGTTTTTTGAACAGCAACTCCACCACCTCCCTGCACTGTCTGTCCCAATGCTTCACTGCTCTTTTGGTGAAGAAATTCTTCCTAATATCCAATCTGAATCTCCCCTGGTGCAACTCCTCCTTGCAGCTCACCCCTCCTGCATACATCCTTTCGCAGGCATGCAGCCCTGCAACAGACACCGTCTGGAAGTCGTTACCTTATCCTAACAACTGACCAAATGCGATTTTGGGTGCAGTATTAGCCCACCAAAGAGGTAATGAAGCTGCCTGGACTCTCTAGATGTGGCAGTTCCCTCCTGCCTGGCATAAATAACCCCAAACTCGCTGGCCACATTGTTGTGGGCATGCCACAAAGCACTCCACCACGGAGAATCGTCCGTGGAGAACCAGAAGATGGCTGAAGCATCAGGCGAGGCTTTCCTCACTAAGCAACACGCCGCGAAAAGTGAGCTTTACCAGTACCTCCAGCTAGTAAAATGCTTCTGTTAACGTCGCTGCATGTCAGAGAAATACCAGACATATATACAGGCTGGAAGAAAAGCTTCTTGAGAGTAGCTCTGCTGAGAAGGACCCATGTGTCACGGTGGATGAGAAACTTAACATGAGCCAGCAGTGGCTCTTGCAGCTCAGAAGGGCAATGGGATCCTGGGCTCAATCAGCAGAGGGGTGGCAGCAGGGACAGGGAAGGGATTGTCCCTCTCTGCTCTGCCCTTGTGATGCCCCAGCTGGAGTCCTGTGTCCAGAGCTGGGGCCCCAATACAAGGAAGATGTAGAACTGTTGGGGAGGGGTCAGAGGAGCCAAGAAGATGCTCAGAGGGCTGGAGCAGCTCCCCTACAGAGAGAGGCTGAGGGAGCTGGGCTGGGTCAGCCTGGAGAAGAGAAGGCTGTGGGGGGACCTCATTGCAGCCTGCCAGTCCCTGAAGGGAGCAGAGACACAGGAGGGGAATCAGCTTGTTCAAGGGCAGAGACTGGCAGGACAAGGGGGATGGAGTGAAGCTAAAGGAAGGAAGGTTTAAATTAGATATTAGGGGGAAGTTCTTTGCAGAGAGAGTGGTGAGGGGCTGGAAAAGGCTGCCCAGAGAGGGGGTGGGTGCCCCGTCCCTGGGGGTGTTGAAGGCCAGGTTGGCTGGGGCCCTGGGCAACCTTGTGTAGCTCCAGGCCTGGAGGTTGGTGTCCCTGCCTGTGGCAGGGGGTTGGAGCTCTGTGACCCTTGGGGTCCCTTCTAACCCAGACCAGTCTATGATTCTGTGGGCTGCAGTCCTTATGTCGAGCCTGGCTGGGAAATAACGCCTGCTGCAGGAACCACGGGGTTAACTTGACTTTACCTGTGGAGGAGCTAAGCTGCACTAGCCCCCAGTTTCTCTGCCACCTTACGCCAGAGCATCCAAACGGGGCCAAATTAACACACTGAGCTGCACGTGAATAGCTGCGGGTTGTAAATAAGCCAACAGGCAGGCGAGAAGCAAGCAGTGATCTCATCTGCTCTGGGGATGGTCTGAGATCGCAGTGATTTCTCAAGAACTCACTTCTCATTATAATTTGGGGTGGGTTTTTTTTTTTTAGGTGGGTCCCCTCCCCCTGGACTCCACAGAGAACAGATGAGGATATTTTTAACATTAAAGGACCAGGTTTCTGCGTGTGCCCCACGCTTCTGGGGCACGATAAAACCATACGCTGTCCCCATACTAACACATCCCGGTGTGAACAAGGATGAACAGGCTGTGGAGGTGAGGGGTTGTTGGGAGCCCTGGCTCCCAGCCGGACGGCAAGCTGTCTGAACCCACTTCAAATCCCCCTGCACCACGCTGGGTTGGGACCTTGGTGAAGGAGCTTTTGAAATAGACATGCTACAGAAAGCAGGTGAGTATCTGCAAACACGGGGCAGAGAGAGGGCACCCCCTCCTTCTAAAGGGATAAACAAAGGCTCTGCATTCAGCTCTGTCAGACCAACTGGACTACCAGTCCTTCTTCTTGGAGAGAGGGATTGATCTCCAATTTCAAAAGCCTGTAAAATCACGTAGCAGTGTTAGTCCAGAGGCTTTTGCAAACCATTTAGTCATATGTACATCAACATTTTTTGGTTTTGTTTTGGGTTTTTTTTTTTTTAAATGACTGTGGAAGTGAGACTGGGTAATTAGGTCCAGGAAGAAGAAAAGGCATGGAGGTGGAATGTCAGCATAACCCCTCAGCTGGCCCTGCCACACAATTTAACTAATTTTCAATGATTTGCAGTAGACTACTACTAAAACTCATAGGAACAGCTACTGATGATAACTTCTCAAATATGCACAATGGCGTCACAGACCACAGGTGCTTTGTAGATGACGGATGGAGAACCACCCCGAGAAGCCGTGCAGCATCTTTACATCCAATATGCAACAGCAGCTGAAGAGACACCTTCACCTCAGGGGCAAGCAGCCCAGTGCCTTTTCATCAGCCCCTCCATACACCTGTATTGTGCAACAGGGATGTTCCAATGCAAACACTCCACCAGCTGCACTCAACCAGAGCAAGGAGTTCTGATTTCACTATTATTTTTATCACAAATTGGGAATGCATCCCTGAAAAGCCAATGGAAATGCCATGGGAAGGGGGATTTCATTCCTAATTCAGGAACTATCATGTGCGGTGCTGCACTCCCCAGGTCAGGAAGGCTATTGGAGAGGAGACAGCAAAGGGGCTATGGAGATGCTGGGGGAACTAGAACATCTCTCTGATGCAGAAAGGCTGAGGGCCTCCGGGCTATTCAGCCGTGAGAAGAGAAGACTAAGGGGGGATCTTATCAATGCTGATAAATCCTTGAGGGGTGGGCTCAGGAGGACGGGTCAGTCTGTGTTCAGGGGTGCCCAGGGACAGGACAAGGGGCCATGGGCACAAACTGGAGCAGAGGAAATTCCACCTAAACCTGAGGAGGAACTTTGCTAGGAGGGTGGCAGAGCCCTGGGCCAGGCTGCCCAGAGAGGTTGGGGAGTCTCCATCTCTGGAGACATTTCAAGCCCGTGATCCTGGGTGCTGTCCTGTGCAGCCTGCCTGAGGGGACCCTGCTCTGGGGAGGAGGGGTGGGACTGGGGGATCTCCAGAGGTCCCTACCACCCCTGATCAGTCTGTGAGCCTGTGAACCATGCTGCACACAGACATCTCCAGAACTTCAACTCAGGCCATGAGCAACATACTGGGGAAACACAGCTGATGGGCTGAGGCTGCTCACCCCAACCTGCAGTTTTATGGCTTCTTGGAAAGCTTTTCAGTGTAAAAAGGACTCGCTTCCCTCTTCCTGAATTCTAGCATTTTACTCATGAATCAGAGTGATCAAGCTGTTGTCATGTCTCTGGTATGAATGGCATCGCTTGAGACTGCACGGTAGAAACGGCACGACTGTGCCTGGAAAGCTCCAGGCCTTCCAGGAGGTATGCAGCTGAAGGCCTGTGTCACGGCCTCACAAATCAAGGAAACTCAGCCTGCAAAGTGTGCTGAGTGAAGACTGAGTTGCTAAACCTCAAGGATGGTATCAGCAGTCCACAAGTGACATTTTTAAGAGGAATATCTACAAGATATATAGATATATGGTGGCTAAGAGAACCAAAGGGATCCTGGGGTGCATGAAGAGGAGTGTGGGCAGCAGGTCACAGGAGGGGATCCTCCCCCTCTGCTCTGCCCTGCTCAGGCCCCACCTGGAGTGTGGTGTCCAGTGCTGGGCTCCCTGGGATAAAACAGACAGGGATCTCCTGGAGAGAGTCCAGAGGAGGCTATGGAGATGATTAAGGGACTGCAGCCTCTCCCCTGTGAGGAAAGGCTGAGTAAGCTGGGGCTGTTCAGCCTGGAGAGAAGACTAAGGGGGGACCTTATTAATGTTTATCAATAGCTGAAGGATGGGATGCAGGGGGACATGGCCAGCCCCTTTTCAGTGTCTGTGGAGACAGGACAAGGGGCAATGGCTGCAAGTTAGAGCATAGGAAGTTCCACACCAACCTGGGGAAGAACTTTTCCCCAGTGAGGGTGAGGGAGCCCAGGGAGGTGTGGAGTCTCCATCTCTGGAGAGATTCCAGCCCCGTCTGGACACCGACCTGTGCAATATGAGCTGGGGAGCTACTTTGGCAGGGAGTTGGACCCCATGATGTCTAGAGGTCCCTTCCAACCCCTGTGATTCTGTGATATATACGGTCTTTCAGAGGTCTGTCAGATCACCCCCCTACCCCCCAGCTTCACAGCATGGAAAAGGCATACAGCATTGCTCAGTATGAAAGTCTGGGATGGAGAAGTTGGAGGACAAGAGAGCTCTGCCCCTCCAGACAGACAGATGAATCAGTACTCTTATGCAGACTGCAGCTAAGCTCACTGCAAAGAAGAAAAATACTGTAAAACACACAAAAAACGCCTTAAAGCCAGGATGGTAACTTGGAGGAAAATTCCTGGAGCTTTCTGCAAGCCAGCCGCTGCCACTCATCAAAACCTGGCAGTGTCCACATAGCCAAGAAAACCTCCCCCTTAATCAGCACGAGGGTTTTTTTTTTCCCCATGTAACAAACTCAAATAATCTGTGTGGTCCTTGCCCCAAAGATCCCCGAATTCCCCAAGTCAAGGTAAGGAAAAGCAAAGTTGCCCCTTTCCCCCCAGGCCAAAGATGCCGAACAAGAGAAAGGCGCATTATCAAACAGATTATAGCATTCCTGGGCAAGCTGTGGGCTGTGGTGGCTTTGCCTTGTTATACTTTTCCAAGCAAATAAAATCCAGAAACAGCAATTAGGGGTGATACATTTTTTAAAAGAGAAAAATTTCCCTCCCTCAAATGAATCCTTAATTTATGCGAGAGAGAGAAATAATTTTCCTAAAACCACACCGTGCTGATGACTGAACTTCATTCTACTCAACCCAATTTGCTCCTAAAACTGCTCAAAACATTTTGCTTTCCTACTTGAGATGCCTCTGCAGACCAGAGGACACTCTGCTTTTTATAAAAAAGACAGGCATCTCCTGGAGAGAGTCCAGAGGAGGCTACAGAGATGATTAAGGGCTTGGAGCATCTCCCCTGTGAGGAAAGGCTGAGGGAGCTGGGGCTGTTCAGCCTGGAGAAAAGACAACTAAGGGGGGACCTTATTAATGTTTATCAGTATCTGAAGGGTGGGATGCAGGGGGAAATGGCCAGCCCCTTGTCAGTGTCTGTGGGGACAGGACAAGGGGCAATGGCTGCAAGTTGGAGCATAGGAAGTTCCCCACCAACATGGGGAAGAACTTCTTCCCAGTGAGGGTGAGGGAGCCCTGGGACAGGCTGCCCAGGGGGTGTGGAGTCTCCTTCTCTGGAGATACTCAAGACCTGTCTGGACGCCTATCTGTGCAATATGAGCTCGGGAGCTGCTTTGGCAGGGGGTTGGACCTGATGAGCTCTGGAGGTCCCTTCCAACCCCTGTGATTCTGTGAGTCTGTGACCTGGGTATCACACATCCCTTTCGCACCCCCTTGACCACCAGAGACCAACCAACAAGGATCAAAGTTCTCCTTTGCTTGGTTCACAATGCAGAGGAAACATTTGGGTTTCCCACAAGTTCACCACAACGATTTTATCTTAACTGGAAGCTTCGTGCTAGAGACAGAGGCTCATCGCCCACTCGAGTTTATTCAGCGAGAGGGCTACAAACCAGTCCCCGTGCTACAGCCAGGACAGGATATGGTGGTAAACGGAATATCCCAGGACACAATTAAGCACATTTTTCCCCTTAAGTTTTTTTTCAACGCCATTGTTTCAGCTGTGCTGAATCATAGAATCATAGAATGATCTGGGTTAGAAGGGACCCCAAGGGTCACAGAGCTCCAACCCCCTGCCACAGGCAGGGACACCAACCCCCAGGCCTGGAGCTACACAAGGTTGCCCAGGGCCCCAGCCAACCTGGCCTTCAACACCCCCAGGGACGGGGCACCCACCCCCTCTCTGGGCAGCCTTTTCCAGCCCCTCACCACTCTCTCTGCAAAGAACTTCCCCCTAATATCTAATTTAAACCTTCCTTCCTTTAGCCATAATCCAGCCCCCTTGTCCTGCCAGTCTCTGCCCTTGAACAAGCTGATTCCCCTCCTGTGTCTCTGCTCCCTTCAGGGACTGGCAGGCTGCAATGAGGTCCCCCCACAGCCTTCTCTTCTCCAGGCTGACCCAGCCCAGCTCCCTCAGCCTCTCTCTGTAGGGGAGCTGCTCCAGCCCTCTGAGCATCTTCTTGGCTCCTCTGACCCCTCTCCAACAGTTCTACATCTTCCTTGTATTGGGGCCCCAGCTCTGGACACAGGACTCCAGCTGGGGCCTCCCGAGGGCAGAGTAGGGAGGGCAATCAGAACATCCTCCCAAATCCATGCAGAACTTGTTTTTCCAGGGCAATACTTGCTACTCCTTCTCCTTTCTTCTCGCAGAAGGCTCTGTGGCAAACTCCTACGAGTAATAACAATACAAAAACCAGGCAGGACAGTAGTTTTCCCAGGTAGGTAAGTCCCTCCATTTGAGAGCATATTCTACGAGCAATTTTAAAACCCCAACCGGATACAGAAGCGTAGGCAGGCACCCTGCTCGCGAACCACCTGGTGAGCCACTTCCAACACCGACGGTATTTGCTGGCATTTCCAAACACGCCGAAACGCATTTTTGCTTCCTAACACCGCGCTTCCAGGGTTTAATAACCCTTCTCCAAATCCCAATGTAAGATCGACGGTTCCAGCCCCTGCACGCGCTGCGGGGCTTAAACCATTTCTCCAAAATTCAACAGAAACTGCCAACCTCAACTGACAAGCACCAAGGGACCACTGTCCAGAGCCAGTGCTGCTTCTGCTGTCAGGTCAGGTTTCCGTTCCTGGTCCGTCCTACACTTCACCCATTATGGGCAGGACCAGCTGGAGCTTTCCCAGCCCAAGACCAGAATTCCAACTGCTGAAATTCTGGTAGGAGTCATTCAAGAAAGAGCCATCGTTGCCCACCTCCCATCACTCCCAGTTAGTAGGAGCCCAGCTCCACAATCACAGCTCCCTGTTTATTTTTTACGTTGGCATACAGGTGAGCTCTTACAAACACTGAAAGCAGAGCTCCACCAGTAAGAAATCCATCAATCCTTTACGAGCCCGTAACAGGGCAAAAAAGCTCCATCTGTGGAAAAACACGCTGAGCACAGTGAGCTCTCCACTGGCAGGTTAACCGAGTGACTAACCAGCATCAGCCTTTGTCCCAGAACATCTCAAAAGGAAACAAGAAACAAAACCAGCAGTAAAAGCAATTGAAAAACCAAAAAAAGGGTGGTGGGGGGAAAGTAGAAGACCAAAACCCATCACATTCATAATACCAGCCAGAGATCTACTGACCGGAGAGGGGACTGGGACTCCTCGGTGTTCTTAACCAGAGACATAACCTCCAATCTACTGCGTGGGTACGAAACAGGGAGGCAAACCTTTGAGCTGACCTGTGTCACCACAGTAGTCTTAAACCACGAATCTCTCTCAGGGTTAGGAAAACATAACCTCCCTTACCTGACGGACAAGTTTTGGAGCAGATGGAGGGAAGAGACTTCTCAGGATCTGAAGCCAAGCGGTTGTACTTGGTAAATGAGGATCTCTTCCTTTTTTTCCTCAACCCAACAGCTCTACCTCCTTGAAAGTTTCCTTCCCCAGATATCGGTTTAAGTCCACAAAACCCTCAGTTGGGTCACAGCCCATTTCTTCCCCCCCCCGCCCCAATCTGCTGAAGCTCTTTTGAATAAGCTTCGTTTACATTTTTCTAACTTGCATTACCAGGAGCGCTCAGATCTTCTGTGCGATCTCTTCCTTAATATGAAAGGACCTAAAGGCATTTTGGAACGCAGCAGAGAAGGGAAAGTTGGCTTTCTGGAAAACCTGAGCTCCTACCTGGAAAGCAGGTAACACTTCATACACCCTGTTGTACCCAGCCCAAATACCTGAACTGTCTGCAGCCAGGCACAAACCACTTTTGGAAGGGGGAACCACGGAAGACAGCAGCAGGCTGATTTCCACAGTGTTTCACATGCTGTGACCACGTTGAGTTCTGCCACTTCCAGTGCTGAAATAGCGAGCGTGAGAGGTCTCAGTTCAGCCCTGTGAGGTGCAGAGTCTCCAGGGTGAACTCTGGATGCCATGCTTGCTTCACGCCAGAAGGGCGAGACCCAAGAGATGCCGCAGCAGGATCGGGAGGAGAGACAAGCAAAGAGCCCAGAGCCTAGCATGACCTGCTTCAATCACCCTGCGTTTTGCTCCTCATTTCACCACAAGGAGACTTCTCCTTAATGGGAGCAGCAACTCAAGCACCTACTTTGCTCTGCAGGGCTCCTTCCGGGCTGTGAAGAGACTTGGAAGGCACTGCTTTGTTCCGCTGTCCTGTCCTCTCTCAGCAAAGCCAAGCAGCTCCAGCTAGGTTAGGCTCTCCTTAGCCCCTGCCAGCGCTCCAGCCTCCCTCCACTCCCAAATCCCACTCACCCAGCCTGGGAAAGTAGATGCGTGCAAGTCCTAACAAACCTTGTTCCAGCATTTTACATTTGCATTCTGCTCTCCCACTTGCAAGATAGAGCTGCAGAATATCTTACCGCATTCCCAGAATAGGAACAACATTTAATAAAAGTTTCTTCTTACCAGAGCTCGGCATGTGGTTCACTCTGGGTGGATTCAGCAGCTCTACTGGCTGGTCTCTGCCAGAAAGCCCATCTGGAAAGAGGAAAAAAAGGAAAATAAATTAAAATCTTATCGACTCCTCGATTAGCTGTGCTATTTTAGACAGCCAAACAGGGAAAAAAATAATAAAATATCACTAACCAGTTACCAATGTAAAACAGGAGCACACAACAGAAACAAGAACCCTAAGAGGACAGCTGCCCAACAACTCCTTACACTAAAGCATAAAATACAAGATGTTGTAGCCCCAGCCGCACTCAGGTTTCCCCGGTCTTTAAATCCACAATTGGTACTGATTCCAACCCAAGGCAACAGGCACGCTGGCTCCTAAGCCTTACCAGTACCTAAACTGCAGCTCCCTCCTTGCTGGGAGACATGAGTTCAGGCAGAGAGGCAGCCCTGTGAGGCCAGGTTAAAGAAGAATAGCTGGAATATGTCAGGGAGATGCTAAGGAGAACCGACAAATCACTGCAGGAGATTAAGATGCATAGACATGCATAACGAGCCCCATTTTGCATAAGTTTGGATTTCAGAAAGGCATTAAAAACATACTTTGTAAATGATATGCAGAAATCCATCTTGCTGAAGCAGTTCTCTGTTTAAAATATTTCAAAGATCCTATCTGGCGTTCAGGTAGAGTTAACACAGAACAACACGATACCTACTGCTGCCGACTGCCAGACCAGATTTTCTAGTCACATTCCCCCTCCCCACCTGCCCTCTCCCCCCACTAAGAAAAACACGAAGTAGAAAATGCTAAATTTTTTTTTTCAGTGCTTAGATTCTGAACACTTGAATATAGGAAACTTCTCCAAGCTGTTTGTTGGGCTGTAGGTGCCTTCACCTTTGCCAGCGCTGTCTCGCTCCTGCTCTGGCACCTTCCTGCGCCCTGCCGCAGCGCAGATACGATCGAGCCAAACCCTGTCTGGAGACATCAAAGCAGCCACCCCACGGCTCGCAGGCAGAGCAAAAAGGACAGGCTTAGAGAAGCAGTGGGGTGGTAGTGGAAAGCGTAAAAGAAATATATCACAGAATCAAAATAAGAAGAAGAAATAAATGATGCCGTATTTTCTTCTTGCATTTTCTCCAGCCCAGGTTTCTGGAGAAGAAGCTGAGTTGGGTCTTCTCCATCGTCTCCCGTGGGTTTGGCTCCAGTGATCGTGCCCTAGGATCAGTGCTGCCTCAGGCAAGGCTCGAGGGAACTAAACTATAACCATGCTGAGTTCTCCCTCTCAAACAAGTTCTACAGATCACTCACAATGTAAATGCGTTCGTTTATGGCTTCTTTCTAGAGCCGAGGCTGTGGCTGTGCTAGAGGGTACCCACAGCGTGACTGCGCTTGGTCAGTTGAGCTCCACCTGCACAAGCAGCAGGGGACATTGATTAACGGGGCAGCAGCAGGACCGATGTGGGTGAAACATTGCTATTTTAATTAGTGTCCAGCCATCAGCCTCTCCAGACCCTGCAGCCACTGCAGAGCAGACAGGTAATAAAAAAAATAAGTATGATCCTCCCTGGTTACTCAAACGTCAGGGTTTGCTGAGAAAACAGCCTTGGGTTTGCCAATACAACCAGCATTTGCTCCCTCAGCCCTCGTTAGCAACTTCTTAACTAACTGGTGAGCTGCAGCCCTTACTTGCTGCTGAAGCATTCACTAGGTTGCTACGCCGAACACAGCAGCATCACCCAGGGACCACAAGCAGCCCCTAAAACTCACCTCTTCAGCCTGCTGTGGCTTAGGGGGTGGGGGGTGGGGAAGAATTTTAAAATTAAGAACTTTATATCTCTATCTATCTATGTTGGTATAAAACCATGACTCTGCTGGGCTCTCCTAGCAACGAAGCTGCAGCCGCCCCAGCAGCCAGCCAGCACAGCACACATACCCACTCTGGCTCAGAGGGGAGCATCCAGGAAAAGGGAACATGCAGCAGGGAGAGGCCCTTGGAGCCCCTACGTTTTCCCATGGAGCAGAGTAATTCTGGCTTCTCCACTGAGCTAGTTCAGCTGAAGACGTGCCTGTTTCAGAGCAGAAGGTCCCACGTGCACGCCAGAGCTGTGTACCAGCAGCCCAGGAGCTCTGCGAGATGAACCCACATCGATTTTAACACAAACCCCTCTGTGGCGAGGCCGCAGGAGCCCAAGTGCTGGTTCTCACATGAAAACCAGCAATGCTGAACAAGCAATGTATTCCTGAGAAAAGAAGACTAAGGGGGGACCTTATTAATATTTCTAAATATCTTAAGGGGGAACGGCCAGCCCCTTTTCAGTGTCTGTGGAGACAGGACAAGGGGCAAAGGCTACGAGTATAGTAAGTTCTGCACCAACATGGGGAAGAACTTTTCCCCAGTGAGGGTGAGGGAGCCCTGGGACAGGCTGCCCAGGGGGTGTGGGTCTCCATCTCTGGAGAGATTCCAGCCCTGTCTGGATGCCGACCTGTGTGCCCTGTCCTAGGGACCCTGCTTTGGCAGGGCGTTGGACCTGATGAGCTCTGGAGGTCCCTTCCAACCCCTGTGATTCTGTGATTCTAACCTTGCACCTCCGCCGGCACAGAACCACTGACCAGCACCCCCTATTCCTAGCGCAGCACCCGGTATTTTGGCAGGCTGACCCATTTGCATGAAGCAACCTGCTGCCAAGCCCAGCAAACCCAAACCAGCTCTTCACTGTCCTGTCCCTGGGTGGCTTCTCCCACTGCTGGGATTTCTCAGGTGCCCCCCGTGCACCAGAGATCACTACAGTGTTGGTTAGCAGGAATCTTTAAACTACTTTTTTGCTTGTTTGGTTTTTTTAATTTTATTTTAATTCTAGGAAATAAACTACTGACGTTTTCCAACCAATTTTTAAAAACCCAACATGAACAGAAACCTGCAGACCGCCCCAGGCCAGCAGGCATCAATCTTGGTTTCAAAATGAGCAATGGACTCGGCACAGAGCACTTAAGAACACCTTTCACAGTGCTGACACCTTAAACACTGGAAACGAAACCAAGCTATGTAAGACTGAGGTTCTGTATTTGCCAGATTAGAAAGAACCAACCAAACTGGAGGAATCCCAGACATAGATACAGACCTGGGAGAAGAGCAACTTGAGTGTAGTCCTGTTGAGAAGGACTTGGGGATTCTGGTAGACAAGAAACTTCCCCTGAGCCAGCAGTGGCTCTGGCAGCTCCAAAGGCTAATGGTATACTGGGCTCCATCAGCAGAGGGGTGGCAGCAGGGACAGGGAGGGGATTGTCCCTCTCTGCTCTGCCCTGGGGAGGCCCCAGCTGGAGTCCTGTGTCCAGAGCTGGGGCCCCAATACAAGGAAGATGTAAAACTCTTAGAGGGGTCAGGAGCCACGGAGATGCTCAGAGGGCTGGAGCAGCTCCCCTACAAAGAGAGGCTGAGGGAGCTGGGCTGGGTCAGCCTGGAGAAGAGAAGGCTGTGGGGGGACCTCATTGCAGCCTGCCAGTCCCTGAAGGGAGCAGAGACACAGGAGGGGAATCAGCTTGTTCAAGGGCAGAGACTGGCAGGACAAGGGGGATGGAGTGAAGCTAAAGGAAGGAAGGTTCAGATTAGATATTAGGGGGAAGTTTTTTCCAGAGAGAGTGGTGAGGGGCTGGAAGGGGCTGCCCAGAGAGGGGGTGGGTGCCCCATCCCTGGGGGTGTTGAAGGCCAGGTTGGCTGGGGCCCTGGGCAACCTTGTGTAGCTGCAGGCCTGGAGGTTGGTGTCCCTGCCTGTGTCAGGGGGGTTGGAACTCTCTGATCCTTGGGGTCCCTTCCAACCCAGACCAGGCTGGGATTCTGTGAAACATAAAAATTCTATTTCCAAGTCAAATAATTATTTTTTTAAAAATGTAAAGTAGCTTTGAGCTTTGTGTAAGGCCCCTCTTTCCCTGTGTGGGTAAAACCTAGCTACTAGTATGGATAAAAAAAGGTTAAAATAAGATGCAGACACGTGGTCTGGCACCTCACTGGCGGGTAAAAGCCATCTCGCACCCTGAGCATGCCACCCACACGCACCCTGCACCCCCAACACCACAAACCTGCTGTCTGCACACGCTGAGCACCGCACTGTCACTCCTGTAAATCCCTCTGGTTTGGCACATCCAGAGCATCACAGTGTCACCCTACCACCTCCTTTCCCAGCCCTCTGTATCCTCCCCCTCTCGTGCGACTCGTTTTACACAGGCCCTGCAGCTCACTGCAGAAGCAGCAGGTACTTATGAGAAGCCCACGCTCTGGAACCAAACTTCCCAAGCTGGAACTCAATTTGTGTCCTTTTCCCAGCAGCATCCCAACAGCTGTAGCCCAAAACCAAACACCGGTGGTCCAGTGCAGAGTCTATCTGGCTTCAGACATCGCTTCCTGTCACGATACTGCAGGAGATACCCCAAAATCACAGTCCTACATTAGGTCAGCCACTCAGGATGAGAAATACTCTTTTTGCTCTGGATTGTGGTGGTTGCCTGGTATCTCGACAAGCCAAAGGTCCTAATTCACACCCACAATAAGCTTTGCATGATAACCCCCAAGCATCTTACACTCACACCCTTGTCACATGCAGATGTGGCTCCTGAGCCCCAAAGCGAAGAGGTAAAAAAAACCCAATCCAGAATGCAATGCCTCATGTCTGGAAGGAGGTAAACATTCCCAGTGTCTCCTTGGCTTCCTACAACTATCCAAAGATGCTACAAGGAGGACAGAAATCCTTTAATTTCCAGAGCCTGGATGATCCGTTTGTTCGGAGTTGAAATACCACTGCATTTAATGAATCACTGTATCTACTGCCAACACAGTAGTGACCCCAAAAACCCCCCAAACGACCCCAAACTGACCAAAACCCAGCAGCACTGGAACGAAGGCTTTACAACCCGAACTGTGCTCCATCCAGTTTTGAGCCAGTACTAACAACACCTGCGTGACATGCCAGGATCCTGCTGCCCACTGAGGCACTTGCTTTGATCAATTCCTCCTCTCCAGCCCAAGACCTAAACCAATGTTAAACTTTTAAGGAATTACTTTGTTTAAAAAAGCCAAAAGCAAACCTGAGAACCAACTCCTGAAGGATGTTTGGAGTCCCGGGCTGTGATTACGTGTTCTGAGCAGTTTAAAGAGAGGAAAACAATCCGTCCCTGCTTGGCATGTCCCAGCCCTTTGCTTCACAGCCCCCGCTGCACCACCACACCGAAGACAAACATGTCACACCTGGGGGGACTGAAGCCTCAAGAAAAGTCTCTTTGCTGCTGCTGTTGTGCTGGGCTTTCTTCTTACCACTCTTGCTGCAGACTCCTTCCTAAATCAATCGCTGTGTAATTGACCTTCATGCGACCAGGGAAAAGCACAATGGTTTATGCCAGCGCTTAGAAAGCGCTCAGAGTGGTCTGGGTCTGTAAATGCCAAGACAGACACCATCCGTTTCCATTCCCAAATGGCTTTACCCCCTCCTCCTCCCTTTACAAAGTATTCCACGCAGATCCTTTCCACCTTCACCGTTGATCTACAGAGAAAGCTTTGGCAACTGCAAAATTAGGAAAAAGCAACAAACAACACAGAAGGTGCTAAATTTATCTGTGCCACCCACACCCTACAAAACTCCCAGCGTTCTATCCCTGTTACTGCCTAGCAGGGATCACAGGGGTGCTTCTGTGGTCCCTGAAAGACAGTCAGGGATGGGAAGCAGCTTCTGTTACCACCATGGACAGGCAAAGGGAGCTCGAAGAGGTCAAACCATGCCATTGACTCCTAGGAGACACAAACCCTGCTTTGAACAGTACCAACACAAACCAGTTCACCGATGAACTATTGCCAAGCTCTCTCCAAGCCATGTTTCCCCTAAGCTACCAAAAACAATCATCAAGAAAGTGCCCTCTTGAATCGGTTCCATGTGAATTGAGCTAACGACATCACCGAAACCAGCCAAAAAAGGGCAAGCGTGAGTTGCCCCAGCTGTACCAGTGAGGTTGAACTGGGCAGGCCAGTCCCAGGCAGAGACGACACAATGCCTTGCAGACCATCCACCGCAAAGGAAGAACAACGTGCACCCGCCGCCGAGCCTGGAAGGAGGCAGACACCAGCCTGTCTGATTTATAGCTGGAGTTGGAGAACATTTAGTGTAGCTTAATTTCCAGATGGGTATTTCTACTCATTAATTAATAAGATGAAGCCATTATTCATTGACGGGAACACTTAATTTTTATTCTAGTCCGTTTCCAATGAGTTGTTTAAGCTACTTTAAAAACATAGCCAGGCCAGGTTTGGAAGTAGCTTGGGTTTAGCGTGTTTTAAGCATGTTGAAAAGAGCAAAACAAAGAGAAGATGGATAAAGAGTGCTCCAGAGTCAGGCAGAAACGTGCCTGGATGCTTCATCTCAGAGAAGATGAAGCAGCAAAACAAACAACAATGTCCAAGGTAAAAACCAAGAGGGATGAGGACAGGGCAGCACAGCTTTATTACTTTAAAAGTAAATAATTAATAAAATGAGCAGAACTTGAAGGCTGAAGCAGCAAACTGGAAGCAGCCTTGCTATAATTAACTCTGATGAGTTTAAACACAGGGCAGAAATGGGAACGAAGAGGTTATTTGAATAGTTTTCACTGTATTCAGATCTTTCAACATGATGGAAATCACCCCAGCCTACTCAAATGCATCAAGCAGAGTGAGGAACAGCCAACGATCACTTCTGAAAGACACCAAGAGTAGAAAGGGAGTCCTACACAGCCACACAAATCAAGTTTTGAGAGCTGGTAGAAAAAGGCAGGAGGAAGAGGCACAGAACATTGGCTCTGCTGAGTAGGGTTTCATTCCCCAAAAGACAGGATGGTTTCAAGAGGCAGAACAAAAAAACCAATCAGGTAACAGGAAAAGCAAGACAGACGGATCAAGGCGAAGCTGAAGGCAGGCAAACGATTTGTTTCCCTGTCAGGATGCCTGGCTGGCAAACTGGCCTAGAAAGTTCTGATTTTTCTCAAGATTCATTAAAGGAATCCAACAACTAAACAAATAAGCCTCCCCTAAAAACACAGCCAAGAACCCAACCCACCCTGGGCAGCTACGCGGGGCATGTCAGCAGGAACATCAAGCCTGAGCAACCCCGAAGCCAGCAGAGCCCCGCTTTAAACAGCCCACTCAGTGATCCATCCCCTGCCCCGGATCTGTGACACCCGGCGGAGCGCAGTAGCTCTCCGTTCACCAGGAAGACACAGGAGAGACATGTTGACAACTCACATCACAGAGATCTGCCTTTGGAGCATGAGAGGCAGAGTTCAACAACAGGATGGAAAATGGATGGACACAAGGTTCAATGACAAACTGATCAAACCCTACCCACCTCAGTGGTGGCGACAGTAATCGTAACGGTCAGAAGTCCAATTACAAGATGAGAAATACCTGGCAAAGCAAGGACACAGCAAAGAAAAGCCAAAGTACTTCACAAAACCCAGCGTCCACCACTTGGCAATGATGTAGAACACCCAAGTTCATTCCAGGATGCATCAGCAGGCACATACGCAAGGCAGGGGAAGTCATTACTCAGTGACATGATGGTCTCCAGGGCCTCAATTTCAGAGTCAACACCAGAAGATGAATTGCAAGCAATCAAGGAGAAACCTCCAAGAAGAGATTTTTTTTTTAAATGGGATGGATGCTCTGTACAACTCAGTAGTTCTCCCAATATCAGCCTGTCCTCAGCTGAGGAAGGATGATACAGAGGCCCCAGCCTTTGTCAGGGTGAGCAGCTACCTGCTCACACAGGGAATCTGAGACCTCTAGACCAGACACATCTCCGGTCTTCTTTAGTCGTATACCTTCCAGACAGCATTTCACTATGTAGCAGTAGCTGGGTATTTCTGGGAAGGTTGGGAATCTCCTGCACATCCTAAAACCCAAGACCTTGCCATGAAACTGCCAGCCTGTGTCCTCCACATCAGCAGCTACCACTGCGTGCTGCTCATGGCTGCTTTCCAAGCCGGCATTGGGGTGTGCTTGGCACACAAAACACAAAGCCTCCGACAGATTCTGCCATTCCCAGGAATACAGTAGGAACTTGAGGGGTTTATTTACACATTCCAGTTCCTAGGTAAGAAAAAAAAGAGTGCAGAGGGAAACTGCTGAGCAGTAAGACATCCCAAAAAGCCACCCACACTGGTCCGAGTGATGAATTCCATAAGGGGTTCTTCAAAAGCCACTCATGAGGCAGTTACCAGGTTATCCTGGGTAGTGTTTCCATGCAGGAAGGTGCCCCTCAGAAGCTTGCCCCGTGCCTTCCAAGCCAGAACTGTTATTTCTCAGTGCCCGATCAATGAAAAGCCTCAGGCAAAACAAGGGGGCTGACAGTACGCCCAGGATAAATGGCCATCAGTTGGTATCCCAGAGACCACCCCAGCCACATCCTTTTAGGAACGCGTTTCCACATTTAAATTAAGACAGGAAGAAAGGGGATGTTTCTGGATCAATGACTTCTGAATATGTAGTGTCTATGAAGCAAAAAATTACCTTGTTACCTTGTTCTCTTCACTGCTTTCTAGTAAAGTCACTGTGAACTTGTCTCACAAGGAAAAGGGGGAGGGATTCACTCCCCTCCTCTCCAACCACCTCACCTTCCCAGCTGCTTCCAGCTACAACCAAAAGATGCCTAAACACAACAACACTGTGTTTGACTCCATGCTCTAAGATGCAATCACCCTCATGGTCATCTTGACTCAGGAGATGAGCTTCAAAACCCTCAGGTGAAGGAGTGGTGACAAGGTGTATCTACATCAACTTTACACCCAGAGTGGGCTCTTGGGGCAGGCCCTGGCTGCTCTGCTTCTCATCCTTTCCACATCCTGCATTTTTGGGCTGTGTCACAGAGCACTCTGAGCTCTCACACGAGATTGGTGTGGGCAGAACACCTCAAATTTAACCCAAAAACACCTCCCTGGGCCTCACATTGAGGGGAGCATGCCAAATACAGTCCTAACACAAAGAAACAACCTTGTGTGAGGATGTAACAACTTTCAAGACAACCCCACACAGCCCTCGTACCTCACCGGCATCACCAGCTACACTCCACAGAGCTGACCCTCTGCACAGGACTCACCAACACTGCCACGAGCTGCTGCTGGTCCTGGCTCCTTCCCTCCAATCAGGGCTGCCTGGTGCTCTACAAGCCAGCACCAGTCCCAGCCCTCCACGTCAGGCGGCTGGTGGCGTACAAGGAGGTAAGTGCCATGAGAAGCCAAGCTCCATGCTCAGACTGGCACTGCCTCTGTTACACGTGTGAGCCCACAGCAAATTCAGGGATCTCTTCCAGGCCTGGGAACACCGTGTTCTTCCCCACTATCAGTATGGAAGTACCACAGTATAAAAAAGGGGTTGCGTTTGGTGCGGGAGTCGGGAGGTTCTTTTGCTGAACATCAGGCGAATGGTGTTGGTCTGCTTTATTCCTTATGGGAGGGTGTGAGTGGGTGGGTTTGGGTCAACTCCACTGCTGGATTTCTAAAACCAGCTACCAGACCTCGTAGCCTTGGGATACCAGGCAGATAAACCAGGATCGCTGAGGAATAAAAGTCTCTGTCCCTCACCGTTACACACAGTCCACTAAAGCATCCTGACTTGCATATTAACAGCGATGGCATGTAACCAGAAGTTAAAATACTAGTAATGAGAACAGTAATTATCACAGACTATTATTTATTTGTCTACTCATTTGAAATTGGGGGGGGGGGGGGGAAGTCTTCAACATTTACAAGAAAGCAATTAAGGCAGCAAATGGATTATTTCTCTTTAAACCTATGAGAAAATGCTCAGTGCATATTTCCTCTCTAATTTGTCTGCACTCAAGAATCTATTTTTGGAAGTCTCCCTAGACTGTATTGTAGCACCACATGTACTGTAATGGCATTTTAATTAGCCCAGAGAGCTGAAAGATGCACTATGCATCCAAAAGAGAAGCAGCCTAACAAAATGAGAGCATCCTTCTCTCCCCTTCCTCAAGATTTACAGCAGCTATCAAGCCGAAATACCAATTATGGTCTCAACTGGAATCAACTGCGACTGCTATAAAAAAATCCCATGCATCGCAACAGCCTATGAAGCTCAACACAAACAAACCTCGTATTTAAGCACTATTTACTCATACGTTAAAGGTGGATGGTAAAAATAAAATGCTGCATTCACAGGCAGAACAGGGGAGAGGAGACTATCTATACATATTTATTTATTTATTTTAATGCAGAAACACAGAATGGTTTTGGTTGGAAAAGGCCTTCAAGATCATCGAGTCCAACCGTCTATCCAGCCCCACCAAGTCCAACACCAGACCATGTCACCAAGTACAGCATCTCCTCTTCTTTTAAACCCCTCCAGGGATGGTGCCCCAACCCCCTCCCTGGGCAGCCTGGCCCACCACCTGACAGCCCTTTCAGTGAAGAAATGTTCCCTAACACCCAACCAAACCTTCCCCTGACGCAGCTTCAGGCCGCTTCCCCTTGCCCTGTCCCTGGCTACCAGGGAGAAGAGACTGACCCCACCTCACTACAACCCCCTTTCATGTAGCTGTAGGGAGCAATGAGCTCTCCCCCCTCAGCCTCCTCTTCTCCAAGCTCAACACCCCCAGCTCCCTCAGCCCCTCATCAGACTTGTCTTCCAAACCCTTCCCCAGCCTGGTTGCCCTTCTCTGGCCACGCTCGAGCATCTCATGTCCTTGTAGTGAAGGGGCCAAAACTGAACATAGAACTATATATATATATGTATTAGAGTATATTTTATTTTTTTATATATATATATATATATATCTCAGCAGGGCTTTGAATTTGTTGGGTTTTGTCCTGCAAGTACAAGCAAGAAAACATCCACTTAGCTGCAAGCTAGTCCCCTCCCGTTTGCACAGGGCTGCTGGGGATTATGCTGATTGGGATTATCACTAACACTACACCTCATACCCCAAGTCAGCCACCTCGCACTGCCAGTGAGACACCCAGTGTGTAACGCCCACCAGCATGGTCTCATATAGGTTTGATTCACCACAGTTCTGACTTCTTAACTTTCAATGCGGCAGAAACTAGGCCAGGCTCATGTCCGTCTCAGTGCCAGAAGAGGCTGACATACCTGGAACTGTAAACCTCCTTCGTGCCCTTGACAATACTGATTACTCCAGAGATACTCATAGGTCCAGATGTCAGGTGGAGTATGCACAACATTCCCTTGAAGCCAGCAGCAGACCACAGTGCTCGGCACCTCGCAAGCAAGGACTATGATGGATTTTAAGCTTTCTTTTGCATTATAATCCTCATGAATATTTCACATGAGTCAGAAGATACTCAGGCGTAATGTCTACAAGAACACTGTGCTGCTTTCCTACCCAGAACCTAGCAAAGACAAGTCCAACGGACCCCACTTTGGTTAATGTCAAGGTAAAAGAAACACTCAGCAAGAGATAAGAGGAAAAGCAGCCTCCAATACACGAGTAGGAAACCAAATACCAGGCCACGCCGTGGTCCTTGAGGTGTTGACAGATGACACTCCATCCACATGAAGACACACCGCTTTTTAAAGGCTAAAAATCCAGAACAAACATTGTGCCCTGCTTCCTTCACCCCTGTTCCCCTTAATTCTGTGCAGCGGGAGGATAATGCAGGTCCCACCACACGTGCCAATCTCCAGTCTCTTCAACAGTGACCCCCATGACTTCTCACCTGCGCAACAATTGGGAAGAGATGTCCTTTTGGAAGCCTGGGGTAATAAAAGAATCCTTTTACACGTGAAGATGAGAGATCTGAGGGCTGTGGTAAGCCAGTCATTGGATGAGAGAGAGAAACGCTCGCTGAAAGCAGCCCGACAGAATTACAGCACAAAGGGACATCTAGCTGTTGCAGGAGACCTGTGTCCTTTCCGGGGGAAGCTGGGAAGCCTCTGAACCCCCTCCAGCCAACCTTGCCACCAGCCCCCCAGACATATGCACAATCAAGTCAGGAAAAAACCCCCAAGATTTAAAGGAAAGAATGGCAACATGACAGAAACAGCATGTGTAAGTATACATTTGATGTGTGTTTTTCCTTGTAAGCCAGAAATATCCATATTTAATGCTGGTTTTCATTCCATTCTTCTCTAACAACTCTCAAAATCAGCTCATTTGGCATACCCAGAAAACAACCGTAAAGTCCAATTACAGGCAATCTCGAGCACGCACTTACAGCAGAAGCAGAACAAGTATCCTACGTCCTCATCACTTGTTGCACCTTGGTCGGCTGAGAGATTACTCAGCCTTACTCAAGGCAGGATGGAAAATCTTCATGTTCACTTGCTCCCATTCGGTGCCAAACATCTACCTAGAAGACGGAGCATATCAAAAAGGGATAGGTAGACCCAAGCATACCTCTGGCTCCTAAGGTAGGGGTCGTCCCAGGCTCCATTCAACAGCTTCACCACCTCAAATGGACCATCTCCACCTGGACACAGCCGCGAATCCGGCGCCAATCAGCTGCTGTAGTCAAAAGACTACATTTTCAAGTGTCTAAAAGTAGGCTCCTCTTCCACCAGCCTGAAGGAACAGCAATGTCCCCGCTCGCCTTGAAGGAGCCGAGACTACGCTGCTTATCGCTATAAATATATTCATAGATATTTTCCCTGGCACAAAGCACTTCCATGTTAAAGGCAAGAGATTCATCAGCTCGTAGGGACAGCTCCATCCTTACCGCTTTCGTTCTGCCAGCACACTCCTGGCAGGGGGAGGAGGGTACAATCTGCCACCATCTGTGGGGTGCTATCCATCTGAGAGGGGACCGGCCTCAAGAAATTAGCATAGTCCAAGCATTAAACTCAACTCCAGAATGTTATGTACAACCCAGAGGCTGGATTCCAAGAGCAAAGTGTTCCTGATCCCTGCTGACCGCACCTTGGCGGGGTGTTTGGGTTCTTGACAGTTTTAATGTAGCCTTTTACCAAAAGGGAATAAAACTTTACATCCTTCTAGGCGCGTGTGTGGGGTAAAGGCAATATCCCACTGTGAGCGCTCCTACGGGAGGGCAGCACTACCATCACAAGGAGCTTCATCTGCTGAGACAGATCCCAGGGACGCCAGCATGCTGGGGGAAAAGCAAACTCCACAGGCCCGCCTGGGCATTCAGCAGGAGAGGTGCCGCTGGCACCCAGCCACTTCACAATCACGGCCATTTAAACACATGAATTCCCATTTGAGAGCCACAAATTCACAGATACAATGCCACTTTGATCAAAGCTAATATCCCAGCAGGTTTTAAAAGCTGATTGGTGATACAAAAAAATGAAGTGAGGAAAGAAAAAACCCCACAAAACCCCACTGACAAAACCCCCTTGGAACAATGCGCCACTGCCAGTGAATCACCAGCAGAAGGAGGCCTGGGAAACACACTTTACAGGCAGGAGGGAAGGTTGAAGAACCTGCTTAACTTTCCCCTCTCTCCAGTTGAATAAACTGTCAGGAAGAAATCCAGCTGAAAGACAGCTTGGCTCTTCCACAGCTTCCAATCTACAAAGGCGCTTCCAGCTCCTGCCCACACACTCGCAGGATGCTGCGGTCGAGCTAACGAGATACTGAGCAGGAAAAAAACAAACACTTACAAAACACAGGAAGGTTTGCCTTGTTAAAGAGGGAAGGACCTGGACAGCATGGAAACCCCACGGCACAGGTTTCCTGCCTCTCCCCAGCTCCATGTTTTGCTGGCACACACACCGTAAATGCAACTCGCCCACAAAACCATCCCCCACGCAGGCACGCTGCACCCAAGGGCTCCGGTCCTTTCAGCAGCAGAAAAAGGAAGCGATGATCATTACTCAGCAACACGGGGCACTGAAGCTTTGGGAAAGCAGGCTAACCCAGGGAAAATTCCTGGATGAAGCAGCAGGCAGGGAGAAAAGAGGCAAAGGAAAGTGATGGTCTGCCCCATCCCTGCATGTTGCTGGCAAGAGGAGCCATCTACCATGTCACTACTCACTGAATGCCTTCTCGCATTCCACGCTACAGCTTCTTGAGTGGACAGCAGAACTGGAAAGCGTAGAGGAAAGATATGGTAAACACTTTGCTAGGGAAAACAAATACAGAGAGGTGGAAACAGGACCATCACCAAACAGAGCAGAACCTGGATTTGATGGAGCTGATGGATGTCTGTCAGGGGGCAAGTCGTCCAGTTTCAACCTTTCAAAGGGCTCCAGCAAGCCCCTCTCCTCCCAAACAAGAGCTGAAACCCTGGGGTAAGGTCCCGAGGGGGCTCTTCTCACCTCCCTGCTGCCACATCAACATCGGTCAACACACAGCTGGACAAAGAGACTCAGGAACAACGGCAGCTCCACCTGTGCCAGTGCCTCGCATCTTAATCATCCAGGTATGGCAGTAACTACAGCTCCCCTCTCACCTAGGCTTGGATTAGGTTGGACAGCATAAATTGTTTAAATCCCAGCTTACTCTGATTTCCCACGCATCCACCAAACAGGCAGAATCCCTAACTCACCCATCCAGAGTGGGGTCAGCCTGCCCCCCACCTACCCACGCAGGGCTAGCTCCTTTGGGACTGAAAGCAGATGCCTTGCTTCATCCTACCCGTTGTATCTGTTAGGTCAAATCCTCCATCCAAAGAGCCTGTAGTTAAAGGTAACGTTTGAGCTACAGCAGGCAGGGACTCGCTTGAGCTGGCAGCACTGTCCTGGGGTAAGAGTCCACAGGCAAGTGGTGGGCTGGCCATAGCCAGCCTGCTAACTCACCTTCCCAAAAACTCATCCCCACGTGAGGTACATTCAGGCTGGTTATACTGTAACAGCACAGAACAGCTCACTGGTGAAAAAACCCTTCTCATCAAACATTTTCAGGATCAGAGACGAGCCAACTGTGCTCAGGTCAGCCCGAAGGGCAGCTCACTCTAAGCCCACCGAAGACGGCAGTATCATGTTTAAAATGCCATCGTCTCCCTGGAAAAGGGAAAAAGAGCAGCTTGCTTTCCTTGCTTTGCTCCTGTGCAGATAAAAATGCAAGCAATCAGTGGACAAAGTCCTCTAACAGACCACAAAGTCAAAGCAGCCGCCGCCGGCACTACTCCAGAGAGGAAGAGCTGCAGCATTATTAGCGTGCAGAGGGAACGTCCATGAGAAGTGCGGGAGCGCCCACCTCCCAGCCTGCACATACCAAATTCACAGTCCTGTCCAACACCCTAAAAATCACCAACACCCAGAGACCAAAATCCTCTCCCAAGGTGCTGAGTGAGCCGAGGACAAAACAGCCAAGAGAGAGAGAGCCCAGCAAAGGGCGACTGTTTAATCACAGCCATAGAATCCCAGCCTGGTCTGGGTTGGAAGGGACCCCAAGGATCAGAGAGTTCCAACCCCCCTGCCACAGGCAGGGACACCAACCTCCAGGCCTGGAGCTACACAAGGTTGTCCAGGGCCCCAGCCAACCTGGCCTTGAACACCCCCAGGGATGGGGCACCCACCCCCTCTCTGGGCAGCCTGTTCCAGCCCCTCACCACTCTCTCTGCAAAGAACTTCCCCCTAATATCCAATTTAAACCTTCCTTCCTGTAACATTAATCCATCCCCCATGTCCTACCATTTTCTACCCTTTTAAAAAGTTGATTCCCCTCCTGTGTCTCTGCTCCCTTCAGGGACGGGAAGGTTGCAATGAGGTCTCCCTGCAGCCTTAAAGCCGTCGGTGAAAGTGATGCACGTGACTACACCGCAGTTAAAAGGCGTGTGCAAACCAAAACACTGTCCCCATACGCCGTACATCAAGGCTGGCCCTTCACCCCCAAAAACAACCCCCCTGCCCACCCCTGCAAGCGCTGGAGCCAGAGGCTCATTTGTAACTAACATGGAGGCGTTCAAGGCACTCTTTTTTTTACTTTAAAACGCTCACTCCGAGTATTTCTGTGGGAATGGCCGTGTTTGTCTTAGAGCCGGCACGATGAAACACGCTCTGCAGAGAGCACCAGATGGAGACCACAAAAGCAAGTGAGACAGGTACGGGTGTACCTGCCTGCACTCACATGAGAGAACAGCAGAGGACACAAGACCACAGACAGTGAGGATGGGCCCTTTGCTGCTCCTCAGAATGGAGGAAATCCCATTCACGTACTTTCTGAACTGCTCGTGACTCCCATTTTGTTAGTGGTCCTTCAACAGAGTTCATCAAGGAGCTCTTCCCAGCTCACTCCAGAGCTGAGGTAGATCTTTCAGGGAGTATGGAGGCTCTTGTTTTGGTGCTCAGCAACACAGACCTTCAAGAAAGTATTTCAGGTTTCCTTTTGCTGCATTAAGCACCAGCACATGCATCATTTCCAGTGCTATCAACTCTGAGCGTGGTCCTCTGGCAGGTAAGGAATGCAAGCATCATCACCCTGGTGCTCTTGGAAAACTTCACTGACCAATAGGAAAACTTACTGGCCAACTGGCAACTTGTACATACTTGGTATGCACCCACACCCACTGAAAGCTGAGAAGGTTTCCCAGTACCCAACCCTCTTTTTGAAGATGGCTCATGCCCCAAGCCCAGGTGGCTCCCCCAGTTGATACCCGACCCCAAAGGCAGGCTTCCTCAAATGAAGCTCTCCAGCTTGCTTCCAGATTTTCTTCTCATAATAGGACACACTGTTTTAACTGTTATAGCTTTGTAGCATGACATCAGAAAAGGCGTTAAGGGTTACTCCAAACCAGACATCTTGATGAGAAGGAAAGCAGAATGATACTGACAGGCAGCTGGAAAGGCAGAACGGTCTCAAGTCACATCAGGGAAGGTTTAGATTGGGTACTAGGAACAATTTCTTCGCCAAAAGAGTGGTCAGGCAAGGGACCAGGATGCCCTGAGAGGTGGTGGAGTCACCATCCCTGGAGGGGTTCAAAAAAATCTATAGACATGGCACTCCAGGACTTGGGTTAGTTGACATGGGTGTGTTAGACATCAAGTTGGACTTGATGACCTCAGAAGTCTTTTCCAACTTTAAATATTCAATGATTCCAAGACCTCAGAGGCACAAAGAGATGCTCTGCAGGACACCACAAGCAGCGTGGTGACACTTGCTCCTCTACGCTATACTCAAGGCACCTCTGATTTTCACACATGAGATGACCATGGGCTTAACCCTGCCCACCTCCAGCTCTGATTTACTGCCAAACTCCGGCTCTTCCGCTGCAGTAACTCCTTCCAGCTGGATCTCTTGCCTTTCTCACAAGGAAAGCCTCTTCCACTCTGCTCGGATCAAGCATTTCGGTACTCTCGCCTCTGGGGAGGATATGAGTTTACATTTGGATTCACAGAATCCCAGAATCATTCAGGTTGGCAAAGACCTCTAAGATCATGTAGTCCAACCGTCCTCCTGCCACCTCTGTTATTCACTAACCCTAAGTACCTCATCCAACCTTCCCTTGAACACCCTAAGGGATGGGGACTCCACCACCTCCCTGGGCAACCCGTTCCGATGCCCAACTGCTCCTCCTGAGAAGAAATGCCTCCTCATTTCTAACCTGAACCTCCCCTGGTGCAGCTTGCAGCCATTCCCTCCTGTCCTGTCACTGGTTATCTGTGAGAAGAGGCTGAACCCCAGCTCCTCACAACCTCCTTCCAGGGAGCTGGAGAGAGCAGTAAGGTCTCTCCTCAGCCTCCTCTTCTCTAGGCTAAACAGCCCCGGTTCCTGCAGCTGCTCTTCATCACACTTGTCTAGCCCCTTCCCCAGCCTGGTTGCCCTTCTCTGGCCACACTCCAGGACTTTGATGTCTTTCTTTTTGTGAGGTGCTCAAACCTGAACCCAGTACTTGAGGTGAGACCTCACCAGAGCTGAGAGCAGGGGGACGATCACCCCCCGGTCCTGATGGCCACACTGTGCCTGACTCAAGCCAGGATGCCGCTGGCCTTCTCAGCCACCTGTGTGCATTTAAAACAGGACAAAATCTTCATCCTCAAACTGTTGCGTTTCTTCTAAACCACAGGGTCCCCTGGATATCCTTTCTTCTCCAGGAGAACCCCAGGCTGGTCTGCACTTTGCCAGCAGTCCCTGCTGTTGAAAGTAAAAGTATAATATGCTCATGAAAATCAGACTGCTCCAGACTGCACCTCAGGGCAAAGAGAGCATGACTAACGCAGAAGTCAGCTCCCAGCACCTAAACCTCAGCACCTGCTCTAAGGGAAAGGCCCGGAAAGCCCTGGCAGAGGAAAACCTTGCCACAAGCACCACCCAGGGAACCGTGCAGCCTGCAGCTCCTTCACGCTCAGGATTTGTTTTTCCCTGTTCTGCTGCAAGGAGAGGGTGAAGACAGTCTGAAACGCTCAGGGAACAAGTGACTGGTTTTGTTCCAGCTTCACCCCAATGTGTCATTATTCCATGGCCATCTAGTGTGGTAATATTGGATAAAATCAGTCACACTGAATTTGCTATGGCAAGAGTGTTTTCAATTGCACTAAGCAAAGTAACATGGGAACAGAGCACTTCAAAAGAGAAATTTCTAATTCCTGCTCTGTTGAGGAACATATCCTGTTCCCAAGCCAAGAAGTGAGCCCCATCTTACCATGGGGCACCTCTAAAGGCCATCCAGTCCCACCTCTGCAGTTAGCAGGGACACTTTTAACTGGAGAAGGCTGCTCAGAGCTTCATCCACGGCAACCTGTGCCAGGGTCTCACCACCCTCAGAGGGAAGAGCTTCTTCCTCGTGTCTCACCTGAATTTGCCCTGCTCTAGTTTAAACCATCACCCCTTGTCCCATCACTCCCTGCCCTTACAAACAGTCCTGCCCACCTTTCCTGTAGGCCCCTTCAAGGACTAGACTTTGCATACAGTTGCAGCATTGGGAGGTCCAAAAATATTGCCCACCATCCTCCCTCCCTTTTTCACCCCAAGGTCAATATTGCTCAGCAGCTGCATGCAGCCAAATCACCCCACATCACGCTGCTGTGGTGAAGTTATGAATGTCTACTCCTTATGGCACCGGGAGAGAATCCTGTCACCCCAAAGAGCTCATGAGGTACTTAAGACTCACCTAAGTGATGGCACGAAGCAGCCCTAAATGAAACGGCGTGCTAACTTCGACCACAAAACACATCGAAAGAAACCCCCAACTCTACTCTGTGCCCAAGTTCCCCTGACAAGTTGGATGAAAGCAATGAAATGGTTAACCAGCATCACTTGTGGGTTGAGCACCTGAGCTTTCACCTGCCTCATGAGGTCTCACAGGGGACTAAAGAGCACCAAACCCCCGCCACGGGGCTGCAGCCACCCGGATACACACCGTGCGCATCACCATCCGGAGATGGCATTAACTCGCGGTAAGAAATCTCAGGGGTTTTAACACCTAGGTGAGGTCTGAAGCCCATGAGGGTTCCTCTGCATGCAGAAGCAGGTGTCTGCATGATGAAATGTTCTCAAGTGTTACAAAAGAATGAAAAAAAACAAATCACCATTCTAAAAAATATTCCGTAGTGGTCTCCAACTCTTACAGTGGGTAGGAGGTTTGCTCTCCCGACCAAAGGCACTGGAATCATAGCGTGGTTATGGTTGGAAGGGACCTTAAAGATCATCAAGCTTGCCCTAATGCAGCTGCCAGCTTTCACCTTCATTAGCAAGGACATTATGTACATGAACATCAAGCAACAGACCGTGAACCAGCTGAACATCATGGAACCAAAGATGTGCAGGCCCAACAGTGAAGTCCCTGATCCCGGCACTGGGAAGTCAGGAAGAGCATCTGCAGTGTCACGGAATCACTAGGTTGGAAGAGAAATCAAGTCCAACCGTACCTATCCTCTACTAAACCCTATCTTTAAGTACCTCAGAAGAGGTGTCCTTCAGAAGACTTCTTAGGTTGCCCTAGGGATTTTCCCAATGCTCTTCTCCTTAACCTCCAAAAACCACACCGAATCCTATTCCCAAAAGGAAATTAATATCCTGGTTTCAAACCCAGATTGCCCCAAAGAGCATGGAGCAGAGCAGGAACACAGTTCCCACGCAGATGTCGCTCCCGAGCTCAAACCAATCGAAAGTCTCGTTTTACTGCCACTACAAACACCGGGCTTGAGGTGGCACCTGAGCTGCTGGGAGCTGCTGTGGGTTATGCCGCCAGCTCGCACAGCCCGCCGCCCGCGAGCGAGCCGGAGCTGCGAGCGGAAAGGCCAAGCCCCGCGACGCGCGCTCCAGCGCGTCCACAGACACGTACCCGCCGCAAGCAGGAAACGAGAAACCACAGCTAACGAGAAACCACAGCTAACGAGAAACCACAGCTAACGAGAAACCACAGCTAACGAGAACGAAGGCCGAGAGCGGCAAGCAAGGCGAGGGGCCGGCCTGTGACCGCAGCGATGCCAGGAAGCGCCGTCGTTCTGAGTATTCAAACAATACCTGGGAAATAGAAAGAAGTAGAAATACCAAGGAGACTTTTTTTATTTTTTGTTTTGTTGTTTTGGGGTTTTTTTGAAGCCACCCCTGGTTTGTCACATGGGCTTTTGTTTTGGGGGTTGCGCCTAGAAAAGTGCAAATTAAGATGGTTTTACTACTTCAGATATGCCTCTTAAGCCACTGCTTTCTTGGCAGTCATTAGAAAAGTTTTTTTTAAAAAAGTTAAGATTTCAGGGTCGGTTTAATAGATTTTTGGGATGGATTCTGGGATATTTGGGTTTGTGTTTTGGGTTTCGTTTGCTTTTTCTTTTTTCCATCTGAAGTTATTGATCTCCCATTTCTCACCTTAAAGCCAAGCATCCCACAGTTTTCTGTGTGCCCCCACCAAAAGCCAAGCCCCTCAGAGCTCTGCCCAGCCAAGGGGTCTCTCTTCCCAGGGACTGGGAGAAACACTGAAAAAAATACTATCAGCAAACAGGGGAGGGAGAGCTAAAGGCAAACACGGCCAGGCATTAACCCATTCCCAGCACAGCAGGCATCCGGTGCCTTTGCCACCACAGAGCATCCCACCGCTCCAAACCTGGCCCACAGCCCTGCAGACACACAAAGGGTCAGAGAGTGATTTTACATTTAAGAATGCCACAAAACAGACTTCAAGACTTCGTGGGCAGGAGGGAAGTGCATAGGCAGATGACAGCTTGAGATCAACCAATTATTAATTAGGAGCTGCTAGAAAAAGCATCCAGAAACCTCACGCTGGTGCAACACTCCATGTCAAGTTGAGCGCTCACTCCTCTCCTGTGCTGCTGGTGAGAGATTTTTGGGGTTGGGCTTTTTTTTCCCCCCAGAGAAAACCCCACTGCTATCGGTCTCCAGGCTGCACTTCTGGCTCTGTGGAAGAGCCGTAAGGATGAAAAGGCTCCGAACTCAAGCAGATCAGACACAATAACCCAGTCTTCTTCCAGTCAGTGATGCTCCCCCTTCACAAGCGATGGGGCTCCGGCAAGGAGCCGCATGCTGCCTGGAGTTAGGAACTCATCTCTCTAAAGAGTATTTTTGTTTAATGCATGATGGGCCTTGAACTCACTCCTGCTCTTTAAATTTCAAAGCAATGTCTTCTCCTTCCTAACACTTTCCCACATTTCCATCAGTCATGCTGAAGATCTTAAAAGAGAAGATGGCATTAGGGCATTGTTTCTACAAAGGCAGCTATACCTAGCGATTACATGGGGTACATGTAATTATTGTCCCAAACCAGTGATACATTCCATGAGTTTACAGGGATAGTGACAGCATCTTCAGTACACACACCACACACTGAAAACCAGTGAGAAAATGGAAAAGTCATATAACATGGACCTGAAGTTATGTGGAGATGTTTTGTAAACCTCTCAGGTTTTATCCTCCCCTCCTTTGGAGTGGGAGAGAGTGAATATGAACTGGAAGTTTCCTTGGATGGTGGGTTACTGGTTTCTCACTACAAAACTACCTCCCCCAGCTTACTGGTCAACACTGGTGGTCCACAGGAACTGCTTCTCCCTGCTGCATAACAGCAGTGTCCTTTTGGTGGGCACCAAACAGAGACACCAGCCCTCACCCAGCCCAGCTATGAATCAAAGCTGAGGCAGAGGAAGAGGAGCACGGGGGTTGCTCTCCCATCGTGTTTGGGGAGTGCATCCATCCCTCTGCCCAGCTCAGGAACACCCAACACACAACCCGCAGTCCAAAGAGGCACTGGCCAGCTCCTGTTAGTCACAGCACTCCCAGCTGCTTTCACCCTTTGCTTCAGCTTAGGTCATTCCCTGAAATGATTTAAACACCTCAAGCACAAGACTTTTCTCCCCGTGCCAAGGCATTTCATGACATGACCAGCAAGGTGGGATCTTGGGGTGACAGGCTGGCACTGGTGAAGCAGAGTCTGATGGCATTTCCCATGCTTCAAGCTACTCACTGCCAGCAAAACATTCACCTGCTCAGTTTTGGGACTGAGGACCAGCACACACTCTTCTCCTGAGCACATCACCCGAGCAACATGTCAAGTAAAACGAAAAAAAACCCAATATAAACCGATGCTGTGCTAAACAACAAATGACATCAGCTTTGGCTGCATCTTCCAGTGCTAAATGCCTATTTTTGCTCTCCTTTCCTCCAGCCAGTGAGGACAGAGCGTCCAGCCTGGCGCATCCTTATGCTTTGCCTTGGGCCAGCCCAGCAGCATCCAGATGCAGTGCCACAGCGAGCCCACCAAACAGGTGGGGCTGGTACATGCCTCCCCACCCCCCAAAAAAAAAATCTGTTCTGGCCCACATTTCAGTATGCTGAGCACTCAGCTAGCAGGAGCTGTCCATCCTTTATATACCTTGCCATGGAAAAGCTGAAAGGATTTAGTAGTTGTCTGTGCTGTTACTCCAGGAGAGATCCCCTCTACATTACATAGGGGCTTTCACTTCTTGAATTGGGAATGCATCGAGGCAAAGCTGATCCCACGGCTACAGAAGCCAAAGGGCAGCCTGTGGAGGGGCTGCTAGCACAAAGCCAGCAGGTCACAGGAGGGGATCCTCCCCCTCTGCTCTGCCCTGCTCAGGCCCCACCTGCAGTATTGTGTCCAGTTCTGGGCTCCCTGGGATAAAACAGACAGGGATCTCCTGGAGAGAGTCCAGAGGAGGCTATGGAGATGCTGAAGGGCCTGGAGCATCTCCCCTGTGAGGAAAGGCTGAGGGAGCTGGGGCTGTTCAGCCTGGAGAGAAGAAAACTAAGGGGGGACCTTATTAAGTGTTTATCAGTATCTGAAGGATGGGATGCAGGGGGAAATGGCCAGCCCCTTTTCAGTGGTCTCTGGAGACAGGACAAGGGGCAACGGCTGCAAGTTGGAGCATAGGAAGTTCCCCACCAACCTGGGGAAGAACTTTTCCCCAGTGAGGGTGAGGGAGCCCTGGGACAGGCTGCCCAGGGGGTGTGGAGTCTCCTTCTCTGGAGAGATTCCAGCCCTGTCTGGACACCGACCTGTGCAATATGAGCTGGGGAGCTGCTTTGGCAGGGGGTTGGACCCAATGATCTCTCAAGGTCTCTTCCAACCCCTGTGATTCTGTGATACAGGTTCCACACGCTACCTGCATCATACAGGTGAATGGTCCCACAGAACAACACGCTAAACACAACTGTGGCCAATGTGAAAGTCCCTCAATGTGGCACTTCCCTGGGCACAGGTGTGGCACTGGGATCCAGAAGGCAAAGCAAGCGGAAGCAAAGAACAAGTCCTACCCTTTCCCAGCCACAAACCCCGTGGTTTGATCCCTCCCTGCTCTACACTAAGCAGTAATGTGAGAGAAGCCCTCACTGCTTTACCTCGAAATTCCTCCTCAGGGCCCCAGGTGTACTTGGACAACTCACTATGGACATACTGCTCTCAATCCACAGCTTAAAATTCATCTGTGCCCCTGCACCACTGTCACCCTGAACCCCTGTGTGACATACATGAGGCCTGACCTTTTCAGCCTTACTTTTTTCAGCCTCTGTGAGTTTTGTTGCAGAGGAAAAAAAAAAAAAAATGAAGGGAAAGGAATTTCTGGAATGGTGACCAGACTACTGATGTGTCCTAGGGCGAAACACAGACTGCTTGGATTCCACTTCCTAATACCCTCCTAAACAAGAGAAAATTAAATGGCAAAAGCAACCAAAACTAGCTGGAATCTTCCAAAAGATGGAAAACAGACTTGCCGGGCTGCCCCCGGAACCAGAGATGCTTTGGCTGTTAGTGTTCAAGGGTGGCACGCACACGCAAGAAGGCGGCAGGACAAAAATAGAGCCAGCCACTGTGTTCCCAAGAGGAGAAAAGCCTGGCACTCACCTCCAGAAGTGTCCCACCATCGCTCCAGCTACTTGGGTCTTCGTTTCCTTTGCGCTGAAGATGCCATGTTTATTTCTACAGTCTAATTAGTTTACATCACTACCTGCCACGTAGTACCCACAGTACCACATCAAGCCAGGGCCACCCAGACCACCCCAGCCCAGAGCAGACTTTCCCCTCCACTGCAAGCCCAAAAGGGAGGCACACACGCTCTTCCTAAAATGCTAACGGCTTGGGATACATGCTGGGACCCCAAGCCCCTGGATGTACCAGCACTCCCACCCTGTGTGACCACACTGGTACAGTCACACAGGAGTGTGAGCCCAGGCTCCTGGAAAAGGATGAGCAGATTCTGGGTAACGATGGTCCTTCTTATATGCATGTTACCCCTGGGTCCCCAAAACCGGGCCTCCTCCTAAATGCTCCCAGATGCAAAAAGCACAGGCAAGCACACAAACCAGAAGACAGTGCCAGCACTAAGAGTAAGGTTTTACCCACTCCTTTGGAAATAAAGAGCATGAAGGGGAAGAGACACCTTCAAGGAACAACAGCATCCCCCACAGCCATCTTCTCCAGGTTCCCTGCCCCCTAAGCTGCCACCTCACTTTGCAGCAAGCCACCCCACAAGTCATCAGCCCCGTTCGGTTTCAAAATAACTCCCCCTCAAAACAAACTCATCTGCCATGTGTAACGAATCACTTATTACCAGAAATATTTCCTATTTCCTCACCTGCTGCTGCTCCCAGCACTGAATACCTGGCAACACGAAGGTGCATGTACATTGCTGTTAAACATCAGCACCTCTTGCTTCTGCCTCCAGCTCAGCACTGGTGGGGCCGCACCTGGAGCACTGTGTTCGGTTCTGGGCCCCTCACTACAAGGACATGAGATGCTCGAGCGTGGCCAGAGAAGGGCAACCAGGCTGGGGAAGGGTTCGGAAGACAAGTCTGATGAGGGGTGGCTGAGGGAGCTGGGGGTGTTTAACCTGGAGAAAAGGAGACTGGGGGGAGAGCTCATTGCTCCCTACAGCTACCTGAAAGGGGCTTGTAGTGAGGTGGGGTCAGTCTCTTCTCCCTGGTAGCCAGGGACAGGGCAAGGGGAAGCGGCCTGAAGCTGCGTCAGGGGAAGGTTTGGTTGGGTGTTAGGGAACATTTCTTCACTGAAAGGGCTGTCAGGTATTGGCCCAGCCCAGCGAGGTGGAGAGTGGGGCTGCTGCACATGAACTGCATTAGCAGCAACAGGGGAGAGTAAAAACTCCCCAGTTTCTTTATCTGGGACAGCCCATGCCCAGCGCCCCACCACGCCTCGCCTGGGCAGGAGGGGAAAGCCAAAGCAAAGAAGCAGCAGGAGGACACATGAGCAGGGCAGCAGGAGGGCACATGGGCAGGGGGTCCTCAGCACAGGGCTCCTCCAAGAACCCGCGAGCCTCGCTCCAGACTCGCTTCCCCACCATCTGAGGCACGAGCATAGAGTGGATGGGGTAAACACTGGGTAATTACTGCAAGTCACTTTGGGTTCCACACTGCTGGGGGGAATCAGACAGTTATAGAATCATAGGCTAGGTTAGATTGGCAGGGACCTTCAGAGGCCATCTAGTCCCACCCCTGCAGTGAGCAAGGACATCTTCACTAGATCAGGTCACTCAGAGCCCCATCAAGCCTGACCCTGAATGTCTCCAGGGACGGGGCCTCCCTCACTTCTCTGGGCACCCTGTGCCAGGGTCTCACCACCCTCAGAGTGAAGAACTTGTTCCTAATATCCAACCTAAATCTCCCCTTTTCTAGTTTAAAACCGTCACCCCTCGTCCCATCGCTCCCTGCCCTCAGGAACAGTTCTTCCCAGCTTCCTACAGGCACCTTCAGGGTCTGGAAGGGGCTATTTAGATCCTCCCAAAGCCTTCTCTTCTCCAGGCTGAATGACCCCAACTCTCTCAGCCTGGCTTCACAGGAGAGGGGCTCCAGCCCTCTGATCATTTTTGTGGCCTCCTCTGGACACCCTCCAACAGGTCCATGTCCTTCTTGTGCTGGTCCTTGTCCTTGTTGTGCTGAGGGCTCCAGAGCTGGACACAGCGCTGCAGGTGAGGTCTCCCCAGAGCAGAGCAGAGGGGCAGAATCCCCTCTCTCAATCTGCTGGCCATACTCCTTGTGACACAGCCCAGGATGGGGTTGGCCTTCTGGGCTGCAGATGCACATTGGTGCCTCATGTCCAGCTTCTCACCCAAGAGTCCCCCCAAGTCCTGGTCCCAAGGGCTGCTTTCTAACACATCATCTCCTAAACTGTACGGATAATAGGGATTGTCCCAACCCACATGCAGGACCCTGCAGAAGTGAGAAGAGGGTTCTTCAAGCACAGCTTTGGTGCCTCTCAGAGGTGTGAAGCGCTGCCAGCCTTCACCCCAGGGAAGGGCACTCTGTCTGCTCCTGCTACGCTGGCAGTGCCTTATGCCACGTTCCCTAAACACCCATCAAATGATTAATAAAACCACAAATGGCAGAGCTATTTTTCCTCCTGCAGACACCATCAGAGAGGCCAGCCACCCCTTGGAACATGATGGGGTCTACTGTGCACATTAAAATCATTATCTGTCCTTGAAAGTGGATGCTATATAGAAAATTCAGCAAAAAAGGACCTTGAACGCCCCGTTTAGAAACACACAGATCGACGGGGCTCTTGTTTACCTGCAGTTTAGGCATTGCCCCTCTCAAGGAGGCACTGCGCTGCCCTGGGGCCTGGCCTCACAGGGCTGAGCTGCTCTGTCTGCTCTGGAGGGCAGCACCCAGCCCTGCGCCTCCACACAGAGCAGCACATGCTTGCTACACAGCCCTGTGCTGCTGCATGTGTGTGTGTACCTGTATATATGTGTATATCTGTCTCCCCACACATGCATATGCATGAGGCAGCGCTGCTGCAATGTGTACAGGCACGTGCATAACACAAGATGCAATTACTTAAGGCTGATCCCCCCTCCCAAAAATAAATTAACTCCCCCAGCCAAGCAGCCCCTAACAGAAGATCCGTGGCCACGTGTTCAGCTTGCTGCAGAGACCAACGTCTGCTTTGAAAAAGTAGCATGGCAGAGTAAGGGACACGCAGCAGGCACATCTTCAAACAGAATCACTAGGTTGGAAAAGACCTTTAAAGTCACCTGAGTTCAACCGTCCCTGCCCTGTGCTGCCCCAGATCCCTGAGCACCTCATCTCCCCTCTGTTCAACACCCCCAGGGGCAGGGACTCAGCCCCTCCCTGGGCAGCCTGGGCCAGGCCCTGACAACTCTGCCCGGGAAGAACTGGCAGAGCTGACCCTGCCCTGGCACAGCTTGAGCCCATTGCCCCTTGTCCCAGCTCCTGTCCCCTGGCTGAAGAGACCAGCGCCCACCTCTCTGCACCCTCCTGGCAGGGCAGGGCAGGTGGGGAGAAGGTCTCCCCTCAGCCTCCTCTTCTCCAGGCTCAACACCCCCAGCTCCCTCAGCTGCTCCTCAGAGGATTTGCCCTCCAGCCCCTTCCCCAGCCTGGTTGCCCTTCTCTGGACTCGCTCCAGGACCTCCATGTCCTTCTGATGCTGAGGAGCCCAGAACTGGACCCAGCACTCAAGGTGCGGCCTCAACAGTGCCAAGTAGAGGGGCACAATCCCCTCCCCAGACCTACTGGCCACACTGGGTCTGATGCTCGGAGCTTTTTGAGCAATGAAGAGAACTGAGTTCCCTTTCTGTCCCCAAGTGTTTCATCGGATGACGAGTGCTACAGAAAGGGAACGGGGGGAAGCACGTGGGTAGGGGCTGAGTAAGAAGATGACAACCCCGAAGTCTGACGCTGCTTAAGCCTATGTGGTAAAACAAGTTCCTGGTCAGATTCAAGGCAGGGTTATACTTCCATTAACTAAAGTCAGAAAGGAAGTCATTTCTTTCCAGGCAGAAAGAGAACAGCCCCGCTGCAAACCCTTTCTACCCCAGGGTCAAGCCACCAAGGGCCAAGCCACTGAGATAACCCATGGTAAGAGTACCTCACACCAACACCTATGGCATGTGCGGAGCTCAGGTGGCCTCACCGCCCATAGTCCCTCTCTCAGGAGTACTCACCTCAGCAGGTTCCATTTCTTTTCCTGCCTTGATCCTGCATCCCATTCCTGTCTCCACCTCTGGATTGCTCTATCTTGTTCTAACCTGCATGGATGGAACTATGATTTCCCCTGCACCCCAGACTCACAATAATCACATGTCAGAGAGGGACTAACAGACATCTGAACAATCTGTCTGACGTTTTGACCTACTAACACCAGCTGTAAGTCATCCAAATGGTTATGACTTTGCTGGAGAAGAGCTCTGTGGAGAAGGTCCTGGGTGCCTGTGGAGAAGGACCTTAGGTCCTACTTAGGACCTGGGGTCCTGGTAGATGACAGGTTGGGCACAAGCCAGCAGTGTGACCTGGGGGCTGAGAGAGACAATGGGATCCTGGGGGCATCAGGAGGAGTGTGGGCAGCAGGTCACAGGAGGGGATCCTCCCCCTCTGCTCTGCCCTGCTCAGGCCCCACCTGGAGTGTTGTGTCCAGTGCTGGGCTCCCTGGGATCAAACAGACAGGGATCTCCTGGAGAGAGTCCAGAGGAGGCTACAGAGATGCTGAAGGGCCTGGAGCATCTCCCCTGTGAGGAAAGGCTGAGGGAGCTGGGGCTGTTCAGCCTAGAGAAAAGAAGACTAAGGGGAAACTTATTAATGTTTATCAATATCTGAAGTATGGGATGCAGGGGGAAATGGGCAGCCCCTTTTCAGTGTCTGTGGGGACAGGACAAGGGGCAATGGCTGCAAGTTGGAGCACAGGGAGTTCCACCCCAATCTGGGGAAGAACTTTTTCCCCGTGAGGGTGAGGGAGCCCTGGGACAGGCTGCCCAGGGAGATTGTGGAGTCTCCTTCTCTGGAGAGATTCCAGCCCTGTCTGGACACCGACCTGTGCAATATGAGCTGGGGAGCTGCTTTGGCAGGGAGTTGGACCCCATGATGTCTAGAGGTCCTTTCCAACCCCTGTGATTCTGTGACTTCACATTAACTTCAGAAGAGCATTTGAATAATGCCACTACTGATGCAGGTACTTACAGCTTAGTCTCTTTATACAATGAAATCTATGAAAAATTCATGGATTCCATGCAAGATGCTCTGACACATTATGTTTCAGTACCTTAACAACGAGGTTGAGCACACCCTCAGCAAGACTGCAGATGACACCAAGCTGAGCGGTGCAGCTGACATGAAGGAAGGGTGGTACGTCATCCAGAGGGACCTGGAGAAGTGAGCCCATGTGAACCTCATGAGGTTCAACAACTGCAAGGTCCTGCAGCTGGGTGGGGGCAATCCCCATCATCAATACAGACTGGGAGATGATGTGACAGAGAGCAGCCCTGCGGAAGAGGACTTAGGGTGCTGGTGGATGAGAAGCTGGACATGAGACAGCAATGAACACTTGTCACTGAAGGGGCCTACAAGAAAGCTGGGGAGGGGCTTTTTAGAAGGGCATGGGGTGACAGGACGAGGCAGAACGGGTTTAAATCAGAAGGGGGTAGATTTAGATTGGATGTTAGGAAGGAATTCCTCACTCCAAGGGCAGTGAGGCCCTGGCACAGGGTGCCCAGGGAGGTGGTGGCTGCCCCTCCCTGGAGGTGTCCAAGGCTGGGTTGGATGGGGCCTTGAGCAGCCTGGGCTGGGGAGAGGTGTCCCTGCCATGGCAGGGGGTGGGACTTGATGACCTTAAAGATCCCTTCCAACCCAAAGCATTCTGTGATTCTGTGATTAAAATCTTTGTCAATGAAGTGGCTAAAATATTGCTGGAATGATTTTGTTTGTTTGCATGAACCAAAAAATGAAACAAAACAAATGCCAAAAGGTAACGAGCTGGTTAAAGATCCCAACATCCTGTACCCCTATAGAGTCACAGAATCCCAGAACTGTAGGGGTTGGAAGGGACCTCCAGAGATCACCAGGTCCAACCCCCTGCCAAAGCAGCTCCCTAGATCATATTGCACAGGTCGGCATCCAGACAGGGCTGGAATGTCTCCATAGAAGGAGACTCCACAACCCCCCTGGGCAGCCTGTCCCAGGGCTCCCTCACCCTCACTGGGGAAAAGTTCTTCCCCAGGTTGGTGTGAAACTTCCTATGCTCTAACTTGCAGCCACTGCCCCTTGTCCTGTCCCCACAGACACTGAGAAGAGGCTGCCCATGTCCCCCTGTATCCCACCCTTCAGCTATTGATACCCATTGATCAGATCCCCTCTCAGGCTGCTTCTCTCAAGGTGCAACAACCCCGGTTCTTTCAGCCTTTCCTCACAGGGGAGATGCTCCACTCCTTTAACTATCTCTGTAGCCTCTGCTGGACTCTCTCCAGAAGATCCCTGTCCTTTTTATACCAGAGAACCCAGAACTGGACACAATACTGCAGGTGGGGCCTGACCAGGGCAGAGTAGAGGGGGAGGATCACCTCCTTTGATCTGCTGGCCATGCTCCTTTTGATGGTAACTGACAGATCCCACAGCACCAGGCCTTGTAGGTTAGGGTGTAGAGCAAGGGGACCTGTAGACCAGCAAGGGAATTAAATAAAATAAATTTTAAAAAACCACCCACCAACCAACTAATACTAAGTAAGACACAGATTTTGAGGTGCTAAAAACAAGTCAATCAAGGGCAAGTTTGTGTTTCCAAAGCACCAAGCCCTTGCAGAACTTCTCCAAACATCAACAAACTTCCACCTAAAGTCAGAAGCCCAGTTAGAAGTCCAAACCATCCACCCAAACGGACACTCTCCTCCACTTTCTGCCTGCACAATGCCTGGGGAGATATCAAGGAGCCAGGCTCGAGACAGCATCCTGAAAGCACTTCAGCTGCTACGCTCCCAAAGCGTGCAAAGGTTTCTGAAACATATGTAGTTGTCTAATAAAACCCAACTGCTCTCGCTAAACCAGCGCAGAACAGGAGGCCCTGGCCTATGGATTTTGTGTTAACCTAATATTGACAGATTCGAGCCCAGGAGTATTACTTGTGAAGAGGTTAAAAAAAAAAAAAGACAACCCAAAAAACCCCAGGACATGAAGATATTTTTCCCTGCGAGCATCTTCACAAAGCTGTCAAGCAACTCAAGGGTTCGGAAAGCTGGTGAAGGGAAGCAAGAACATCCTCAAACCTTCAAGCTGCAGTGGTGGGTTATGGGATGACAGCATCCTGGAGCGTTCCACAATTTCCACTTCAGCAAATAGGAAGATTTAACTTGGGATTTCCACCCAATCGCTACCAAAAGCTTTCCTTCAGGTTGGGATGGAAAAAGACGTTCCCCTCTTCTGTTTTCAGCTCATTTGGGACACACAGTTTGGAAAGGAGATAGAGTACAAAGGAGGTGCCAAAATTAAGTATGGTCTGGCTGGTACCAGCTTTCCCCTTGTACTGGGGTCTCCTACTCAGCACAGTTCTGCACCTCTCCCACCTGCTGGGTCACAAGCTGTATCCCAAAAGCGAGGCAAACTTACACCCTGTCCTGCTGGGACTGTGCACGTTGGACAGACAGGACGAGGTCTTTCATGAAAAACCTCCCCTCTCTTCCCCTGCTGCAGGCTCCTCCTGAGCAGACACACTCTCCACTGGGGCTGTGCAAGCCACCTCCGATCTTTCTTGGAGGCAGAAGTGTTATCGCTGCAGCCTGTGGTGACAACAGAGCAGAACCGAAGCCCAGGCAAGCTCACCACCGCAATGAAGTCCCCATCCGTGTCACCAAGGTCCGTGCGTGGCATGTGGCATGGGCTGGCATCACGACTGCCTCCTCCAGCTGAGCAGGCCCCACACAACTCCTCTCCCAACGTCACTGAGTTCACAGCGTAAAGGGGATACCGAAACATGCTCGGAGGAGCTGGGCGCCACGCAACCGCACCTACCGCCTGCCAAATCAGGAAGGAGCCTCTTTAAAAAGCGGCAGATGTTCGTAAACATCTCACAGCTTGCATGGGTACCAGACGATTGGAGACAGACCACTCAGCTGGTCACCTGCAGCCTTAAAACCCCCCAGGCTCTGCACTGGCTGGTTTTGTAAGCACACAGCCACGGGCAGGGACTCAGCCCCTCCCTGGGCAGCCTGGGCCAGGCCCTGACAACTCTGCCAGGGAAGAACTTTGCCCTCCCAGCTGAGCTGAGCCTGCCCTGGCACAGCTTGAGCCCATTGCCCCTTGTCCCAGCTCCTGTCCCCTGGCTGCAGAGACCAGCACCCACCTCTCTGCACCCTCCTTCATCACTTGATCAGGAGTACAGACCCAAACCCAGTATGACCAGACTCTTCAAACCAAGCCGCTGTCCTTTAATCAGCGGCACCTAACGAAGAAGGGGCCTCTCGGTCACGTAACCGGTAAGTGAACCCACAGATCTGCCACCACACTGAACGGGGACGAGACTGTTGGACTGACCAGAGGACACATACTGAAGAACATGGCCAGGACTGTTCCAACAGCCCGAAGGCCAGAACATTTGGCTAAAGAAAAACAACTAAAATAACAGGAGATTTCTGTGCAATATTCGGGAAGATCGTTTCCTCTCTACCTCCAAGTCATTTTAGAACTACCACCAGGAACCACTACACTGTGAAAATACGATGCAATGAAGCGATACAGCAAGTCACCTCCTTGCTAGTCCAGCGCTGAGGATTAAAACCAGCTCGTAACCACATCCCCGAGTCTGGAGGAGGAGGCAAGCAGGTCTGTAAGTGTTTATTTCCATAGGGAAACATTAAGGTTGTCCAAAAACCAGGACAGTTTAAAACAGCCAAAAATTTACGATCGGAGAGTCCAGAGGAGGAAAACATGGGTAAAGCAAAGCAAACTAAACCAGGCCTGCATGCTCTCTGGTGTTTTATCAACATTCCCTTATCTGTTTTAAAAGTTGGGCAGAACAGGAGTAATTAATAGGCTGCCATATGCCCATGTGCTGCAGCTGCTACAGCGATTTATTCTTATAGTTGTGCTACTACCTTCTTTGGCAACTGAGGGAGATAAGGAGCAGCGTCCAGAGCTTGGAAACTAGCTCCTCGTTTCCAGGACTGTCAGTTGGAAAGCGGGAATTAATCCTCTAATTTCAGCCTGAGAAGTAGTGAAAGCAAGTCCAACAAAGGGGGAAAAGAACCCCGATGTTTCTGTGTTTGTGAGATGGGAAGGGAAGAAATAAGTGTTTGGAAAAGCAGTGGCCTTATTAAGCTGGCAAGCCTGCAGCCCCCGAGATCGATGCTCTGATGAGCACAAGGAGCAGTGCTGGGCCGGGGGCGGGGGCAGGAAGGAGAAGAGACCTCAATGAGCTGAAAGCATGGCAAGAGGAAGAGGCAGGGAAGTGGTTTGAGAACAAATTAGGTCAAGGGTGGGTTTAGGACAAGGGAAAGCAGAGCATGCTTGCACAGGGACATCAAAGCTAGTGAGGACCTCAGTTCTGGGCCCCAAAGGCTGGGGGGAGGAGGAGGAGAGAGGAGGAGAAAAACCAGTGGCTCTCACCCTCAAATCAAAGGAGGTTTACTCTGGACCTTGCACAGCCGCACCTACCTGCCAGGAAAGCCTTTGCCAAGGGGGACCAAATGAAACCTCCATGAATTTCCAGGAACAACTCTGTATCTATTTGGAAGATCTCCAGCTCGATACTGGCGATGTTAAGTGAAGGGCAGATAGGGCTGCCGTGGGTTTTGGGGGTGCTGCTGGTTTTTTGGAAGACCCCTTCAAAAGACTCTCTGCTCATCAAGCAGCACAAAGTCATGTCTGCCCCAAGGCAAAGTTTGCCAAAGGGATTTATTTCTGGGCAACCCCCTTTGGAGTGGGAGCTCCTTTTCATCACTGATACTGCCCGGCTCACGATCCTGCTGCAGTCACGGTGCCCAGGCCAGAAAGTACAGGCTGATTGCCTGGAAGCACAGATAATGCTACAGGAACGGACTCCTACGTTTGGGGATACAGAAGGGGGATTCTGTAACAGACTCCATTTCATTAAGTTCTTCCTAAGAAAACCCCAACAAGTAATTATATGGAGAGAAAGCTGTATCCCTTTAAAAGCAGGTCATCACGGCAGCCTTGGGGTTGCAGCCTGAGCACGGAGAGGTCCAACTCAAGCCCAAACCCCGTCAATGAGTTTGGTGACAACTCAGAACACCAGCAGCAGAGTTCTGGGGGACTGGAAGGAGACAACCTGCAACTTCTCCCCTCCAACCTGAGCCCCTGGCTCTCTCTCCCCAGAGTTTGAGGCTGGCCCACTGAGCTCAGTTTCAAGAGGAACTGCTCAACGCAGTCCCTCCAGCGCTTGCCTTGGTCTTGCATTCCAAACTGCGAACAAAGCCTCCCTTAAATGTGGTCTGATTGACGCAAATCAAGAGCCGAGCGGGTGATTCATAGTTGTCAGACCGTAACGCTTGCATACAAACAGCATGGGGACAAGCCGAGCACTGATACACCATCACGAGAGTCAAACGCAGACCACTCACAATAAGGTCTGGCCTTATTTCCCCTCCTCCTCCTCAAAGGACACTCTGCACTTTGCTAGGTAATGGAGTTGTAATAAATCTTCATGCATAAGCGTGCAATTCCCACCTTGCTCTGCGCCTGATGCGTGAATCTCTCCTGCCAAAGAGCTCCAGCGTGATCCCCGTGGAGCTGGGGGACAGCCCACAGCCAGGCCCCATGGATCTTGGGCAGTCTGACAGCAGGGCTGCCACACCGCCAGCCCTCTCCCCTGACCCTCCCATCCCCCAGCCACAGGCTGCCCCTCTCCTTCTGTAATAAAACCCTTCCCCCATCTCTTGTCCTTCCCCACGAGCTTCACAGGCACACAAGGAGCAGGACCAGGCGGGTCTGCGGCTGAGGACAGAAACATGATGCCCCGTTCAGCAAAGACCCAAAGGCAGCATCTGCCCCAACCCCACAGCTCTTTCTTGCGGACCGTGAACTGGTCCCACCTCCCTTGCACTCGGGGCAGGCTCTGCACAGGGTATTCCCAGGCACGGGTAAAGCTCTGATCTTTCCATCCTCTCTGTACATCTCAGAAGAGACACCATGGAAAGCGACTGTGACCCAACTCCGCATCTGTATCTACAGAGAGGTCCTGCTGGGAAGCCAGCAGCTGACAGTCATGCCACAAGGCAGCCGCAGCCTGCTCTTGAAGGAGGTGATGTGGTTTCACAGGAGGATGGTCAAGCCAGAAGCACACCACCTCACTTCAGGAAGGTCACATCAGTCCCAGAAGGGTGTACAAAAGCACTCAAGGGAGTCAGACCTTCTGTCTAGAGTCTAGATTTGCATGTTTGGGAGAAAGGGGGTACATAGCAAAGACCTCAGTTCTCCTAGCTGGAGGAGGGTGGGGATTGGGGGAAATGAGCTGCTGGGGTACATACAGAAGGGTCCCTGCCACCAGCAGCAGGATGGTGCGGTGCTGCTGCATCTCTTCCCACCACCCACAAAGAGAGCATACAAAGTTCTACCGTAATTAACTCCTGCAAGTGACACCATTACGTTCCTGTCAACAATTAGGAAACAAAACAGAGAGGCAAAGACCCTGCCAACCACAGCAAATAAACCAAAGACAGTGTTTCTTACTAGTATTTCCACAAACCATTTCAAGACAAGCGTGACCGTAGATCAGAGGATTCAAACAAGCACAACTTCCAAAGTAACTCTTAAGCCCAAGATACTTGCTGATACTCAGGTTGCCAAGGTACCTAGAACTGCACCTCTTCTCCAGCCATCTGCCTGGATGAGTGTGATGGTTTGAGCCCTGGCCAAAGGCCAGACACCCACCAAAATCAGTCTGTTCCTCCCCTTCTTAGTTGGACAGGGGAGAAATAACATAATTGGGCGGCTCAAGAGACAAACTCGTTAATGACGCTGGCAGAACAGACTCAACATAGAGAGCAGAAGAGAAAAGTTATCTAATTTATTACACCACGCTAAAGAGAAACAGTGAAAAGGAACCAGAGTCAGGAGTGCAACCAACAATCTTCAAACAAATGCAAACCAGGCAAACACTTTCCCCCCCACTCCCTCCTCAGCAGGCTTGAGTTAGAAGTTTGCTCCCTTCTTCCCTCCCGGTCACAGCCCAGGAGGGGCAGGGACTGGGGAAATGGGGGTCTGGGTAACACCTTCCCCCCACCCCTCCATTCTAAAGCAGACTGCCCTTTAGCCAGGAGGTTGCTCCCTTCTTCCCCTCTCCTGCTCGCAGCACAGGGGGGCAGGGACTGGGAGATGGGGCTTCGGTCAGTCCCTCGCCAGTTGGTTTCCTTCTCAGCTGGGATGGGGGCATCCATCCCACACCCCCTCCCCCTGCTGCACCCTAGGATCTCACCCAGGAGAGCCAGTCCTCCAGGAACTTTCTCCAAGGCCAATCTCTTCCCCCCGGGCTTCATCTCTGCTCTGGCAGGCAGCAATCAATCCCAGTGTCTCCCAGTCCCAGTCCTCCACGGGGCTATGATGCCTCCCCCAGCAAACCTGTTTGGCTCATCTCTGGAGGTCGCTTGTGCTGGCAGGGGCTCATCCCAACGTCAGTCACGGCATCTTCTCTATGTCTGCACCGGCTCCATGCAGCGTGGAGCCTCTCCACCGGGCAGGTCGGGTCTCTGCCTCCTCCATGGCTCCTTTCCTCCGGCTACTCCCACGTGCTTCAGCTCGGGCTGCAGGGGCATCTCTTGCCCGGGTACCTGGGCACGCCTACTCCTCCTCCAGCCTTCCCGGCCTTTTGTCTGTCAACTGCTTACATTCACAAGCAAATAGACATCCCAATGCCCTTAATGGGCCAAAATTGCAGCCTTCCTGGCACTCTGGTGTTCTGGTGGAGTCTTTGTCTCCTCTGTGTGATTCCCAGAGGCGCTATCAGCAGGCCTGCAGAAGATTCCAGCAACCATTTTCTGCCGGACCTGGCCCTCTCTCAGTAGAACTGCAACAATGAGGCACTATTTTCCCTTTAAGGGGCTGGAAAAGGGTGTCAAGATCTGCCCAGCGGCCTGCACCAAACCTGTGCTCCTCGACCTTCAGCTGTGCTACCACTGCGTCCATCGCAAGACTCCTGGGTCTGAATTGGCTTTGCCCAAACAAGTCAATGTTCTGCACCCAAGGATCCCTCTGATCCATGCATCACCCACAGCCCTCCAGCTCCTGGGGTTTTGAAGCCTTCCCCTGTCATCCCCTGCATTTCCCAGTCCCTCACTTCTCCTTCCAGCTGGAGTCTGGACCCAGCTGCCTTGCAGTGAGACACAGGAATCAGCTCCCCTAGCTCCTTTGCACGCTTCAGGGGAGGATAACGAAAAGGCCACTGTGGCAAGTCCACAAGACTCACCTCCTCCCACCATCTGCTTGAAGCTAGCTGGGGAAAAGATAGCAGCAAACACTAAACCAAGCTGGCAGCAGCACCCCACATCAGGGGAGAGAATGGAATCAAATCAGCAAGTACCTCGGACACAGACTACATCCACATCAACACACCAGTCTGGGCCAGTACGCTTCAGAAGGGCATCTCCCAGGACACACCACTTAAACCATGTTCTGGTTTGCATCTCAGGCATTTCAGCACACAAACTAGACTCCTCTGCTGAAAAATTAACCCAGAAGCTGTGTTCCAAGAGCACAAGCAACAGACCTGATCCATTCGTGGCTATCCAGCCCACACAACCAGGTCAGAGTTGGTACAAAGCGAGTCCAAGACATAAGCCCACCCTTCAGCACCAGCCCCTTCCCAGTCCTGCACTCACCCCCTGCTGCACTGAGACCACACTGCTCTGCACAGGTAGACGATATTTCACCCAAAAGGTGAGACCTCAAAGTCTACCCACCAGAACAGCACATCCCTTCCAGCTGGCTTGAGAGGAGCAAGTCTGAAAGCCTGGAGGCCTCCAAGGTCAACACCTCCACATCACCATGAGTTGGGACCAGCCAAAGGAGAAGTCATCCCACTAACACAGGAATATCAGCTTCTAACTCACCAGAATGCAAGTGACTGGGGAGGTTGGAGGGACAGAAAGCGAGGATGGATTTCTGAGAAACATCATGAAAGAGTGAGTTGTAGCACCACAGCACTGCTGCTGTCACCCTCCTGAGTTGCTGGTTTAGTCATCATTTAAAAAAAACAACAACACAAGTCGACACGTAAAACACTAAGTTAGCTGGAGAAGCAGCACAGCATTATTTCTGGGAAGGAAATTAAAAAACCCTCATTTGAGTGGATTTTTTTTTTTTGGGTATAAACACATAAGGTTCCATGTTGTTTTTCAGCTCTGTGTCAAATATTCGAGCCAGTTGAGCCAAACACACTCTGGAGCTCCAGGTATTACAAGGCACTAAAATAACAACTGGTGCCCAAACCCCTTCTGGCAGTACACATCTGGGTAGGCAAAAATGCACAAAAGCCTGTGGACAGCAAGGTGCTATGACCAGGACAGCACAAGAACAGATCATGAAATCTCACCTCCAAAAATACCCCAAGAATTACTGTTTTTTTCATCTGGCTCCCAGGAAATTCCCCTTTCTCTGTATTAAACTACATGGTTGTGAGACTTCAGGACTCCCTGTGTTTGTTCAGCCTGGAGAAGAGGAGGCTCTGAGGCTTCCTGTCGAGAGGGTGTGAAGGGGCAGGGCCCATCTCCTCTCTTTGGGGACCAGGGATAGAACCTGAGGGAACAGCATGAAGCTGCACCAGGGGAGGTTTAAGGCTGGTGTCAGGAAGAGGTTCTGTCCTGAGAGTGGAGTCGGGCGCTGGCACATACTCTCCAGGGAAGGGGTCACAGCCCTGAGCTGGGCTGAGGGCAAGAAGCTTCTTGACAATGCATGCTCTCAGTGCCATCTCTGACTGGGCTGGGCTGTGTGGAGCCAGGAGTTGGACTTCATGGTCCTGATGGGTCCCTTCCAACCCAGGAGATTATGTGATGCTGGGATTCCAAGTAGTGCTGAGTTCTCAGCTGCTGTGAGCAAACCAGTAAGTGCCCATGCAGTTACAGCAGCATTTTTTAACCCACCCCCCTCCCCGCCCAGGTTACGTTGCTGCCCCAAGAATCTGGCAGGACATGGCTTCAGCTGCGCTCCCAAACAAGAGCTTGCTTCTTACTCTGGGGCCCGACCAAGGAGAGGAAGGGATTTTCTTCAGGCAGGGCCCTGCCAGCAGATGTCTGGAGGCATCAACAGCTGGAAGCTGAAGCACACCGCATCCAAAACCAAGGGGGCAGCGGAAGATCGACATGTGAGGGTCAGGGCAAGGCAATGGACTAGAGCAAATCAATCCATTCAAAGACAGTAAATTTCTATAGAACTCAGGGCTTGGGCTTCAGCAAGCCACCAGCGTGACTAACATACTTAGAAAGTCCAGAAATGAAATCCTGCGTTGTTTTTGGCTTAATGCAGGAAATCAGCTTTAATGACAACCTACAGTTAGCTCCGTAGTAATTTTCTTTCTGCTTCATTGACATACATGACAAGACTTTATTAGCAGGGCTAAAATTAAAAACAAAACATTTTTCCCAGCTGCAAAGAATGCTTAAGTGTTCATCGACACCTCGTGAAAAGAGATTAAAAAAAACCTCATTATTCCAAAGCTCTTCCATCACTTTTTTGGATTTCAGCTTTTCCTACCATTTTACATCAGAAGTTGGGTCCTTTGCACACCCGTGACCACAGTTTTTTTTTGAATCCCAAATAAAATCACAACTTCCAACTCAGTAAGCCAGCAAGAACTCAAAAGGAACACCGAGGGGCAACAGGGGCATTGCTCAGCGCTGCTGGGATTTCACCCAGCTCCCTCACAAGCATCAGAAAAAGAGTCTGAACAAATGAAAGATTTTTTTTTAACAGGCTTGATTTTGATCTAAACCACCTTCCCCATCTCAACACTGTCCCATCTATGCTCCTCTGAGGGGAGCAGGGGAAAGCCCAGACATCACCGCTCCCGTCACTGAAAGTCCTGCAGCCCGAACGCAGAGTTTGTGCAGTATCCCCTCCCCCCAGGGACTTTGTTCCACGTTCCCACCCCAACACAGATCACTGTTGCTCACACCTTACACATCTCTTATTTTTCAGCCTTTGGTGCTAACTTTGTACTCCCCCAGGGCTCCGTCTGGGAAGACAATTCGGGATCCCCAGCATGGGACACACAAGAATCATAGAGTATACTGAGTTGGAAGGGACCCATATGGATCATCATAGAACCACAGAATGGAATGGGTTGGTCCTTTAACCTTAAAAATATCCTCATCTGTTCTCTGTGGAGTCCAGGGGGAGGGGACCCACCTAAAAAAAAACCCACCCCAAATTATAATGAGAAGTGAGTTCTTGAGAAATCACTGCGATCTCAGACCATCCCCAGAGCAGATGAGATCACTGCTTGCTTCTCGCCTGCCTGTTGGCTTATTTACAACCCGCAGCTATTCACGTGCAGCTCAGTGTGTTAATTTGGCCCCATTTGGATGCTCTGGCGTAAGGTGGCAGAGAAACTGGGGGCTAGTGCAGCTTAGCTCCTCCACAGGTAAAGTCAAGTTAACCCCGTGGTTCCTGCAGCAGGCGTTATTTCCCAGCCAGGCTCGACATAAGGACTGCAGCCCACAGAATCATAGACTGGTCTGGGTTAGAAGGGACCCCAAGGGTCACAGAGCTCCAACCCCCTGCCACAGGCAGGGACACCAACCTCCAGGCCTGGAGCTACACAAGGTTGCCCAGGGCCCCAGCCAACCTGGCCTTGAAAACCCTAGGGATGGGGCACCCACCCCCTCTCTGGGCAGCCTGTTCCAGCCCCTCACCACTCTCTCTGGAAAAATCTTCCCCCTAAGATCTAATTTAACCCTTCCTTCCTCCAGCTTCACTCCATCCCCCTTGTCCTGCCAGGCTCTGCCCTTGAACAAGCTGATTCCCCTCCTGTGTCTCTGCTCCCTTCAGGGACTGGCAGGCTGCAATGAGGTCCCCCCACAGCCTTCTCTTCTCCAGGCTGACCCAGCCCAGCTCCCTCAGCCTCTCTCTGTAGGGAAGCTGCTCCAGCCCTCTGAGCACCTTCGTGGCTTCTCTGACCCCTCTCCAACAGTCCCACATCTTTCTTGTACTGGGACCCCAGCTCTGGACACAGGACTCCAGCTGGGGCCTCCCAGGGCAGAGCAGAGAGGGACAATCCCCTCCCTGTCCCTGCTGGCACCCCTCTGCTGATGGAGCCCAGGATCCCATCGCCCTTCCCAGCTGCCAGAACCACTGCTGGCTGAGGGGAAGTTTCTCACTTACCAGAACCACAGAATCACAGAATGGGTTGGAAGGGACCTCGAGAGATCATCAGGTCCAACCCCCTGCCAAAGCAGCTCCCCAGCTCATATTGCACAGGTCGGTGTCCAGACAGGGCTGGAATCTCTCCAGAGGAGGAGACTCCACACCCCCTGGGCAGCCTGTCCCAGGGCTCCCTCACCCTCACTGGGGAAAAGTTCTTCCACATGTTGGTGCAGAACTTCCTATGCTCCAACTTGCAGCCATTGCCCCTTGTCCTGTCCCCACAGACACTGAAAAGGGGCTGGCCATTTCTCCCTGCATCCCACCCTTCAGATATTGATAAACATTAATCAGGTCCCTCCTTAGTCTTCTTCTCTCCAGGCTGAACAGCCCCAGCTCCCTCAGCCTTTCCTCACAGGGCAGATGCTCCAGGCCCTTCAGCATCTCCGTAGCCTCCTCTGGACTCTCTCCAGGAGATCCCTGTCTGTTTTATCCCAGGGAGCCCAGCACTGGACACAACACTCCAGGTGGGGCCTGACCAGGACAGAGCAGAGGGGGAGGATCCCCTCCTGTGACCTGCTGCCCACACTCCTCCTGATGCCCCCAGGATCCCATTGTCTCTCTCAGCCCCTAGGACACACTGCTGGCTCATGGCCACCCTGTCATCTACCAGGACCCCCAGGTCCTTCTCCACAGAGCTCCTCTCCAGCAGCTCCCCCCAACCTGTCCTGATTCCAGCAGTTATTCCTTCCCAGGTGCCAGACTCTCCACTTGCTTTTGTTGAACCTCATCTGGTCTCTCCCTGCCCAGCTCTCCAGCCTGCCCAGGTCTCTCTGGGTGGCAGCGCAGTGTTCCTGCATGTCAGCCACTCCTCCCAGCTCTGGATCATCAGACACTCCCTGAGGGTGGATGCTGTTCCCTCATCAAGGTTGTCAATGAAGATATTAAACAGGACTGGACCCAACACCGAGCCCTGGGGAACACCGCTAGTCACAGTCCTCCAGTCAGATTCTGCTTCAAACCCCCAGGTCCTTCTCCTCAGAGCTGCTCTCCAGGAGCTCTTCTCCCAGTCTCTATCTATGTCTGGGATTCTTCCAGCCCAAGTGCAACACCTGACACTTCGCAGTCCAAGAACTTCCTACAGGACTCACCTATGCCACAGGCAGCACTCCTGCGCCCCAAAGGGCTGGGACCCCACAAAACCTCCTGCTTTGGGGAATGGGGTTGGTGGAAAGATTTTAAAGAGGTAATGAGTTTAATGGCTGCCTGGCAGGATAAAACCTTCTCTAGTTGCAGTCGCTCCCTTTCAAAATCACAGGATTACAGGGTAGCAAACAGCAAGCTAGCTCAGGGGGCTTCAATAATCTCTTGGCTTTACTTTGTAAGGGTTACTTTTTGTCAGAGAAAAGGCACTAGCACTCCCTTTTCTCAGCTGTGCCACAGAACCACATAAGGGTAGGGGCTGGCAGGGACCTCTGGAGATCATCTAGTCCAACCCTCTGCTAAAGCAGGATCACCCAGAGCCAGTTGATTCTGAGGCTCTCTGGAGAAGGAGACTGCACAGCCTCTCTGGGCAGCCCGTGCCAGTGCTCTGTCACCCTCTGAGTAAAGCAGTTTTTCCTCATATCAAGATGGAACTTTCCGTGCTCCAGTTTGTGCCCAGTTCCCCTTGTTCTGTCACTGGGCACGGTGCAAACTGAGATTTTTTTCTCCTGAATTTGAGTTTTAATTTTTTTCCCCTGAAGGTTTCCAACACAAGAGTTTAACACCTTCAAGATCTCTGCTGAAGAACATCACTCAGAAGCAGTTCTCCCAAGCTCATCCTACTTGGGCCACACTACCCAGTCCCCTCAACACTTAGTCTTCCAGACAAGATTAGCATTAGGGTACTCTTACCAGAAGAGTTTCTTTGCACAGGAGAGTTTCTTTCTTGAGAAAGCCTCTAGAAGCTCATGGCCAAGGCCAGGCAAACACATCAGGACTGGTTTACACACAGGGGGAAGAGCTGCCTTGTTATTTTAGAAATGGTCTCATTTCTAGCAGGGATTCCCCTCTTCTTTCTTAAGCCACATGCACCAACAGCCTACCGTCCCCTCTCCCAAGGACCTGCCTTTCTTCTCATGGTCTCAGACACTTCAAAAACCAAGAAGACGACAGCAAATGACAGCATCCAGCAACCCCTGTGGTTGGAGGGTTTACTGACACTTGCTGACTGTGACCAGGACTGGTCTTACAGCTTCACCGCTTGTGAACAGCGGACACATTGACAAACTGGAGTCAATAAAACACACAAGCTACGTAAATAGGAGTACATTCAGAGTGCAGAGATTCTTCTTTGGTTTTTAAGATATTCCTCCCCACCACCTTAATTAGCATTAAGACTTGGCAAGAGCTCGTTAAGCAGCAAGGGCAGCACCAGATAATTTATCGCCACGTTAGATCCCTCTGAAGAGCAAACAAGATGAAAGACACTGGTACAAGGCACCGCGCTCCCGCGCCGCTGGAAGGGCTGCATGTGGGTAACTGTAAATTATCAAATCCAAAGCAAAGTACATGGGTTGCTTTTCCAGCTTAAAAATTCCAAGCAGGAGAGATGTTTGACAGCTTCCAGAAGTTTGGAGGGAAACTGCAAAGCCTGTACCAGATTTTGCTGGAGCCAACATTGAAGCCTCTGCTTCAGGAAGAGAAAGAAGGAAGAGTAGAGAAAGGAAAAAGAAACAGCAATTACGGAAAGGAATTCACTGAATCACCAGCATCCTGCTGGGGAAGGAAGTTACCCATGCCAAGTGATCCTGCAGCACAGCAAACCCTCCCAGGAGTTCTCAATCCAAACTTCACATAGGAGCTCCCATGACAGCAAAGGAAAATGCCCCAACTTACTGGAAGTCAGCATGGGCAGAGGCTTTGGCACGGTCAGTGTCTTCATCTGGCTTCAGAAAGCCAGAGGAAAGCACAGCTCACCGTGCCATCCAAAATAAGAAAGCTTTGCTGCCTTTACTGAGGGGAAATAGGATGAAGACAGTAAAAATCAGGGATGCCCTTAAACACCAGGGCTCAAGGCCACGATATTCTTCCATATTTTGCGTATCCATATGGGGTTGGTTGGTTTTTGTCGGCGATTCTGCTTGGTTAAACACCAGCCACGGAAATAAAGTGAGTATCGCCACTGCCATGCAGGATGGCATCTCCAGAGCTGTCCCCAAGCCTGCTCCAGACACACGAGGCTTCACAGCACAACTTCCAAGAATCACCTGCAGCTCCAAACGTTTCCTGTCAAACTGGAAAGAACTTTCTAGACGTGCTAGCACCAGGAGTCACTACAGGAGTCCCTGAAGAGCTCTGGCTGATAAATCATTTATATTACTCGATGCCAATTTGGCTATGGAGTAAGAAAGTAGTGTTACAGAAAGGTGGCTGAAATTCGGAGTTGCAGGTAAGGATGGAGCACTTGACCCCCGCTTCCCCCTGACCCCCCCCAAAAAAAAACCCAACACAAAGAGTAGAGAGGCTCTGGCTGCATCTCTCCCTCCCTGGGAAGGGCAGATCACATCCCTGCCTGCCCCAGGACAGCAGGAAGGAGCTTGAGCTGGTGCATTTCAGAGGATGCTGCCGCTCAGCACTGTTTGTAGCGAGTGAGCCCGGTTCAAGGTGCACGCTGCCGCAGACAAGCCAGCAGCTTGTTTTCGCGGTAATTGATCTATACAGCGCGGATTATACAAACAGTTGTTGCTCATTTCCACTCCGCCAGCATCTCCCCTGATAAAAACGCACTTGTCAATACGGCAGCTGCTCTCAGCCGGCAGCACTGTCGGCAGCTGCGAGGTCTGGAACTCGCAGCCCTAGGTGAGCTTGGGAAAAGATGTTGGGGAATACAGCTGCGCGGCCATACGCGGGCACGGCGCGCAAAGCTGTGATCTCTTCCCGCCCTATCCTTCTGCAGTGTTAAAAAACAACCAACCCAAAGCAACATAAAGCCCTAACCTGGGTATAAATCATTCTTCAAGCATTCACACAGTCATCTTTTTGATTATTCCAATGGTGAACTTGGCATCCAGGTTCTGTTTCCTGAGAAGAGAGTCTGATTTCTTTCAAAGCCATTATCTCAGCCAGCCCCTTTTCAGTGTCTGTGGAGACAGGACAAGGGGCAATGGCTGCAAGTTGGAGCATAGGAAGTTCCGCACCAACATGGGGAAGAACTTTTTCCCAGTGAGGGTGACAGAGCCCTGGAATAGGCTGCCCAGGGAGGTGGTGGAGTCTCCTTCTCTGGAGATATTCAAGACCCGTCTGGATGCCTATCTCAGTGAAATGTCCTGGGGAGCTGCTTTGGCAGGGGGTTGGACCCGATGATTTCTCGAGGTCCCTTCCAACCCCTACAATTCTATGATTCTATGATTCTCTACGTCCATAACTTGCTATTTTCCATAAGTTTATCCTTACCTTTCTGCAACTCTGCATAGAAGACATAGCTGTACTGTGCCCTGGAAGCGAACGCGGCATGTCCGAAGCTGACCACCTCTCTCCTTTCAGCACCGTAGGACTGTAACATGCCGCTTCACAGGGTTATGAACCAGCCTGCCTGAAACAGCCCAGCGCGGGACCAATCCACCCAGGTTGAGGGAAGCTGGGACCAACCCACCAAGGTCGAGGGAAGCGTTTCGCTGCTTGGGAGGACTGAGGAAAACCCACAGCGGCGGTAAGAAAAGAAGAGAAACCACCACGTGCGAGGCAGACGAATTTCTGGGGTGCGCTGCAGCTCAGGCTGGGAGCACCAGAAATAGCCGGTGACCGGGCAGAGATCAGTGGGTGAGGTGGTCAAAGGTACACGGTAAACACAGCTCGCTGCAGCACCGGCTCACATTCAGTGCTGGAACACACGCGCACAGACCGGAGCTACGCCTGCCTCTGCTATTAACGCCAGTCCCTAATAAAAATGAAACACAGACAGCCCCTCTTGCTTCCCTAGCCCCCCGGGGAGGAAATAAAGTCTTCCTGCAGCTATTTATCACACCAACTCGACGCAGCGCTGGCAGCTGCCTTTACACCCGCTGCCATCCTCACCCAAGGAGCAGGACTCAGGGCTGGAGGCACATCTCCAGCGCCAGCTGGCTACCCTCCAGCTCCTTCTAGACAGGGTATCAGGGCACATAAAGGCCAGGGAGCTGCCAGAAGCAGGTAGAGGAGAATTGATCAAGCAGCACAACGCTTGTGGTCTGCGCAGACCCTGTTTCTGTTGGGTTAAGTGGATTTTTGGAGCTTCACTGGAGCAGGACCTGCAGGTTAACTGTGGCACGAGAAGCGTCCCCCACACAAACCTTCCGTATCACCTCCCAATTTTAAAACATAATGGCAACTCGGAGAAGAGAACCAAGGCTGGTGCCTGGTTAGTGAACACTTGGAGCTTGGAGCCCTGAAATTCACCTTCTCCTACAGGCAGAAGCCCTTGGAAGAGAGGGGAGAAGCCTCCACCAAACCTCTGACTTCCTACCAGGGGGTTGCCCGGTTTCATTTTGGGTAGCTGTGCGTTGTGCAACCAGCTAAAGAGCTCACCTAAAGAGCTGCGGGTCTGTTGAGCAATACAGCCCTGTTGCAACTAAAGCTGAGCCCATGGGACCATAGCCCCAGGAATACACACCCCCCCACACCCCCAGTTCAGCTCGGATAACTCCACTCTGCCTTTTCGGCTGATGGAAGGGCAGTGCAGGATGCACCATCCACCCTAACACAAACCGCTGCACAGCAGTGCTCAGCTCTGCATTCAGCATCTTGTTTCTCCCCCATTACAGTCCAGCTTCACCATCCTCAGCCACCAGTATTCGCTGTGGTAAGCGATATATCACACTGGCCCCTGGAAACAAGCCTGTGGCCATGGCAGAGCTCCTTGTAGGAAAGAAGTGAGAAGCCCACAGGCATCCCTGCTCAGGAATGCCACTGCAGAGGGACACAGCCCAACTTCCTTTCTTCACCATGTTTTGAGACTGGAAGTCCATCCCACAGAGTTACATCAAGTCCAGGCTCCATCCTGCTGATAGAGATGCTTACTGCTCAGAGCTTTGAAGGGATTGATATCAAACCATCAGCAGTCGACCAGACACACAGGCTACTCCTGGGTGCTATAACAGAAAGCTTGCCTCCAAGGCAAGGCAGCACTGTACTGCATTGGTGTGGCCAAGGGAAAAAAAGATGTGGGGAGTCTGGAGCCTTGAAAAACCAAAATCAAAGCTCCTTCCATTAATTCAGGTGTCAACACCTTATTCCAATGCGATACGGACAGCCCAGCTGGCTTGCAAGGCTCTGTCCCAGGAAGATGACAACAGGTCAAAGGTTTAATGCCCAAGCTCATCATCTGTGATGTCAGATTGCCACCTAAGTGCTTCTGAAGAATGTCTTTTTACAGGGACCAGGCAGTTGCTTAAACATCCACAAATCCCCCAGAAAACACAGAGGCCCTTCTTCATCAGCTTTAAACACAGGACACCTAAATGAAGGGCACCGCATCAGTCAGGAGCATACTTTCAGCCCCCTGATAATGTCTTTTGAGGTTCACAACATTCTCACCAGAGGATCTCAACTGACCAGCTGGCATTAAAACAGCAGCCCTACCTGAACAGAAGTACTTAAACATCCATTAATTATGCCCTCGGAGCCTGAAGGTCGCCTGCCCAAAGAGCCACAAACCAATCCACCTCAGAGCTGACACGGGCTCCGCGAGTAAGAGATCATCCACAGCCTGTGGCCCAAGGAGCACCCAGGAAGCTCTCCTTTGTCCTTCCTTTAGGTTCAGGAGGAGGAAGCTGAAGTCAGGCCGGGCCAGTTGGACGCAGAGCTGCTCTCCATTCATAGGGAAGCTGTTCCATCCCACCAGTGCTGTCCCTGCACACAGGGGTGCGGGCTGCTGCAGACCTCCAGGAAACAGGGTACGGAGACAAGATGCTTGTCTCTGCACAGGAGATGCACACACCAACACCAATATACTCACATTCAACATGTATTTTGTCTCCGTCAGCAGATTTAACAGCAGCAGTTAATTCCCATACATCATGAAAACCCACTTAGCCACTAACACCGCTTCCATTCAGACAGATCCCTGTTATCTGCCAAACAGCTCACATGGACCCCAACAAATTGTTATTATACTCCACATCCCTTTCTGGTCCATGCCCCAACGAGTGGCTGTAGGGCAGCTCCCAACCGCTCTAGCCCCAAGCACAACAGCGGAGAAGCCAGCACTGCGCTCACCTGCGCCGTGTTCGCGTCTGGAAGGCGCTCCTCACATCCATCACAGCAAGGGGGTTGTTTCCCCCTCCTCCTCCCATACGTGATGAAAGGTTCATTTATTCAGGCTGCCGAGGTTCTCCAGCTTACCTGGGAAAGCTTCCCATCCACCGCGGGCGAGCGGAGTTTGAGAGACAGGAATGTCTGTTTTATGAGCATCCGCGCTCCGTGAGCGCTCAGAGTGAGAAATACATAACGTATATACAGTTATATACAGTATATAACTGCATATATAATATACAGTTATAACGTGAGGACTGTGCATACGGGCAATACGTTACCTCTCTAACGAAACAAGCATGAAATGCAAAGCAGTACGAAAGCCTGAACCAGCACCAGTTCAAGACCTTCCACTACCCACAGGAGAATATCCCTAGCTTCTCCTTCCTTATGACATCTCGACAATATATTTGCTCAGCATACATCACGGTCTGAAAACCACCCTGCTCCAGGTGTGCCAAAGCACAGACTACAGCCCCACCTTGTGCAAGCCTGTCCCGTGCTGAGTAACTAACCACAAGGCACAAAGATCCTCAAGCGGAAGACGTGGGGTACAGGACGCCCCATATCCCTAATGTCCACCCAGAATATCCTGCCTAACCCCTCCTTCAGCAAAATACACATTTACCATGATGCTGATCTGCCCAACACCCCCAAAGCACTGTACTACTGACTTACACCCTTCATCCAGGTGCTCATCAGCAAGACACCAGGAGACCTGGATTTTCTGGGGGAAAAGGTGGTGAGGGTGTGAAAGCAAGCCCCCTCCTCCCCCCAGCATGGATGGCACACGACAACAATTCCTCCGATCTCCCCTGTCTTTCTGTGGAGGATTACAGAGCTTGAGAAACCAACAGTTGCCTCAGGGTAAGACGTGAAATGACTCTAGGAGGTGCTTCAGCTCAGAGAAAACATCACTTTTAGCAGCAGCAGCAAGCCCGCAGGTGAGTGCAGGTTAAAAACTGCTATTTTGGGAGGGGGAAAGTCCCCCAAGAGATCAGGGTAGCAGCTGAGATAATGGCATTTTACTCAGCAGGTTTTACACACTATGGAATTGGGGGGAAATATTCCACAAGCACATTACCCAGTGTCCAAAACTAGAACACAAACTTTCCTCCTGTAGCAGCAGGTTCTGCTTACAGCACCTAAGTTTGTATTCCCTTCCCTTCTGCCAAAGGAGCCAGGTAAAAGCTGGGCAGAAGTTGGTGTGATTAACGTGCTAAACCTGCGGCTCAGTGCCTGTCACGTAGGACTGAAACAGTTAATTTCACAGCTTCAGAAGACAGCAATAAATTTCATCCCTTCCCTAAGCGAGCAGCCATCAGCTACCTCCTCCTCTGTGGGGCTGAAAGCACTTAGGGATTGAAATCTGCCTTCCATTTGAAAACAGACAACTGCAGAGCTGTAAGAGCATGAGAAATCTACAAAGTCTGCAGGTTCATTTGTATCAGCCTTTAATCAAGTTCATTTCTAGTGGTTTCCCTTTATTATTGTCAAATTAAAAGTTATGACAAAGATCATAGAATCATAGAATCACAGATAGGTCTGGGTTGGAAGGGACCCCAAGGGTCACAGAGCTCCAACCCCCTGCCACAGGCAGGGACACCAACCTCCAGGCCTGGAGCTACACAAGGTTGCCCAGGGCCCCAGCCAACCTGGCCTTCAACACCCCCAGGGACGGGGCACCCACCCCCTCTCTGGGCAGCCCCTTCCAGCCCCTCACCACTCTCTCTGCAAAGAACTTCCCCCTAATATCTAATTTAAACCTTCCTTCCTTTAGCTTTAATCCATCCCCCTTGTCCTGCCATTGTCTGTCCTTTTAAAAAGTTGATTCCCCTCCTGTGTCTCTGCTCCCTTCAGGGACTGGCAGGCTGCAATGAGGTCCCCCCACAGCCTTCTCTTCTCCAGGCTGACCCAGCCCAGCTCCCTCAGCCTCTCTCCATAGGGGAGCTGCTCCAGCCCTCTGAGCATCTCCGTGGCTCCTCTGACCCCTCTCCAACACTTCCACATATTCCAGCTGGTGCCTCACGAGAGCAGAGTAGAGAGGGACAATCACCTCCCTGTCCCTTCTGGCCACCCCTCTTCTGATGGAGCCCAGATGCCAGGTGCATCCCCATAACTACGGGCATCGTTGAGATTCACCACAGCCAGGATCGCTGTGTTTCCACAGCACAGCTCACCAGCACGTCAGTAAAGAGCGTGCATGCAAGCCCAAGTAACGCCATCACCTTCTAACTGCACACACACAGGAAACCTGCTCGTGTCCATGGGACCTCTTCTCTCCCAGCTACTGCCCATGGACACAGTTTCTCCTCCTGAGGCTGTCCAGGAGAGGGCAAGAGACCAACAGCCAGAGCTGGAGACTGACTGCTGCAAAAATTAATGCTCGTCTTAAAGCCTGAGTAGGCAGAACCTGACAGTCCTTAAGTACCATCCACCAGAGACACGGGCTTTAAAAAACAGCCTCACTTGGGTCAGCAGTTTGAGTGAGCATGGATCCAGGGAGCAGCTCCCCCCGACCTTCATCCTCAGCCCAGCTGCAAGCCAAGGCTTCCCAGAGCAGGTAACACACACGTCATCACTATTTGACCCCGCTTTAAAGGAAGTTAGTTTTAGGCATTTCCTCAAATTTTCAACTAATCCTTTATGACTTACAGTCTTTTGGTTTGTGAAAGTTTAGATCTTGTGTGACAGAAGCGGGCAGTTTGATGAGATAAAGGGACAGAAAACCAGCTGGCTGTACTGGATGGAATGCAACCCCCTCAAGCACGCTCTCCTGCCTGGTTGCACTGGAGGCTGGACGTTCTTGTGCACACATGGTGATTCCAGGCTGGTTCGGGAAGGGACAATACCCCTCTGGGCGACAGGGCCACTCTGAGAGCTCACCCTGCATGGAGATGGGAGAAATCCTTCCCCTAAAGAAAGGTGATGCCAGAAAGCCCCCAGCTAACAGTAAGGCGCTACTGACTTCACAGCTTTGGTTAGAAAGACTGAGGTTTGGGGAAGTGGTGAGCAGGCAGAGAGGGGTTCCCTCTGCTTTTACACCAAGCCCTTAATCCTTGGCTGGACAGCCCCAAGCCCTAAGCAGTGGTGTAGCACAAGGTGGTGCTGGGACTCTCTTCTCTTCCCTTGCTTCCCGGGAGATGAGGATTCCACCAGCCAGACCCTGAGGAAGTCAGATAGGATGGGCAGGTGCAGATGTGTATCAGGTGAAGCATTTAAGGGCTTTGACTGCAGTCAGTTTGGTATTTCATAAAATCATAGACTGGTCTGGGTTGGAAGGGACCCCAAGGATCATACAGTTCCAACCCCCTGCCACAAGCAGGGACACCAACCTCCAGGCCTGGAGCTACACAAGGTTGCCCAGGGCTCCATCCAACCTGGCCTTGAACACCTCCAGGGATGGGACATCCACCCCCACTCTGGGCAGCCTGTTCCAGCCCCTCACCACTCTCTCTGCAGAGAACTTCCCCCCAATCTCTCCTCTCCCCCTTCCCTCCTCCAGCTTCACTCCATCCCCCTTGTCCTGCCAGTCTCTGCCCTTTAACAAGCTGATTCCCCTCCCGTTCCTCTGCTCCCTTCAGGGACTGGCAGGCTGCCATGAGGTCCCCCCACAGCCTTCTCTTCTCCAGGCTGACTCAGCCCAGCTCCCTCAGCCTCTCTCTGTAGGGGAGCTGCTCCAGCCCTCTGAGCATCTTCCTGGCCTCCTCTGAACCCTCTCCAACAGCTCCACATCTTTCTTGTATTGTGGAGCCCAGATTTCAGAAGCATTACCTTCACCTCTCTTCACACAACCACAGGCAAAACCCCCAAACCAGTAAGTGAAAACTAGTCCAGGACCAGAGTTACACGCCTCTGGTTTCAAACAGCTACATCTGAATTCCCAGCCTTTGGTCAGAACTACACCAAAAGGGACTGCAGGACCAGCGAGCTGCCTTCCTAACCAAAGGAAGGCACCAGAACAGGAATACGAACGCAGGTCGCACCATCCCTTTAAGCCCTAAGCGCAGCCTGACCTGCTGCTGTGGGATCCGAACTGCCGCACACGGAGCGGACTAACCTACTCCAGCAGCACCTTCGTCCGACGACACCGGAAAAAGTATCGGGGCTCTCCCCTCAAGGGCAAAGACACCCATGACAGTATCACCCCAAACCAGCTGCAACAACCAGAGGCATCTTCTCCCTGCAGAAGGCTTCCCCGTGCCGCAGCAGTTTACAGCCCAGTGTCTGAAAAAGCCCGTGAACCGGTGGTAATTTTAACTCGCAGCAGGAGGCCAGGCCGAGCAGCAGCTGCTCCGGATCCTCCTCAGACCGTGCTCAGCTGCACTCCCAACAAAGCTGGGGGCACGAAGCTGAAACACTAACCCCGCACCAGCCTCGCCATGGGTGCCATCCTCTCGTGAGGCAGAGCCCTTCACCGCAGGCCACGCTCACTGCCATGACCACGAGTGGGTTGGGGGAATGACATGGCACCGTCTCACTTCACATGGCAGCATGAGGAAGCAAGAGCCAAGCCGTTGCACAGATACACACCGGTTATGCCAGCACCACACACCGTTATTTACAGAGCCACTTAGAAATGCTGCTTCTCCACCCCTTCGTGTCAACTGCATATACATCCCCAAAATGTCACTTTTGGGAAATTCCATGCTGGAGAAGCCAGATTTTTAGATAAGCTGGTTGATTTCCACAACTGTTACGCATAGCATGGTCTAGGGCCAGGGAGACCCAACGTGCTGCCCTGAGGAGGGGGAAGAGACCCCAAGAAGCTCCAGCAGCTGAGCATCCAAGTCATACTTGACAGATTAAGAGCTTTACGTTGAGCCTCCCTACAGAAAGACTTTTAACTTTGCAATAATTAAAGTTTAAAAAAAAAAAAAACCCTCAACCCCAAAACTGCAGCGTGAATTAGAGCAGGTCCTCCGAATAAACCCACAAAATGGCAGAGAAACACAGGTGCTACACCCCAAACCCTGCCGGTCTGAAACCGCTCTCTGCTTGTCATTTGTATTACACACTTGGGGGACATATTTTCTGCAATTCCTATTTGTAGGGCATCCACCACCTGCACTGAAGCCACCCAGTACAGGCCCATGTAGGCTCATACCTCACATCAAGTCCAGCACCGCTCTACCAGCGTGCTTCTCCACCAAGCCAGCATCCTGGACCTTCACAGCAATGTAAACTCCTAAAACTCTGTCCTCCAACATGTTAAAGAAAAAAAATCCCCAGTACAAAACTGAAGGAGGAGGAGGGAAAGAGGGACTCCAGGAATACTAAGGGCAAGGCCACAGCGTGAGCGGAGATGTTCCTCACTTCCCCAGCGTGGACAGAAATATCCCTGTTAGTGTAAATACAGCCTTAGTCAACAAATCCCTACGGAGATAAGTGTCACACGCTGACGTCAGGGCCAGAGCAACCTAATCGAAGTACAGCCCTCAGCTATTTTTAAACCTTCATTAAAGTATACGTCTTTAAAAAAATCAAAATCAACACTCATCTTTTAAAACAATCCCTTTAAAAACAGAACAAATAATCTGTAGAGCAGCAAAGCAGAGCGGAGATGTTTATTCCTCTCCGGTACTGCAGACGCAGGAGCGAAGCCATACCCAGCCCCGAAACCAGCTGCTCCGTCCGATGCGTCACGGCACGAGAAAGCAGGAGATAAGGATTTGGGAAAGCACACGCATCAGATTGGCACTACAGTCTGTATTGGAAATGTAGCCAGACAGGTTAAAAATAACACCGGGACCGTTGGGAGCCATGCTGAAGGTCGCTTGCAGCAGAGCTGCTGGGTTTGGAGTAAGAGCTCCTGGCGCCACATGACTTGCTGTCGGGAGTGTTCCTGTGCCCAGAAAACACATCGCACAATCAGGTTCCCTTGGCCAAGAATTACGGTCACGGCGTCTGGTCACAACCAACACAACAGTGCCACAGCAGAGGAGTCGAGCCCAACACCTACTCGATTTCCATGAGCCAGCAGTGTGCCCTGGGGCTACAAGAAACAATGGGATCCTGGGGGGCATCAAGAGGAGTGTGGCCAGCAGGTCAAAGGAGGGGATCCTCCCCCTCTGCTCTGCCCTGCTCAGGCCCCACCTGGAGTGTTGTGTCCAGTGCTGGGCTCCCTGGGATCAACCAGACAGGGATCTCCTGGAGAGAGTCCAGAGGAGGGACAGGGAGATGCTGAAGGGCCTGGAGCATCTCCCCTGTGAGGAAAGGCTGAGTGAGCTGGGGCTGTTCAGCCTGGAGAGAAGAAGACTAAGGGGGGACCTGATTAATGTTTATCAGTATCTGAAGGGTGGGATGCAGGGGGAAATGGCCAGCCCCTTTTCAGTGTCTGTGGGGACAGGACAAGGGGCAATGGCTGCAAGTTGGAGCATAGGAAGTTCCACAACAACATGGGGAAGAACTTTTCCCCAGTGAGGGTGAGGGAGCCCTGGGACAGGCTGCCCAGGGGGTGTGGAGTCTCCTTCTCTGGAGAGATTCCAGCCCTGTCTGGACACCGACCTGTGCAATATGAGCTGGGGAGTTGCTTTGGCAGGGGGCTGGACCCAATGATCTCTCAAGGTCCCTTCCAACTCCTATGATTTGTGATTGACTTGTTTTCCCTTCTAAAATTAATTCCTCTGGCGGCTTCCATAGAAAATGTCAGCTCTGTCTACCAGCATGCTCCGGCCAACATTCCCGTTACGCATTTCCATGGTTTTTAAGCCCCATTTCCAGAGGTTTCAATAACACCAAGAGCCAGCGTGGCGCTGAAAGTGTTTAACTGGAGTGAGCCACAGAGCTCCCCAACCTTCCGGCCCTGCAGAGCGAGGATAGCATCGCTACCTTCAGAAAGGTGTCTTTGTGCGCGAGCTGGCCCAGCATCCACAATAAATAACCGGAGGGGACGTTCCCCACGGTGACCCTGGTGACTTGGGCTAGGCTCTGTTATAAGGAAGTGATTCCAACTTGGGATGCCCAACGTTGCCTTCACTGCTCAAGGACTTCACGGGTGCAAGAGGCCTTGCTGCTTCCTTGCAGTTGTAAAGTTTACTATAAACACTTCACAGGGGAGCAAAGAAAGCGTCCTCACTAGTTCAGGCTTCAATTTAGGGGAATGGGCTCTATCATGGAGCGACATCCTTACTGGAGACCGCAGCCAAGAAGGACAGGAGGGCAAAGGCAGGCCATGCAAAGCTCCACTATAATCCATGCCACGAGTCAGTGTTTCCAGGTTGAGTCCAAACACTCAGATCAGCATCAAGTTACTGGAGGGAACAACCAAACACCTTCTAACAGTCAAGTCAGAGAATCCACCTTCCTTTCTCTGAAGAACACATGAGGAACACAGATCATTTTTTGCATTTTTCTCTCATCCAGCTGCCTTTCCTTAACGCTTCCCACCTTCGTACGAGCCATGCTCAGTAGGGACTCAGCATGGGATAAAGCGTGAGAACTTATTTCTGTAGGGTAACCGTAACTAAAGCGAAACTCAGGTCCTGAAGTCCCCTCTGTCCTTCTCCCTGGCAGTCCCAGGACAGTGCTCATTACCAAGGTTCGTCATTGCTTTACCTGATAGTGGTCTCATTTTCAAAGGACTGATCACCCACCCTCTGGCAACAGGCAGAGCACAAGCCCCAAACCCCTTGTGCCCCAAGATGAAGCCCATCCTGCTACTGCCTTTCCGCCAACAGAACAATCCCATTATTTGTTCTCTTCTAAGGGCAGCTCTCGCACAAACACTGACCACCTCACCACACGTGAAGCTCACAGCCCTCCTCAGAGGAACTCTGAGTCGTTGCTTGGTGTCAATAAAGCTGAGCAGTCCTCATACAGAATGAGCCCACGTCCTCTTTTCAGGTTGTCCTTGAAAGGAGAGGTGGTACGGCCCAGCTGCTCTTCCCCCTGGCCAGCAGCAAGTGTTCACGCTCATCTCTAATCCTCCTTCTTTGCTGGGTTTTAAAGGGAGAAACTTGCTGTTTAAAAGGAACAAGAATCTTTAAATCACCACCAAGGCTTCCTTCAGCTGGAATGTACAACTGATTTAAGGGCTTCTTGAAGTTATCTGTACCAAACAGACAAATGAAGATGCCGGCTTCATGAAAGACTCCTGACTTACTATTCCTCACCAAGGCACAGAAAGCAAAGGCCTGTTCAGCATCTGAGCCAAGCCACACAGTCACCACCCAGTGAAAAGCTGTCGGTGCAGAACAGAAAGATTTTTATTCACTGGAACGTGAAAGCTTCATCCGTAACAGCGAAGCAGCACGCTGAGGGGAGCCGTAAACCAGCAGTGCCGAACCAGCCTGTGGGATGTGGCTGGGTAGCCTGACACGGATCCCATCACCCTCCCACCCCCATGGAAAAATTGCATCTCCAGCCCCCATGGGCTCCTCCGGGCACAGAGCCCACCACCAAGGGACTGCCAGCTTCTGAGCCTAACCAGACAGGGCACTACGGAAAGGAGCAAATAAATCTCTTCAGCAGCAGCAACAAAAAGGAGATTAAAAACCACGGAGGAAAACTGAAGTCAGCTACCCCTGGGTGAGATCATGTGTATATAGATAGATATATACATACATATATATATGTATAATGTGCTTTGACTCAGGAAGATGCATACGAAGAGGATGTTTATTGATGTCTCTCTCAACCAAGGGGTTGCCTTATTTAATGGAAGGCAGTAGAGATAAACCTCTTGGATACACCAGCAGTGGAGGGATCCATTTCCCCCGCAGAAGGAATCAATGATTATCCATTTTCCCTTTTATCCTCCTAGTCACCCGGCGAATTTGAGAAAACGAGCTAACCACAGCTCCCATCTGCTCCCCTCCCAGATGCTTCTTCAGCTAAAGGCTCCAGGGCCCAGCCTGCACCGAGCCTGCCTCAGTAGGATTTGCTTGCAAAACTTAATCAAGCATGATAAGCAAGGCAGCATCCCCGCGAATGCTAAATTTAGTGCGATGCTGCAGCTTGACCCTGTAACCTATAGAGCTGGACACGCAGAGGTGCTTTCCTGGGACTAAGCCATTTTGTCCAGCTCGTTTTAAGAGGGTGATAAGCTGGTCTTGGAGTTGCACACAGACCTTAATTACCCGAAGGAACGCAAGTAAGGAATAACAAAGTCTTTAAGCAAGAACCATGCTGAGAGCTCTCAAGTCCCCTGCAGCACTTTCCCAACCCCCCCAAGAAATAAAGCCGGGTGTTTGGGGCAGGGGAAGGAATACAAAGTACATTTACTGTAATGCTTGCAGATGAAAAACTGTAATTGCTCTGCCCTGACATCTGGTTTCTATTTCACTGCCATTATATCAGATTACATAACAAACAGATGATGCACTGCAGCTACAGCCTTCTCCTGCGAGCCTTGCGCGGGTTCCGTGTTTACATTCTTGCTCAAAAATTTAAGCTATGCCACACACACACACACACACACACAGAGGCGTGTTTGAAGCCGAGCGAGCAGTTTTGAAAGGAAAAAATAAGGCTGATCCAAGGGGAAGGGCGGGGGGGGGGACGACATGCACATGTTTAAATCCGTACAGAAAACTCTTCCATTTCCCAATCCAGTTCAGAAATTGGATCTGCACATCACAGAGCTCGCAGCTGCACAAAGTTTATATGAACAAGCCACAGGGAACACGCAAGTTTACACCCCAGCGAAGCCGTGAGGTAAGCAAGTGCCAAATTCAATGATACAACCCCAAATTCCACCTTGCCCTGTCACCTTGCTGTTACCTAACGAAACGCAACCCCACAGCACTCCCGGTTTCCCCTCCATCTTCTCATCTCCACCCATTGAAGTATTTTCCATTTTTATTGTAGGCAATCGTGCTCTGAAGTCACTTCTGCCGCCGCGGCGATGCGCGAGCTCGAGAGCACACAGCAAACGTGCAACTTTCAAAACAACAACCAGGCATGTGCTGTGCCGACCTGTATAAACCTATAAACACATTATAAACTTTCTTCTGAGTCAACAGCACATCCTTCCTCCGCAGCAATTCAGGAAGTCATGCAGTTGGTACGGAGCTGATTCAGCTGAATACCGGTGATGTTCACGCGCTGGCGAGGGTTCAGTCCGACTTCACCGTGCGCCGCCTGTAGCGCCCGTTATCGGAGCGGATTACAGATTTCTTTCCAGAGCGTGCCTGCACACGCTTCCTTCCTCCGCACTGCGAGGTGCAACAGCTCCATCCGAGTACGGTGCATTTCGGAAGCAGGACCCAGTAGTGGTGGTAATAATAAGGCACTTGTGGAGTTACAGCCACATACAACATGATCTGGGAATCCCTGAATCACAGATAGTGGGGATTGGAAGGGGCCTCCAGAGTACATCGAGTCCAACCCACTGCCAAAGCAGGGTCCCTAGGACAGGGCACACAGGTCGGTGTCCAGACGGGGCTGGAATCTCTCCAGAGAAGGAGACTCCACACCCCCTGGGCAGCCTGTCCCAGGGCTCCCTCACCCTCACTGGGAAGAAGTTCTTCCCCAGAACTTCCCATGCTCCAACTTGAGGCCATCGTCCCTTGTCCTGTCCCCACAGACACTCAGAAGAGGCTGGCCATGTCCGCCTGTGTCCCACCCTTCAGATATTGATCCCCATTGATCAGATCCCCTCTCAGTCATCTTCTCTCAAGGCTGAACAGCCCCAGCTCACTCAGCCTTTCCTTGTAGGGGAGATGCTCCAGGCCTTTAACCATCTCTGTGGCCTCTCCTGGACTCTCTCCAGGAGATCCCTGGCATTTTTTGTGACAGGGAGCCCAGAACTGGAAGCTTCAAAACCATCTGCTCAAACATGCAATTTTATCCCACGTCCCCAGTTACCAGTTCAAATTAATCCCCCCACCACAAAACACCATGCACAGGAATGAACACACTGAAAGTTGTACAGCTTGTGACAATCCTCTGCTTCTCTCTACAGGATGCTCGAGTTTTATCTGGAACAATCCGGCATCATTTACAAATCCCATACTGACAGGCACATCCACAGAACACTTTCCAGAGGCAGAAAACACAGCGAGTGACCCCAAAGCACAAGTAACCCCCATACTCCGTGCTGCACGTCTGATGGGTCAGCCTGGCCTTCCTTCCCCGCACCTTTGGCACGCGTTTGCGTCCTCCAAAATGCAGGCAGAGCGTTGGGGCTGGCAAGAGCATCCAGGGTTTCACAATGGCAAGCACTGTGCACTCGACCTAATCTAATCTATTATTGTGCTCATCCTGGGTTCCCTTTTTTGTTCCTTAGCAGTCTTACACCCCTACCACTTGCAGCCAGGCAGGACTAGATATGCCTTCAGTCTGCATGCTACAACACTCGCCTTTGGTAAAGACTCGTTCCAACAGGGACATTTCCATTCTGACCCACAGCAACCTCATTGCCACAAGTTTTAAAAGAACAAAGAACACAGGACCCTGCTCCGTATGAGAAGGATAAACGAGGTGCAGTAACCACCGCTACAATGTGTGGGTGTAAACTGTGTCCCGTAGGGGACCAACAGGTCTCAGGCAGAGAAAAGGAGGCCAAGCGCATAGACATGTACTGCTATCACACCGCCTCGACCCGTGCATCCCGCTGCACAACAGCCTACCAGAGCTACCCATCCTTTTCCACTGCGCAAGCAAAGCCTCCTGCAACTACACAGGCCGTGCATCCCTTCGATACCTCGAGTTTTCAGGGAACAACATTGCAAGCAACTCCTCCTTCACACGCCCTCCTAAAAGGGGTGCAAGAAAACCCAGCGACCGCCCCCATTGTGCACTCGTGCGGGGCCAGGCACGCAGGCGTTGAACACTGCTGTTAGAAGAAGCAGAACAAACCCCGTGTTTCATCACTAGAACTGGCAAAGGCTTTCTAAAAGGACCCTGGACTCTGTCTCTACCAAAAGCAGCTTGCGGTGTCCAGAGGCCCCAAGAGCCAACAGGTAGCCTCGATGTCTGAACCACGCTGCCCACAGCGGGTACAAGATCCCCATGCTTTGTTTGGGAAACACCTGCCAGGGCTCCCTGTGGACCGGACCTCTCTGAGTAGGTGGTTAGTGACATTTAAGTTGGAGCCAAATAGGAAAATAATAAAAGCACCAACGGATATCAACCTTAACGCTTTCTGATTTCCAAAGGGCAGTTATTGGCTTTCCTTCCCCACCTTATTCTTACATAAATCCATGTACATTTACCTTCCATGGTGTGTAGGTGATAGCAGAAATGCCGAAGCTATTAGTCACGGGCATACAAGTGGAAAAATACTCCAAAATACCTTCACTTTCAAGTGCCCTGTCCCCCAGGTACCACAAGTATCTACTGCCAGTGTTGGCAGGCACGAAGGCAAAAAGGCTATTTTGCTGGTGAAAGAGAATCACTTTCTGGCCATGTCATCACAAGTTCATCATTGAACAGCAAGCAAGCAATTAATAGTATTAATCTTAGAACAAAAAGACAGTATGAGGGGTACTCAACTTCTGACTGTGAGAAGCCTCTCTCCCCCTCTGAACGCTTCCATGCCAGACCAGGTTCTTAGCGAGCTGAGGAGGAAGCACTTGAAGCAGCAGCTTAAGGGAAGAGAGAATGGAAAGGGAAAAAAAACCAAACAAACAAAGCAGGGAGAAAAACAACAAAAACTGCAATGCCCTCCCATTAGAAAACACCAGGCATGAAGACATTTAATGTGTCCTGAGAAAGCTCCATGAAAACAAAGCAGAGACGCACAGGCTCAGAGGAAAACAGCAAGGAACAGAGGCAAAGCCACCCCAGCCCGCAGCCCCAGTGCCCTTTGGGTCAAGGCCATGAAGGACAGCAGCTCCTTGCACTGGCACGTAGCTTATACCTACCCCCTCTTTCCTGCTCCTCTCAAAGCATCAAAATTATGTATAATTTATACTTGCATTACACCTTCAGAAGATGTTTAGGTGTCCATCTATTAAAAAGCATCTGGGCTGCGTTACATGCCTGAAGCAAGTTAGCCGCAACAGCTTCCTTACAAACCTAAGAGATCCCAGCCTGCTGGGTTGGGGGTTTTTGGTAACTTGGCCAGGCAAAGTTTACAAATTGGAGTAAAAAAAAAAAAAAAAAAAGAAATCATCTGTCATGGGACTAGGAAAAAGTTAACAAGCAGCTCCCAACACCCTGCGTCAGCAAGGAGAGCTGCACCCACACCAGCCGCTCTTCCAACCACAAACCCCACAAAACACTCACACAGAAGGTGAAATCCACACAGAGCACTCCCAGGAGGAAGCTGACACATTGGCAGGAGGGCAACCACCCGCTAGCCAAGAGGAGAAAGGGCTTCTTCACATTTCGGTGTGGATAAACTTACAGTCAGTGTGCCTCACTACAGTTATCCTCCAGCTCAACTCTTGCTTGCAGCAGCATAACTCCCTCCCTGGCAGAGACAGTAGGTCCATCATCTCTCCCAGCCCATGCTGAGGAGATGTTTATAGCCGGGGAAGAGGCTAGAAGCAGTGGACTGTTCTTTGCATACCTCCTCCTGCTGATGGGAAGGGGGATAAGAGGCAGCAAAAGGGTCCACTCAAAAAAAAAAAAAAACCCCAAAAAAATCACAGTCCTATGCCACGAGTCCTCAAGAGCAGAACAGTGGACTCTGAGGGGAGGGTGGAGGATGCAGAGAGCACCTCAGTTTTACATTCCCCAACGTTTTTATTGAAAGCAGCATAGAACGGCATGAGAAAAGGGGCTGCATGCTCCGAGCTTCTCACAGGCCAAGATGAAAACACTGTTTCTCCAGCACCAAAATCTTAAGTGCTTATTCATTCCCGCTTGTCATCTGTAAGCAAACTACTCCTCCATTCATTACGGGCTGGCAGAATGCAAAGGCGTAGTGCAGAAGCCTTCGCTTTTACTATTATAAATGATGCTATTTTTGCCTTTAAGCCTCCAGTATCACAAATCACATATCCTTCACAGGCATCACCCTCAGCTCCCTCCACTCCGCTATTGTCTCTGCCAGAGCTGTGGGTGTTTTCCTCCCATAGCGTTACCTGCCGAGAACAACCGGAGCCAGTTGTGACATCTGGCTGCTCTGCTACTGAGCCGCAGCCACGCTGCACCGAGTCGCGTGTGTGAGGCTGTGTACAACCGCTTACTTATTAGACAGTCCCGTTAATAAAGGGCTGTGCACGGCAGTTGCAATGACTGTCCAATGGGTGCTTAACCATCCCCCCCCACCCCAGCTTTCAGCCTTAACATCACCTTTCGGCACAGAACACCACGCTGCCACGGCCGCTCGCTGTCAGACAGCGCCAGGCAGCCGGAACCTCGGCGCACAGCGCGTTTTCTGCCCTCTCATCTGTTTCCACCAGCAGTAAGTTTTCACTTCTGCTCCAACGCCAGACAAAACATCTTCAAGCTGCCAGCGTGCTTCTCCGCTGGCACAGCCAAGGGCGCTCCGCAAAGGTCAACGGTTTGAAGAATCTGCGCAACGTAGCAAAGCCCTGCAAGCATGTGATGCCTGGAATGACGGATCGATCCATAATTAGATGTTTCAGGGTTTTGTTATCCTGGAAAGAGGTCCACAGCGCCATTTCAGGAGTCCAAGGGCAGGGGAAAAAAAAAAAGAAAAAAAAAAAGGCAAAAACCCCAAAACACAAGCCACCACACCCACACTGTGAGATTTGTTTTCTCCGCATTGAAAATAAAAGGGCTGGAGCTGAAATTACCCTTTGGAGACCAGCGACAAGGCGGGCAGCCCAGCATCCCCCAGCAGAGGCAGGGCTGCAGCCTCACAGCTCAGACACCTCTGGCCACATCTAACATCACGGTACATGGAAGCACCAAAACAGAAATTACCTAATTAAAGGAATCAGCAAGCTACCAGTGAAAGTGTCTGGTGAGCTCTGCTAGTTTTAATTTGGGAGGAGGAAGGAGGAGAAACACCCCGTGCTCCAAGCTTCCCTCCCCACAGCTTCTTTGGGGAAGCGAGGTGTCCTCTGCAGTTAGCAAAGCCAGCCACTGGGAAGCGGCAGGGTGGTAAATAAAGGGGTTCTAAGCAGGTTAAAAATCACTCAATATATTCTGTGTATCAGCAAATTTCAACAACCCAGGCTGCTATTAACAACTTGCAAGTGTGACAAAACCAGCCAGGCTCAGGCACAGAAGGAAAATGCAGTCTTGCAGGAAAACAGAGGGGGGGAAAAAAAGGAAAGAGAGCAAATATTGAGCACGCTGCTGCTTTCAAAATAAGAGCCAGTTTCCAGCCCACTGCCAGCGGCTTCAAAGGCTTCACACGCTTGGCTGAGTATTTTCAGTGCAAGGTAATTCCAGTTTAAGGTTCTGGGGAGAAAACCCTGATACAGTCCAAAAGAACCAGCCCCACATGTGGTTCTCTCAAGAGAAAACAGCTCCTGGCACAGCAGAAGTCACCTTTCAGCACAACTACGTCTCATACTTTTGCTCGCTAAAGCCCTGACTGTGTCCATGTCTGAGCTGACTGCACACATCCTCATTTCAGCGTACAAACAAGCTCCTTCTGCAGGGCTCTGTAGCCTTCCAGAGCTCAAAAAGCGAACTAAAACACTGTGGCCATGCTTCTTGGTGCCGGCCATGCTCCCAGCAGATCTTCCCTGGGAAGGAGGGCTCATCCCAAGGCACTACTGGCTGACAGATTCAGGCTCCAGCAGACACAGCGGCCCAGATCCCACAGTTCCCCATGGAGCATCCTCCAGCCAGCCTCCCGTGAGGATAGCAGCTTCAACTGTAACATGCAAAGCAAAAACAAGCAGGGAAGCTTATATGAAGCTATTTTAAAACTCCTTCCAGAAGGAAGGAAACTGATACAGCTTTAGGCTACAAAGCCCCTTGCTCCTGCTCACATCCCCCCATCAAGTGCCCGGTCTGCTGCACTCTGCGCTCCTTGCTTTGTACGGAGGAGATGCTGCTGAGGGTATGACAGGCATTGCAGCCCTAACAGGCCAACCACAAAGCCAACAAGGACCAGCCGTGAGTGACCGCATCTACTGGAAGGCAGGATCATCTGCTTTAATGGCCAGGCCGGCACACCCAGGGTGAACGCACAGCCAGCTCAGTGGCGAAGCAAAGGCTGTGCAGTTCTAACCTGCTTGTCCATCCTAGGCCTCACCAAAGCTGGCATTTCTTGAGATAGCCAAGCCTAAAGATTTACAAAAACCTGGTTAGACGTGCCCTGCCACGCTCCGTGCACGCTGTGCTACCAGCAAGCCGCATGCTCCACAACACAGCACAGGTGAAGCTCACGCTGTAGCAGCCACGAGATAGGGCAGTCACTTCTCAGAGGTCACCTCTTGGGACCGAGGACACATAGGGAGCCAAGGAGACAAATCAACATGTAATGGGCACCTTCCAGCCCAGAAAGCACCCAGAACCAGCACCCAACTCTGCAGCAAGAAACGGCCGTGCCACGTCCCAGTCTGATTAATGTCAGTCTTCAGCCCCTGGCTCCTTGGCACCCAGTTCCCAGGCAAAAGTAAATCACACCTTGCTTTGACACGCAGCTTTACATGGCAATTTGGAGTCTGGCTTTGGCACAGCATCACTTATGGTCTTGTACAACACCAGCTAATGCTACATTTATTGAAAGGTGCATCAGACACCTGACACAGGAATAAACAAGTACACATGTGATGAGCAGGCTGCGACCCTCAACCCAACACCGGGCTGCAGAAAAAGCGCGGCCGGAGCCGAATGGCAGCCCTTCTGCCAGCTCAGACTGGAGGAGGAGCCTGGACTGACGGACAATGCAGCCGCATCACACACACCAGCCAACCAGAGCCAATCTGCACCCAGTGCAGAGTCAGTATTTGAACCAAGAGATGGCTCCACAGTCAAATTTGACAAAAAGTCCTTAACAACCTCAAGCTTTATTAATCAAGGCAGAGTTGGGACAGACACACACACATGAACACACATAACCCCACACCCTCGAGCCCAGCCAAAACCACCTTGTCGCTGCCTAAAGAGCATCAAACACCCCTGAGCAGCCACGCTTCCTGCCCAGCTCCACACAGACCTCACTACCAGGGCAGCAGAGAAGCACAAAAACCCCTCTGACCTGACAGTTAGAAGAAGGAAAAGCACACCAGTCTGCACACCAACACAGGTACAGGCAAGGAGCTGCCAAAAAGCCACCGTGACACAAACACCGCTGCCTTTTCCTCACACCAATCAACATCCCGTGGCTTCTCCAGCCCCACCAGCCACATCTCGGACGGAGGAATAAAACTGCACGGTGAAATATTTCACTCTCAAGCCTCAAAAAGGAGGGGGAACATTCTTTGTCCTTATTACGCATTAAACTTGACCAAAACATGTAAATCTCTGTGAACATTCGTTTGCAACTAGAGAGAGGAGGAAGGGAAAGGGGAGAGAAGTCAATGCCATAGCTCCAACGCTTGGCACAAGATGAAGGATATCGTACAACAAATCACGGCGCTCGTCGAATCCCTGTTTCAGGCTCAGAACAAGCCACGCTTCCCCTTCTGGCAATGAAAGTCAACTTAAAAGCAGACAGTTTTCTCATCAAATAGATAGGGATTGTATTTAAAGACACAAGTCACATGAAATCCTGCCCTTTCAGGCTTCCTCCCGCCCGCAGTACGCTGGCAGGGCATCGGGATCAACAGATTGTTTGCTTTTCAAAGGACAGAGAGAATATTTGCAGAAGTTTCTTATGAAACAGTTTGTTCGACAGCAGCTACAGCTGGTTTCTCAAAACTGGCAAAAATAACTTCAAAGAGCTTTCATGCGGGAACGGGATATCTAGGAATTTTCCCCTGCCCCCCCCCCCCCCAGCAGGTTTTGTTTGTACTTAGGTACAGATTAAGAGAAGGAAGGGGGGAAAAAAAAAAAAGGAAAAAAAAAAACCAGAAAAATACATCTAGGCTTAAGGAAGAGTCTCAACATTTCCCTACCATTTAGTCCACCAAGTCTGCCCAACTACTTGGTGTACGGATCAGGGAGCTGCAGAGATGCTACAGTGATCCTAGCAGGAGGAAGATGCTTCCAGAAAGACAGACAGGGCTGATTCCCCAGGGCTTGCTCCAAGGAGAAGCCTCTGCAGTCTCTGGGAATGGGCAGGTTTTACCACCTCGTGCTTCTCAAAGAATGAAAAAGCTGAAGGAAGCCAGTGTCTGAAGGGTGAGGCTCTGGCTACTCTGTGATGGGGTAGGAGGGAAGTCTTTAACCGCGCCACACTGTTATAGCGTGCCTCCACCTGGGCAACGCTTCGTATCATTCGGTCATTTCTGATGTCTCCCATCTTCCCTTCATTCTTTTCCCACTTTACTGGGTGGAGAAACACTGTTAACGAACCATCGCTGGTTTTCCCAATGGCCTTAGAGAGCTCCTCCACCCAGGAGGCAGCTCGCAAGCCACCGTCATATGCTGACACTGAGCTGCAAGCATCCCCTGCGGCCTGACAACGAGGATGGGCTTTACTCTTCAGTTGTATTATTTTTCTGTTCCTTCAGGAAGGAGACCAGGATTGCAACCAGGTATCTCATGCGAGACGGGCACAAAGACAGCAGCGGCCAGGGTACTTGAAACGTGTTGTCATCCTTGCAATTACATCCAAGATTTTTTCCTCCTAGCTCATTTTCAGACACTACATTTCCCAAAAATTCAGCAGATATCAAAGATAGGGTGGAGCTAAGTCCTTTTCCAGGTTTCTTACCCTCCATTTCTTCGAGCCTTCAGCACCAAGAAAGCTGTTGGAGCAAATGGCTCTGTAGGAAGTTCCTTTCATCCAACTGCTAGAACAAGTAAAGATCAAAGCAACTCTCACACACACACTTTGGGCAATTATCCCCAAAACATCCCATGCTTTTGTGCAACACCATCCATAATCTCCCCAACAACCACTGCTTCTGCTTTGCAGATTTACCAGTGAAAAAGGGAGTGTGAGCACCCAGCTCAAAAAACACACCATCAAAGGTGAGGTGAAACAAGGTGCCAGGCTTGGCAGCCCCCCAAAAAATCAGAGCACAAAGCAGGCCCGACCATGAACCAACACAGCTGCTCATCTGAGATCAGCTGCACCTCCAAAGCGACAACTACCTTGGAGCAGAGGATGGCAGCGGCCGAGCTGGGAAACAGCAGATGCTTCCCAGGACAGCGAGAGGTGAGCGGGTGTGTGGACCATTGAGGTCACAGAAGAAATCACAGAATCACAAGGTTGGGAAAGCCCTTTAAGATCATCAAGTCCAACCATTCCCATCCTAAGCTAAACCATATCCCTAAGTACCTCATCTACCCTTTTTTTAAGCACACCCAGGGGCGATGACTCAGCCCCTCCCTGGGCAGCCTGTTCCAGGCCCTGACAACTCTTTCAGTAAAAATTTTTTTTCTAATATCTAATCTGAACTGACCCTGGAGCAGCTTGAGCCCATTGCCTCTTGTCCCATCTCCTGTCCCCTGGCTGAAGAGACTATTGCCCACCTCTCTACAACCTCCCTTCAGGTAGGTATAGGTGGTGATAAGGCCTTCTCTTCTCCAGGCTGAACACCCCCAGCTCCCTCAGCCGCTCCTCAGAGGATTTGCCCTCCAGCCCCTTCCCCAGCCTGGTTGCCCTTCCCTGGACTTGTTCAAGGACCACAATGTCCTCCTTATGGTGAGAAGCCCAGAACTGGACACAGCACTCACCAATACCGAGTACAGGGACAGAGCCGCGGGTACTGGGCTCACACAGGCTGGTGATTTCGTTTCACAGCCAGCACAGACACACCCCAAGCAAGGGAGGTGTGAGGAGAAAGGTGTTCGGCTCGCTCAGCTAGAAAGACACACACCTTTGGGCCAGTACCACAAACACACCTAAAGCCATTCTCCTGTTGGACAGCTGTAAAACATGATTCTTGTTAAGGAAAACATCAGTCCAGAGTCTAAAAAGTTAACAGGGGGAAGGGAAAGGGGCCCAACCAGTAGCATGAAGAGAGGCAGGTCTGACACTCGCCAAGCACGCAGCACTCCCGCAGCAGCCTCTTGGACCTGACCACCATACAGCTGGAAAATTAGCAACCTCTGGCCTACTTTCTGGCATATTAGAGTCCAACTCTGTTTACGCTGACAGAGAAAAGCAAAGGTTGTGACGATTTATTGACGCAAGAGCTATTTCATGCTCCGTGCCAGAAATTAATCAGTGGAGGAGGAGGAATTCTCTTTAAGCACCCGGTTAGGACGCGCTTTGGTGAGCTGCTAAAAACAACAGGCTGAGGTCTTGCATGACAAATGCAATGGAAAAAAAAAAAAAAAAAAAGAAAAAAGAAAGAATGAAAAGCACAGCTTTTGCACAGCAGCTCCTTTGGAAAGCTTTGGAAGTCACAGCAAGCCAGTGCTTGGACAGAGCCATTACAGGGCTCGGACAGAGCCATTACGTAGGCGTTTTTCCTTGAAACAGAAAACCTATGAGAAGATTAATTCAGAGCCTTCCCAAAGTGCTGCTAGGGGTCTTCAGCTCATAGAATCACAGAACGGTTTGGGTTGGAAGGGACCTCAAAGTCCATCTAGTTTAAACTCCCTGCCGTGGGCAAAGACACGCTCCACTAGCCCAGGCTGCTCAAAACCCCATTCAACTCGGCCTTGAACACCTCTCCAGGGACCCAGGGGTTCCCACAGCCTCTCTGGGCACCCTATGCCAGGGCCTTCCCAACCTCACAGGAAAGAATTTCTTCCCAACATCTAATCTAAACCCTGCCCTCTGTCAGCCTGAAGCCATTGCTCCGTGTCCTGTCCCTGCACTCCCTGGTGAGCAGCCCCTCTCCCACTTTCCTGTAGGACCCCTTTAAGTATTGGGATGCCATCAGTAGGTCTCCCCGCAGCTTTCTCTTCTCCAGGCTGAACAAGCCCAGCTCTCCCAGCCTGTCCTCACAGGAGAGGTGCTCCAGCCCCCTGACCATCTCTGTGGCCTCCTTTGGACCCAGTCCAGCAGCTCCATGTCTTTCCTGTCCTGGGGACCCCAGAACTGGACGCAGCACTAAGGGGGGTTCCCATGAGAGTAGAGCACAGGGTTAGAATCGTCTCCCTTGACCTGCTGCGCACCCTGGTCTTGCTGCAGCCCAGGACACTTCCAGCTCCTGCTGAGCTTGTCATCCATCAGCACCTCTAAGCACACCCCTTCTCAAACACGCCTGGGGAAGCAGAGGTGACGATTAAGGTGTGCTGATCCCGCAGGCCGGTCGCTGGCTCTCCCTGCTGCAACTCCAGATCCAAAAGAGCTACAACAGGCAAAAGCCCCATGACCTATTTGCAATAGCACGCAGCTCCCCATTAAAGAAACCAAACCAAAAAGTAAGAGTCTTCAAGGCAGACTGAAGGGACAGCATACCCCCACCTGCCAAGGAGCCATCACAACAAACCTGTCAAGAGTTAGGAGCCTGTAGAACAGGACTTCCACCTGCTGAGAGGAAAAAACCATCTAATGCCAATCAGATACTTGCTGCCGGCGGGGAACAGATGCCAAAGCCCTTCTCGGTTTAAGAGGCAAGGATCACATGTCTTCTCCTAGCAGAGGTTGTACAAGACCAGTGGGACCTTATTTAGAATAAACCAAGTACCTGGAAGTTTCAGAGGTTCTTCCCGAAGGAGCAGATGTCAAGGGTTGGATGGACAGTGGGGCTCTGGGGCATGGGCTCTGCTCTTTTATTCTTCTCGGTCATTTTTTGACCAGAGAAGAGAAGGGGTATGAGCTTGGTCTAGTTATGTGTCTCCCCACAAGGGCAGCTCAAGCATTTCATAGAACAGGGGCACACCAGCATGGAAGTAGTTTTAAACTAAGGAGACTGTTATTACAGAGGTGGCAGTGAAAGGACAGGGGCAGGTGGTGTCTGTTGAAGCTTTTCAAATTTTGAATGCTGAAAGAGAATTGCAAAAAAATTCTTCTCAATGGATGACCTTAAAACCACCAGGCTCTCTGCCTTTCCTGCCTGAAGAATTGTCAGTTGACCAAAAAAAAACCCTGAAACCAGCTGCACAGAAACACTAAAAAGCCCTACCTTCCGATCTCTGGGCAAACCAAGCCACTGAGGGAGCAGTACCCCTCTCCCAGCTGCATGACTACGGTGACCGCACGTCCAAACAGCTGCATCGATCCTGGTCTATTGATCAGAAGGTGAAACCTGACAGCACAGAGTCATTACACAGTAGTTCATGGACAGCAACATCTATTTAAAAAAAGGCAAAATACACAACAGGAGGAGAACAGGGCCCAGAGGGGCAGCACGCCCTGCAGCCCCTCAGCCCAAGGCTGCTTGCTATTAGCCTCTGACAGGGTTACACGACTACAGCAGCTGCCTTTCAGGACAGAACGCTCACCTGAACCCAAGGGCTAGCAGTTCAAAGCTCACAAACTAGACCTGGCTCACTCCTAGTACAATTTTCCCCCTAAAACTATTTATGTGGTTTGGCAACACAACAGCTCCAAGCAAAATGAGCACATAGATCCTTGAATGGTGAAAGGGTCAGGATTGATTTTTAAAAAAAAAAATTTAAAAATTCATGATTTCTTTGAATTCATCTGCATTTCTCCAACATCCTGATCCCAGCCCTACCACAGAGAGCAGCTGTACCACACTGAGAGTTCCCAGCAGTGCCCTCTGCTGCAAGCAACCCCACCTCACCCATCCTCAGGAGCTTCTCACAGAGGAGAAGGCAATGCTGGCAAAACCCTGCTTGCTCGTGTTCAAGCCAACAGGAAGAATCAATACACAAATGAAGGTCTGGGTGGGTTTTGTTTCAGCGCTGGGATTATTCTGCCCTTGGGACAGTGCAAAACAGGGCTGATGGGGTGGGTTTGGTCAGCTTGTCTCCATTGTCTCCAGCACAGGGGCTCAGATGCCACCGCTCCTCTCCTCACTCAGTGGAAGGAAGCAGACACCCAAAAACATCCATCTCAATCCCACGAGCTCAGAAGCAGAGGCAGGCAATGCAGTGCTCCTCACATAGCAAGGTCATCTGTGCAATTCCCTGCTGTCCTGGCTCCAGCCAGGCCAGAGCTCCCCTCCCCAAGCAGCTTCCCAAGCAGCCAGCCCAGGTGAGCTGAGTCAGCCAGAGGTTGGTTTCTGCAGCCCCTGACATCACTCCCCCATCAAAGGGGCTGGTCTAGAGAGGCGATTCAGCTCCAGGACACCAGTCCTCTTTTCAGTTTGAAAAACAAAAAGGCAGAGCTGAAGCAGCATCCAAACACACCTGGGCAGATGGCATAACAGATAAAGGAGCAATCAATTAAAATTTAACACATCTAGCCCCCCCAAAAAAAAAATCCCAGTCCCTCCCAACTAGAGGTTGAGAGGGCACAGTAAGCTGTTGCTGTAGCCTTCCCCATTCTTACCCCTTCCCAGGCACCTGCAGTTAGATGTGGTGAGGCTCCCAGACCTGTCTCCCTACAGCTGGCCTGGCACAGCCATCCTTGCAGAATGCTCTCCAGTTTGCACCTTCAAAATGAATCTCACATTACTACATCAAAGCTGAGCAGACCAGACACAAACACTGGGAAGCTTAAGCCTAGCCTGTGGATTCCCTGGCAAAGCCTGGGGTTCAAGGGAGGATTAACAATGCCCCACTGAACACCGCACACATCCCTGGTCTTCTGATAACGCTTAGAAGAATGGAGTTGAGCCAAGCTCAACTTTACACTGAGCTCCTGCAGAGATGCCAGCTGACAGGCAAAGGCCTCCACAGTCAGAAGGATCTGTTGGACCACCCTTAGTTGACACCTGAAGAGAAGCAGCTTCACAACACTCTGTGAAGGGGCTGAGCTGCAGAACCTATGGACACATATTAACCAGCAAATACTCCCAGGTACGGGGCAGACTCTCCCATTGGGCTGACAGAAGTGTGTGCGAGGTCTGTGAGTTGGTACCCCATGGAGCCTGGTGGACACAAAGGGTGAGGTGTTGCACTAAGGCTGGAAGAATCCCAGCCATAGATACAGCCTGGGAGAAGAGCTCCTGGAGAGCAGCCCTGAGGAGAAGGACCTGGGTGTCATGGTGGACGAGAAACCTCCCTGAGCCAGCAGTGGCTCTGGCAGCTGGGAAGGGCGATGGGATCCTGGGCTCCATCAGCAGAGGGGTGGCAGCAGGGACAGGGAGGGGATTGTCCCTCTCTGCTCTGCCCTGGGGAGGCCACAGCTGGAGTCCTGTGTCCAGAGCTGGGGCCCCAGGACAAGAGAGATGTGGGACTGTTGGAGAGGGGTCAGAGGAGCCACAAAGATGATCAGAGGGCTGGAGCAGCTCCCCTGCGGAGAGAGGCTGAGGGAGCTGGGCTGGGTCAGCCTGGAGAAGAGAAGGCTGTGGGGGGACCTCATTGCAGCCTGCCAGTCCCTGAAGGGAGCAGAGGAACGGGAGGGGAATCAGCTTGTTCAAGGGCAGAGACTGGCAGGACAAGGGGGATGGAGTGAAGCTAAAGGAAGGAAGGTTTAAATTAGATCTTAGGGGGAAGATTTTTCCAGAGAGAGTGGTGAGGGGCTGGAACAGGCTGCCCAGAGAGGGGGTGGGTGCCCCATCCCTGGGGATGTTCAAGGCCAGGTTGGATGGAGCCCTGGGCAACCTTGTGTAGCTCCAGGCCTGGAGGTTGGTGGCCCTGCCTGTAGCAGGGGGGTTGGAGCTCTGTGATCCTTGGGGTCCCTTCCAACCCAGACCAGACTGTGATGGCTGTGGCATAAGGTTCATAAGCTGGGAAAGTTGCCGTCCAGGTATCACTGGATCCAGTCTAGTCCTGAAAAGCTTTTACAGACTTACTTATCTAGGCAGTACAAAAATTAAGCTTGAATCATGTTTGAAATTCAAGACAAATGCTTAACATTGTTACAGTCAGCACACATTTCTTTTGTTTGAAAGGAGCTATCAAGTAAGCTTGATCTAGTTCAGTTTGAAAGAGATCACAGGGAGATGGGAGGACCTCAGAAAAAGCCCACATGAGTATTCTTCCATGTGCAATTGAGCTTTCCATAGGTGCAAAGTTCAATATTAGCATCATCCTTTTGAAAGGCTAAAAATTTGTTTCAGCATTTCAGCCCATCATTTCACCAAACTGTGACAGCAGTTCCCAGGGGAAACAGCAAGAGCTGTTGAGTATTTCAAAGCAAACAAGGGCACTGCAGGTAAAGCATCTGATTTCCCTGGTAACAGATGAAACAAAAGTATTTTGATTTTGGTTATAGAAGCAAAACATATAAAAGATCTACTGATACGCTTATTTCAGATTTCCTAACAGAAGAATGGATCGTTTCTCATTAGTTAGCACATCAAAGATGCTAATGGGGATTCACTTACCTGTTTTCTCCTTGCCATGAAGGGATGGGAGGCATGGCCCCTGCGCCAGCCACCCTCCAGAAACCTCAGAGGACAAGGGAAAGGAAAACAAGCACCGTGGTTCAAGAGATTAGGGAAAAAAGAAAGGAAAGATAAGTGAGAGGAATGCCCTGCACAGATGGCCACAGAGCCTCCACGCAGCCAGACCGTCACAGGGGCTAAACACCAAAGTGGATGCTGCAGTTTTTACCCCGAAGCACAACTGCAGAGAGGGTTAAACTCTGCCCGTCCCACCTCAGCAGCTGTGTAAGATTACCAATCAGACCAGTTGAGATCTAAAACCACTGAGCAACTTTTAAGTGCCTGAGTGCAAATTCATGAAAACTAGGCAACAGCCTACCCTAAAATCCATGCCCTGTTGTGTTCATAGGCGCTGCTCAGGAATATAACATTCCCATTTACTTGTTGTAATGTATTTCTGCCATCAGAGTTTGGCCAAGAAATGCATTCCATGCTTCACCCAGACTTCTGACCACTCAGCCCTCAGACCTTGCAGGTGTCAGCGCACTTCAAAGGCCTTTCTGCTTTACAGCGTAAATAGAAAAGAACAAAGGGCATGGGGAAATTCGTGGCGTATTGCAACCTAGGGGGAGAAGGGGACTTCTTGAGCCTTTTCCAAAAGATTGGAGAATTAACACATCCACAATTTTTTCTTCTCCAGCCAGGCACCTGGCAGTCCACATCCTGTCATGCTGGGTTGTTCTCTGACCATGAAGTCAGCTTCTACAGATGCTAAGGGGTGAAAAAATACACACTTAAAACTACCATCATGGAATAAACATCACTGCAATTGTTTCTCCACTCTTCTCCCTCACCCTACTGCACATCAGTGTCTTTAAAAAAAACAAACACATCAAAGATCAGGCAATACTTTTTTCTCTTGCAGTGAGGATAAGCAGTACCTGTCCAAGCACAGGCAGCCAGACAGCTGAATTCCTACACTTACCAGATGAAAAACGCCATGGGTGGATGAAACCCATCTGAGAATAAGAGGGATTTCTGCCCCTGCTCTTGAATCACTTTTAGACTCAGTGGGATGACTGAAGCGTTCCTTCAGCCTCAGCTCTGTCCTAATTGATCTGACCACATCAAAGGCACACAAACAAGCCTCATCAGTGTGAGAGCCTGGCGTGAAGACGACAAGCTGAATAATTTAAAATCAACGCTGCCAATATACTCCTTGTTACGGTCCAGTAACAAATTTAATTTGGGGAAGTACACATGAGGTAAGATACAGGTCAAACCGAGGCTGACCAAAAGTGAACAACAAAAGTGTAGCAGCTGTATAGAAAAAGGTCTGTCTCTGTGCCAAGTTGGATGCAAGGTCCCAAGGACTATCTAAGACATTATCATCTGACTTTAAAAGCATAGTCTTTTTCATATCCTTTTCCTACCCCTGCACCTTGTTCAAAATAATTCAGAGTTCTCTGCCTCTCATCATAAGAGCCCGCTTCTCTTCTTTGCACTGCAGGATACATCACAGGCTAAAAAAACCTTACTTTAGAAACAGGCTTTTAAAGAATTCCAAAGGGCAAGAACTGTATTTAAAGAAAAAGTAGAAATGAGAAGAACATACTTAGCAGGGACACTGACCTAGAAGGAACTTCAACTTGAACCCCAAGTTGAAGCACAAAACAATTCTTCTCTTTTGAGGATACAACAAAAACCCGGTACAGAAAGTCTCAACTATTTGATGCTCCAGAGTGAAAACTTCACAGGTTTCATTGTAGCAGCTTTAAAACTTTCAAGGCCCCCAAAATGCTACTGTTTTTCCTAGAGGAAATCCAGGACAGGCTCAGCTTGCAAGTATGTAAGAATCCGGATGCCAGCAGAACAGGTATTCTGATGTAGGCTGAAGAAAGGCAACAGCCACTTGCCCAGTTCCTATCCACAAGCATTTTCAGATCATCTAACCAAAGCTTCCTGCTGCCAGATCTCAGTGCTGACTTTACTTCCCAATCAACTTCAAAGCTCACCCCGAATCTTGGGACCAGACCACTCAGGGTCTTCAAGGCACAGCGGTAGCTCTCACTACTGAGTTCCTACCATACCCGCTCTACGCTTACCCCGTCACTGCAGAGGACAAGTTGGCAGCGTCCCTTCAAAGGGGGTCCCATTACCTCTGTTGGGTCTGCCAAACAGTTGAATTTCTTCCCAAAACTTTAGCTTCCCAGGAAGCATGCACATGCAGGGCAGGAAGAGAACAGCTCTGAAGAAAGCTTTGTGTTTCCATGTACAGAAAAGGCAGCATCAGAGATGACGAGGTTCTACCTACAACTCACTACTCCCCTCTGCTCTGCCCTGCTCAGGCCCCACCTGGAGTATCGTGTCCAGTGCTGGGCTCCCTGGGATAAAACAGACCGGGATCTCCTGGAGAGAGTCCAGAGGAGGGACAGGGAGATGCTGAAGGGCCTGGAGCATCTCCCCTGTGAGGAAAGGCTTAGTGACCTGGGACTGTTCTGTTGTGGGGTCTCCATCTCTGGAGACATTCAAGACCCATCTGGACACCCATCTGTGCAATATGAGCTAGGGAGCCTACTTTGGCAGGGGGGTTGGACCCGATATGCTCTCGAGGTTCTTTCTGTGATTCTGTGTTTTACTTATCAACAGGAGCCTGAACGCCCAGGCTGGAATAATCCAGCCATGAGGAATTGAAGCACCAGACAGGTAGGGGGAAAAAACAGGGATACACCATGCCCAGATGCTTTTCCAGACAGCATCTACCAGGTATCATAGCGGTCCAGCCCTGCTAAAGGAGGAGAGAAGTTTCCTCCTTATGTTTATTGAAAGAACGCTTCTGCCCCCAGATAACTTACAGCAACAGACTCATTACTGCCAGAAAGTAGGTCAGTGTCATTTAAAGCCAGTTTGAAATGCAGCTCCGCAGAAACTTCTTAATCTTTAAAAAGAAAACACATAAAATATTTACAGGGTGGTGCAAAATGTTTGAGAGCAACAGGGAAAGCTGTTATGCATACTGCATGAAATGGCTTTCCATGCCTCATTGAGCCACAGAGTAGGAAAGGAAAGTGGCTTCTCGCTCTTTGTGGATGAAACGCTCTACAAAAGTACTTCTCAATCCAGCAAATCACAGCACATGACTCACTAACTCATTTTCCTGGTGTCGTGCGATCAGGAAGCTTTCTGCCTGCTTTGGTATCTCTCCTCTCAGCCGTAATGATCCCGCTGCAGATTTTTCCATCTCAGATAGGCAGCTCATTCTTAAACTTCAATATTCCTAATTATCAAACATTCAGCCTTCCCAAAATGTAAATAAAATTTGCATCTCCACATGAGTAGTTCTGAAGGAAGAATATAGAATTTGCATTCAGGCTGGCTAATTCCTGTAAGAGAATATTTCATAAACAAAATGCTTCATTGAACATGGATCTTTGCAGCATTTACAAAGGAAAGTGAACTTTAAACAAATACAAATCAGTTGAGTGATTAACTTTAAGCGCTTGAGTTTTTTCAACTAATCTTTATGTATAGCTAGTATCAGCAGAACAATCTTGACTGATGAAAGAGCCAAACGGTAGTAAAACTCAAGCCACCAAAAATTAAGAGAGGAGGTAGAAGGTGACCACGAGAAATCATTTAAGGTTACTAAGGAAAAAGAAACAAGAAACCACCCAAAATCCCCACAGAGCCTCACAACCCCAGCAGCCTGGGTAAGGGGAGCCGCACCAGCCCCACGGGTTATGTAAGGTAAGTGTAAGTTGTGGGAAATGTTAACAGATCCAGAAGTGAAACCGAGCACACTTTCCCCTGCCCCTCCAAGCTTTGTCATAATCCTAAATGTTATCTTAATTAGCCTAATTTTCTTAATTATACTTTGTAGCAACTTGATCTTTTATAGCATGGCTTCGGCAGCTTTTTTTTTTTTTCCCCAGCTTTGTTCCAGGCCTGGAAGAAGCAGCAACTCCTCTGCCAAAAGCCAAAGGGCAGGCGCTGCCTCTGAGCTTTCTCTTGACTAGGTACATGAGGCCTCCTCCTCCTCCCACCGTGACTGTCCTCCCACCACCCCACCCTTCAATTTCAGCCCCCTTTGCCCCCCCCTTTAACCTAGTTCTACCCAAATCAATTTCCACAAAACCTCCGCAGGGAGTCAGTCCTTCCTCCACAGCAGTGGGCACCAGACAGCGCCTGGGGCAAGGGGACATGGGAACCCTCCTGCTCCTCACGCTCCCCCACGCATGTATTTGTGGCCAGTCACGTTCACAAGAGCTGCTGGTCTCAACCCAAGGCTCAAGCAGGAGACAGTGGAGAGAGCTTTTCACCCCAAAAACAAAGGTCAAGGTCTTTACCTTATATCTAGGGCTCAACACAGATTAACCCTCATGAACTTCTAATAAGGAAATCAACTTCTCCCAGCTGGGTATTCTCTCTCAGAGAAAGCTTACTCCGAAAAACAACAGAAGAAGTGGCAGTGACTGGGGAAGAAGGCAGCAGGGGTAGAGGGGGATCATACTTTCCCTAGACAACAGCCTCTTCCAGATTTTTTTCACCTCGTCTCATGAGAAGCCTTTGGTACCCAATACTCCTCAGAAGGGAGCTCTGCAGAGCAGGAGAAGGGGCAGGAAAGAAAAACAAAAGAAAAAAGAAAAAGCCCCAACCCACTTTCATTCATCCACTCTCCAACAGTTTTATGTCACTGTTCCTAAACCATTCCATTAGCAATAGGTTTGGAGAAGATTAGAGAATAAAGCTTGTATCCACTGAAGCAAGGCTTAACAGGCTCTTGAGTTAAGCCAGAGCCTTCCCTTAAACAATGCACATCATTAGTAATAATTACCTGTAGCCGCATAATCACAGTAGCTATCATGACTGACAACAAGAAGTCCAGATGTCATTCTTGGCAAGGTTTGGAAAAGATTTCTACCAATTATTATCAAGGTGACTCAAAAAGAGAATGGAGCAGTAAGAAAACAAGGGGGTAACAAGCCCCCTTGATACACCGTGGCATGCCAACCAACCACTCAGAAATACTCCCAAACCGAGACCCCAGCGCCTGGCAAGGGCACGGGGAGCTCTCAGCAGCATTTAATGAGAAGTAAGACTCTCTGGAAGTGGACAGCATTTAAAACTATCTTCACCCAGTGCTTACCCACAGAACACCCCCTACAACATGGTACCACACCATCATTCCCTTTGTTGTTCTGGGTGACAGTGAACCAGCCGACAGCAGGCCTGTCAGTTTCTATCCCTTCAAGGGTCACCCTCAGTAGAAAGTTTAAGCTGTGCTTTTAAATAACAAAACTACAATTTCTTTACAACTAACAGCCCTATCAGAGCAGACAAAACTTTCCTCTTCTAGTAGTCTTATTTTCTACCAAACACTCAGAGAGAAGTCACAACTTTAGCTCTGAGCCACCTCATGCCTCACCCTAAGGTGGCAATAGCCAAGAAGGTTTAGGAGAAGCAGCACAGGAAAACACACAGACGGCCAAAGCCATCCATCCAGCTGAGCTGGTGCTTCCCTGGGATTTGATTAGGTCAGCCTTCTCAGCAAGAGCTGCTCTGGACACAGCTGCAAGCGCAGGTAGGCTCAAACCGATCTTTGGCATCACGGAATCACTTCTCGCAGGAGGAGCTTCTTGTCTCCTTTCATTAGCCCTTCTTGCATGTCTCCCTGCCACACCAGCAGCACAGGACTGGAGCAAAAGTGGCAGAACCAGTATAAAGAGGCAAGCCAACAGCAGCAACAGAAAAGGTTAGCAGACAAGTTACAGGAAAACAAGACAAGTGAGCAGCGGGCTTCCAGTACTCCTGCACTAACAGCACAGCCCAACAGAGCAGGACATCCCAGCCGTCCGGAGAGCTGCTCTGCAAGTAGCAAACCAGCACCAAGTTAGGTTTGAGTACAGATGTATATTGAACCTGTAAAAGGAAAGTACCCAGGTAACAACCATCCACTTGTCCCAAGAACAGACCTCCTGAAAAACACTGCCCTGCGAGGCACGCCTCACAGGTAAATACCAACACCATTCTGCTCATAGGAACACACACAGTTCCCCAACTCCTCACAGCACCAGAAGCAAGTCTGAAAGCCTACGAGACTGCTGCGTAACACAAACGGAACCCGGGGGGGGGTTTATTCTTTTGGATAACACCGGTAATTTTAGAGACTACAGGGCTCATCCCAGCTCCTACGTGAGGGTCAGACTTTCAGCACTGCCGCTTGGCAACTCCAACATCCTTACTTACCTCAGCCACTCCTGCTCCCAGCCACGGCAACACAAACGGGCTGCCAGAACTCATTCTGAAGCAAATAGAATTCCTTCCCCTTGCCCCACAAACGGGCTGTTCCCGAAATCTTTGGAGCTGTTCATTGGCTCGTAACACCTGAGTCTTATTTGGCTGTTAACCCAAATCTGATCAAACTGAAATCACAGATGTGATCTCTCACAGGTGGGGTTACGCAAGTGCTTTCAAGTGCCTGGCCGCTGCTGGATTGCTCATTTCCTGGCAGTCATCTTCTCTACCATGAACCCCAACAGTCAGAGCAGGCAGATCAGAGCACAACAGAAGCTCCTCTTCTACAGCACCAGCTCCCAAAGCTCTGCCTAACACAAAGTTATCAGGAAGTTATCATCAAGTAGATGAGACAACTTTAAGCTAGAAAGCAGGTAACTGCGTATCTACAGATCCTCTTGACAGACAGCAAGGCACAATTTTGTAGCGATGAATCATGCCCTAAATTACGAGGCGCATTAGGGATAATCCCCCAGACAACACTGAGATGGATCAATTGACTCTCATTCCAGCAAACTATGCTCTCCTACTAAAAAGTACTTTAAAAAGTCAAAGAGTTTTCTTAAATATCAATAAAGGCATACTAGCAGAACCATGGTCGCTCCTCAGAGGCACGCTGCAGACCATTAAAAGACTTATCAGCAAAGATTTAACAAATTAAACACCTGGTTGACATCTCTGAAGATGCCTACAACTTCCAATGATAGATAATGCAACAATTAGAAACCCAAAATGTCAAGATTTCCTCGTAACCCTGGTACCAGCACCACAGCTTTCCACCATCACACCAAGCCTCGGTTTTACACAAAGCAGCAGTACAAGGAGCAGGGCTGGACTGTCCCATCACCATAATAAAAAGCCCATTCAGGCAACAAATGCATGATCATCTGCCATCGTTACTGGATTTCAAGTGTGTTTGCACTTACCTGGATGGCTTTGGGAGCTCATTGCTAGTAACGTCTAGTCCTTTGGAGAAGGGATTCGAGACGGATCAGTTTCCACGCAAGTAACAGCAGCTCTAAAGAGCTCCAAGGCTTCACCAATACATAGAAATCGGAAGTGGGGATTAAATCATGGCCACCTTATAAAATCCAGGGCACAGTGACATGCTGGGTTGTATGGGAAATAATCCAATAGGGTGGCAGAGTATCTTCTGATGGCTTTCAAACCGGGAACCTGCAATCAGAGGAAAAGATGCCTACATCAGAGAGGTAAGATTTACATCCATTTAAATTAGACATTGCATGTTTATCCCCCAAAAGAAAAGATTAAACTAGGGTACCAGTTTAGGCACTAAGGTTGCAGAGTGAGTGATTTTCAGAGTTACAGATGTAATGTTAACTGAGAACCATAAAAACACAGACTAATAACACCGGGGTGGGGGGAACACAATTAAAACCTCCCCACTTTTCATCTACATGTTCAAGTCTGTAAAAACCCAAACTTGCATGTTAATTCCGATCCTCCAACAGCACCATATGAAGCCACTTCAGTCCAACAGCTTCCATATTTTAAAAGCCATATGTATGAGTGGTAACTGTACTTCACGCATCTGTTCCCCAAAGAAGTCTAAAGAAAAATTCCTCGGTGCCAAGAAGTGGTCTTGGAGCAGGAAGGAAAAAAAAAACCACCACAACACACCCCACACGATCAATTCTACTCCCACTCTAACCAAGCCTCCAGCAGTTTATTAAGCAGCAACTCCATGCTGCCCCAGAAGAAGAAATGCCACCATTCCCTGTTATTTTTGAGCTGTGTATTAGAGGGAGGAAGAAAAAAGGAAAAAAACCCACCGAGATAGAAACCTAATGTAGCTCCTCCATCCCCCCAAAAACATAAATACCAAGGCAGGAGGTACCTCAGCTCACAGGAAGCCCCACCTCAGAGGCCCCCACAGACAGACTCACACAATGTGTTGGGTTGGCAGGGACCTTCAAAGGCCATCTAGTCCCACCCTGCAGTGAGCAGGGACACCTTTAACTGGAGCAGGTCGCTCAGAGCTCCATCAAGCCTGACCCTGAATGTCTCCAGGGATGGGGCCTCCCCCACCTCTCTGGGCACCTCTGAGGGTCTCACCACCCTCAGAGGGAAGAACTTCCTATGATGTCTCCTCTTCCAAAGATGGTGTTTCTTCTGATGCAACCAGCAATAGTTACACCATAGGGACCTGCTGCAAGGGGTCCTGAAGGGCAGTTTTGGGGGTCTGGTGTGTTTTGGCACTATACCCAGTGATACCAAGTATTTCTAAATAGCCACGTTTTACAGGCAGGGTATCTCCAGGAGACTGCTCTGGTTTAACATGAAGACCTGCCACTGCTACATGCTACCAGCTAAAGCTACTGAAGCAGATTAAACCAACTTACATCCAAAGTATTTCCCAACCACGGGTTCCTTCCCTTCTCTGCACCGGAAGAGTCACCAGCAGTCAGGCTCCCAACAGATAACCTCTCCCAGATACGGAGGATGACATGCTCACAGACAGCCGGTACCCAGCAGAGCTCCTCACTGCTCTGACGAGACACTCCTGCCCTCGCAGCTCGGCTGGCAAGAATTTACAGCCAGCACTCCCTAACCTGCTTCAGCTGTGAAGCCAGCCTGCTGCCAGAAGCCAACAAGTTAACCCATCTAAATTAATCCAGCTGACTTTGCTCAAAGCAGAGCAGGGCGCACACACCCCGAACTGCTCCACCAGCACATCCCAGGGTGTGGAGACAGCACTATTCCTTGGGCGGGGGACAATTATGATAGTAACTTCTGCTGCCACTTGCACAATGAGCATCTGTCCACAACTTATCTATGCCATTACATTTCAAGTAGCCCCATCTATTCCTGGAAGGCCTCTTATCATGCTCAGGTATTCATGATCCTTTCCAATAAGGTGGCAAAAACAGGTCTAAGACTTAGAACACGATCACTGCTGCTTGTGGTGGACTCCGCTCCATAGTGGAATCACCAGGCTTGGAAGGGACCTCCAGACATCATCGGGTCCAACCCCCTGCCAAAGCAGCTCCCCAGCTCATATTGCACAGGTCAGCGTCCAGACGGGGCTGGAATCTCTCCAGAGAAGGAGACTCCACACCCCCTGGGCAGCCTGTCCCAGGGCTTCCTCACCCTCACTGGGGAAAAGATCTTCCCCATGTTGGTGGGGAACTTCCTATGCTCTAACTTGGAGACATCACCCCTTGTCCTGTCCCCACAGACACTGAAAAGGGGCTGGCCATTTCCCCCTGCATCCCATCCTTCAGATATTGATGAACATTAATAAGGTCCCCCCTTAGTCTTCTTTTCTCCAGGCTGAACAGTCCCAGCTCCCTCAGCCTTTCCTCATAGGGGAGATGCTCCAGGCCCTTAATCATCTTCGTAGCCTCCTCTGGATTCTCTCCAGGAGATCCCCGTCTGTTTTATCCCAGGGAGCCCAGAACTAGACACAACACTCCAGGTGGTGCCTGAGCAGGGCAGAGCACACCTCCTGGCCACACTCAATGGTGCTCCCCCGGTTTGCAGAATAACACCTAGACACTGCTGAACAAATGGCCCTTCCTTGCTGTATTTCATTAAAACAAACCAACCAGCCTCTTTAACCAGCTGTTTCTGTCTGCCCCGAGTGCCTCAGCGTTAATTACTGGTCTCCAAGTTCCTCAGCCCACCTTGCATTTTGAGAGACCTGGAACACTTCCACCTTATGCATCAAATTCAAGATAGTTATTTAAGTGTCATTCCTCATCCCTGCAGGTCTCTGCCTTCCCCAATGGTCAAGATTTTCCAGTGCTATTAACCTGCACATCCTGTTGAAGAGAGCCAGGTCAGCTCAGACCAGGCATGAGTGCAACATTAACATCATTTATTCCAAACAAAACCAGCAGGTAATGTTACAGCACCAGCAATCTCAGCTGTGGACAAGGTGGATCTGGAAAGGAGTTAGCACCTTGCTTTGTACTCATTTTTCACAATGCATGAATGAAGTACAGGGTATGAACTGTGAGGAGATGCAGATGCATTTCCCAAAGAAACTGAACTGAAACAGTAGCAAAACAACCCATTTAACAGCATCACCAGTTCACCCATTCCCATTTCTTCCCTCAAAGGTCTCCCTAAATTCAGGCAGGCATGACAGACCACCACCCCCCACTCCCCAAAATATTAAGCTTCTGCTTGTTTTATTAATACTGGTGTCTGGTCAGAGCAGAGACAGCCACGATCAGATGGACAACCTACAGATTTAGTTCACTTATTTATTTTTTTCCCCTATTTCTTGCATTTCTTCTGGAAGATTGAGCAAAGGCAAAGGAAGCAGGCCTTTCCAATCCAGGGAGCAGCCGTTTCCCAGCCCACCTCACTAGTTACCCATCACACCAATCTTGGCACAGTCCAATCAGACACCTTCAAAGCTGTTGTCAAACCCTTACCTGCAGCAATTCCTACGTGAATTTGTCACTTCCCCAATACCTCACAAAACCACTTCTGAAATTAGCAGAAACAAAACACCATCCACCCCTATGCCAAAGAAATTCAGAGGTCTCTAGGATTTTCCAAGCAAATTTTCCCACTTGAAAAAAAAAAAAAGTTAAAATAAATTAAATCAGAGCTTGTTTTACTTTACTCCACTGCCTCCCAGGCCAAGGGGCTGCACACCTCAGCTGTAAGGACAGCACATGCACCCCCACACACCCTCGGAGGCACACTCCCCTTGTGCCCTCTTCAGGCACTAAGCCAGGACTTGGTCATGGCAGGGACAAGCTGCATGGGCAGCCTGTCCACTCCTAACCCCAACACATGCCACATGCAATGGGGATGTGAGCACATCCTTGTTTATAGCAGCAGGATCCTCTTGCAAGTAACTTTTCAAGCGTTTTGGACAGGCAGCTCACTCACCTTCCATTTTTTGGGGGGAAGGGGCAGGGTGGAGAGTGGGACCATGGGCACTGGCTTCGTTGCAGGCATGCTAATGGCAGACCCACTGGGCTCCAGCGTGCAGGGGAAAAGAAAAAAAGAGATGGATGGCTGTGGCCGCAGCAGCGTTTTGTTCAGCCACCTCTTGTCTCCAAGCAAGCCCCAGGATCACCTGCCAGGGAGCTGAATTTTCTGGCAAACAAGCAATGGCATACTGACCATGCCAGCTTTGGCTCTTCATAGAATCACAGAATGGTCTGGGTTGGAAGGGACCCCAAGGAGCACAGAGCTCCAACCCCCTGCCACAGGCAGGGACACCAACCTCCAGGCCTGCAGCTACACAAGGTTGCCCAGGGCCCCAGCCAACCCGGCCTTCAACACCCCCAGGGATGGGGCATCCACCACCCTCTCTGGGCAGCCTGTTCCAGCCCCTCACCACTCTCTCTGTAAAAAATTTCCCCCTAAGATCTAATTTAAACCTTCCTTCCTTCAGCTTCACTCCATCCCCCTTGTCCTGCCAGTCTCTGCCCTTTAACAAGCTGATTCCCCTCCTGTGTCTCTGCTCCCTTCGGGTACTGAAAGGCTGCAATGAGGTCCCCCCACAGCCTTCTCTTCTCCAGGCTGACCCAGCCCAGCTCCTTCAGCCTCTTCACACAGCATCCTTCCCTCGGCATGGAGCGAAGAGCATCCACAAGCAGGGAGGTGGACAACACCGCACGTTTTGAGACTACAGGGCAGAAAGACCGAGCAGAATCCTAGGCTAAACCAAGCAGGCATAGAACGCTCTTGTTTAATCAGGTGCTGCAAACAGGACTGGTACAGCCAAGCTTTCTGCCTCACACAATTGTTCAGTCTGGTTCCCGCTGGCTTGTCAAGGAAAAGTCTGGAACAGGAGCACAAAGGGCAAATTAACGCCAATATATCCTACTTCTACCAGGGTACGCCTGAGAGCACATGCTCCCTGAAACCACGCAGGCTGGTGCACATGCAGCCGCATCCTCAACCCATCCCTGAAGCAGAAGGCAGCCACAGCCCTAGCACGCTGTCACCTCCTCGCCACCAGCAGCTATCACCGTGCAGTATGAAACGGACCAAGGGGCTGCAGCCTTGGCAAAAGCCCCTTGTTTCTCAGTGGCTTTATGGCCTAAACAAACCACCACCCCTTACTGGACACCTTCCCTCGATCGACAGCATGGCCGGTCATGTTAGCTCTTCTGTTACTCCTCTCCTACCAGCGAGTACATCACACACCGCGTTCGGTGCTCGGCAGTACAGCGGGCAGAGCTTTCATCATTTGTGTCAGGGAAGGGAGGAGTCTGCTTAAATACTTGCAGGAGGCTTTGGTCGCTGCTTCTGCTAGCTGCAAAGAAAACAGTGTCAAATTCAGCCACAGGCCGGGTCATCCCGCGTGGCAACAAGACACCTACACACAGAGTAACACATGCAGGGAGAAAGCACAGGACAAAGAGCCACCTGGCTGCTCTGAAACACACTGCCCTTCCCTCACCCTTGGCCTCTCTGACTGCAAGACCAGGCTCGCCCCCCAAAACCACGCACACAACCCAGCCCCACACCGCAGTCCTGCGCCATCCCTCCTGCGGGCTTCCCCAGACCACCCTTTCCCAGTGGGCACCTGGCCAGGGGACAGAACTGCATGGGAATGAGGAAACACCTTTGATCCAACACATTTCCAAATCCATCTCCATTTCCAAATCCGCTTCCAAACTCTCTGCAGCTGCTGAAAGCTCTGTTCTTTTTAAATAGTAACTATTTAAAATATTGGTTTAAATATTATTTCTTTTAAATATTATTTCTTTTAAATAGTAACTATTTAAAAAGAACACACCTATATGAACGTTCACCTTCCTCCTCAGCCCACCCCAGACGTGCCTCTATGAGACACCAGTAGAGATGTGCAGTAACCAGCAATTAAAGTTACAGTGGAACTTTATTTTTCCGAGCTTAAACTGCTATGGTACTTCAGCCAAGATAAAACTCTTGGCCTAAGGGTGAAGTTTCACCACGGTTCTAAGCCAAGTCAGCCTGGTCTGCTTCAGGAGACCCAGCTATGGCTGACCTCGCTTCATCTGCAAGCCCTGTCAGACACATGCCATGGCCACCCCCAGACAGCAACCCTACAGCCAGCTGACGAGAGCTCTCTAAGACCCAGGTTAAGCAAACCTCACTGCCTGCTGACTCAATGCACCCGCACATGGCGCAAGTCAGATGCCTCCTACACCCATGGCTGAGCACTGGAGTTTATTTCTAGGTCCAGAGGAAGCTGCTCGGACTTTCAGTGCCCTGAGCATCAAAAGCTCTGCAGAACACACAGCCCTCAGGCAGGACAAGGAAAACCACAGCAGGAGGGACGCTGGGAGAACGCCTTCTGCAGCCTGGCACTTCATCAGCCAACACCAAGGGGTTTGGTCTCCAAAAGTCATGGAAACATCCATTCTCAAAAAAACCTAAAACAACCAGTGCATTACTGGTGGATGAGAAAAAAACAGTATCATCATTGGTGGATGAGAAACTTCCCCTGAGCCAGCAGTGGCTCTGGCAGCTGGGAAGGGCGATGGGATCCTGGGCTCCATCAGCAGAGGGGTGGCAGCAGGGACAGGGAGGGGATTGTCCCTCTCTGCTCTGCCCTGGGAGGCCCCAGCTGGAGTCCTGTGTCCAGAGCTGGGGCCCCAGGACAAGGAAGATGTGGGGCTGGTGGAGAGGGGTCAGAGGAGCCCCGGAGATGCTCAGAGGGCTGGAGCAGCTCCCCTACAGAGAGAGGATGAGGGAGCTGGGCTGGGTCAGCCTGGAGAAGAGAAGGCTGTGGGGGGACCTCATTGCAGCCTGCCAGTCCCTGAAGGGAGCAGAGGAACGGGAGGGGAATGCGCTTGTTAAAAGGGTAGATAATCGCAGGACAAGGGGGATGGAGTGAAGCTAAAGGAAGGAAGGCTTACATTAGGTATTAGGACAAAGGTTTTTACTGAGAGAGTGGTGAGGGGCTGGAACAGGCTGCCCAGAGAGGGGGTGGGTGCCCCATCCCTGGGGGTGTTGAAGGCCAGGTTGACTGGGGCCCTGGGCAACCTTGTGTAGCTCCAGGCCTGAGGTTGGTGTCCCTGCCTGTGGCAGGGGGTTGGAACTCTGATCCTTGGGGTCCCTTCCAACCCAGACCAGTCTATGATTCTATGATTAAATCTCTCCTTTGAAAACAGATCCCGAACTTTACACCCACACACACACAACCTGTTTTTGCTTTTCAGGGGCTGTTTATAAAATACTGCCAATGTAGGATCTAGATATGAAAGGAGATGGGGAGAAGGCATACAGCTGTTTGAATAACAACAACAATAATAATAATAATTTACCATGACCACAGAATTATTTACTGCATCTTTATTTAGAGCAGAGGCACTGTGAAATAACCTCCCCACCAATTCATCTCTCTTGGGACCATGTCTCCAGAGCCACCACTTTGCAAGAGGACAAAAGCAGTGGCAGTAGTTCTGGGGACCCAAACAACCCTTAGACAACACCAGTCCAACTCATTCCTCCTCAAGCAGTATACACCTTTAATGAAGCTGCCCCAAGAGACCAAGTTCCACAAGCATTGCCCAGTCCTAAAAGAGGTGGCTTTCCTGCAGTTTCAATGGTAATAAAAACAGACCTCTCCCAGAAAACCTATTTGCAAGCCTCAAGAACCATCAGACATCCTCTCAAAGAGTGTAAAGGCTCTGAAGATGATGTTTCTGTCTCTAAAAACATATTGCAGGAGCAACAGGCTGCACTGTAACAATACACCATCAGCTTAACGCCCAGCTGTGGGCAGAAGAGCAACTAGAATACCGCGACGGCAATGGAAAATAGAAATAGAACGCCAAATCTGTCGCTGTGTTAGCCCAGTTTCTCCAAAACTGTGAGTATTTTGTGCAAGCCTGGGCACTCCCCCTCCTTTTCCAAGCACACAATGTCAGTTTCAAAAGAATAAGAATAAAAAACAATCAGAAGTGTGATACAAATTCCTCACACAGGTGAAGCAGGAAGGTCTTCAGCCCAGAGAGCAATGACTTAAGGATGTTACAGTGATGTAGAATCATGACCAATACAGTGAAGTCACCCATCTCCCTGTTTTCCATCTACTTCATTCAGAACAGGGAATTCTCCCCATTCTTCATCTGTGAGAGAGGTTGGGTGGACACAGGGGAAGTGTCAGAAAAGACACTTCAGGTCAAGGGCTGAAGCAGAGAACATGACATGCTCCTCCTTAACTGCACTAAGAAACTCCAACCTGGGGGACTGGAAAAGTTTTCCTGAATTCCAAAAGCAAATGGACAAACTTCTTAGAAAAGAGGACGAACACCATGTGTTTTGTGGAAACCCATGAGCCATGTCCCATGAGGAATGTCACCACCTCTGTGGCCTCTTGTGAAACACCTCCCCAAGGTACATTGTATCTTGGATGCTGCTGGAGAACATGGCAATCAAGCACGTTTAAAGGCAAAAACCCACCTACATACCGAGCTACAGTCACCCAATCAACTCAACTCTGCTTTGTCCTCCATCAATGTGACAGGTCCACCTTGCAAATTCAAAGTTTACTCCTTATAACTTTTATATTGCGCTGAAATCACATACCAAACTCCTAATTAGTAGAGAGCACACCCACAGTCATTAAGTTAAGGAAAATGCTCAACTGAACTGGGAAGTGAAAGCATCTCCATGGCACTCAGCTAAACACATGAAGAAGAACAGAAAGATCTGTGTGACAACCTGAAGGCTTCACCACAGTTAGAACTGCCTAACAAATAATTAAACAGAAAGCCTAGCCTAACACAGCCATTAGAAACAGCCTCTCACCAACACTGCATGCGGTATCTACCATCACGGTTCACACAGGTCCAGACTGCCCCTTACTCCTAGGGCACCCCATCCCTGCGGAACTCCAGTAGCGAAACTGGAGGCAGCCACATTTGCACCCAAAGGCTGATTCAAGCCCACTAACCATCCAAGAAATCACAGAATCACAGGGGTTGGAAGGAACCTCAAGAGATCATCAGGTCCAACCCCCTGCCAAAGCAGCTCCCTAGATCATATTGCACAGGTCGGCATCCAGACAGGGCTGGAATGTCTCCAGAGATGGAGACTCCACACCCCCTGGGCAGCCTGTCCCAGGGCTCCCTCACCCTCACTGGGGAAAAGTTCTTCCCCATGTTGGTGGGGAACTTCCTATGCTCTAACTTGCAGCCATTGCCCCTTGTCCTGTCCTCACAGACCACTGAAAAGGAGCTGCCCATTTCCCCCTGCATCCCATCCTTCAGATATTGATAAACATTAATCAGGTCCCCCCTTAGTCTTCTTCTCTCTAGGCTGAACAGCCCCAGCTCACTCAGCCACGGATGCATTACCCAGTCCTTCAAGGAACTAACACCCAGTACATCCATTTAGCGAATGCTGGCATTTCAACACCAGCCATTACAATCAGTGTTCTCACCTGACAGCCTCAAGTAGAGCAAACACCATGTTCCTGCCTCTCCCTCAAACCTCCACTGGCACACTGTGACGATGTATTGCTCACACGCTCCCACTAAGCACTTTAACTTCATGACAGGTTCCGTACGGTACGGCATTCGGAAAGATTCAGTCTCTAACTGTGTCTGCCCTAAGTGTTCAATTACAGCATACACATTAAGGCTTCAGGAGTAACTGATGCCCACTGTGTGTCCACACAGCTCCTTCTGGGAGGGCTGTGACACACTGCTGCACAGGCCCTGGGAGCTACTTCAGGAGCAATCCTGCTATCCTCGCAGGCAGCAGCTCGTTAAGCAAGCCTCTGCAATGTAAGCAGTGCAGTGCATGCTCTGAGGTCACCATCAGACATGGAAAGAAAACAAACTGAGCACCAGCCACAAACGGCAAAGCACTATTAACTAATTGTGACCTACTTGATTAACAAGGAAGTGATCCACAGCCATTCAAGGGTAGTGAACCTACGCAGAAACAGTTACCCTAATCACGCACAACAGAAGTTCTGAGTAAAAATCATCAAGGGAAATTGCTTTGTGCAGTTTCAGACCCTTTTGCTTCATACTGGGGAGAAACATTCCACCACTAAGGCCAGGAGCAGGCAGACTCCTCCAGTATGGCCGCCTTTACCAGGTTCCTGCCTGAGATGCTTCTCAGTCAGCTGCTGCTGGGGCCAGTGGCAGCCCTCACACCTCAGCCATGCAGATCCAAATGCCCAGGCACCAGCCCAAACCAACACAGGGAGATGCTGCTGTTGCAGGAGAAGTGAAGACCTCCCCAACAGTTCCAATGTTAATGCACACCCATCACTAACTAGATGCTAGCAGAAGTCCATGAGTCTTACCCACTGAGCTTTAGCCCAAGGGCTACTCAGAACATACTTTTTGCACAAGACATGCTTTTTTGCATGTTCCACACAAAATCCCTCACGGTACCACCTAAGACACTTTAGCAAGTCACCACCTCCATCAACAGTTAGGGCTGCTTTGAAAGCTGAAGGTGCCTCCATGTCCCAAAGCAGAAAAATGTTACATCTTCTGGTGGCCACCATGAAACCCCGAGAGCCTTTGCAGCCCTGTTAAGTGTATACAGGAGTATTAACATTATTTCCCTGCAATAGCAACACCAGTGAGTATCTAAAGCGGGGATCTGCTGAGAGCTCCTCTATTTTTAGCACTCAACAAGAACTGCTGATGAAGCAGTGCTGCAGGTATCTCAAATACACACAGAAACAAAAAAAAACCACCACCCCCCACGCTTTGGGAGCAACCAAGCAGATGACGAGCGGACCTAAACGCCCTGATGCATAATCGAAGACTCTGAACAAAAGATCATCTTCAGGAACCCAGAGTAAATCTGGAAATACCACCTCCTGTTCACTCTGTGGGAGCTCCAATTTAAAGTGGTCAACAGCTTGGAAAAATTTTTTAGAGCCAAGCAGGAACACAGCTCGTAGAAGAGCTGCAGATTCTCAGAAACGCAACTGACTGTGTGTTAAACCTGGGAATATGTAGATTTTCAAGATTACAGAGCCCTCCTTGATTAGCAAGACTCTGGCAGAGGGTCTGAAAGAGCAGGATGCTTCTGAGCTCGATCCAGTTTCGCAGCAAGAGCAGCGAGAACAAGCAGTCTCACAGATGGATCCGCGTGGGAGGGAGAAAGGATAAAAGTCTGCCTCGGGAGCCTGTTCCAGCTGCTACTGAAGCCTTGGAGAAGTCTGTACAAATTGGGCACAGTTACCTATAAAACTCTACCGTCTTGGCTTTTTCTGAAGCCCTCTTCTTTCCTTATCCCATGTTTTTCTTCCATCCTAGTATTTTTGCATCTGAAAGCGTTCATATCAGAGAGCTCGAACCGGCACTTGACAGAAGGTGAATTAATACAGTGAGTTTATAGACAATGCCCATCACATTTTGCAATCCCTTCCTTGTAAGATTACCCTAGCTATGGTAATTCAGAAGCACAAAAATCAAAACCTTTAAATATCTGAGAAGTGATTAAAAAAACCACCCCAATAAAACTGTATATTCCTTTTTTAAAATCAAAATTGCCCTAACAACATTTTCAGTGCCAGGAAGAGTGTGTGTGGCCAGCAGACAGCAAGCTCACCTCACTGAAACAGTCCCATGCCAACTCCGGAACAGCTGGCGCTTCCCATCCACGCCTGCGATCTAGACACAACCCTTCCACAACACACTAAGGACCCCACCGCCCCCACTCTGTCCAAGTTATAAAGCGTCTGCGTCCTAAAACTTACCATCGCACCTCTGTCCTAAAGTCCCAGAGAAGCACTGCAGCAGCACTGAGATCTCTCTCTTTGGCCGCCACACATCTTCACCGTGCCGTACCGGAGATACTCGCCAAAGCCCCCTTCTCCCTCCGTGTGCACCAAAGGGGAAAGGATCAGATCATGATAGGAAGTTCATGGATCCAACCACCATTTTTTCTGTGGACCTGCTCAAGAATGCAGCTTTCTGACTCCTGTTCTCCTCACCTCTCGTGCACACACACACACACAATCTTCCTTCTCCTTTCCAGATAGCTTGATTGAGCCAAAACAAAAAAGGATACTGCTATCTTTATGTAATTAGTTTTGGGAAGTAACAGAAAACCTTCAGCTTGCCAGCCCCATTTCCACTCTGTCTCAGCTTTCTCAGCTGTTAAAAATGAACAGCCCACGGTTCTTTACCTGGGGTTGTCTTTCAAAATCCTCACATCTAAGTAGGGAAAAGGCAGAGAAAAAAACATCTACCTTTTCTATTGATGTGCTTGGGCTGTTACAGCCCACATCTGAACTTCTCGTTCCTTCTGACAAAGAGCCCAAATTACTGGTCACTAGCTGTGCCTAACCCATCTGGTCTGCCAGCACAAAATAGCTGAGTACATGTGTCATCAATCACTGTTAATTACTTCATTAACTCAGAAAAAAAGAATATTGACTTTTTTATTTTAAAAGAACAAACATTGTTTAAGGTTAGGCCAGTGTTCTTTTTTTTAATTGAATGCTGCATGATTACCAAGAGAAAGTAATTTAGTCCGAATGCTAAAACACCCTGCTCACATAACTCCCCTAACTCTTTTGGCTAGTAAAATGAGTTTCTTCTGGAGTTGAATACATCTCAGTGCTAGTTTTAACCAATATGAAGTTTAAGCAGAATCTTAATTATGCCTGTTCCCAAACCCACCCCCCCACTCCCACCTCCTACCACCCTGCTTTTCAAGCTGTGACCTTTGTCGTGCTCTTGGAAAGAAACATGCCTCAAGGTCTCCACAAACAAATTGCATCATTTTCTTTTCAAGTGGACACTCAGCCCTCTGCAGTTGGCTGCAAAACAGAGACACCAAACCATAAAAAAAAAGCAAGGTATTCCAAAGGTTTGTGCATTTTAATCTGCAGGGCAGATATCCAAATGGGGGCTTTCTACAGGGTGGGGAGGGGGAAGAAAAACAGACACCCAACAAGTGTTTCCAGACTGACAGTGCAGCCTGAAACCAGTCAATATTCCTACAGCACGGTGCCAACATCCCACCAGCCTCTCCCAGTGCTTCAGAGGCTGGACGGCTCAGCTCCCGAAGACCTCAGCCCTGTTCCAGCACCTCCATCTCCCTTCCCAGCACCCGTGCCCGCTTGCCCAGCCTCCTCGAGCCACATGCTCCCTGGGAAGAGCCACTGGCTCGGTCCTTTATTACATTTTTTTCATGCCCCAGTTAAGTGGCTTAAACACCCATTGTCAACCTTCAAAAAGCTATTTTGCTTGAGAACAATCCCATGGCGTTGTCTAAGTCTGGAGTGACACGCACCCCCCACAAAAAGCCACCCATTAATGCAGCCTGGTTCTGCCATCGGCAGAGGCCGCCTGCCAGCTGCCCCAGTCGTTGCACATGTCCCCTTTTCGCTCCCACTCCCCACAGCCTGCACCCTGCATGCCAGGAGGATGCTGCAGGAGAGTACGCAGGCCTCACGTAAGCCCCCTCAGCTCTGGCGACCGCCCAGCTCAGCCAGCCGCACACCCTGACCCACGGCACCCCAAGCTGACATGTTTGTATGCTTGTTTCTGCTTTCTCACACCAAAACACCACGCTGCTGCCAGCGAGGAGGTGAGTCAGAGCTCACAGGTCTGTGGTGTCACTCTTCCGTGTCATCTCCTACCCTACAGCCAACAAACTCAGTAGGGCACAGTGTGTTTGCCTATCTTCCTACTTGAAGGATCTTCACCGGGGTATCACCGAAACCCAGGTTTTACACAGGAGCACAGAGGAGGCTGCATTGAACAGGGTGGGGCAGGGGAGGGGGATACAACTGTGCCTTTTAAGTGCAATAAAACATTCTTATTGTTTCTTGGGAAAACCTTTTCTCCCCTCCCCACCAGCAGGTGAAAGCAATGCTGTCATACACCTGTAAAAGCACCACAGTGCTGGCTGTCCAACACCCAAATTCTACTGACGGGTTTCCCAGAAGGTTACCAACAGTTATTTTCACCATCTAAACAACTTTAAATGATAGCTAGATTTTATTTCTTTAAATTGCAGTGACATAATAGATAGCAGTGATTTACCACCCTCTCCTCCCTTTTGGAAAGATTCAAAGAAGCACCTTTGCTTTCAGGCTGAGGTTTATCAAGCAGGTAACGAGTCTGCAGGTACCCAAACTGGCCATGATGCCCACAGCAAGCTAAAGTAACCCCACATCTTTATATTCCACGTTTTCAACTTGCTCTGTTTTTACATTACAGGTCACACAAGCAGCCAGAACAGAAAATTAACTTCATCACCGGAAAAATTTAAATTCCCATGTTGAAATACTTTAATTAGGGTTACAATTTTAATAGTCACCATCATCCTTTAATAAAAAAGTTGATTCTTTGGTTAAATATTTCAGGCTTGCAGCTGACAAGTGAATAAAAGCAAAGGGATGGACAACTGGCATTACTGGTACTTCAGGGGATTATTTATGGTTTATAAGGCCATCAAAGCCCTCTGAAGAGGTACTTGCAGGTCACCTTTAAAGACACAGCAGCCATCAAACTTTTGGGAGTTGGCTTCCCAGGTGCTGCCCCCAACACCAGCGCTGTCGCCCAGCCCTGACCGAAGGAAGGGCTCCAGTTATGTTCTGATTTAAACCACATTTTGTCTGCACAACATGAACACAGCAAGGCAACCCAAGATTGTTTCTTGAAATAAGAAAAGTGCCACAAAAACTAGGGCGTATTTCAAGAACTGATACAGAATCCACCGTGGGGCTTTTTTAGGTAGGTTTTAAAACACTGTCAGTCACCAGTTGAGAAGAGATACTTCAACCCAGTGTCCTCAAGGAAGCCTTGGAGCCCTAGCTTAGATATGCAAGGAGCCACATCCTGTTAACTTGCTACAGCCTAGATTAACATTTATACTGCCGCTCACAGCTTTACACACCAAGCATCGTATTCTTCCCTGTAAGACATTCCTCTTCCAGGGCAGGAATCGAGCAAAGTAATTCAAACCAGGTTTTGTCCCTCTTCAGCTGTCCCTCTCCATTTTTAAAACACCATCAGTCCAAACTTCAGTGTCTTCTATTCACTCTCTGGAGTTTTGCACCTTTGCATGTTCCTAAACATCCTCCCAAAGCCTTCCATCTAACTGCTTCAGCTACCACACCAGGAGGAATCTCCTGGCTGTCCAGATGGGCTGCCCCGAGCCACCAAAACTTGCTATGCAGAACCTCCTTTTGCTTCATCACTTCCAATCCTTCAAAATGCAGGAATGGAAAAAGAACATGAGAGAGTTTTGAAACCTCTGGTTTTGTTGCTTTTAAATGTTATTCTGGATGAATCTTGTCATACTGTGAACACAGTAAGTGACAATATGCCAAAGCACTCAAGAGACTTGCAGCCAACAGCTCAACGTCCGAATGGAGACCAGTAACAAGTGCTGTTCCTCAGGGATCGGTAACTGGGACCAGCACTTTGTCGGCAACACGGACAGTGGGATCGATGCATCCTCAGCAAGTCTGTGGGTGACACCAAGCTGGGTGGCACTGTTGACATGCCAGAGGGAAGGGATGCCATCCAGAGAGATCTGGACAGGCTGGAGAGATGGGCCCATGAAAACTTCATATAGTTCAACAAGGCCAAGTGTAAGGTCCTGCACATGGGTCGGCACAATCCCAAGCACAGCTACAGGCTGGGCAGAGAATGGCTTGAGAGCAGCTCCGAGGAGCATGATTTGAGGTGCCTGCTGGGTGAGAAGCTCAATGTGAGCCAACAATGCACGCTTGCAGCCCAAAAGGCTGACCAGATCATGGGCATCATCAAGAGAAGTGTGGCCACTTCTCAGATGGGGATTCTGCCTCTCTGCTCTGCTCTTTTGAGGCCCCACACCTGGAGCACTGTGTCGAGCTCTGGCGCCCTCACCATAAGGGGAACATCAAGCTGCTGGAGCAGGTCCAGAGGAGGCCACAGAGATGATCAGAGGGCTGAAGCACCTCTCCTACGAGAACAGTCTGAGAGAGTAGGACTTGTTCAGCCTGGAGAAGAGAAGGCTCTGGGGGGAACCTTATAGCAGCCTTCCAATACCTGAAGGGACCTACAGGAAAGCTGGGAAGGGACTTTTTACAAGGGCATGTAATGATAGGATGAGGGGTAACAACTATCAACTGGAAGAGGGTAGATTTAGACTGGGCACAAGGAAGAAATTTTTCTCTGTGAGGGTGGTGAGGCCCTGGCACAGGGTGCCCAGAGATGCTGTGGCTGCCCTCTCCCTGGAAGTGTTCAAGGCCAGGTTGGACAGGGCTTTGGGCAACCTGGTCTAGCGAGAGGTGTCCTTGTCCATAGCAGGGGGCTGGAAGAAGACGATCTCTAAAATCCCTTCCAACCCAGACCTTTCTGACTCTAAGAAAGGGCAGGGGAAGAAGGCCTGATAGCCAAGGCTAGCAATCACTCCCAGCCAATGCTGCAGTCCCTTGCTGTAGGCAGTCACTGAAAAGGCACAGGTAATGCTACAAGTCACTCCTTTGCATTTTAGTCACCTCTGAAAAGTGCCAGTTTGGCCCCGGTTTTAAACTGAAGCACCAGCACGCAGCCGCTGCAAAGCAAACGCGAAGCTCCAGCTCCTGAAAACACTTGGCATGCAAAGCAAGGCTGGGGCAGGGGAAGGAGACTGGCAGCATTTTATCCTGAAATGGAGTGGGGAGATCAGATCAGGTGAAAAGGAACTGCAGCTACTGACATCTCTGGATGCACAGAAGCCAGGGAATAGGCAGACAGGGAGCCATTTCCATCAAGAGTGCAAGAAGCCAGCAACATTCCAAACCAACTTCAATTCCACTGGAACACATCGCATTAAAGAGAGAGGGCTCCAGCACAGAGCCATACCGAACAGTTCCTTCCACCAGGACAGATTTACTTTCAAGGAAATGGTGACCCAAGGCTTCTAGTCCAAAAAAAAAAAAAAGGCTCAACTTTGAATATGGCAGTGTTTATGAATCGCTTTGGACATTTTAACTTCTAGTGCTCTAACATAAAAAAAGGACTCTACATAAAGATGTAAACCACCCTGACAAAGCTACATCAATTACCCAGCCAGGAAAGAGCTTCTTGCCCAGAAGCCACACACAGAAAATTCTGCACAAGATGTCAGGGAGAAGAGAAAATAAAGGCTGCACTGACCGTGCATCCCTGAAGACAGATATTACACAGCAAGAACTGAAGGCTATGTGACTTGACAGCAGATGCTGAACTTGGAAGGGAAGAGCTGTTCCAAAAAGGCACTACTTGGGACATCCAGATGCTGTCCTTGAAGTTCTCAGAGGGAGAAACATGGAGCAGAAATGTGTATGTCAAAATATGAAATATATATTATCTGGTTATATTTTGGTTTATACGTGGAAAATGTATTTACATATGAAAATAGCAGCACCACAGAGAGCTTTTCTTTTTATTTCTGCATCATTTCAGCTGCCTGCTACCGCTGGCCCAGAGAGACAAGCTCAAAGGCCAGAGCTGGGTACAGCCCAAGCTGCACATTCTGCGCATTTTTAAGCAAGAGCAAAAGCAGCTCTCCACTGCTTCAACAGGGACTGAGCGCAGCTTCAGTAACTTCATTCAATGAGCTCATTCCCTAAAAGAAGGGAGGAGGGGGGAGGAAAGTACTCCAATGAGGACACCTGCTTGACAGCTCTTGGCTTCTCTTCTGAGACCAAGCACATGGAGGAGTCTGCTACCTAACAAGCTCAGAGAACTTCAGCAATAGGCAGTATCAAAAAATAATCTAAAAGCTAGGAAGATGCAAAAAGGGGAGAAAAAAACCCTCTCAAACCAGACCTTTCCTGGCTGAATAAGCCTCCTACATACAGCACAATACAACAGAAACAATTTACCCAGAAGTGTAAGCCACCACAGAGAGTTCAAAGCGACCTACGATTCTCCCAAGGCAGGATTCAGCTATTACCACGTGAAGCAAACCATCTCTAGATCTCTCTGTCCCTACAGTAAACACGACAGACAGCAGTATGAGAGACAGCTCAGCAAAGCTCACAGCACTGAGGCTCCCCAACAAAAGGTTATGACAAAGCACGTTTTGCTGGCGGGGAGGTAAACTGGAGACACAGAAAGAGCTTGCAACAGGAGAGGAGAGCCACACCACGAGCAGGGCAAGAGACAAGCAATTCACAGAATCACAAGGTTGGAAAAGACCTTTAAGATCATCAAGTCCAACCATTCCCTTCCTAAGCTAAACCATATCCCCAAGTACCTCATCGACCCTTTTTTTTTAAAGGCATCCAGGGGCGGTGACTCAGCCTGTGCCAGGCCCTGACAACTCTTTCAAGGAAGAACTTCACATCTCAAGGAAGAACCTCCCATCTGAGCTGACCCTGCCCTGGCACAGCTTGAGCCCATTGCCCCTTGTCCCAGCTCCTGTCCCCTGGCTGAAGAGACCAGCGCCCACCTCTCTGCACCCTCCTGGCAGGGCAGGGGAGGTGGGGAGAAGGTCTCCCCTCAGCCTCCTCTTCTCCAGCCTCAACACCCCCAGCTCCCTCAGCCATTCCTCAGAGGATTTGCCCTCCAGCCCCTTCCCCAGCCTGGTTGCCCTTCTCTGGACTCACTCCAGGACCTCAATGTCCTTCTGATGGTGAGGAGCTGGACCCAGCACTCGAGGTGCAGCCTCCCCCGTGCCCAGTCCAGGGGCACAATCCCCTCCTCAGACCTACTGGCCACACTATTGCTGACACAAGCCAGGATGCCGTTGGCTTTCCTGGCCGCCTGGGCACACTGCTGGCTCATGTTCAGCCTGCAGCCACCCAACACCCCCAGGTCCTTCTCTGCCTGACAGCTCTCCAGCCAGTTCCCCCCAGCCTGTAGCGCTGCATGGGGTTGTTCTGTCCCATGTGCAGCACTCTACACTTGGCCTTGTTAAACCTCATCCTGTTGGTCTCACCCCAATTGCAAGCTGCCAACACCTCTGCTCGATCCATGCACGTCACAGCCACTGGAAGTGAATTCCCCGCTGCCCAGGAACAGCCCAGTGGCACGGCTTGCAGGCTCTGCTGTCCCGCCGTCCTCCCGCAGCTGCAGAGGAGAGTTGGTACCTTTTCCTGTGTTTGCTTGCATTTCACACCCACGCTCGTCGGTTGGCTACAGCATATGCTCCGAATGCAGTTACCCGCACTCAGAGGCTGCGAGAATTTACATTTTTCATTGCCAGTGTTAAGAACAAGCCTCAGAGCTACACTGGGGCCCTGGAATTTAAATATACGATAACACTGTAAATAAAAGGAAACAAATTCCTTAAGGAAAACCTTTCTGCATGCCAGATCAGTTCCCAATAGTAACTGCTCCGCTTTGACAAGAGATAAATATTTACAGTCTAGAACAGAGAACACCTTGTGTTGCAGTACTAGGAATGCAAGCCTCATCAGTCCCCAGCATACTTAAGAGGTTATTTTGATTATTTTTTTTTTCCCCAAAACAATCTGAGTACTTAGAAGCACACACATTAGTCTGCTCATTTACACCACCAAAACGAAAAACTGAAGGTAGTCATACAGAGAAATTGTCAAACATACTGAATCCAGAACAGATTTTCACAAAAGGAGACCTCATCCCCCAGGGAATGCAGACAGTTTACAGCAAAAGTCTAAATTACTGCCAAGAATATGCTGCTTTTTTTCCCTCTTTTATTTAAATATAGCCTAACTCGCTCCTCTTAGAAGTTTTTGTAGCAAATGTAGACACTGAAGATTTTTCTTACTGGGGAAAAAAAAAAAAAGGCAGCAAGGAAGATCAGATGGCCATATCAAACTCCTAGGATGCAAGGGTACCGCACTGGGAATAGCCTTGGAAGAGGGAAGAGAGCGCTCAGGCTCTAGCTTGTTCAGTGCTCGCTCAGCTCCCAGCATGACTCCCAACCTCCTGGTTTGATCAGATCCTTCCAGCAAAGGAAAGAATGTGGGGAATGTCATTCATAATGGCACTTGGGAAGATCTAGGAACCAAAAGCATACAATAACTGGATATCCTTCTCACGAGGAGGGGTGAGAAGCCCCATGCAGAGCAGATGTTCTCACTTCTGGCTTTAGACGGCCACATCTCAAGTTGCTGGGGTTTTCCACTGTTCTGAACGAGGTAAATACCTAACTAAAAGCAAATGCAATTTGTTTTTGGTTTTAATATCGTCTCTGCACTCCTACCTCCAGTGTCTAACAGGACCTGCACAGGGACAGCCTGGTTTAGCTGTTATCCTACAGAATCTCATACCTGGAGCATAATATTCCTCACCCAACTGTTACTTGGGCTTTTATGGCAGGTACCCTTTGAAGTGCGGCAGTCCAGCCGCAGGTAGGCTTACGGAAGAGTTCGATGTCTATCCAAGAGTCTCAGCTTTCTTACTTCCTTCTCCTCTTACAACGGAATTACTACCTTGCGCAAAACGCTCCTGCCTTGACCTCACTCACACCATAGTCGGCATCGCTCTGTGATACCAACTCCACAGCCAGGCAAGCGCTCTGCCGTATGTTCTGCACACAAGTTCCTCATTTGCTCCCCTGCTTTCAGCATCCCTCTACGCCAGTTTATTTTTAGACCAGCTTTTTTTATAGCAAAGACCAGAAGCAGCACACTTTTGGTGCCAAACTGAACGCAGCCGAGATGTCTAATGCCGTCAATAATTGAAGTAAGGATACAATAGTATGATGGTCATAGAAAATTGGGACTAGCTCTACGTCTGCCAGCCAAGACTGTCGAGCCTGGGGCACTGGCTGTAGCACTCTCCCAGCCACCCCACACCACCAACCCCCAAGTTACCAGCCAGTTCACTAAGGTCAACCCAATAATGCCCAAAAGGGATCATCTTTCATCAAAAAAAAAAAAAAATGGATAGTACTTTGTTTCCTTGTGTGGCTGTGCACAAGCTTTCTGTGCCAAGGATGAGTTCCCCCCTGCCCCTAATCCAAGCACCAGCTACCTTTACGCTTGCCACAGACCAGGCACAAGAATCAGATCCAACAGGTACCACCACCACCCACCTCTGTTTACAAAGCCCAACCTCGCACAGGCAGCATCAGCAAACGATGCTCCATACAGCCAGAGAGGTGAACGTGACCATGTAATCTGTGCAAATCCACCCAAAACCAGCATGGATCACTTGTAAAACTGAAAGTAGAAAAGGCTTTTACTGATTCACAGCATGTGCTCATCAACAAGATTTCAACTTCTACTCCAGAGTACACTGTGGCTGATAACAGAACTTTGCCCTGACATCATGTCAATACATACCTCAACATAAGCCTTGCTGACAGCTGATCCAGAAGTATCTGAGCTCCTCTGCATTATGCTAAGTTTGATAATTTACTACATTAAAACTCAGATTACCGCTCTGTGTCACTTGCTCCCTTGCACCACTTTGTAGTTTTTGTGGAGCTTCAAGCAAGAAGTTTTTTAATGCTGAGACTTCATTCACAGTAACTACTAAGCCCGTGATGGAATGCTCCGTTGGAGGCATGGGGAGCTGATGAGGCAGCAGCCCATCTTCAGCGCAGCACATCGCATCACACCGACTTCCATACAGGGGAGAAGAAAAGCCCAACAGAGAGGTAGGTAAGTACAGCCCCAAAAGCATCCAATACCTAACACCTGCAATCAAAATAAATTCCCTGCTGCCCACTCCCAGGCCTCTCCCTTCTCCTCTGATCCAGCTTCCAAGCTAAAAAATCCTGCAATTGGCAGCATTGCTTCAAATGCACGCTTCACCCCCCAACCGAGGCAGAAGTAACTCAACAAGATCTTCTCCCGACCGCAGCACTGCCATTAGATTCCAACAGAAAATCAGTCTCGGGTAGGAGAAGCGCACAACAGAATCCATATGGAAATTTATTTTAGGAGGCTCATTTACATAAAGTAGGTGAGGAAAAACTGAAATGCAAATGCAGCTCCCAGTAACCAAGTTCTCTCAGTCCGCTGGAAGGATCGGTTACTCAGCAGGATACCTAACGCCAGCTTCAAACACAGCTCACTGTGCATGGCCTCTTTATTTTGCTTTCCCTTCCACTTCATCACGGCACCAAGGCAAGGCATTTGCTCAGGCCCCACCTGGAGTGTTGTGTCCAGTGCTGGGCTCCCTGGGATAAAAAGGACAGGGATCTCCTGGAGAGAGTCCAGAGGAGGCTATGGAGATGATGAAGGGCCTGGAGCATCTCCCCTGTGAGGAAAGGCTGAGGGAGCTGGGGCTGCTCAGCCTGGAGAAAAGAAGACTAAGGAGGGACCTTATTAATGTTTATCAGTATCTGAAGGATGGGATGCAGGGGGAAATGGCCAGCCCCTTCTCAGTGTCTGTGGAGACAGGACAAGGGGCAATGGCTGCAAGTTGGAGCATAGGAAGTTCCCCACCAACCTGGGGAAGATCTTTTCCCCAGTGAGGGTGAGGGAGCCCTGGGACAGGCTGCCCAGGGGGGTGTGGAGTCTCCTTCTCTGGAGAGATTCCAGCCCTGTCTGGATGCCGACCTGTGCAATATGATCTAGGGAGCTGCTTTGGCAGGGGGTTGGACCTGATGATGTCTAGAGGTCCCTTCCAACCCTGGTGATTCTGTGAAGGCATGTAGTTTTGAGCACACTCACTTACCAAACACACCTGGGTCTCGCTTCATCACACTGCTGCCAAGAGAACTAAATTTGGAGAAGTCCAGTTAATTTGTGGCAGTAATCACCACCTTCAGCTGAGGTGAGGTAGCAGACATCCAGGGATTGGTTTATTGCCTAACTAACAGCAGAAAACAATGGCAACAGGCTGGGCATTCAGCTTTACACATAGAGCAAGGGCTGCGCTTAGGACCAACCCAACAGAAATGCTGTGGGCATCACAGGGGGCCGTTTCTCTCACGGCTCCCAAGGATGCTACAGCAGTACAAACCCCACTCAGAAACCACGCTGGGAAGGAAGAAACTGTATCATACCCATTTCTCCAGTTCTACTCATCTCCTCCAACATGACCTGATGTTCTCCCAAGATGCCCGTGCTCCCTTTTCCCCCCAAAACAGTCTGAAGAAAGAATCCAGGCTTCTCTGCAGGGCGTGCATCCCACTGTGCTGCAGGAGGCCAGCCTGCACTCGGTGCCCTGTGCTCATTCCGCGGCTTGGAGAAGTCCCCTCCAGACTCAGTCACAGCACCAGGGACAGGAGCTTTCTTTTTTTCCCCTCCTTCAAAGTCAATGCTGGCTGGAGAAGCAACTCCCTTTTTGTTTGAAGAAACAATATCCACCTACGCAGTGCTCCAGCCTACAGCAAAGCTCAGAAGACATTCTCCTAGGACCCCTCTTGCCTGACTGTCTGCACCACAGGCCTCACCCTTCCACCGGTTTTCAGGAAGTAGGTAACCTCTACATTCTTACCCATTTGCAGCTTAAGCCCCAGCAAAGTCAAGGCCAACAGCCCACCTTCCAGCCCACCCTCCCCCTCTCAAACTAGCTAACAGTCACAAATACCTGCCCTGCTAGCGCTGCATTTCCAACTGACTTCCCACTCCTTACCGCCACACGTGCACCTGAGCTCCCAAGGTTAACAGGCTACCAACTACATTTTTCAGAGCACTCACCATTTTAAATGGGTTAATTATGCAACTTAACACTTCTCTTCTGCATGCATTACTTGAGCAGAACAGAAAATCTCACAGATCTACACCTTACTCTGCTCTGGTGAGACCCCCCTGCAGCGCTGCGTCCAGCTTCTGGAGCCCTCAGCACAAGGAGGACACAGACATCTTGGAGCAGGTCCAGAGGAGGCCATGAAGATGCTCAGAGGGATGGAGCTCCTCTCCTGCAAAGACAGGCTGGGAGAGCTGGGCTGGTTCAGCCTGGAGAAGAGAAGGCTCAGGGAGACCTCCGAGCCCCTTCCAGTCCCTGAAGGGCCCTACAGGAAAGCTGGGCAGGACTGTGTGTAAGGGCAGGGAGCGATGGGACGAGGGGAGATGGGTTAAACTAGAGCAGGGCAGGTTCAGGGGAGACATGAGGAAGAAGCTCTTCCCTCTGAGGGTGGTGAGACCCTGGCACAGGGTGCCCAGAGAGGTGGGGGAGGCCCCATCCCTGGAGACATCCAAGGTCAGGGTGGATGACGCTCTGAGCAACCCGCTCTAGGTTGTCCCTGCTCACTGCAGGGGGTTGGACTGGATGGCCTTTGAAGGCCCCTGCCAACCCAACACTGTCTGTGATTCTATGAGTCTGTGAGCAAGAAGGCAGGACAGTTTCCTGCTTGCCACGAGAACTACTTGCATTCAAGCTTTTAACAGAATCCAGAACAAACACTGACAAAAAATAGGTAACTACAGCTCCCACGTAACTTTCTGCTACTGTGACCACCCTCCCATCCAAATACTTGTGGGGAGCAGCATGGAGAGCAGAGCTCATTCACCCTTTCCAGGTTTACATTCTGCGTCCCTTTCTTGGAGCAGTGCACCTAAGACAAAGATTGGCCACCACTAACTTGACCAGTCTCCTACCAAGCAAACACAACACAGGCTTCTCCTACCAGCCATTAGGACAACGCAGCACAGTGAGAGAAACACGCCAAGCTGACCAGCTTTGGGAAAGCTACAGCTTTTCCCTGAAACACAATGAAAAAACTCAAAGACAACTTGGAAGACACCAGGGAGGAGCATAAGGCATTTGCCCACCCTTAATCCTGAAGAAGAAAATTTGAGTAACTGCTTATTCAACAAGAAACACTCCAAGCTGTGGCTGTGATGCTACACCAGTGTCCCCTCCCGCAGCGGCGGAGGGGACAAGGCAATGCCAGCTCAGGCAAGTCCAATCCCCTGCAAAATCCGAGATGCCAGCACAAACAGCAGGCCAGTCAGCGATAACTGCTGCTTCTCAAGTTCAACGCAAACTGTCTCAGCCAACTGATGCTATTGCGTGCACTTGACAAATGAAATGTGATTTTACACCAAACCACTGACCGTAGACCAATGCTCACAGAATTTAACAGTAATTAAGTCTTAGCGACAGGCTCCTCATTAAAGCAGCAGTTCTTTGGAAAAATTAATAAAGGGAATTATTTCCTATGTGTGAAATATGAAAATTATTCACTACTCATAAAAGAGACGAATGGAGCTGAGTTCAACTGGATTCCAGTGCTCCCCAGAACGAGAGACTAACACGCTCTACAAGGCCATTTAAAACCAGTCATGGCTACGTGGTTAGGGCCCAATCCGAGAGCTTAATCTCCTACACGTTACTGCATCCCACGGCTGCAAAGAAAACCCAAAGCCCTCACAATACAGTTACTGACCCCACAGCTTACTGTTGTGTTATAAAATATACAGATGCACATACCCAGGAGATGTCTGCAGGAGATGAAACCTGAATGGAAACCAAGAGCCAACGCAGCAACAAACCCTGGCGTGGCAGCCAGGCCGCACCCGAGGCAGGGCCTTCAATTCCTCACTTCAGCAAGTCACATCTGCAACATGGAAAGCTGGAGAACTTGCCGAACGCTTCCCTAGACAGCATCACCTCCTGGGCAAAGTGATAACTCTACTTTGGCATATCCTATGGATTCTGGCTCCTTTCTGGTCCTCAACCAGACTAAACGGCTGTCTCTGAGCCTCTTAGGGCAAAAATAAATAAGTAAACAAAACCTAATCTTGCCCAAACCAGAAAGAGGTTTCTTATTAGTCTAAGATTTGATTTTCAAAATGCAACTTCTTCTGGTCTTAAATACTTCTTGCGTGAGGAACAAAGGTGAGATCGTTTGAGGAGGGCAGGCCGCGAAGCGTGCCCATGACCACTAGCCAACACACACATGTCCTTCTGCACCGCACAGCAGGAGTTCAGAGCAGATTTTAGATGAACTTTTCTGAGGTAACATCCAATATGGAAAACATGAAAGGAAAGAAAAAAAAAAAAGTTGATCAAGATGTGTCTGGTAATGAATGCCATGGAAAAAAGAGCCTGAATTTTTATAGAGGAAGGCCAAGTATAACTGCAAAGGGAAAACCACAGAAGCTTTCCAAGAGATTTTACAGACTTTTTCCAAATCGTTCCCTTTTTCAACACCATTATGCAACCTCTGTGTGCTTTCCTGCTTCTCTACCCCCTTATGTTACCCATTTCCACTCACACACACACTCCCCAACAACTTAGGCAGCTCCTTAAAGACAGGCAGCAATACAGCGCATATTTGTCTCTCCTCCTCCCCGTTGAAGCTGCCCAAGCCTTTCCGGGGAAGAAACGCTGCCCAAAATCTGCTTGCTATTCAAGCAATCCTGGCAATGACAAGCATCACTTCATGAATCATCTGTTATGTATTGCCTTATCAACATGGTCCACTGCAGGGTAAAAACCAAACCTGGCCTGCTTCAGTTCTGCGCATAACACAATCAATATGCAAGTGGCATTAATTACTAGAAGGGTCCAAGAAGTTCCCTCATCCAAGGACCAGAATATAGGTGCCTTGCAGGCTAGGTAGCAGGACTGAGGACAACTATGGAAAAGCAACGGGATAACTGGAAAGGAGCTAAAGGTAAACTGGAAAAGCAATGGAGTAGAAGATGTCATTACCAGTGTCCAAATAACATGTTTAATTAATGTTTCTCTGTGGTTTGTGACAAGCTTTGCCTGTGTCCAAGCTTTTATAAACAGGCTAGCAACAGATACTACTCAGCAAATAAACCATTCCAATAACATTACCACGTGTAGTCAAGCACCCATAGGTAAAAATATGGTCTCAAGGTTTAGGGGTCGTATTATACAGACACACACAAAATGCCAAGGTGTATTTTTTTTCTGCTACATTCAAATACACACAATGCCAAGGAGTGTAACACAATGACCTAGCCCAGAAAGTGATGTTTTAACCCCCAAATCAAGTCGGCACAGCTGGATAGTAAGCATTCTGGTTTTCAAGCCCCAAAGGCAGCACCCCCTTAGCACACACTTAAGCCACATAACCTGAACCGCTGCCCAGTGCCTTTGAGAAAAATATGAGGGCAACTAGCTACTGTCACCTTACAAAGGCACAGCGTGGCACACACATGTTGGAGGAAGGCTTCAGGCAATCAAAAGTGCCAAAAATGAAGACAGGAGTCTTTCAGCGGAACGTGCCCAGTGGTCAGCTGACCAAGAACTTAAAACACCCCACAATAAATTGCTGGATGGCCCTCCTCAGAGCCAGGCTGCGCAACACGTTTGAAGAGACACTCAACATACTAATTCCTTCTAGCACAAGGTATGGGGTAAGTGTATCTGTGAGCAATCCATTGTAAAAAGCTCTTGCCTGTTCTCAGCTCTGGAAGATGAAAAATTTGGCCTAGGACATGTGACCCTATCCTAATACACCACGTATTTGGTGGCCAGTTTTTGGCATAGCACTTGGCTTTAAATGTGTTCGGGCACACTCAGGTATGGAAAGCCTGTAGCTTCCTCAGCTCTGAGACCAACAAATGACCGTAGAGGGCATGTTTCAGGTGCTGCACCAAGCTTCTGAGTCTCAGAGACACCTTAACATGGTGGCTTTAAAAAAAACTCTATTCCCCAGAAAGCACTAAGGCATTTCAAGGAGAGATTAAGAGGCCAATCTAATCCAAAACCACGGACTCCTGATCAATTTTAACCTGCATTTTTAGCAGGTCCTACTCCTCAGCCTTGCAGTTCAACAAGTGATTTAGGGTTAAAGACTGAGATCAGCTCCACCTTCTCAGCAGCTCCCATGCTCCCACCTCTGCAGACAGCAAAGATAAAAAGGAGCAGAAAGTCACACTTGCTCAAGCACAGCTTTTGAGGGATGCGCAAGCCCCGTGGGAGGCAAGCTACCTGCTCATGGCAAAAGCAGGAGCATCCCACGGGTTGGACAGAGCTCCCTTCCAAAAAACATCCCTAATCTAACACAGGCCTAACATTGCAAACCTTTTCCAATCCAGATACTCCAGGGACTCAGGATGCAGCTCACAGTCCCAGTCCTCGAACATCTGGGCAAAAAGCATTTCTTTAAGACAACCCACTGCAATCTGCATCCACCTAAAATACTTCTGATCAGCTCCCAGCGCTAGTAACTTCCTCAGAAGTTAATCACTTCACAGGGGTCTGTAAGAACACCACTCCCAGTTAAAGAAAAAATTAGCAGTCATCTCAAGTGCATTGTTGGCTTTGCCTTCCACGCATTAAGTCACCATCAAAAAGCAAGCAGTCAATAGAACTAACTTGTGTGGAGATCATGTGTGTGGCACGTCAGGCCCCTGGTGTCCTGAACACGGAGCTGACGGATGCTCCCAGGGCTTCCCCAGAACTACTTTCACCACTTTTTTCTCATGGTGCTGACGACAAGATTGGTAGCTCACACCTGTCAGTTTTCTTCTGCTTTAGGATAGTCTGTCAGAGAACACAGCACACAAGCACAAACGGCTCACAAACACTTCCTCCCAAAGGACTAAAAGCCTTCACGCCACACGTATGTGTTCCTTCATGCCTCCACCCCACTCGGTGAATGGGAAATTCCTCTGGTATTCCAAGCTGATTTTCAAAACACACTCCACACATTTTCTAATCTGTCCACTTTCTAAAGCCAGGTCCTGAAGCAAACCCCAAGAAATTAAATGTTGAAGATTTAAAGGGTTTTTTGGAGTCTTTTTCTCCCCCACTCTTAAGTTCAGACAACCAAGGGCGCAGCTTAAAATCGGCCATGGCAACCCATCAGATGCACATGCTAAAACCTGCCATCCAAAACCAAAGTATATGATCCTGGAAAGCTGTCTCTTACGCATTTCGCTTTATACGGGAAATCTGCAGCCGCTAAAACTTACTCTAACTGGGTGGCATTTTACATTTCAAAATGTAATTGAGTGAACATGTTGCCATGGTTACGGTAGGATTCTGCAATAACTTTGTTGCCTTGTAATTGCTGTATATTTGTATACAAGCAGCTGAGCTTTCTTAATTCGGTGCCCTCTTAACTCTTTCGGAGAGGCTGCGGAGCGACAGCCGCGGCTTTTAGGCTGGAAACTCCCTGCATACAGCGGTGGGGGAGGCATCAGAGATGATTAAAACTCGGTGCCGCGACAGACCGCATCACAGAAGCGAAAAAATAAAAGGGGAAAAAAAAAAGAAAGAAACCTCGCCAAGAACCAGATTATTACATAAACTTCAGAGCTCCTTAGCTTTTAGAAACGGTGCCATTAAAAAAAAAAAAAAAGAGTCCAATTCAGATAATTAACTCCAGGTAGCTTTTGGCAGCAAGCGAGAGCACTCTGATGGCAGCGAATGCAGCGCCGGCCCCGTTTTATTGACAGCACATAAAATCAAAAGGCATCAGCGAGGAGGTTGTTCACCCGACGGCCAAACCCGCCGTAGCGCAGGAGGGGCAGAGTAATGCTCGCCCCATCCCTCGGGCCTCACGTTAGCATCATGAAGATAACGGAACACACAGCTGCTGGAAGCGTGCGTGGCATCGAGCTGCCTGGATGTCCCTGGTGAGAAGGCACGGAGAGCACCGTGGAGCGCCTACACCCCGCTGTGCAAGGGATTTTCACACACACACACCCCCGAGCCCACCCCCAGCGCGCATCCCGCTTCTCAGGAGCGTTTCCAGACCTGTAATCCAGCCTGGAACGCCAAGCGAACCCGCAACGTGAACACCCCGCTCGTACGGCCAGCAAACAGGCGGATGCAGCCAGAAGCCCGGCGTCCGCGGAGCTTCCCGGGCAGGCCAGCAGCGAGCGAGCGGCCACCCCAAAGAAGGGGGAAAGGGAAACCCAAAGCCCAGCCTTCCCCTATCGCAGAACCCGTTGCGCAAAGAGCCTGCGGATCAAGGGCGGCCGGGCTTCCTCCCTCCCTCGGAGCGGCGGCCGGGCGCTGTTATGTAAATAGAGCCGCCGGCCCGGGGATGCCACGCCGCGCTAGCCCCGGCCGCACGCCCGCGGTGGGGAAAGCTTCGGAGGGCGGCACGGCACCGCTCCTGACAAATTCCTGCAGCAAACCCACCCGCAGAACGCGGAGCGGCAGCCTCCCCCACCCCCCGCCCCGCTCGGAGCCCGGCGCAACCGCCTTTATTGCGAGTTCATCATCGCCCAAGCCGGCGCCGCGCAGCGCGGAGCGGCAAGGGTGCAACCCCCCCACCCCCCCACGAGCCGCGTATTTTTAGGGAGGAAAGGGGGGGGGACGGGACACGGAGCCGTACGCGGGGCTCGGAGCTGTCAGCCCGCTGGGCAGCCCAGCGCTGCGGCGGGACCTCTCGGCCGCTCGGTGATGCTGAGGAGAACGCCCCTTCTTCCCCCCACAGCGACAAAATAAAGCCGGGTTGGATGATTTACGCCGCGGGGCCGGTGTGCCGGGGGCTAGGGCGAGCTCCTCTCCTTGGCCCGAGCGCGGGAGCCGCTGCCCGCTCCCGAAGCGCCGGGCCCGGCGTGAGGCGCGTCCCGGCGGGGCCGCGGGCGGAGCCGGCCCCGACACAAACTTTCCTCAAGTCCCGCGGTATTCCCGGAGCGCGGAGGGGAGGGGACGGAGAGGTGGGGGGGAGGGGGAGGGGGAAGGGGGTGTGGAGGTTCGGGGAACCGACCCCGGGCCGCAGGGCCCCGCCGCGGGCGTCGCCTCCGCCGCAGGGCCGCCGCGCCCGCCCCACCGCCCCCGGGCCCACGCCCTCGCCATAGCCGCCGCCCGCAGCACTCACCGCTGCCCGCATCGCTCCCCGCCGAGCCCCGCGCAGCACCGAGGCGGCGGCGCTGCTCGCCCGGGGGGGGGGGGGGGCGGGGGGGGGAAATGGAGGGGGTGAGGAGGAGCCGCGGCCGCCCGGGAGGGGAGGGGCGGGGTCGGCGGGAAAAGGGGGGGGCTTGTGACGGCGCCGGCCCCACCCGCCTCATTCACAAAAAACGCGAGCGGCGGGGAGGTGCTGAATGGGCGGGAGCGCTGCCCGTCACGCCCCCGGCCCCGCCCACCGCGCCGCTACACGCCCATGCCGGGTGATGGCGCGCGGAGACCCCGCCCCGCGGAGCGCACCGCCCAATCACCGCGTAGGAAGAGCCTCCGGGCCGCTCAAATCCACCCGCCGCTGCCGCAAGGGAGGCTTCGATAGGTGCCGGGAGCTGCCCGTCACCTTCCCCCCTCCAGAACCCTCCGCGCCTCACCGTCGGAGCACAGCGGCCAAGCAGCCGCGCGCCGCCGACCCCTTCGTAAAGGGCCCCAGCCGGCGGGCAGAAAAGCGCCCGGCTTTAAAGGGGCCGGGGCGCGCTGGCGGCGCGGCCCTCCGGGGCAGGGGAAGGGGAGGATGGAGGGGCCGGCCGGCCGTGCGAGGCGGCGGGGCGCCGCGTACTGACCTGGGCGGCGGCGGGCGAGGCGGCGAAGCTGTGCGGCGATAGCCCCGGCGCGGACACCGCGGCGCGCGCGCCACCAACGGACTCAGCCCGTGACGGGATCCGCCATCTTGGAATTTTTAGATGGAGAGTCACGTGGTGCGACCATTTTCCCCCCGGCCAATCAGGAAGCGCGGTTTATTTATAGCCACGGCTCCCTCTCTTCAGTCCGTCCATCCCCCCTCCCCATCCCGACGAGGGGAAGGGAACCAATCAGGCCACGCCCCAGCTCCCTAGGCCACGCCCCGTGGCTCGCTGCCCATCGCCTAGGCGACCGCGCGGACCGGGGGCTCCGGCCGGCGGCCGCCATGTCGGCACTGGGCCCGCGGCCCCTCGGTGAACGGCGGCGTGGCCTCGACCCGCACCGGGGCAGCCGTTCTCAGGGACGGCTTGGAACCCTGGAGCCGCCTTTGGGTCGCCCAAGGCCAGCTGAGCCTGGGCAGGCCGGATCCCCCTCCACTTCAGGCCCTCACCTCGCCCCCTCACGCCGGGACGCGAGCAGGCGGTCGGCTGCACCGGGCGGGAAGCCGGGGCTGTGACCGAGCGGCCGCTTCCCCTCCGTCCCCTCCCGCCCGGTGGGAGCCCAGACTCGCCGTGCCCGAGGAGCCCTCCGGGCAGCCGCTCCTGGGAAGCCAGGGCCCCGCGGCCGCCTGCGGTTTGCTCCGCGGCCCCAGCTTGGCTCCTCCTGAGCAGCGGCGGCCAAACAGAAAGCTCTAGATTGGCCCGGCGGTGGGAAACAGGAGGGGGAGGACAGAGCTCGTAAAGAAAGGCCGGCGGCTCTGCATCCCTTTGAAGTTCCACCACTAACAGTAGGAGTTAGGTGTCCCTTCCTCACCTTGCCTCTGCTGCTTGACGTAGTTGAAGCCTGGCATGTGTGAAAACATGGGTTGGGGTTTTTTTTAATTCTCTCTACACTGACAGAGCCGGGTTACCTAGAAATGCCGCAGGAAACACACGCCATAGCACATACAGGTTATTTTAATACACAGAACCTTTTCTGTCGGGTTTTTGCATCCAGGATCCTGCTCCTGAAGCTTTTATCCGTCAAGGGTTGCCTATAAAAAATGGCTGCTGAGTAACACTGCTGCTTTTAATAGGAAACCGCTGAGTCAAGAGAGAAAAAAGGACAAGGGGAGAGCAGGGTTCAAAATCTTTACAAATCTTTGCCTCGTTACCAAGAATAATAATAATAAAAAAAAAAAAAGAATTGCTCTGTACACTTACCTCTACCCATGTTTTCCTAGCAACCATTCAACGTTTAATTGATTTTTCCATTTTTCTGAAGAATTACCCTATTGAACTGTCAAGTCTTCTCTAGCTGCGGTTTTTGGATTGGCCAGGCTCGTGAACGGCACAGCTCTCGTTCTGTTTGCATCTTGTTGCCTTACCTTTGCCTAGCATAATGCCTGAAACCAAGAAGCCACGCTGCAGGCGCAGCAGGTCACGGGAAGCAGAATATTTCAGCGTCTGTATGGGCCGTTGTGAGAAGGCTCAGCCAGGTTGCGGTGTGCTCTGGAGGGAACGGCGTGCTGTGAGGAGCTGATAACCATCTTGGGTTTCACCAAGAGATCGCCCCATGGACAAGGAAAGTGCCACAGTATCGAATACCGCTACTCCCTTTTCGTTGGGTTGGTTTTGTGATGGCTGCTAACTTGTTACCTTTTTCTTTTTTGGAAGGTAAACCACCGTGGCATTCCTAGAAAGACAACCCCTTGTCTGTTCAGCTCTGTTCTGGCCGAGGTTGAAGACTCAAACCTCTCCTCTCCCATCCAAGAACCTCGCAGAGGGTTCTTGTACTTCACATAGGTGGAGCCCTTGTCTTGCACTGAGTTAAAGGAGTTGGTGGCACCAGCCAGGGCACCGTGGTCCTCTCCCACACCTCCCATAGCAGTAAGGGTCCTCATGCCATACTCGTAGCCCATTAAATACATGGAGACTTCCCACTTAGCTTTCAAGGAGCTTCTTAATGTGAAACATAACAATCCTAATTCACAGGCAGCCATCCCAGCACACTTCTGGTGGTTTTGATTAATTGGCTCTTGCTAAATTGTTTTCAAACTTCCAGATTTTCCTTAAAGAAAAATGAACTCCTGTAGTTCGGCCATCTGGATTTACATAAATTCTGGAACCTGATGGGAATTGCTAACAACTTTGTCCCTCCCTCAGAATTTACACAGGCATGGTAGTACATCAACACCTGGCTTTTTTTCGGTTGGTTGGTCGGTTTGTTTTGTGGTGGGGCTTTTTTGGCCATGTTCAGCAACTACATTTCCATCTGAGAGTGCCACCCACCTACAAAGCCTTGCCATACTGATCTGACCCTTCGAGTTGCTTATTTTCCCATGCTGTGATCAACATGCTCGGGTCTTGGCAGAGGTCAGAATTACTCTGACAGTTCCATCAGCAGTAGAATCCCATTAACTTAAGCTTTCCAGACTTAGCTTTATTTTTAAGACATTAATTCATTACTGTCGATTTACAGCAAACAGTACACTTTGAGTCTTCTGCACTTGAGCGTACAGGCAGCACAGCCTGCCTTGCAGAAGCCCTGAAGTTTTGGCACGTCCTCCCCGTGATACACACCTCAGATCGCGGCCGGCATGAAGAGCACCACTTCTGCATGCAGCCGAAGCCCTTTTTGTTTCAGTTTGTTGGCTTGTGAGCTCGTTCATTTGTTGCTCTTTGGTGGGTGAGGTTTTAGGTTCCCCTTGTGCGGCTGTTCCGCTGTCTGTATTCCAGGCCAGTGCCTGTGCTCATGCGTATGTATGTGTGTACTGATAAGCGTCTGAATTATTCCAAAGTATCCAGAGACGTATGGATGTCAGTGCTTTAGGACTAGGAGGTTACTAATGCTGGCTGCGTAGCTGACAAGGAAACAGCTCCACAGTGGATCTAACGACAGATGGCCAGCGTAGGACCCGGCTGTGGGCAGCCAGGCGGCTAGCTGCCCTCTCCTCTGGCTCCATGTTTCTGTTGCGGTAAGGAGATGGTTCGATCACCACCATGGGTTACAAAATACTTCAGTGGTCATTGCAGCTTCTAAACTGGCCATGTGTCCCCTTAATTTCCACGCTAAGGCTTGGGTGTTGTGCTGCAGATCCATTCTCCTGGCTACAGACATCAGATGCTGCTCACCTGGCCGCATCAGTCGCCTCCGACGCTGTCAGGGGTGCTGGAGCTGTTTTACAAAAAGGAAACGAGAGTAGGAAATTTGTGCCCTGGAAGTTGCCATGGAGTGTAAGTTTTATCTTTGTCGTGTGATTGATGCAGCACTAGTGGTTGTGGGTGTGAATACATGTGTCTATTAATATCCAGTCTAGGCTAACCTGTGCATAATGACAGAAAATTAAACCTTGTTGTTGTTCATGTAAATCCGAGCCCAGAGGTTAACGAGGAAAAAAAAAGTATTCTTCCTATATGCTAAATCCAACTGTATATAGCGTGGTCTGGCTTTACTGCAACTGCAGCTGAAAAGTTTACTCAGAAGCCATTTGAAGTAAAAAATTAAAAATAAAAAAAAATTGGCAGAGCTAATTCATAAAGACTTCAATAAAATGCAATTACAGAACTTCCCGCCTACCTCCACCTCATCTTTAGCTGAACCTGACTTCTTGTTTGTCAGAAACGCTTCCATTTTTCATGTTCTTTAAGCAGGAAACAGCCATCACAACACTCCAGCTAATTTCCCTCTCTAATCACATGGATCTGGTGAAAGTAAAACAGGGTGCCGAAGCTTTCCACTCCAATCCTGCCTCTCCCACCGCCTCCTTGGTGAAAAAAGCCTCAGAAAAAACAGGAAGAGGATCAAGTTAGGAAGAAAGCCAGCAAGAACATCCTCTAGAGCCTGGTCGCTGCAGCCCTGTGCCAAGAGCCAGTGCCGCTTGCTGCCTTAGAGAGGGTCAAGTCCTGACACGAGTTTCTACCTGGTGATTCCTTTCTCTTCTTCCTCCCATCAGTTAGTTGCCATTGTTGCTCTCGCTCGGTATTTCTCCCCTGCCAGCCATCCTTCTTTGCTTTATCTCCCACTCCCATCTGTTCTGCATCCTTCCTACAGCATACTTATTTACTCCTTTCTGCCATCAAAAAATACCCACCAAGCCAACCAGGCTTAAGGCACAGCTGCAAACAGAAGAGAGAATGGTAAATGTACATCGCCCCACTCCTGTATTCCCCTCTGACATACCTTTTTTTGGGTTGTTTGGGTTTTTTTTTTTGTCATGGGGTTTGGTGGGGTTTTTTTTTTCCCTTGGTGAATTTTGCTTTGGCTGGGACACCTCCTCATGTCTTTGTATAGTCCTCTTTTTTGCTGTGCTACAAAATTTGTCTTCCACAGAGAGTGGTCCTGTCTGGCTTGGCGCTGAGCTACAAAGGAGGAGAAGGTGATTCTCCTCCACTTAAAGGCAGCGCCTGCTGAGACTGAAGAATCCTGCATTTGGCTGCAGAAGTTATTTTTCCAGCTTGTCTGCAGCACCAACACTTCGTCAAATCTTCATCACTCAAGGACTGAAAAAGCTTAAATTCTGAAGCATGAGGAGCCAGTCTCTAAGAAACAAGCTACTGCCATTGTCTTGGACAAACTCAAGTTCCCCGTCCCCCATTTTAGGGGACCAAAAAAAGTGGCCAAAGTTCAAAGTCAAGGTCACAGCATAAAATTCTCTCCCTCCTTGATATTTGCAATACACGTTTAAAAGAAGTTTCCTTGCTAGAACTAGTTTTGAACAATTTTTGCTGGAATTTATAAACTCCATATTTATTTAGACATACCAGCTATGCTCTCAGCTGCATCATGTAGAGAAGAAACTTTCTGCAGCCAGTAAAAAGCCCAGTCCCAAAGTTCTCACAATGTCAATTGTAAGAATGTCCCTCTGAATTACATGAAGAGTTAAAAGTTCAAAAGAAATCTCTTTTCCATGTCTTCTCAGTTCTGTTCAATTTTAGCAGCACACTAAGGCTTAAAATTTAGAAATAAACAAGAAATAAGTCTTAAAATTAATATGGGATCCTATGAAGTTGAGGCTGTAACAATTGTTGGGTACATTTGTTTTACCAGTGATTGTTTTCTGATTGGGTTTTCTTTGTTTTGTTTTGTTTTTAAAGGAAAATACTATCTAATTCCTTGAATTTCCACCTGTGGCAGTTGCTGGGAGAAACGCATGTGTCTCTATAGTGGGAAACTTAGAAGAAATACTGATTCATTTTTCTATTCTGTCACTTATCAACCAGAAGGGAAGAAAAAGAACCACAGAATCACAGGGGTTGGAAGGGACCTCAAGAGATCACCGGGTCCAACCCCCTGCCAAAGCAGCTCCCCAGCTCATATTGCACAGATAGGCATCCAGACTGGAATCTCTCCAGAGAAGGAGACTCCACACCCCCTGGGCAGCCTGTCCCAGGGCTCCCTCACCCTCACTGGGGAAAAGTTCTTCCCCATTGTTGGTGTGGAACTTCCTGTGCTCCAACATGCAGCCATTGCCCCTTGTCCTGTCCCCACAGACACTGAGAAGGGGCTGGCCATTTCCCCCTGCATCCCACCCTTAAGATATTGATAAACATTAATAAGGTCCCCCCTTAGTCTTCTCCAGGATGAGCAGCCAGCCCCAGCTCCCTCAGCCTTTCCTCACAGGGGAGATGCTCCAGGCCCTTCAGCATCTCCATAGCCTCCTCTGGACTCTCTCCAGGAGATCCCTGTCCTTTTTATACCAGGGAGCCCAGCACTGGACACAACACTCCAGGTGGGGCCTGAGCAGGGCAGAGCAGAGGGGGAGGATCCCCTCCTGTGACCTGCTGCCCACACTCCTCCTGATGCCCCCAGGATCCCATTGTCTCTCTCAGCCCCCAGGACACACTGCTGGCTCATGGCCACCCTGTCACCCACCAGCACCCCCAGGTCCTTCTCCGCAGAAGAAAAGAAGATGATGTCCTGCGTGACACAGGGTGAAAAGCAATTAAGAGCTAAATAAGCGTGTGGAAGGAAAAAAAAAGAAAGTAAAATTACATAAAAGCAACAAGTCCCTTTCTCAATAAAAAAAAAATGCATGCAGTCTGGCCCCTGGGTGTTGGTTTTAAGTGAAGATATTGACTTGCAGCTGAATGACGAGTAGAATATTCTTCTACTGAAATATTGATAGTAGATTACACTAAACCGCAAACTATCTCCATAAAGCCCATCATTTCTAATCCTAATGGTGTTGTCTTTTCCTGGGATGACTACTCCATTCACGATATGATGGCTTTATTCTATCTGGGGGAAAAACTTTTTACCGTACAGCTAAATTAACTTGTCAAAAGACTTCAAACTTGGGAAGCTTTTACAGCTCAATTCAGAGCTATTATTCAAGATTGAATGAGAAGGCTGTGGACTGTAAAAGCTGGCAGGAAAAAAAAAAAAAAAAAAAAAAAAAGAATTTCACAAGCATTCACAAGTTGAATGGAATACTTACTTTTTGTCCAGGTTGTGTTTCATTGAGCTGTCTGTCATGGAAGAGCTGTATTTCCCTGTAACCTGCTCACTCTGCAGTGAAAGGCAGGCAGCTTCTTCTGCAGCATCTCTTGAAGCCAGGACCTGGTACGTGCCCTTTCACACACACTTGGTTATATTTAGTTTATGCCAACCTAAATAAGTGTCAACTAGCTCTCCAGAAATGCAGGGAGCACAAAAGAGAATGGATAGCCACTAAATTGAGACAGAGCAAGAACACAATTAAATTTATTTTTATCCTTTTAAAATAAGATCATAGTCTACCTTACAGTCAGTTACAGCTTTCTCATGCAAATAACAAAAGCCTGGCTTCAGGAGCAGCAACTCTCAGATTTTGCAGACAAGTAGCAGCTGGCAGAGCTTGCACTTGGAGCCTTTCCTTTTGAAGATCCAATCTACTTTGGGACAAAGCTCGGATAAAAAACCGAGCCAGTGATGACAGCCCCAGAAAGGGAACCCATTTGCTGGTAGACCCAGGGCTCTGGGAGAGCATGCAAAGGGATTCACAGGCAAAGGATGTGGCAGAACGGGATCCATAATGGCCAGCGTGGCAAGCAGCCTGAGTTCCCACATAGCTGGTCTGTGGGGAATGCCAAGCACAAGGACAAGCCAAGCCTGCAGGGAGGTTCTGCCAGTCACTTGGGACCTGCAGGCCTCATGTTCAAAAATGAATTAGAGGCACCTCACATCTTTCAGAGGTGCCTAGGGCTTGCAACATTTTTAAGTGTTCAGAGCACACACCCACAAAACAGGGGATCCAGGTTCACTGTCCCCTTCTGCCTGGCACGTTCCTCCTCCTTAAAGGGCTGTGGTTGCAACAGCATAAGATTCACAGAACTGTAGGGGTTGGAAGGCACCTCTGGAGATCATCCAGTCCAACCCCCTGCCATAGTAGGATCACCTAGAGCACTTTGCACAGGACAGCGTCCAGACAGGACTTGAATGTCTCCAGAGAAGGAGCCTCCCCAACTTCGAGATTTGGGCAGCTTGTCCCAAGGCCCCCTCACAGTAAAGAAGATTTTTCTCATATGGAGATGGACCTTCCTGTGTTCCAGCTTGTGCCCGTTGCCCCTCATCCTGCCGCTAGGCACCACTGAGAAGAGTCTGTGCCCTTCCTCTAGACATCCACCCTTCAGGTATTTATGAGTGTGATTAGATCCCCTCTCAGTCTTCTCTAGACTAAACAGACCCAGCTCTCTCAGTCTTTCCTCATACAGAAGATGTTCAGGTCCTCCAGTCATGCGGATGACATCCCTCCTGCTGCAAAGGCAGAGTGCCGAGCAGAAAGGACGCACAGGGCGAGGCAGCAGGAAGATGATGGGTTCATCCTCTGAGTTTTGGCTAGTGCTGACAGGACCAGCAACATAGCTCCAAGGTGTTTTGGGGCTTTGCAGCCCACAAGCTAAGCTCCAGGAGCACTTAATGGCTGCTTTCATAAGAAGGGGGCAGCTTGCTGTAGCTCAGAGAAGAGGAGCTTTCACCTGAGGTTAATAAATGCAAGCTAACTGTCTTTTGCTGGATTTGGCCTTTTTCTTGTAAGCACCTTTGTCCCACATCTGCGAAACATGAATATTATTGTTTTCCTTCCTAACAGTAAGATGAGGATAAATCCCTGGGATTTCTCACCCATTACTGGGAGACCAGCAGGTACAAGTAAGGCAGTAAGAGCATCAACAAAACCCCCAAACCATCACCAGACAATTTTGTGACTGCCTGGAAGAAAACTTTAGGCTGTGGCGAACTATTAAAGCTGCTGACAGCTTCCTGTGGCTCAGCTGCGTTAAAAGCAAACAGCAATTCAAATACCTGTCACCGCTCTACAGGGTGAGTAAACATGGACTCTCTGATGCCTCCTGTACTGCTCCCTGTTGACACTGTCCTTCCGCCCGCTTGTTGGAGATGGCCACTTGACAACAATGCTGATGAGCACGCTCCGAAGCCCCGTTGGAGGGGGGAGTATTTTACAGGAGTATATTTTAGGCAGACAGAAGCCAAAATCAATCCCGAACAAAATACACTGACAGTGCCGGGGGTGGGAGCTTGGTGCTACATTGTGGTGGTTGAGCCCTGGCTAAAGGCCAGACACCCATCAAAATCAGTCTATTCCTCCCCTTCTTAGTTGGACAGGGGAGAAAAAATGTAATTGGGCGGCTCAAGAGACAAACTTGTTAATGACGTGGGCAGAACAGACTCACAGAGTGCAGGAGAGAAAGTGATCTGATTTGTGACACTGTGCTGAAGAGAAACAGTGACAGACCAGAGTCAGGAGTGCAACCAACAAGCTTAAAACAAATGCAAACCAGGCAAACACTTTCCCCCCCACTCCCTCCTCAGCAGGCTTGAGTTAGAAGTTTGCTCCCTTCTTCCCTCCCGGTCGCAGCCCAGGAGGGGCAGGGACTGGGGAAATGGGGGTCTGGGTAACACCTTCCCCCCACCCCTCCATTCTAAAGCAGACTGCCCTTTAGCCAGGAGGTTGCTCCCTTCTTCCCCTCTCCTGCTCGCAGCACAGGGGGGCAGGGACTGGGAGATGGGGCTTCTGTCAGTCCCTCGCCAGTTGGTTCCCTTCTTGGCCGGGATGGGGGCATCCATCCCACACCCCCTCCCCCTGCTGCACCCCAGGATCTCACCCATAAGAGCCAGTCCTCCAGGAACTTTCTCCAAGGCAAATCTCTTCCCCCCGGGCTTCATCTCTGCTCTGGCAGGCAGCAATCAATCCCAGTGTCTCCCAGTCCCAGTCCTGCACGGGGCTATGATGCCTCCCCCAGCAAACCTGTTTGGCTCATCTCTGGAGGTCGCTTGTGCTGGCAGGGGCTCATCCCAACGTCAGTCATGGCATCTTCTCTAGGTCTCCCCTGGCTCCATCCAGCGTGGAGCCTCTCCACCGGGCAGGTCGGGTTTCTGCTTCTTCCATGGGTCCTTTCCTCCGGCTACTCCCCGTGCTTCAGCTTGGGCTGCAGGGGCATCTCTCTCTGGGGCCCCTGGGCGCCTCCTCCCCCAGCCTGTTGTGTCTGCCAACTGCCCCCATTTCTATGCCAATACACATCCCAGTGCCCTGCCCGGGCCGGCACTGCGGCCTTCCTGGCACTCCGTGTTCTGGTGGAGTCTCTCTCTCCTCTCTGTGACTCTCAGAGGCGCTATCAGCAGGCTGCCAGAAGATTCCAGCAGCCATTTCCTGCAGCCCCTGGCCCCTCTCTCTCTCTCTCTCAGTAGCCAACTATGCAAAACTGTGACATACATCATGTTTGGTCAGGCACGGCGGGTTTTGACCAAGGTCCAGAAGAGAAATGATTTCAGTTTCAAGCAGCTGAGACTAAAAGAAGCACTGATAGATGACATGTGGGGCAAAACTGCGCGGACCTTTCACATGCCAAATTTCTTCCTACTCTGTTTCTTTATCTGAAGTTTCCACATGGGTCACAGCTCTCTCATCTAGAGTCCGTGCACCTCCCGAGTGCGTGCATCTATTAAAAGGTTTGGGCAGCTGTGTTTTGCACTTGGCAAAACCTCAGTCACCTTGTTTTTCCTTTCCTATGACAAAACCAAAACCACAGCTAGTTTTGGTTTTGAACTCACTAGGAAGTACTAAAAGACCAAGTTTTCTCTATCTGCTTATAGGAGAGCAATCGCTGTGGTATAACAGCGGTTCAGATCAAACCTTCCTCTTGCACGTCCGATATAGGAGGGGCAAAAAACAAGATGGGCACAAAAAAGAAGGCTGCAGGAACAGAAGTACCAACTGGGCATACTGGGAAAGCAGAGTAGAGCATTAGAATAAAATACAGCAAGGAACAAGATCCGTTCTTGCTGGCTATACCTGAATGCATTTGCTTAAACAGTCCAGAAAATTTCTGAAAGGTGAAGTCTGGAGCTTGCACCAGGAGGCTGTTTGTGGGCGTATAGGTCTTGCATTGAAACATGTCGCTTCAGATCATCCCTGTAGCACTGGTTCTGCTCGATATGCAGAGACACAGAGGCACTCAAAGAGGGAAAATGCTCAGGTCCTCGTCTCTATTTCTCTTGTGTCTCAAAAACTTGTGCTCTCTATGAGCACTTTCTCTGACTTCTTAAAAAGCATCACAGCAGATCAAGATATGCCACCAGAAGTACAAGCATCCAGGAGCAGTAGCAGTGAAAAGGGTTTGTGGAAAATGACATCAAAATCACAAGAGGAATGCCTCAAAAGTCTGAAGAGTTACTCTCAGACCCTGTTTGTCACTGCTGAACATTTGGATGGGACTTTGGGATCCAGCACTCTCATTTGCTGGGTGTGTTGTTTCAGAGAAAGCGAAGACGTGAGTATTCAGCCATTAATGTTCAAAGTAAAGTTTAGCATGTATCGTGACCAGAGGTCAGAAGAGCTGAAACCTCTGCAGCCCCAGAAGTGTCTGCATATATCTTGATGAGGGAATAGCCTCGACCCTCAGCAAGTACGCCGATGACACAAAGCTGGGAGGAGTGGCTGACACGCAGGAACACTGCGCTGCCATCCAGCGAGACCTGGACAGGCTGGAGAGCTGGGCAGTAAGAAACCAGATGAGGTTCAACAAAAGCAAGTGTAAAGTCTTGCACCTGGGAAGGAACAACCGTTTCTATCAGTACAGGCTGGGGGATGACCTGCTGGAGAAGAGCTCAGTGGAGAAGGACCTGGGGGTCCTGGTGGATGACAGGTTGGCCATGAGCCAGCAGTGTGCCTCGGTGGCTAAGAGAGCCAATGGGATCCTGGGGTGCATCCGGAGGAGTGTAGCCAGCAGGTCAAGGGAGGTGATCCTCCCGCTCTACTCTGCCCTGGTCAGGCCCCACCTGGAGTATTGTGTCCAGTTCTGGGCTCCCTGGTATAAAAAGGACAGGGATCTCCTGGAGAGAGTCCAGAGAAGGGCTACGAAGATGATAAAGGGCCTGGAGCATCTCCCCTATGAGGAAAGGCTGAGAAGATTGGGACTGTTCAGCCTTGAGAAGAGAAGACTAAGGGGGGACCTAATTAATGTTTACAATTATCTTAAGCAAGGGATGCAGGGGGAATCAGCCAGCCCCTTTTCAGTGGTCTGTGGAGACAGGACAAGGGGCAACGGCTGCAAGTTGGAGCATAGGAAGTTCCGCACCAACATGCGGAGAAACTTTTTCACAGTGAGGGTGACAGAGCACTGGAATAGGCTGCCCAGGGAGGTGGTGGAGTCTCCTTCTCTGGAGATATTCAAGACCCGTCTGGATGCCTATCTCAGTGAAATGTCCTAGGGAGCCTGCTTCGGCAGGGGGTTGGACCCGATGATCTCTCGAGGTCCCTTCCAACCCCTACAATTCTATGATTCTATGATCTCTGTACAACACAGGCAGAAAGGAGAGTTCCTTCTCTCTCCCAAGATCACTAGACAAGATAAGGCCTGTGACAGAACAGGAGGTCCCTCTAGCTTTCTTCCACAAAAAAAAAAAGGCAGCCTTCCCCTCCCAACAAAGAGCAGACAGCGGAAACCCCACAGTGTCACAGACTGGATTCAAGGAAAGGACTGAATGGGGTAAAGTGGGAACTAAAACTGAAGAGCCGTTTCAAAAAGCTGCAAGGCAACAGAGACCAACCCAGAAATGGAATGTAAGCCACTGAGATACAGATCAATAATACCTGCACTGCATAATAAGCACTGTAGATTTTTCCTTTTGGAAAAGGCAGAGTTTGCAATAGGTACCTCTGGAGATGATGTTGCAATGGGATGTGCCTGCATCGTTCCAAGAGAATCGGTTTAGGTTGTTTGCGCTGCTGTATGTTGGCAGCAGAAGAGACGAGACGCACAGGTCTCGATCCATCCTTATCAGGAGCTTCTTATTGTGTTAGCAGGTGGCCTGTTGGGTATTAAAGACTCGGTTGTGAACAGTGAGGAGAAGTTTTCAAACTTCACAGTAATGCAGATCACCTCTAGGAAAGCTATGGGACTAGCTGGGACACACGAGTTTGATAAACAGAACCTCTGCCACGCATGGGAGCGAGAGGCAGGACGTGTTCCGGCTCGTACCCAGAGACTGAGAGGCAAGATGCTGCGACCATATGGTGCCAAGTGCAGGGGACCAAACTGAGGGTGCACTTCTCTGCAAGCAAGGAGAAAAGAGGAAGTGTTATTGCTGCTCTTTTTTTCTGCTCATCTGCTCAAGTGACCAAAGATGAGCCGCGATCTGCCTGACTGCAAACCCAACACCCGTGAACTATTTTGGATAAGGCAAATAGGCAGGAAAGTCATTCAAGTATGGCAATGGAGGGCTAGCTGAAGAGCAGAAAGAAAGGGAGCGGGGAGGCCCTGACACAGGGTGCCCAGAGAAGCTGGGGCTGCCCCGGGATCCCTGGCAGGGTTCAAGGCCAGGTTGGATGGGGCTTGTGGCACCCTGGGCTGGAGGGGTGTCCCTGCCCATGGCAGGGGGTGGGAACTGGACTTCCCACCCAAACCAGTCTCGGGCTCGGTGATTCTTACTTTCAGTACTTTCTTCTGAACACTGCAGACCCTAACCACTTATCTCCAGCACCAGAGCTGACTTTTGGTCACCGTGCATTTGGTAAATCCACACAACTGTTCCAGGGGAGGTTACTTGTTCAATTCTCCACAGTGCTACAGACGCCAGGCTGTTTATTTTGGTCATATATTTCAAAGAACAGTTTCTCCAGCAAACAGCGTAACAGCTGCGGCTGATAAAACTCCTAGGTATAATCGTTATCCTCTTTTCCCTGATAGAGACTGTCACAGATTGGCCATTGAGTTTTGGCCTAGATGCTGGTGCTCTAGTCAGCCAAAATTAAAAGCAAAATGGATATCCTCAACGGGACAAAAGCAAATGAAGAATTTTCAAGGTCAAGAAACTAAAGGAATTGCCATTAGCAGAGCAGAGGACGGAGCTGTGCCCCACACAGGTATGTAGGTGTAGGACTGTATCTCCCATGCACAGCTGTGAAGATTGTGCCACTGGACAGAAGGTTTTGGAAGTTGGCCTGCTGTGCTATCGTGAAAGAAAGTCTCTGAAGACCTCTGACATACTTCAAAGCAGAGCTCCCAGGAGCATCCATCAGCTTGGGGCCCCTGAGTTACTGGCAGCTCTGTCCACTGGCTGGCTGTAAGACCTTCTCTGAAGTCACAGCCCCAAAATCTAGCCAGCGGTTTCTCCTCATACAGAAATCATACAGTCAGACCTGGACACCACTTTAAAAAACCTGGGCAACCTTAACTTTAACACACAGCCATGCGGGGTGCAAGGCACAGCCACACACCTTTGGCACAACAGCTCTCCTACCACACGCAAGGCTTCTGCAAGGCAGCGGCCCCGTTAACAGCAATTTTTCAAGCAGCGAACGCAGCACTCACGCAAGATGCAGAGCTGACAGGCTTGGGTGTTGGATTTCCTTTCGTACAAGCAGCAGCCCCTCACGGACCAAAGCAAGGTCCCCCCAACCGTCTCGCCAGACCTTCCCCACAGCAGCCTTGAAGACATAATCCTAAAACTGTAGGGCTGTTCAGCGCCCTTCTCTGCCGACTCAATCGCTGGTCTGTCTGCCCTGGCTTTCAGCGCGGATGCCAAATGAAGTGGTGGTTTCGGTGATGCACACACCTGACCGCCGGGAGCTGGAAGGAGACCACCAACTTGTTTCCCGTCGGTTACTGAAACAACCGCCAGAGGCTTGCAGCTTTGTGTCGCTACGAGGATCCAAACCAGCAACCTCAAAGCTTTAAAACCCATCCCGATTACGCGGCTCCTGATACACCCCATCTTCAGTACGTTCTACAGAGCGAGACAACAGCCACCTCTTAGAAGACAGCAGCCTGAGAGTTGGTTTTAAAGAAACATTTTTGCTTTTCTGAAGCTGAGCCCAAAATTCCACTTGGAGTAACTCATATTCATGTCAGCACAACAGCAGCAGCCAAATGTAAAATTCTCCCCCCCCTCCAGCCTTTAATTAAACGGTTCTTCTCTCAAATCAAATGCACACATTCTCATCACTCAAAACCAAAAAAAAAGACCACAGGTGAGTGTTGCAGTGAAATCTAAAGTCAGCTTGCAATAGCTTGACTTTGAGCAGAAAGGGTCTTCTTCCACCAGATCTCCCCTCGCCAAGCCAACCGTGAGGGCTGAGACAGGGTGGGTTTCTGTCTATCAGAAGATGTTTCTTCTCTGTTTCCCACTTGCCTTTGGAAGAAATGCATTATCCCCATTTCTCTCTGCTTGGTTTAACTCTTCACGTTTTTGGGGGGTGGGAGGTGTGATGCCGATGCTAAAAACATTCCCTTTCACCAGAGCTGCTGACACTGTTCCCAGGACCCCTTTGCTCGCTGTCCTATCACCAAGCAGGTTTGCTAACACGGCTCTGCAGGTAGCCACGCTTCCAGCATCTGTCACACACAGAAAGCCCTAACACCAGAAGAGCGGCGCTTACACCCAGACACTTTGAAACCCTCAGCTTCCAGCGACCCTTACCAAAAAAAAACCCAAACAACTTTGCTGCTACAACCCTTACCAGCCTGCACGGGAGCTCTGCTCTTTAGAGAGTACAGCAATGCTGGAGAATGACAAAAGGCAGAGCTAAAAAGTCCACAGCTCCTGCTCATTACCTGGCTTCAGATGATCCCAGCTTGCTGGGTTTTTTATCACAGCTCTGGCAGAGAATGTTTTATTTGCTCAGTAAAGTTTTCACATGCAATATGTTGTTGCTGGTTTGTTTTGTTTCTTAAACCCCTTACCTATATATTTATTACCGACGGATATTATACCCTTGCAGTAAAGAAACACTGCAAAGTGCTAGTTAACTTCTCAGAGCTGACTGAATAATACCATAAATACAAGGGTACTGAAATGACAACAATAAAGGGATCTGTACTTTGAACAATAAATACGAACTGTAGCTGTGCTTTGGATTTTATGCATGCTCCAGCTAATAGGTATTCAGCTTGTGTGGGCCACTGACATTTAAGTAAACACATGTGCAGTCCAAGGGGGTTGGCTCCAGCGCCTCTTGTCAATTGAATCCAGCCCTGGGAACACGAACAGAGCGGTTCAGGATTGCAGAAATTCCACGCTGGGCTAACCCTTGGTGGTATCTCCTGAAACCATAAGACGCTCTCCATGGGAAGAAAGAGGGGGTGAGGTTGGGGGCCGGGAGTGGGAAGTGACAATGGGGATGAGGATGGGCTGGAAAACCCCAGAAACATGTGGCTTCAAAGAGATGCTGAAAATATTGCTAAGAAAAAAAAGTCTGCCAGCCCACCCATTGCAGACTGAAGGAAAATTCAGCTTCTCTGCAACTTCCCTGTCACCCTTAATGGCGTTCCTGCACCACGTCAGGGCGGGAAGGGTGGGGATTAATATCACCTTTTCAACAGGGCCACTATTTTTTTCTTTACAAAGCAAGGCCACAGAGTGCACCCCTGTAAATCCTTTACCGATGTGAAGGAACAGGCACCTGGGTTCCAGGACCCAGATGGATCCAGAGATGACCACTTTCTGCAGCACACAAGCTCCAGAGGCCGTCTCTGCACACGAACGTGGGTTTGATTAGCATGGGATAAGCTTGATTGCATTCCTGGGAAGGAGGAGGACCTAACACTGTAAGCCTTTCTGTACCTGTTCTAGCAAACAAGTCAGCAGTCAGAGAAATCCAAACCAACTCGGCAGCATCACGGACACTGAGGGTCTGTATGTGAACCCTCAGCACCCCATCCCAGAGCAAAATGAAGAGGGTGGAACGTGCTGCACTTGTGCTGCACATAACCCATGATGGGGTGCCTTGGGTGTCCATAGAAAGCATTGTTTCACACCCAGCGCTTCCCTTTCACGCAGCACCGGTGCAGATGAGGGATAACCCAGGGATAAGATGCCATCAGCTCCAGGGCTGTCGGCCCCTGGCAAAGGAAAGCTGCCCACTTTAAATTAAAAGGAAGAAATACCCCAAAACCAACCAAACAAATAATCCAAAGGGGAATTCATTGAGCTACTTATCTCCAAGTTGAACATGGAGCGAAGCAGTAGAGGCTATGCAATAGCATTATAGATAATTAGAAAACTAGGATGAAAAGCCAGGCTTTCGGTAGCTGGAATCACACCTCCTGGGGAATTCTTTGTGGGCATCAAGGCGTATGTAAATAGGGGCAATTTAGTTGGTCTGGCATACTCTGGTTTCTCAAAAGCTCCCTCACCAGGAGCTCCTAGGAAATTAATCTCTCCTGGGATTAGAAGAGAGGTTCTCAAATGAATTCAAAACTGGTAGGAAATAGGAAGGGATGGGTAGGAATAAGTGGTTATTTTTTTTCCAGGAATAAGTGGGTATTTTTATCCACAGTGGAGGGAACCCCTGTGGAATCCCACAGCAATTCGGGCCATGACAGGGGTTGTTGTCAGAGCCTAAAGGATCTGGAAAAGGGATATAGGAGCGATTTGTGAGGGATAAAAAGGCAGAAAGAGATGCTACTGAAGGTAGCAGAAAGGAGTGCTGACACAGCAGAAAAACAGAGTACTGGGTCCTGATAACCAAGCAAAACCCAAACTGACCTCACCATCATCCCTCCAGTAGTTATTATCACTCAGGAAAGAGATAATCCAAATCAAGAAAATCATCAGTTCATTCCCAAAACAGAGAACCAAGAGATTAACAGGGAGCCAAGGAACTGCCAGGAAATGGCTTGAGAAATCCCTCCCCTTAAGTTAAAGTTTACATCTGGCCAGTTACTTCTCTGCCTGAACAAGAGGCGACTTCTGGGTCTCCGTCACCTTTTTCCATCAAATGAGGAGGTGTGTAGTGGTGACGAGCATGTCATCCTCTAAATGTAGTTTCAAAAAAACCCTCTGAAGTCAATGGGGTTTAGGCATGGATATAACTCCTAAAGCACGCTACTGGGGTGAGAAAAAGGAGCATTTGAGGCACAGGGAGAGTTTTTCCACAGCAACCTTCTTGATGGGGGACAGTCAGAGACGGGACCTTGCGTGGGAAGTGTCTGGAGGAGAAGCTGGACAGATAAAGCAAATAATAATCACCAAGTCACTGGAATCAAAGACTTCTTGTTAGCAAAGGCGTTTTATGCCTTCTAAAGGAAATTAAAAGTGAAATAATTGAACTACCCACCAAGCTTTGTAACAGGTCAGTCTGCTGACATAGTGCCTGTTCTGGAGTGCTGCGTTGAAAAAGGGGGGACATGTGGATGGAAGAGGATATAGCCATGGAAAATTGGCACAATTTCTGTAAGGGAAGGGTTCGCCTCACCAGACTACGATGGTTCTGTGAAGGAGTCAGCAACAACAAGGGGGACAGCTGCTCTGACCTTTTTTACAGAATCACAAGGTTGGAAAAGCCCTTTAAGCTCATCAAGTTGTACTATCCTTGTCCTGTGCTGCCCCATTTCCCTGAGCACCTCATCTCCCCTCTGTTCAACACAGCCAGGGACAGGGACTCAGCCCCCTCCCTGGGCAGCCTGGGCCAGGCCCTGACAACTCTGCCAGGGAAGAACTTTGCCCTCCCAGCTGAGCTGACCCTGCCCTGGCACAGCTTGAGCCCATTGCCCCTTGTCCCATCTCCTGTCCCCTGGCTGAAGAGACCAGCACCCACCTCTCTGCACCCTCCTGGCAGGGCAGGGGAGGGGGGGAGAAGGTGTCCCCTCAGCCTCCTCTGCTCAAGGCTAACCTTTTGGATTTCCCAGAATGTTTCCATTTTTCCCCCTTATTGAGCACTCTGAGATGCTGTGGGATGAGAGGATAGGTCCTTGCACAGACTGGGAGCAACCAGGAAAGCAGAGGTACAAAGCCACAGCTGGTGATTCAGAGGTAACTAGGCTCTTTCAGTACATGCTCCCTTCTTTGGTGGGAGTAGAGCAGCAAAGCCCCAGTGTCGCTGCTACCCACCATCACAGTGGTGGAACTTCTCTCCTCACAGCAGCCACAGAGTCTCCCCTCTCTTCCCCTGAAGCCCTGGTTCACCTTTATGTTGGAGAATGAGATCTCCACTTTGGCTTTCAGCTCACTTGCCTTTCCCAAACTGGTTGCTAGCAGTACCTTGGTAGCTGCTCAGTCAGGTTCCCTGGATGACCATGAGCCTTATTTCAACGACTTGCACCAGCATCAGAGTTTATACAAAACATCTTCAGACGGTAAAAGTGCTTTTGGAGCAGGGTAGGAATCAAGTTCAAATATCCCATACTTTTGTTTTTGCCAGTGTCAGGGATGGGGCTGCTTTCCAATCCAAATTTCACACATGGACAAGTCACAAGCATCCCTTTTTAAAATTCAAACCCCTTTAATTTGCCAGACATTTCCCTGAATATCTGTTCTGTGGAGAAAAACTTCTGCCTCCATAACTGCCCAACATGCATACATGCTGCTGGAAGACATTATGGATTGCCACCAAGCCTGACCCCAGGGGTAGTTGGAGGCAATGCCAAGGCTGATGGACTCACCTGTCTGGTCTGATTACTCCATTCAGAAGATCTGGGATTCTGTTTTGAGTGGTGCTTAACCCTGCCTGAAGGTTGGAAAGCTCAAGGTGCTGCTGTGAGGACTGAACAGAGAACAAAGTGGTACACCTTAGGGGAGAGGGGTGCCTGGAAAAGCAGACTTGAGCTTTGCAAAACTAGTTTAAGGAAGAGGATGTTGCATTTTTTTTTTATGGAAAATGATGTACCTAACTACACCAAACACCAGTCCTGTCTTCACTGTTGTCCTCCTCCTCTTGAAAACAAATCTGCAATAAGATCCAGCTGTATAGAAATATGTTCAGTGCTCACTGAGGTCAACGGAAAGATTCCTGTTGATGTCAGATATTGGCACAGCCCTCAAGTGAATCAATAAAATACATTTAGATCCAATCTCAAAGTTAACCATGGGGATAGCTGAAGGTGCTTGAAGTCCCCGGCATAATTCCCAACTTGGGCAGCAGCACTCCCATGGGACCTGACCCAGCTGCAGTACTGGGATATGGGTTTCTCTGAGGGATGGTCATCACCTTGCCTGGAGCTTTGAAGATAGAGGAACCAGCCCTGAACCCTGAGGCAGAACCCACCAGGAAGCACAATATCAGGTACCAAATCTATGAGTGGTCTTGGGGAATATATGCAAACACCTGCCTGAAAGCAACTGAATTGAGACCGCCAACTCATTCTGCACAGACTACAAAATATTTACTATGATTTCCATTTCCCAGCAAGTGAGGCTCAGATGTCATAGTGATTGGGTGCAGTGTAAGAAGCTTGACAGACAGGAACGATGCAGAGCAATCTGGAAAGCACGGGAAGCTGGGCTCCACAGAACAACACATATTTTTCAAGACAACTATAATATATCTGCCTGTTAGGAACAAGAAGACACATAGCAATTAGAGGACAAGGGATTGGATTCATCAGGGACTGGAACTAAGGAGTCCCTGAGATAACTGGCTGCAGGGTAACCTGCCAGAAGAGAGGGAGAGCTCATTTCAACACTTGGAGGCACACAGGGTAGAAAGTCAGCAAAGCACTCTGGCAAGACCAGACCGTGGCTGGAAAAGTGCAGAAGGCATGTCTGGAAAGCTGCTATTTAGGGAAGAGGCACAGATCTCAGCTGGAGCTTGGAAAACCTGCCCTGAAATCCAAGGCTGAAACAACTCAGCTCCAGGCTGGACAGATGATCTGATGAGTCCGTAAAAGCCGGCATCAGAAGAGGAAGGGAAGATTTCTAGCAAAAGAGGTCTCCTGAGTTTAGGAGGAACAGGCTGGGAGAGCATGGTGGGACTCGGTCTCCAGCCTAGCAGTGAAACATTCATGCCCTAACAAGAAGGGTGGTTGAAACCACCCTGCTGCGCGGCAAGGTCCTTGCCAGCCACTTTTAGTGGCTGCAAGTCCAAGAAGAGATGTTGCACTAAAAACCTGGGCCCACAAAACCTATTGTTTAAAAACCTATCTCCTTTTGGAGCATCCCAGCAACACCCACTTTCTGGAGCAACATCAGGTTTTCTACCCTCAGATTTTCACACACTCACAGCATGGAGCTCCCAGCCTGGCAGTATGGTTTTCTCTCCATGTGCTACTGCCTGGCCTCATCTCTTCCTTTGCCTGCAGTTACCAGGTCATTGAGTCTGATCCAGTTGTGGGAATATTTCCTTCAAGAGCTGAAGAAAACCAAAGGTCCAAAAAGATAATGTTAATTCTGTGTGAAGATGTTCTATAATAACCTGCTCTATATTTTGATGATCTACTGCTATGCCTTAGGTTCTGCATTTAAACAGCTGACTTGTGTTATGGAGCATTATGCAGATTTGTTTACACTCCCCTGACTTATTGCTAACAAGAAGTCTTTGTTAAGCAACAGAGGGCTGTATTTCTTTGTGATGGAAAGGTGACAGCCTTACACTGCAACCAAAACTAACCCAATGTTTTGCTTTGATCAATTTAGAAGGGCAACCAGGTTGAGGAAGGGGCTGGAGGGCAAATCCTGTGAGGAGTGGCTGAGGGAGCTGGGGGTGTTGAGCCTGGAGAAGAGGAGGCTGAGGGGAGACCTTCTCCCCACCTCCCCTGCCCTGCCAGGAGGGTGCAGAGAGGTGGGCGCTGGTCTCTTCAGCCAGGGGACAGGAGCTGGGACAAGGGGCAATGGGCTCAAGCTGTGCCAGGGCAGGGTCAGCTCAGCTGGGAGGGCAAAGTTCTTCCCTGGCAGAGTTGTCAGGGCCTGGCCCAGGCTGCCCAGGGAGGGGGCTGAGTCCCTGCCCCTGGGTGTGTTGAACAGAGGGGAGATGAGGTGCTCAGGGATCTGGGGCAGCACAGGGCAGGGACGGTTGGACTCGATGATCCTAAAGGTCTTTTCCAATCTGGTCATTCTGTGACTGACTGCTTTTATCAGGGAACCCTGCGATTGCTGCCCACAGCACAAGACGCCACTATGCAAAACACAGGATCCAAGAAATTACCCAAAAAAAATTAAAATAAAAAAAAAAGAGAGAGACTATGCACCCTTTAGAGAAGTGCTCCTTTACATCTTCAATAAGACAGCAAATCAAATTTGATTCAAATCAAAATGGCCCCAAAGAGTGGCTGCAGTATGCTCGTGGTCCTCCAGGAAGTTATGCCAGAGAGAAGGGCTTGAGCCTTTGGGAACAGGGGAACACCTTGTATGGGACTGAGACAAAACCAAGGAGCTGCAAGATTCGGCTGAAACGCACTGTTTGGTGCCCAATGACTGAAAACGGGTCATAGAATCATAGAATCCCAGACTGGTCTGGGTTGGAAGGGACCCCAAGGGTCACAGAGCTCCAACCTCCTGCCACAGGCAGGGCCACCAGACACAGGCAGGGCCACCTGCCTGTCCTGCCCCTATCCCCAAAGAGTACCCTGAAGCAGGGACCTGCCCCAGCCGATACCAAGGTACAGATCAGCCGGACCTGCCTGGGACCATGCCTCTAGCCCAGTCCCACCACAAGCTCTTTGCCCTGCAGCAAGCAGTGACTGTGCTGATCCCACCTGGCTGACCCCAGCTCTGATGCAGTCTTTGAAAGCGAACTCACCCACCCACCAGGCATTGCAGTCATCACAAGAACCAGGTTCTTGAGCTGTGAGACAGAGAGACCTCTTTGGGAGCCGAAAGGAGCAGAGCAGCCTCTTCACTTCCCTCCCTGTTAATTCATTTCCAGCTTTTTTTCTTTAGGATGGATTCTCCTGTGATCAGTTACTCCTTGACAGCACTGTGCTGCTTTCAGTAGGAAAATGGTCTCCTTCACTGCTCCCAACCGGCACCACTGACAAACAGCCTTTCCCCTGCAACTTAATTATGGGAGAAGGCTGTTGCCAGCTTAACTCCTTTCTTGGGCAAACCTGCACGAGAAGCTTGGCCACGGGAGCCTCCTCTGCAGTCAGTCTCGCTTCCGAAGCTGGTAGGAATGAGAGAGAGGTAAATCAGAGGATGCACAGGGGAATGTTGTTCTCACTGCTCAGCGGGGCCCGTAGCCACCAGCCCTTACTATTTCTTTCCAGAGCCTCCGACCAGACATGCACATGACCTTAGAAGATGACTGCCTGTGTGGGGTAACAGGTACACCATCTCCTTGTGCATGTGCCACTGCAGCACTCCTGACTCGGTCCCTCGAGGTCCTCCTGCACCCTGAATTTTCAGGTGCTGGCAGTCTCAATATTTGCTCTTTCTGCAGTGCCAAGACAGCGGTAAATCCCAACCTACAGGCTCCTAAAGCTACCAGCCCTTGATTCTTTTAATGCCGGATACCTGCTGGGAGCTGCCTGTGTTGATATTTCACTGACAGCAGAACACTTCATACACTGTCATTATCTGAAACCACCTGGAAAAATAACACATCCAGCAGGCTGCTGTGAAGACATCCTGAAGCTGCCATCAATGATGCTGGGGGCTTAGGATGCAATCTAGGACACCATCCATCGATGCTACTTAAAACAAGTTCAGTCAATCGTACCACTGGTAGGCAGAGCACCGTCCAACAGGTAACAGTGCTCTGTTTTATAAACAGACAGCACAAACAGTGTCTTTATGGCCACTCAGATGACATAATGCAGTTGTCTTCAAGGTGCTCATGGTTTCGTGCTGTCGCTGTTTCATACACCCAGCCTGTTATATGGGCTGTAATCGTACCTTCCTTGCAGTGCCCCTGGTAAGACTGTCGTGTCCCTGCACAATTTGCTATGAGCCTGATTTAAATTCTCTTGCTCTGACCAGCTGGGTAGTCTTTCCCAGTTCCAATAAAATCCTTACATAATCCCACTATTCCACAGTGAGGAAAACAGCTGCTTCCAAGGTTAAAAAAATAAATACTACTAATAAAAAGACCAATTTTATACTGGTTCACAGGATAGGAAGGCACAGGGCCTTAGAAAGACAAAGGCAAGTGTAGGCTAAACTGCATGTTGAAAAGGTAATGCCGATGGGGTTTTCCCCCTGCCCTTTTATTTTGCTTCCAACAGACTCAAACTCCTTTTTTCTCTCCTTTTGTTCTTTCCTATGTAGCCAACATTAATCCCTCCCTTCCCCTCCTAGCCCCCTACACCAAGCAGAGATGAAGTAAACAGCCGGGCTGCTCCTGCCAAGAGCTATTTCCCCTCCCAGCAGTGCCAGAAGCACCATTGCCTGCCCCCTGGCATCAGCTGCTTCAGCACAGGATTTGTACCACCAGCAACAGAAAGAACGTGGCTTTCTGTGCGTCCGCCCAAAATAATGGCTATCTAAAAATATCCCTGGCAGGGAAACAGCAGAAAGCTCCTTAAACATTAAACTACTTAATGGCTCAATGAGACATCGGTTGAGAACAGTTTAACTGTACAGGCAGCAAAGAGGGCCGTTGTTGGAGCTGTATGGAAAGAAAAGTTCTTCCTTTCCAAAGGTGAGTCGGAAATAGACTTCAGTTTTGGACTGGGGTTTGAGGTTTGGATTTTCTTTAGGCTTCTCTCTGGAAGAGGAGGCAGCCAAGTGCCACACTGCCAATCGACTCAAGGAGGAGGAAGCCCAGCAGCAGGAAGCTTTGGAAAGAGATGCTGGGGCAGTCCTCTCCTCCCCAGCAAGCAGCCAGAAGGAGGAAAGCAGTGAGAAAGTAGGTAGGCATCCAGTGGAGACTTGCTTGGCTTCCCCTGCAGCTCCCTGGAAGTCCAGCTGAGCCTGTGAAATGTTCCAGTACCAGCACAGGAGGGTATTTTCCCCTCCATCTTTGCCTGGAAAGTTTCTCCTGGCTTTTATGAGTTGCAGGCAACACAGCAGAGGTTGTTCTGGCAGGTGCCAAGTGGTATCCCAGTCACGTACTGATGTTCAAGGTGCTCCAGTTCCAGCTTGTGGAAAGCCACACTGCGTGACAAGGAGTGGATCGTGCAGTTTGGGGAGAGAGAAACTGGTAGAAAGACGGCACTGGAATGGAAAACTGTGACCTTTAATAGATCAGCTCAAAGAGTAGTCAGGTCCACAAACACTGCCTTCCTGCTATCTCTGCCTTCTCCAGAAAGTTTCTGCTCCTCTTTTCCATGTCTGTGACACTTGTGAGCTAAGAAACCAGAACAAAAGAGCCAGCAAAGAGAGACCGACTCCCCAGCACCAAGGATTTCTACAAAAGGTCTTGGCTGCACAAGGGTCCAAGTACAGAACTGACTACAAGTGGTATGGAAAAGATGTTTGCTGAAGGGGATGGAGCAGAACGCGATGCCATTACCAGGATTACACCTGAAGAAGCCCGCTATGTTGAGAACAGTCAAGAGTGGTAGCCAGGACAGAGCAAGGCTGGAGGGATACTGGGATTTACCAGGCCAATAGAAATAGGGTTAGCAAGGGATGAAGCTGAAACACCCATAGTTAATTGTGAATCCGTAACAAGAAGTTTGGGACTGTTGGCTTTGGGGTAGGATTCCTGCAAATGGAGAAAGCCATGGACATCTAGAGGTCCAGCTCTAGAGGAATGCCTCCAAATAGCCTGGAGAGAACAAGTTCAAAAGCAACTACTCACACCAAAGGGTTGCAGCATAGAGTGACAGATCTGGAAGGAGAGAAACCACCCAGCTGAAGTGATCATCATGTACTACTGCTTCTGGAAAAAAGGTGCCTGCAGCAAAGCCCAGGCAGATCCAAAGAAGTTGACAGGCTGCAGAAGACAACCAGCACCGGGTACACGGCCAGCACGTTTGATCGAGGCCACTGCTAGAAGCAGAGCCTGGAAAACAGGGTTTGATGCAGGGCAGAGAAAAGAAATAAATTACATGAGCAATAAAGAGTAAGAGAGCATTGCACATGGACCCACACGCACCCCCGCGGCAGCCATACACAGACAAGTTGGAAACTGGTTCAAAGACTGCAAGAAACGAGGCCCTGCGAGATCTGACAGATAGGCAAGCTAAGAGAATCATTTCCAGTGCTCCCAACTACCTGTTTTATCTCTGCTTAGGAGCTGACCAGGGAGACTTCAGGCAGACACCGTCCGTATCCGTGCTATATATGGTTCAGAGCTTAACTTTGGATCACTCTAGTCTGATCCTGCAAGTCAGATGCCTGTTAACAGCGACCGTGCATTACGTGCCTGATCTGAAAGGAACATATTTCTTTAAACTCATGCGTGGTTAACTTGGTCTTCTGCAGTGATGCCAAGCGAGCTCAGTCCCCACGCTGAGCTCGTGCTTTGCAGGAGCCCACAGCAATGCAGCCAGCACAGAGGTTTCAGCATCTGCTCTGCTCGTCACTGGGATGCTGTCAACATCAGGAGAATGGGAAGGGACTTGGGGAACCTGGGTCCCTATTTGGGTCAGAAACCATTTGCTTGAGTTTTAAGCAGAAAAAAGTAATTCTGAGTGAAATAGCATGTGTGGCTTCTGTGTGGCACACAGAGCTTTGTCACATATTGAGCCTCTTGAAGGGCAGCACTGTCCTGCCCTACCCCCTCGCTGTCCTCAGTGGATCTGCCTCTGCCAGTACTTGAGTCCAATTCACCTGCCGTGCTCGGCCTCCTTAGGACTGGATTGCTGTGAAGGCAAGGAGAGGACAAGCAAGCTTGTTATTGATGTGTTTTGGCATTGCTCCATTAATTATTGACCGCTTGAATCAGGACAGGCTGGGGTGAGCTGCTGGACAGGAGCTCTGTGGAGAAGGACCTGGGGGTCCTGGTGGGTGACAGGGTGGCCATGAGCCAGCAGTGTGTCCTGGGGGCTGAGAGAGACAATGGGATCCTGGGGGGCATCAGGAGGAGTGTGGGCAGCAGGTCACAGGAGGGGATCCTCCCCCTCTGCTCTGCCCTGCTCAGGCCCCACCTGGAGTGTTGTGTCCAGTGCTGGGCTCCCTGGGATCAAACAGACAGGGATCTCCTGGAGAGAGTCCAGAGGAGGCTGTGGAGATGATGAAGGGCCTGGAGCATCTCCCCTGTGAGGAAAGGCTGAGGGAGCTGGGACTGTTCAGCCTGGAGAGAAGAAGACTAAGGAGGGACCTGATTAATGTTTATCAATATCTGAAGGATGGGATGCAGGGGGAAATGGCCAGCCCCTTTTCAGTGTCTGTGGGGACAGGACAAGGGGCAATGGCTGCAAGTTGGAGCATAGGAAGTTCCACACCAACATGGGGAAGAACTTCTTCCCAGTGAGGGTGAGGGAGCCCTGGGACAGGCTGCCCAGGGAGGTGGTGGAGTCTCCTTCTCTGGAGATATTCCAGACCCGTCTGGACACCGACCTGTGCAATATGAGCTGGGGAGCTGCTTTGGCAAGGGGTTGGACCCGATGAGCTCTCGAGGTCCCTTCCAACCCCTATGGTTCTATGATTCTATGATTGATGTGGTGTGTAAATGATGGCCTGCTGTCCACATCCTCTGTTTTAAAGTGTTAATATCAATTATTAAAAATAGTCTGAGGCATGAAATATGTGGCATAAAAACACTTGCCCATGAATGATGGGCACGCAGCTCTGATACAGCTACACCCAAGCTGCATCCTTAATGTGACAGCTCTGAAGGCTGGCGCTGGCTGCTCGTTCAGGCGATGGCAGCCTCTGCAGTGCCATTTCCTTCCCCTGCGGAGGCACGGCGGTGGCGCTGCTGGAAGGATGCTCCCTGGAAGCGAGAAGCTACCAGGATGCACGTTATGGGTAGGTCGGCAGAGCTTTCCAAGGTGGACTAAAGGCTCAACACTTGACACGGGCATCCAAAATGGAACAAGACTCCCTGTAACGACTTTGAAAGGGACAGGCTGTCCCGCTGAGGTGTGGATTGCACAGCCTGAACTAGAAGCAAAAGGTCCCATCTCCTCTCACCCCAGGTCCCTAGTTCTATAGCAAACAAGCACCGCACTGCCACAGGAACAGCTCGCTGGCACACAGGGAAACGCTGCATGGGCAGGAGGGCAAGAGTGGGGCAGGGAGAGGGAAACAACCCTGAGTGCCGGTGGTTAATTATTCAGTGTCAGCTGCTCCCCCCCAAAGAAAGAGTAATCCTTGGGCTGGAGCATGCACTCTAAGGAAGAGGAGAAGGGCCTGATGCTCTCTGTGCTGTAGGAAGCCATTAGAGCCCAGCATCTGATCCCAGCTCATCCCATTCAAGTCACCTGTTCAGTACGGTGAGACCCAGGCAGCCACTTCACTCTCTTGTTTCCATGTGGGAGGAGACACACCAAGCCTACAGTTCAGCCCTTGCCCCCTCCTGTCCTCTGGGGCAATGAGCCATCACTCCCACCCCCAGAAGCCTAGGCATGCCCGCATTTCACATGCAGAACCATGTATTTCCGTTCCTCAAGGGCCACTGGTACCCCATCATGGGGAGGAGGAATCCTCTTGTCTGGAACGTGCCAGTGAGGAACCATGACATGGACCATTACTGCAGAAAGACAGGCCATTTAACTCAACATCTTAAACTGTCATCCCCAGGAGTCATACAGGAGCATTCTAGGAGCTGTACACCAGAGATAGAAGCCACTTTTCTATCATTTACAAGTCCAGAGTCAGCAAGGAACGTGAGGTGGAGGAGAATCACGGAGCAGTCCAACATGCCTCAAAAAAGAGCCTAGTGAGATGAGGGACACCAAAGTCAGGCTTGGAGCACACTCCCATCAGCTTCACAGCAATGCAGCCCTAACCCCATAAGACAAGGAGGACCTACCATGTGATGGAGATGTTTTGGCAAGCATCCTTTGGCTCTATATAAAAACAGTTCTTAAAACTGCACGCCCAGAGCAGAGTTTTCCTCCCTCCCTCCTCCACCCCTTTCTTTCTGGGGATGGCAGGCGAGGAAGCAAACGCTGGGTTTATTCATCCCCCCTCCATTGATTGCGGCGTGCATCACCGACTGCACGAGTGTGGGAGGTGCAAGCATTCCTCACAGTCAAATCACCAGCCTTTCAGCTTAATAACACCTCAGGGGGATGCGCACTCTCTTCCCCTTTTCAAAATAAAAACAGGAGAGGAAATAAACGTTCCAACAATATAAACCAAAAAAAGAGGAAGAAAAAAACCCCAACGGCCCCAAAACCTCCACAGCAGGAGGTGAAGGAAATAACAATTCCTGGAAAATAAAATAAAAAAAACCATCTCCTCCTCTTTTCACATGAGTCAGAAGAGAGATGTCAAGTGCAGGCGGCAGAAGGTAAGGATCCCGGGCCAGGGATGCTGAGCAGTAGTAAAGGATGAGGCAGACGGGTTGCAGCAGCCCTGGGGAAGGTTATTGCTACCACTGTTCAGCCAGGGTTACGTGCAGCCGGAGCCACCGAGTCCTGGAAGGCTAGGCAAGGCGGCATCTAGAAGTGAACACGCTGCTCGGCCAGCACTGACCATTTCCACAGGCACCTGTACGTTTTGGAAGATCTATTCTAGGAGGAGGCTTCGAAGACTCAAGACCGACACCTGGAAGGAACCTTGACTGAGAACAATTTTAGCCCCAGCAGCCCCCATGGGTTCAGCTTCTGCAAACAAGCCCCCCAGCCCTGCCAGCTGGTCATGCCACCACCTCTCGTGGGCACCCCCAAAGGCAGATTTCCACCGCATGCTTCCTCCGATATTTTTATCCCCTGGAAAGCTGACACAGCAGCCCAGGCACGCTGATCGGGCAGACACATAGCTGGGTTTTTATTAGAGAGGTGATATTTTGCTTGCTCGATGGTTCAGAGCAGCCCAAGCAGGTCCACAGCAGTCCGTGGACACTGCAGCTGGACTAGCTACCAGGGAGGCCTTGCTGTCCAGACCAGGGGGCTTGAAAAACCCAAGACCTTCCCACACACACACTAAAAAAAAGCAACAATGAGATCATCCTTTCACCTTGTGATGGAGACTCCAAAAATGCAGGTGCTTAGCACCACAGGAGAAGGGATGCAGAGAGCGGATCACAGAATCCCAGACTGGTCTGGGTTGGGAGGGACCCCAAGGGTCACAGAGCTCCAACCCCCTGCCACAGGCAGGGACACCAACCTCCAGGCCTGGAGCTACCCAAGGTCGCCCAGGATGATGGCAGACATCACCAATGGGGAGAAGACTCCTTTAGAAGAGATCTCAGGGACCATTTCTAAACAAGGTTGTACAGAGATCTTACATCTGAGAGGTGTTCAGAGGAGCACCACGTCCCCAGCTGGGGAGCCAGGAAAGCCTGCTCGTCCTGTTAAAGTGAACTTTCTCATAGCCCAGTTTTGTGACATCCTGCTACAAGAAACCCCTGTGCCCTCAGAAGATACAGCATTCAGCAGGGTCCCGACAGCCACAAAATACCTTCACAGCAAAAGCCCCCAGCTCAAATTTTTCCAGTACCTCCCATTTCCCACCAGCTCCGCAGCCTGAGCTTGCGGATCACCATCCCTGCAGCATGCTGAGGGTCATCAAACCCACCCCAAAAGAGAGAAGCAGCCCAGGCTGGGGAACAAAGCAGAACTCAAGGTTGGCTCAGGACCCATGGGAGGCCTCTACCCAAGATGCTGCCGACCCGCACACAGCCACGTGCCGCCACGCGCCGGCTCCTGTGCCACGAGCTGCCCGTGCTGAGGAGCCCACGCTCCGGCAGGCAGATGATGTTTTTCTGAATGCATCCCCATTTATAATGAGACATTACTCACAAGCTGGAGAATAAAATAGAATAATAGCATCTATCAGCGTTAGTCATGTTTTAAATGCGTACCTTTCACAGCAGCACGGGATCTGATAGGATAATCTTCCAATAGACATGTAGGAAGCTTTCATTGAGGGACACAGCTCTGTTGGCAAATTACAGCTTGCTGCTCTTTGTGCTGCTACACTGAGTGATGCTGTCGGGGGGAGTGAAACTTGGAGCCGAGGGGGGTGTGGGGGTGTCCACAGACCCTTAGAAAGAGTTGCCAAGCAAAGCAACAGGTTTCAGGAGTTTTGCAAACTCCAGGTTTGCCAGGCCAGACCTGACCACCTTTGCAAGGGCTTTTCCTTCCCCTTCTCCTGTTTTGCTCCAGCAGCCTGGAGCATCTCCCCTGTGAGGAAAGGCTGAGGGAGCTGGGACTGTTCAGCCTGGAGAGAAGACGACTAAGGGGGGACCTGATTAATGTTTATCAGTATCTGAAGGATGGGATGCAGGGGGAAATGGCCAGCCCCTTTTCAGTGTCTGTGGGGACAGGACAAGGGGCAATGGCTGCAAGTTGGAGCATAGGGAGTTCTGCACCAACCTGGGGAAGAACTTCTTCCCCAGTGAGGGTGAAGGAGCCCTGGGACAGGCTGCCCAGGGGGTGTGGAGTCTCCTTCTCTGGAGAGATTCCAGCCCCATCTGGAGACCGACCCCTACCCAAACAAACCCTACTCTACCGAAGAAGAACATGAGCTGATTCAGAATAAACTCCCTTTGCACATGTGGAACCAGGCCTCAGAGTTGCACGAGCGAGTGAGGAATGCTGTGCCTTCCCACAAGCATCGTGTTCAGGATGCCTTTCCAGGAGGGGCTGGGAATTGTGCTGCAAGGAAGCAGGATTAAGCTGGGAGAACAACCATTTTGTCTCAAAACCCAAAATGTTCCACTCCTGCCTCTGTTTCGATGATTTCCCCCAACAACAAAGCAGAAGCTGGCTTGCTGGGAAAGCCCAGCTCTCCAGCATCCTCCTCTCTGGGGCCTGCCCTTCTGGGGAGCCCAGCGAGGCACCGGCTCAGCACCGGGACCACTCGGTTTTATTTGAGACAAATCACTGCCAGATTCCAGCTCTGTGAACAGCCAGTATCTCTCTCTTTTCTTTTTTGCCCGCATTTGAGGCGCGGTGAAATCTGCCAAGCAGTCTTTTCTGTATGCTTAAGGAGATGGAGAGGCAATTTGGTTCCCAGTCAGATGCTCTTAACCAATTTCAGCAGTGGCGAGATGCGAGAGAACAGCAATTTTGCACAGCGGTGCTGTGATGTTCCTCGTAGCCTCCTGCCGATCTGAGAAAGGCTTCTGTGATATATTAACAAAACAGAACAGAGGAGATGGGAGAAGGGCCCAGCACCTCATGCTCTGCCCCAGAGAAGATTCCCCACCCCCACCCCTCATCCCCGGGTCCCTGGCTCACCTGGTTAAGGGTTTTTTGTTCTTGGTGGTCACCAGCCCCAGGTCAATGCAGACAGCCGTGGGCAGGGGAGGTGGTTAGCCATCTCCACACCCTTCAGACAGAAGCCTTTGTCTCCTCCAGCTCTGTTAGGAAACTCCAGGCAGCCTCCAAGAAAGTAAAAACCCACCGAGTGCCCTTGCCTGGGGACTTCTTGTATTAAAAATAGTAAAAGGGGTAGAGAAAAGGGAAGAAGGGAAAGAGTTGCATAAGGATGCTGCAGTTTACCCAGGCTCACACGGGAGGGACTGATGTCCTAAGAATCGATAAGCTGTGAGCAAGCCTGCACACGTGTGGGCAGGGAATGAGGTTTGGGGGCCTCTCAAAGCCCAAGGGAGGGATTAAAGCAGCCCTTGTTTCACAGCCTGGACCCATGAGCCCGTAGCATGACTTGGGTCCCTTCCAAACCTCCGATGGTCCCTCACATCACCCTAAAGAGACTAAAATCTTGGTTTTTCTCATGGCAGTGCTGTGCCTGCTGCACCACCGGTGCAAAAATTTGGAACAGCAAGAGCACAACACCGTTCCCTTTACTTTCACATCCAGATAGGGAATGAGTTAGGGAAAGGAGCCCACACCTGATGCAACTGAGCTTTCAAGAGGAGGGACAAGGTCCCCTGCACACTGCTCCCCTGCCTCTCCAGGGACCACAGACCTGACCAGCACATCAGGGCTGCAGAGCCTGGTCCCTGCAGCAGGGAAGAGGCAGGAGAGCAACGACTTCCCCTTTAAACCAAATCGGGGGGTTGGGTGGGATATAAAAAGAGTATCCTGCACGTTTTCAAGCATGAGACTCCCATACAAATGGTCCCCACAATGTTTAAACCATTTGGGCTCCTTCCTTATGCTGTTTCTAAGTTTGAAGAATGCCTGCTGGGTATGATTAATATTCCTCCTCCTACACTTACCCGTTACTCCTGACAGCAAAAATTAAAACAGGAGCTTCTCTTCATTCAACCCCAGCCCACAGGAACGCGGTTACATGGGGAAAGTTGCTAATATAAGAGGGGAAGGTTTGTAGATCTGCTGCATTCACAGCCAGGAGAGGTGTAGCTCTCATTCAGCATCTCTGAGGGATGAAAGATCCCTCACCTCCTCCCAACGGGATGCTTGGCACAAGCATTGCTCAGCCAGGTTTTTTGGGGGAAAGCCACAGCAGATGGCACCTTAACTCAGGTCCTTCTCATGATAGGGATACCGGTGGGATCGCTGCAGCCTTGCTTGCACCAGGCAGTGTTGCTATGGGCACTGCTGCCTAGGAGCAGCCAACAAGATGGGGAAGAGAGAGAAGCCATCCCAGAGCCTTCAAAATTCACCATCTTAAGCTGCACGTGTCTCTCCCCTCGTCTGCTCTCCTCCTGCTTGTTTCAAGTTACATTTGCCATTGGATAAAGTTTTATCCTTGATGGAAGCACAGCCAGCAGATGTGCTAACTCGTGTGCTTAAACAGATGTTAAACAACAGGCAGATGGGAGAGAGGGTGCAGGACTCAATATAAATCATCACTCTCAGCAATCCCACATCAGCCCAGCCCTCTGCACATGTCAGTGGGGCAAGGAGCACAGGGTCTGCAGAGCCCTCCAGAAGTCCCTTGTGATCCATAGCCGGGTGTTTTCCCCATGAAGCATCCTGATAGCTGCTGCTGGTGGCAGCAAAGCCACCACCATCATTTACTGCAGGAGCTGTGCTGACAGCTTGTCGGCACCTGCAAAGGAGAAGCATGCCCAAAGCACTGCCACCTTCTCACCACCTCTGGGAGGAGATGCTTCAGCCCTGCTGCATTTCTGTGGCCACACGGTGACGACCTGTCCCTGAGCAGAGCTGGAGGTGGAGGAGCAGTGCTGGACCACAGCCTCCCTGATAGCAGAGGGGTTTTTGTTATCCTGTCTGTTTTCAGAGCAAGACTCGCTCTGTATTTGGGGCTGGTCTTGACACAGCACTGCCATGAGAACCTTTTCCAACATGCAGGTGGTGGAATGAGAGCTCCCTGTTTTCCTTCACAACAAAGAGTCAAGGTCTCACTGCATGCAGAAGAGAAGGTCAGTGCATTCCCCAGCTCCAAGCAGGCTTTTCCATCATAAATCCCAGGAGGTAGGCTGAGAAGACACTAGAGTCCCATTCATCCACAGAACAATAAGGTCCCAAAGGCTTCATAGGTTCCACTTCAAACACATGCAAAAAAACCTTCACAGACTTTTCAAGGTTGTACAGCAACTAGAACATTAAATGGTTGGACTTGATGATCTTAAATGTCTCTTCCAACCTTGTGATTCTGTGTGAAAACCCACAGCACAAACCTCTAAAGCAGGTCACCCTGCCGTGCTGGCATCCAACATTAAACCCAAGGAAGCCAGAGCAACCCATAACCTGACCTGCTGCGGGGACTCACGTGTTGCTGAAGGACCTGGAAGACCGCAGCAGGGGTGTCAGCCCTCCGGACTTGGGCCTACATCCCAGTGCAGTGAAGTCAACAACAGGTTCACTGTCGCAATGCCTATTGCAAGCAGACAAGCAGTCAGGTCCCAGAGCAGCATCCCAGGCTCATTTTTGTGCTGGTTTGGTTTGGTGTGTGGGCTGTGTGAATCCAGAGCGGAGCAAGGCAAGCCTCAAACCTTTTCAAACAGGCAGCTTCTGACTGAGAAAATGCTTGAAGCCACCTGGACTCACTGGCATTTGGAGATGCTCTGCATCCCAAATTCAACAGGGTCATAACCTGACTTTGGCCACCTAAGGCCACTTTCAGATCTTTTGGGGGTTTTTTAATTCCAGAGAACCCCTGCCATGACCAAATGTGTTGTACTCATCACCTGCAAGCAGGGAACACCAAGGCACAGCCATCAGCTCCTACAGAAATGGTACCCGATCACCTTTGCCTCACGTGTATTTGAATGGGGATAGCAGTTTGCCTTTTCTTTGTCCTCCTTGCCAAAGGGAGTGGGGGAAGTCAGAATGCCCCCCGTATTTCACCATCTGGCTTTGCTGCAGCAGATCCATAAATACCAGAGGGCAGAGTTTAGCTTTGATTCTGGAAAGCTTCAAGGGACATCACAGAGGAGACACTTACACAATGCTAATGAGCCTGAGAGTTCCTTAAGAAAAAGAAATGACAGGAAACATTTTTAATTGCAACCCTTCACTCCAATTAGCATCCTCCCCTACCCCCCACCCCCCTTTTAAAAGGAGAAACAAATCATCAGGAATTCAAGGCAAACCTGAGAAAATCACTTGGGTTTCAGATGCAGGCAAGCAGGACTCCCAACTGCTGCCATACTCCTCTGTGCATTTTATTTCACAGGATGGCAAGGTTGGAAAAGACCTTTGAAGATCATCAAGTCCAACCAATCCCATCCTAAGCTAGACCAGGTCCCCAAGTACCTCATCTACCCTTTTTTAAACACACCCAGGGAAGGTGACTCAGCCCCTCCCTGGGCAGCCTGGGCCACAGCCCCACAATTCTGCCAGGGAAGAACTTTGCCCTCCCAGCTGAGCTGACCCTGCCCTGGCACAGCTTGAGCCCATTGCCCCTTGTCCCAGCTCCTGTCCCCTGGCTGAAGAGACCAGCGCCCACCTCTCTGCACCCTCCTGGCAGGGCAGGGGAGGTGGGGAGAAGGTCTCCCCTCAGCCTCCTCTTCTCCAGCCTCAACACCCCCAGCTCCCTCAGCCATTCCTCAGAGGATTTGCCCTCCAGCCCCTTCCCCAGCCTGGTTGCCCTTCTCTGGACTCACCCCAGGCCCTCCATGTCCTTCTGATGCTGAGGAGCCCAGAACTGGACCCAGCACTCGAGGTGCAGCCTCCCCAGTGCCCAGTCCAGGGGCACAATCCCCTCCCCAGACCTACTGGCCACACTATTGCTGACACAAGCCAGGATGCCATTGGCTTTCCTGGCCGCCTGGGCACACTGCTGGCTCATGTTCAGCCTGCAGCCACCCAACACCCCCAGGTCCTTCTCTGCCTGACAGCTCTCCAGCCAGTCCCCCCAGCCTGTAGCGCTGCAGGGGGTTGTTCTGTCCCATGTGCAGCACTCTGCCCTTGGTGCTGTTAAACCTCATCCCACTGGGCTCAGCCCATGGGTCCAGTCTGGTGAGATCCCTCTGAAGAGCCTCCCCACCCTCAGGCAGATCAACACTTCCTCCCAGCTTAGTGTCATCTACAAACTTACTGAGGGAGCATTCCATCCCCTCATCAAGCTCATTGATAAAGATACTGAACAGACCCAGGACTGAGCCCTGGGGGACGCCACTCTTGACCGGCCTCCAGCTGGACTTTGTTCCATTTACCACCACCCTTTGGGCCCAGCCATCCAGCCAGTTTTTATCCCAGCAGAGGGTCCCCCTGTCCAGGCCAGTGGCAGCCAGTTTCTCAGTCAGAATGCTGTGAGAAACCGTGTGAAAGGCTTTCTTGAAGTCCAGGTAGACCACATCCACAGCCTTCCCCTCGTCCATTCAGCGGGTCACCTTGTCACAGAAGGCAATCAGGTGAGTTTTACAGGATCTACCTTTTGTAAACCCATGTTGGCTAGGCCTGATCCCCTGGCCATCCTGCATATGCTGCATGATAGCTCCCAAGATGACCCTCTCCATGATCTTCCCTGGGACTGAGGTCAGACTGACAGGCCTGTAGTTCCCCGGATCCTCCTTCCAGCCCTTCTTATATAGGGGTGTAACATCTGCCAGCCTCCAGTAGAGTGGAACTTCCCCAGTCTGCCAGGATTGCTGGTAGAGCATGGAAAGGGGTTTGGCAAACACATCTGCCAGCTCTCTCAGTACCCTCTGGTGAATCCCATCTGGCCCCATTGACTTGTGGGTATCTAACTGGCCAAGTAGGTCGCTAATCATTTCCTCCTGAACCATGGGAGCTTTGTTATTCTTCCCTTCCCTGTCAGCCAGTTCCTGAGGATGAGTACTCAGGGAATATCCATCTTTACTATTAAAGACTGTGGTAAAGAAGGAATGAAGGACCTCAGCCTTGTCCTCATCCCTTGTCACTAATGTTCCCCCTGCATCCAATAAGGGCTGGAGATTCTCCTTGCCCCTCCTTTTACTGTTAATATACCTATAGAAGGACTTTCTATTATCTTTTACAGAACTGGCCAGTCTGAGTTCCAGTTCAGCTTTAGCCCTTCTGACTTTCTCCCTATATGATCTCACTATGTTCCTATAGTAGTCAACTATACTTTACCTGCTCCATAGTGCTGTGATGTGCCTGTGATGCATTAGCGCTCAAGGGACGGGTGCCAGACCTAAGATAGGACAATGATAGAGTAGTCTAGGATGGTTTCTCCCTCCATCCCTCCTTCCCACCCCAGGTTAAGCTGGATAAACACTTTTTAAGACCCTTGAAAGATTCTATGTTCCTTATCATATGTTTCCTCAGTGAAATGTCCTAGGGAGCTGCTTTGGCAGGGGGTTGGACCCGATGATCTCTCGAGGTCCCTTCCAACCCCTACAATTCTATGATTCTATGATCATAAGGCATAGGCTCCCTATGGAGAAAGGGCAGGGCAAGCATGGTGTGGTCTGACTGGGCAGGGAAGGAGAAGAGCCCCAGCTCCATCACCATGGCCAGTGGATGCCCTCAAGCTACACACGTTTGCTGCCACACCAATGAAGTTAATCACTGCCTGACACAAAGCGCTTTCTCAGGGCAGGTGTGGAGGGCAAAGAGACAGTGAGGAACAACTACATTCCCCTTTAATGAAGATAAAGAGCAAAATGGACTCAATTAAGTCTGGTTTGGGTGGCATTTGTCTAAATACACGAAGACTGGTGTAAGCTAAAGCAAGACAAGCTGTTTGAACTCCATGGGCAGGATTTTTTTTTTTATTATTTTTTTTTTCCCCCTCAAAAAATTAGTTTTCCATGATGCTTTTCCTTTTTATTTTTTTTCCTTCTGTTACTGGTAGGTTCAAAGGACATGTGGGACAGATTCAACTCAACAGTTCATAAACAGCTGACGTGGGAGGGAAAGGGCACTCAAGTTATTGGAATTGTTTTCATTCAAAAAATTTTGTAAATTAATTCCTCCCCCAACTGCCTGCTATAAACACCACATAGCCATGTTCCTCCTCTTCAAATGGATCATGCAGACAGATGTGCCTTCTGTTCTTTCGCAAACATCAAGGCTGCCTCGCTTGCTGTGTAAATGTCAAGGTGCTAATTAGTTGTAACAGGAGTCAGGCGAGGACAAGGCACAGCGCGGGGAACACGGCAGCAGCGCTGGGAAGGAGTCACTGCTGGTTTGTCAACAGCCCTTCCACAGCCTCTGAGGAATGGGATGGGCAGTGCAGCACTGCAGGGACCAACTGGCCGCTGAACCATCACCAGGGACGGGGATCTAGGGCCAATGGCATGGGGGAGCTTTGCAGGAGGAGATACCCCTTCCCCACACATGCCCAGCAGAAAAGGGAGGACATCCCCAAGCTCACGCACTGTGGCACGTGTCCATAAGCAGGGAAAAAAGAGGAGCATGCAGCCTTGCCACCAAGTTTATAGCCTCTGCTTTTGCAATAAATACTGGCCCTTTGTTCTCCAGGGTGGCACCAACAACTTAGATGTCTCCTTCTCCCTCCTTGCCAGCTTCATCTCAGAGAAGTCAGGGAGCTGGTATATCCATCACGTTTCCATCAATACATGCCCATTTCCATTCCCCCACACACCCTCCTTCACCACACTGTAATATTTTAAGCCTCAGGACAGATGTCACTTAAGTCCTTTTTGTTTAGACAGACCATTTAATTGCCCAGCAATTACCATGTAACACCAAGGTAATCATACAGTAAATACAGTTCCATCACGAGTGAATGCTCTTCTCTTCCTACCTGCAGCGAAGGCCATGTGGCAACTCCTCCTGGCTCTACCACATGTGACAGCAGTCATTTATTACAGCCCATAATTATCAAGCCACAGCAAGGTGTTTACCCCGTGTGCCTCAAATTACCATTCTGGAAACAAGGGAAAGCAGAGGCGGCACCAGAAAGGCACCCAGTCACAGAGCAGCAGCTCTGCAGAACAGCACCCATTGCCTGTTTCTCCCTGTCGTACCTGTAGCAGAAGGGTAGGAGTAGGCTGACAGGTGGAAGAGGCTGGTGATGGGTAGAAAAGCCCTGCTGAAGTTGGCAAGTGCTTCCAGGCACCAAAAGGGAGAGTCAAGGCATTTTGACTCAGCAGCCACCAACCCAATTTCCATCAAGAGCCAGGGAAGCTTCTAAGCCTTCCCCCTCCCTGCACCCCTCCTGTGTCCTCAGCTCAACACTCATATCTGAACAAGACAGGGTCATACCTGCTGGTACAGACACCCCAGGGTTGGATCCTGCACACGTGGCAGAAGGAGCCCTGTTGGTCTGGTCACCCACATGGCAGCCTTGTGATCCCCAACAGCTAGCTCAGCTCAGGCACAGCCTTCATAGGCTCATCAAATGCATTAGGTGGGAAGGAACATTCAAAGGCCACCCCGTCCCACCCTGCACTGAGCAGGGACACCTTTAACTGGAGCAGGTGGCTCAGAGCCCCATCCACCCTGACCTTGGATGTCTCCAGGGATGGGGCCTCCCCCACCTCTCTGGGCACCCTGTGCCAGGGTCTCACCACCCTCAGAGGGAAGAGCTTCTTCCTCATGTCTCCCCTGAACCTGCCCTGCTCTAGTTTAACCCATCTCCCCTCGTCCCATCGCTCCCTGCCCTTACACACAGTCCTGCCCAGCTTTCCTGTAGGTCCTTCAGGGACTGGAAGGGGCTCGGAGGTCTCCCTGAGCCTTCTCTTCTCCAAGCTGAACCAGCCCAGCTCTCTCAGCCTGTGTTTCACTTGCCATATCTTTGATATTAGCAAGCCAACCCCAGCAGCTCTGTGGTGGCTGCCACCCTGCCCACCAAGGCTTTATCAGGGGTTGCAGCAGGGATGCTCTGATCCTTCTTACTCAGGCTGGTTCTTCACCTAATGAAGATAACCAGCCACAACCAGAATCACAAGGTTGGAAAAGACCTTTAAGATCATCAAGTCCAACCATTCTCATCCTAAGCTAAACCATAGAACATGGTCCCTTTCCACCAGACCTCAGAGAACAGCATCATAGATCTTCTTTCCCAGACCAGCAGGAGTGAGAAGTAATTAAACATTATTTATCACCATTTATTACTCTCCCTGCCTCTGTGAGCAGCTGTCTCCTGGCTCTTGCTCATGTGGGGAGCTCACTGGAAGCATCCCTGGGCTGTCCTGTCTGCTCTGCAGCAAGCTGACTTTCCCAAGGACTCCCCTCTGCACTTCCCTGCTGGAAACAAAGCAAGCACTGCCTTCTCTCCTCAAAGATACAGACTGTTGAAACATAAGCAGGGATTTCATGCCAGGCTTTGGAATGCAAAAGACTTGGGAGTATTAAATTCCACCCTTTTATCCTTAGCACGCCCCATCCTAAGACCCTGCAGCAGAGCAACAGAGCAGCAGCACCAAGAACAGGAGGAACAATCACTTTTCCAGCCCGGAGACACAGCTCTGCACCTCACATCGAGCAGGAGAACGCAGGCGTCGCCATCCAGCACCACCAACCCCCAGAAGCAAAGCAGGGATCATCCAGAGGACGCTTTTGGATGCCATGGGATCAACTAGAAGATGCTCAGAGGGCTGGAGCATCTCCCCTATGAAGAGAAGCAGAAGGAACTGGGCTTGTTCAGCCTGGAGAAGAGAAGGCTGCGGGGGGCCTCATTGCAGCCTGCCAGTCCCTGAAGGGAGCAGAGACACAGGAGGGGAATGGGCTTGTTCAAGGGCAGAGACTGGCAGGACAAGGGGGATGGAGTGAAGCTGGAGGAAGGAAGAATTACATTAGGTATTAGGGGGAAGTTTTTTTCCAGAGAGAGTGGTGAGGGGCTGGAACAGGCTGCCCAGAGAGGGGGTGGGTGCCCCGTCCCTGGGGGTGTTCAAGGCCAGGTTGGCTGGGGCCCTGGGTATCCTTGTGTAGCTCCAGGCCTGGAGGTTGGTGTCCCTGCCTGTGGCAGGGGGTTGGAGCTCTGTGCTCCTTGGGGTCCCTCCCAACCCAGCCCAGGCTGGGATTCTATGATGAACATTATGAGCTCAGCTTCTAGAGGAAGTGCCTTGTTCCAGATCACTAGCAGCACCACAGCACCTGCAGTGACCACCCACGGCAGCTTCAAGGTGACCCAGGAATAGAGACCAGCAGTTACCGGAAGATGGTTGAAAAGGAGAAGCAGCAGCAGGTGACCTCCTGCCCACTCTGCAGCTTTATTTTCTCCTCCCCCCATCCCACATTGTGCCTGCCCTGACCTGGAAAAGATCTCACATGCACCTTCTCCCGCCTTCCCCAGCAGCTCAGCTCCAGGCTTCCTCTTCCTGAGAGCATCGTGCAATCCCCAACTTCAGATCTCTCCCAGTACACTTTATGGTAAGCCCCAGGTTGCACTGCACTGCAGGGTCACCTCTTAGATACCAAAGAAACACCTCAGGCTGCTAATGTTGTGCCATAGCATGTTTTCCCCCTCCCTGGCCCTTTCCTAGAAGTCCCAATAAAGCAGTTTCAGCCACAACAATCAGCAGGGACCAGGACAGCAATCTGGAGCCTGGGTCCCCAGTAAGGGAGCTCATTGGATTGCAAAGAGTGAAGAGAAAGAGCATAGGGATATCCCCACCTGTAAGAGCTATGACAGCACACTGATACCAGGGATGCTGCTGTGTAGGGGGACACAGGGAACAACTGGGACCTGCTGCAGTAGGGGGAAGGTGGAGGAGATGCTGCTACCAGAGGCACATGCCTAACCACCAGCAAACCCCAGTCCTTCCAGCACCCCACACCAGCACAACCTTGCTGCCTTCCCAGTGCTGGCTGACCAAACCAATGCCACCTGCATCAGGAGGGTGGGACAGGGACAGTTGAGGAGTGCTGCTAGGGCAGACAGACTCACAACCACAGGGTGGTTATCAAAGGCTGCAGCCTGCCTGTGCAGTCACAGAGGGCTCTGCTCATTTTCTCAATCCATTGCCCATTTGGAACTGCTGCAAGGGAAGCATTGGTAGTACCTGAAGCCCTGGGTGGAGATGCAGGACAGGAGCAGGTCTCCCCAGCAGCCACACAGGGAAGCAGGATGCTGTGGGGCACAGACAAGCCTTGGAGCTGGAAGGATCAAGCTGTTGAACAACCCAGGGTGCACCAGCAGAACTGAGAGAGCTCTGCTCTGAGCAAACGTGAGAGGAGCACTTCCCTCAGCTGAAGCTCTGCTACAGTTAGGTTATAGTAATGCCTTACCATCACACCAGAGGACATCCACACTCCAACACTAGTGCTCCTTCCACTGCTCCATCCCTGACAACAAGCCAGCATGACAGCCAGGATCAGGACAGCAGTGGAGAAAGGGTTCCATTAAACACTTAAGTTGCTCTCCAGTAGTTTTTAATTGGGCTCTTGATTACAACCTGGGTAGGTGATAGGGTTCCTTATTAACTCCTAGGCAGCAGCAGGTGGGATTTGTTCCCCCTCCTGATTGGGGTGAGAGGGCTGCTCCCTGCCCTTCTGAAGCCCATTTCTGCCAACACCAGAAGACTCATCATGGTGGGATGGAAAAGTGCTCTGGCAGCTGTGTGTGTCTCCCAGGCCACCGTGCATGATGGGGCAGGCACAAGCATACCGGGATGGGGTGTAGGACATCAGGGTGTCACCTCCCAAAAATGGGGGATGCTACCCTGTACCTCGCCGACTGCTGGTCTGCCTGCACTGAAATCACTCCACGTGCTGTAGCACTAGAGATGGGTGCTGTGCAGCCCCGGGGCAGGGGGTGTGTGGTGTCACACACGGCTCCCCAAAACACACTGTGCCCCTGTGCGCCAGAGACAAGGGAGACAGCGCAGCCCTGCAAGCGTGTGTGTGCTCCTGGGAGCCACAATAGTGAGGCTGTGTGGGAGGGAGGATGGTTCTGACTCACCCACTGCTCCAAAATACCCTTTGCTCCAGAGGAATTGGTGATGTTTCCTCTGCTCCTTGCTTTCACAAAGGCTTTGAACAGACCTCCCCCCACCCCAAACCTGCAGCGAGCATCTTGCTGGTGGTGCTGTAAGCAGTAAGAGCCCGCATGTCCCACGGCGTGGCACAATTTTGTGGTGAAAAGAGGAGCACTGGGGCACCCCAGCACACTGCTTGGCTCTTGAAATGTTTGGGGTTTCTCCCCAAAACACCACCTCTCTCTCTTTCCAAACACCTTCAGCGACTTGGCCCAGGTCATGGTGATGCAGCTGGACAGGGTGTATTTGCATCCTTGGGCGTTTCTGCTTCTCCTCGCAGACCCTGCGTGGATGTAACCCGCTCTGTGAAGTAAGAGCAATGAAAAATTAACATGACACTGTGAAAGTGTAACATCTCACACCCTTGCCAAGGACCTCACCCCAGCCCAAGGAAACACACGGCTCAATACAGCGTGTATGCCCTCAGATCATAGAATCACAGACTCACAGAATCACAGGGGCTGGAAGGCACCCCCAGAGCCCATGGGGTCCGACCCCCTGCCAAAGCAGGGTCCCTAGGACAGGGCACACAGGGCGGTGTCCAGACGGGGCTGGAATCTCTCCAGAGAAGGAGACTCCACACCCCTTGGGCAGCCTGGCCCAGGGCTCCCTCACCCTCACTGGCAAGAAGTTCTTCCCCACATTGGGGGGAACTCCCTGTGCTCCAACTTGAGGCCATCGCCCCTTGTCCTGTCCCCACAGACACTGAGAAGAGGCTGCCCATGTCCCCTGTGTCCCACCCTTCAGCTATTGATCCCCATTGATCAGATCCCCTCTCAGGCTGCTTCTCTCCAGGCTGAACAGCCCCAGCTCCCTCAGCCTTTCCTCACAGGAGAGATGCTCCAGCCCTTTAATCATCTCCATAGCCTCTGCTGGACTCTCTCCAGGAGATCCCTGTCCCTTTTGTACCAGGGAGCCCAGAACTGGACACAATAATACTTCAGGTGGGGCCTGACCAGGGCAGAGCAGAGGGGGAGCTCAGAGTACCAGTGTAGCTGTGCCGGGCAGGTATCATTACATATGGGTCAGTACTCTTTCTGGTGCAGAGCAGGCTTTGGTGAGGACTTACAGTGAGTGTGAAAAGGAAGTACATGGTCCTTGGATGCCAGGTGGCAACAGAGAAGTTAAAAAATCCTGAAATGACGGGAAATAAGCTCCACGCTTTGTCCAGTGAAGGAGACCAGCATTGTAACTGGAGAGTGGAGGAGACATCCCATCGCGCTGAGAGCTTCCAACCAGGACAAGATATCCTGGCACTGAACAACACGTTGCCTGGGTTGACTGGCTGTCATTGGGGCATCAATGTCCCAAACAGCCTCACCAGCGATCTCCCCTTGCACAGGTGGGCTGGCCTTGCCGGGGTGCAGACATGGTCCCCGAGCATGGGTGTCTCATGGGGGTGCCCGCTCCATCCTTCATGCAGGGCAGGTGTCCCTCCGCAGCCCCTAACAAAAGCAAAGCAAAGTCACCACCCTGCTTACCTCAGTCATCACAAAGCTTGCCCCAGAGCTACTCTGCTTGCCCACCAACCTCGTCCTTCCCTGCACGTCTCCTGTGTTTTCCTTATGGAAAGGTCTTTACGTAATTGGGCATGAAAACACTTAGCAAAATGTCTCTTCATACATCCTTTTTTACATTGCTTTCCTCCCCTGGTTCTACCCAATTAGCCTGTCACAGATAAGCTGTATTTCTCCCTCTAAAAGAGAGACAGTATTTACTGTTGACTCTGCACTTGCGACCTGTATTTTCTCTGTTGTGGGGACTTCTTTGTGTGCACTTTGTTGGGGAGGTTGTGGGGTGGTTTTTCCCCCTCTCCTTGGCTCCATATTGGGATTGCTCAGCTTGTTTACCCATCTCCAGCTCTGAAAGTTGACACCACGCTGGAAGAACCCTCCCTCCAGCCCATCTCCCGCACGCTAACTTCCCCGCTCTCACTTTTGGCACTCCAGTACAGCAGCAACCCGATAATATGGTCATTTTCACACAACTTCAAACCGAGCATCTTTATTAGCAGGTGCTAAATTGCTGCTCCAGCTGCTGAATGGTAACAATTAACTCAATTAACATCTAAACAGATGTAATTTTTGAGGAAGCGAACAACATTAATAACCACCAAAAGGGGAAAAAGGCTGCAATTACAAATGTGGAAAAAATCATGCACAGCTACAGACAGGCGTGTGCTGTTTCCAGCGTCCCCTGGAGAGCTGTTAGTGCAGGGCCCTTTCTTCGAGCACTGGCAGTACGTGCAGCTCATAATACGCCTCGGCCTTGCTGCCGCAGTTGAGGCTGTGTCCGCGAAGGATGCAGCACAGCTTGTCTCTGCAGAAGAGGTTTAAGAGGCACAGGCTCTGCTTGTCATTCAGAGGTCCTACATATGTTGCAAATGCAGAGGGATCAACCCCTTTCCAGCCAAGAAAAAAACCCCAGAACTGGGCCAGAACAGCTCACCAAACCACATTGCAAACTGTGTGCTTGAGGACATGTAGATGGCCGACAAGTGAATGTTGTCTTGCATCTCCCTGCTTCCTGGCTGGTGGTAGGGTATGATGAGGAGGTACTGGAAGCGCAGATGTGTGGCTGGGTGAGTTGAACCCAGGCAATCTGTTACCCAGCGGTCTCATTCTGTAGTTTATAACCCGAAACATCCCCACAGGCCCCAGCCTTTTGGTGCCTGCTCCACCTGACAGGCCCGGAGGTAACAGACCTTCTAAGCACTAGACCACGCTGGGCACACCACGGCCACCTAAATTCATCAGCACTCCAGCTTCGTCTTTGTGGAGCCACAGCCACTCCTGCACAAAAGGCGTTCATTAAAGAAACCAGTCAAAAGCTACAAAGACACACCCCCCAAACCCAAGGCTTCCACATTGCTTCAGCTCCAGCCTGGTGACCCTTGTCTACCAGGAGTGACCTCCTGTTCGAGCCCCATGCAGCACACAGGGACACCTAATGGCAAAAGAACAACACTGCGAGCGTTGCAACCTAAACACATGGCACCACCTAGTACAAGTACTAGTGAGAAAGCCGATTTCCAGCCTGAGCTGTTGGCTGTGACCTCGCCCATGCCCTCCCAGGTGTTGTTGACGTTCATGGGAGGAGACTTCCCTGTCCCAGATATGTCTAGGGATCCTCTCTGGTTGCCCCAGATTGGTCACCAGCCCTAGAAAAACACCCCCATGCCCAGCTCCCCTTGCTGCGGCCATTCATGGACTCCTTTTCCTCAAACAGGTCTTTGCCTGCAAGCTGTGCTCCCTCCAAGAAAGGGACAGGACCCCTTCCCTTGGGTCCTCAGTGCCCAGGAGCAGGCAGCAAGACAGTGGGCACACCAGCAAGACCTGGAGGGATAAAAGGTCCTAAGTGAGCCAAGGAGCAGTTGCTGGAGATGCCCAGGGAAGAAAATCCAAGCTGCTGAGCAGGATAAACACCCAGGGATGCTCCCAGTTTTGGGGTGGACTGAGGCTGTGGGCTCTCCTGGGCACTTCAGCTTGGAGGAGGCAAGCACTGCACCCAAGGACTTCCACGGCACATCCAAAAGTGCTGCCAAAAGAGAGCACGCCCAGCGCTGGCAGACCCTGTGGGGCTCAGGGGATACATGCTTGGGCCAGCCCCAGCGGGCAGGTACTCTAAGTGCAGACCTCTGTTAGATTTAATGTTCAGATTAAGTTTTAAAGAGCATTTAATTGGCAATCACTCTACTATTTCCATTTATTCGCCCTCCATTCGCTGTGTTTGCTGTAAGCTCCCAGGTAGGAGGCTTTTCCCCAAGCTGGGGACACACACACACACACACACACAGTTTGCTCCTGACCACAATCTCCAGCCACCAGGACCAAAGAGAGCGGATGGGTCTCCCCTTGAACCCACATCTCTCCTTGTCAGTGACTGAAGAAGTCCTGGCTTGATTTGAGAGGATTTGGCAGGAATTAGTGTTTTTTTAAAGGTCACTTGTTTACGTACGGCCATCCTCATTCCAGATGTCAGCATGGAGGAAGTAAAAAACCTAAACTAGTGTTTTCCTGCATTCATCTTCATTGCATTCAGGGGGCAAATAAAACATCTGAAAGCTCCCCCTACAAAATTCCCTGTGCCAGGACAAGCAAGAACGTTCCCTTTTTGTCTCAGCCAATTCTTAACATTCTGTAATTGGCATTTAGGTTTCCAAAGAAGGCATGCACCAAGCGTTCTTGAAAGGAGATGCAGTGGCAATGCCACGATTCACCGATGCTGTTCTCAACGTGGGATATTGTCCCATTAATACCTTGCCACGAAAAGGCTCCGACTTGACTAAAGGGCATCTTCCAAGGGCAAGTGACTTCAGGGGAAAAGTTTGGGTCTAATTAAAAATATGTCTAGAAGAGCTGGGTGGGTTTATTTTTTTCAACCTCACGTGAGTTTCCCTCTGTCTTTATGGCAGGAGGGAAGGGATCTCTGGAGCGGCGCGCTCAGTCACATAGTCTGCGTCACATCTGGCTGTTGACGAGGCTTCCCCAACTCCTCCTGCCGTCCTCTCTTTCAAATTTTAATTGGCTGTAATGAAGAGGCCTGCTGGAAACAAAGCAAACTTGGGGATAAAAACGCTCACTGCACCAGGTTTGGTGAGGCAGCAGCTTAACCCAGGAGCTGCTCTGGAAAAGGCAGCTAGAAGATACTCAAGACCTTTGCCGATGCTAATAGGGACATCAGTCTCCATTTAATCTTTATTTAGTCTCCTGTGTAATAAGTGGTACAGGCTGGGCAAGACCATGCTTCTACAGGAGCACCCCGATGTTAAGGGATGCTCTCCTGCTTTTTGAGACAACATGCAGCAAAAACATCTCTTGGTGCCTGTTCTCCAGGTTTTTTTGCTTTTGTCCCCACTGGCAGTAGCCCAGCGATTTGGGTGGTGATAGCTGAGTAATTATTTATCACCAGTCAATATCTGGTAGGGGATTATCTGGCCACAGGAAGATGATAATTTCCTTCTGGATGGGAAGATGGAAGTTTACAGCACCTTAATGCTACTCCAGGATCATTGATTTGATGGGCTGCCGATGGGACAGCTTATGTTCTCCTGGCAATCAGGGTTGCTGCCAAGGTTCCCCAGGGCAGGCAGCAGCCTTCCCCCAGGTGTGGAGCCTGGTGAACCCCACAGCATTGCCCAATTCCATTCCCACTGGTGTATTGACTAACATGGGTGGGGTGGCCTGAAAAAAAGGCAGGCAGCTGTTCTCCTATCCCCTGAAGATGTATTTTAACAAGACAGAAAGGCACTTGGGGTTTGGGCTTTGCTGAGGACAAAAAACAGAAGCAGTGCTTGAGGGGAGTCTCCCCGGTGGTCCCACAGGCGGGAGGTGCAGCATCACCCCCGGCATGGGCTGTGTCCAGCCACGGTGCGTGAGTTCACCACCACGGCACCCCAGGCTTGGCCAGCCAGCTGGGAAAAAGACAGAAATAAAAGTCAGCAGGACAGCCCTTTTGGCTGGATAATGCAATCCAAGCTGCTGATAGAGTACGGACACCCCCTCGAAACCTCCATGCCATGTCTCAGCAGCTTGCGCTGGTCTTAAACCCCACGTGTGCCACAGTGCTGCGTGGCCTGAGCCTGAGCCTGAGCCTGTGCCCAGCCACCGCAGGTGGGTTTTCCACCCATCCAGGTGGGCTGCGGCTGGTCCTGGTGTGCTTCCCTGGGCAGCAAAGAGGGCATGGTGGGGTGTGAACACTGAAGGAGGCTCTGTTTTGTCTCCCCAGGCCAGCCGTGCCCCATCACATCCCACCTGTGGGCACCGGAATGCTCCTGAGCCCATTCCCCATGAGCAGGGGACCACAACTTTCTGAGATAGTGCCTGGCTCCCATCCTTCCAGCTCTTTGATCCTGATGGTCTCAGCCCACTGCCCGCAGGTCTTGCTGCCCAAGAAACACCCAGTCCCCCAGAAAACCTGTTTACAGAGGGACAGCCTGAAGAGCTGCTGTGCTCCAGACCTGTCACCTCTTGAGCCTCAGCCAGGGCTGCCCAAGGATGCGGGAGCATGTCCAACCACACCCGCTCCTCCGACAGCATACTTTGGGAAGGCTCTGTGCCTCCTCACATGCCTTGTGTCCTGGAGAGGCTCGTGGTGGTGGTGGTAAGCCAGGATGCACAAAGCCATCTGCAACAATTATGCTCATGCTTTTATGGCAGTTGGTCCTATGAAAAGAGCCTTTCAAGTAGGGCAGAGTCTGGTCAATCTCCTCTGCGTTTGTAGGCTTGAAGTGCATGCCTGTTCCCTAATGAGGTTTATTCATGTCAGTGTTTCTCGTTAGGATGTGCAGTATCTGGATAAAATAACCCTGTCCCTCGGTGGGGAGTCTCCAGCACAGTGGTCTACACAAATACAATAACAAAACTCCGTTGCTTTTTCAAGCAATAATGGAAGTCATTCAGGATATGAGCCAATTCCCATCTCTTTTAGCATCCACTCGGTCTCTACTCCAAAGCTTTTGGAAACTCTTAACTGGTAGCTTTGAAGCATTTTGGAAAAAAAAAAAATGGTTTCCCCTCTTCATTGATGTGCTGTCTCTTTTTTCTGCCAAAACCCACACTTTTTTTTGCCAAAATAAAAACCCACTGGTGTATGAAAGCAGAGCTCATCCTCCAGGGAGGGGAGAGCTAGCAAGTAAGAGCTGACAGAAATAGAAAAGCTTCCAGGAAATAATATCTTCAGTGCTGTTTTATCTGCTTCATCATACTGCAGTCAGAAGAGATTTTTACTGGGGTCCATATGAGCCCAATTAAAGCTCTCTAATTTTCACAGATCTCTCCAGAAAATATGTCGCAAGCGAAGGTCACGGAGATCTCACGGGGACCGTGTTGCCCGCCACAGTTTCGGCAGCCCTCGTCTCGTGGCCGTGGCGAGTCTGGCTGTGGTTTACTGTGCCACGTTGTGTGGCTTATGCCAAGTCCCACGTTGCCCTCAAGAGTGCAGGGACATCAGGCACGGCAAGAAATTTGCCAGCTATTTGTAGTTTGTTAGGGAGGGACGATGGACCTTGCTGGTGAGGTTTGCAGGCAAGAGATGGTAGGATTGGTCTGACTGGGAGGAAATTAAGGGCTAAAAAAGCACACACTCTCCAAACACACTCTCCAGCTCTCCAAAGCCCCCCAAGGGTCACTCAACGTGCATCACTGCAGAGGTTTCTTCACCGAGGGGTCAAAAAGGACCCCACACGACAACCCCGTCCACGGGGCAGGGCCACCTCCCTGGTGACTTGAGGACGCTGCACAACCGCAGTCCCGGTTTCCCACGGGTTTTGCTGAAACGCCTCCCATCCCACCACGCTTGAGGTCTCTGGATGCGACAAGCAGGCAGGGCGCCTCTCCCAGACAGATGTTTGGGAGGTGTTTGTGATCAGATCTGTCCCAGAAGTGTTTTCCAAAAGCAAAGCCATTGCAAACCCGGGGAGGGTTTTGCCTCTGAGTGCACATTGCAAGAAAGGATGGTAAAAAAACCCAACTCAAAACAACCCCAACCCACCTTAATTTTAGCCAGGCCCCTGCTGAGTTTACAGAGATGACTGTGAGCAGAACCAAGGGGGCACTTGCTGCTGAGTGGTGCCCTCCTGCCCTGCAGTGTGGCCAGGTGGCACTGGCGCAGGTCCATGCAGCACAGGGACATCCCTGTCAGACTGGCAAGGGAGCCACGTCTCCGAGTCCCCCAACGCCAGACCAGCATCTCCCAAGCTCAGGAAGTCTCTAGGTCCCATCCTCGGTTATCAATTAATCCTTCCCGCAGGGAAACACACAGGTTTCAAGCTTCTCCCTGAGCAGGGACTGAGCAAAAATCCTGACAAGCCTGGCTTACAAATGATGCTGGCTTGATTTTGCAAGGTCCCAAGCGCACACCCTGCAGTCAGCCTTTGGTGGGATGTACCACCACCACCACCACCCCCTCCAGCCTTGCAGGCACAGCGGGCTCCCATGCTGGAAGATGCTCTTTGGGGAGATCAGCAGCAGGTCGGGCTGCGAGAGTCCCACTAGGACACGTGTGTTCCTTTATGGGTCCAAAGGGAACATTTCTCATTATCTCTTCTCGCAATTTAATTAATCTGCGTTCAGTAATGAACCTTGAAATTTCAATTAAAAACATCATTACTAATCAGGACAGGATTCAAAACAGTCAAGGGGGTCTCCATTGCTTTCCAGTGGCAGGAAGTGTGGGTTCAGGCTAGGATTTGTGTGCTCTGATCTCTTTATTTTGGACACGGATCCACGACGTTTTAACACTCCCAGATGTCTCTACCCCCCACCACCCTGGCAAGCCCTGGCACAAGCCGTACATCTTGAGTTGCCTTCAGGATTCTGCTTTCAAAAGAAAAAAAAAACAACCCACAAGCCTCCCAAATCGACCAGAAAAAGGGGAAGTCGCCAAAAAAACACCACCCTCCCAAAAAAATCCCCCCCCCCCGCCAAATAATCACCGTATCATTATCAGCGCTGCCGCCTGCCGGTATTACTCCTGCCAGAAGCCGTGCACCTGCCTGCGCTGTGTCCGGTGATTAAAACCATGCAAAGGGAGGTCTGCGTATCCTCAGCCTTGGCATCGCTGAGCCGCGCTGTCTGGCACTAAATCAGAGAAGCCACAGAATGCAAGCTCTGCCCCGGTAATGTCAGTATAACCTGACCCAAAAGAGGCATCCCCCCCCCCCCCACCTCCCCACCTCCCCACCTCCCCATGCCCAAAAAAAAGAGGCTGGCTGTGGCTGATCATGCCCTGCTGCTCCACACACCAGGAAGCCGTAGAAAATTAGTGCACTTCTAGCGCCAGCGCTTGGAAGTCGCTTCGGTGGCTGCGAACCCTGTGGGCACAGGGTCACTGAGTAAAAGCTGTTTTGGGGTCAGAAGCGCAGGGAAGGCTCCTCTGGGAAAAAAATAGCAAAGGTGAGCAAGGTAGGAAGGGGCAAAAGAGAAACGAAGCCTGCCCATATAACCCAAGATGCCCATGTCCTTTACAAAAACTGAAAGAATAATAGCAATATTCACTGGAAGAGAATGAAATGGAAAATTTGGGGGTTTTCTGGAGGACAGCTACACCTCTGGAAAGGTTTTAGGTGTGTCAGGGAGGCTCAGTGGGCAGGGGACATGGGAATGACAAACGGCCTAGCAGTGCACCCTGCAAAGGGAAAAACAGGCAGAGGAAGGCAAAGTTGTATTTTTTAATCAGATCCCCCAGCATTCGGGCTGCAGTTTTCAAGCCTGGGCATCCAGGAATGTGGTTGGGGGGGGGGGGTGGGTGTTTGGGGTCGTGGGGTTTTTTTTTTCATTCCCAAACAACGCAACGTGCCTTCGTGCTTTAAATAAACTACAAGGAGGGTTTTGCAGAGGGGTCAGCGCAGACGTGCCCGCGCTGCAGCAGGGAGGTCTCCGGAGCATTGCGTGCGCGTTATTTCCCAGATACACGATCACATGCTGATTGCAGCCTTTTGTAAAAGGCCCAGCAGATTGAATTATCCAACCCAGGAGGTATAGGTAATGATGCCTATTTTGTTTGCAGTGCTGCACCAGACTGAAGCCCTTTTTGAATACTAAACTCCCATACAGCCCATGGGATTAGCAAGGAACGGAGCTGAGAGCTCCTACAGATGTGCTGGAGATGCTTTGGATGCCCAGAGGATGCTCCGGATCACAGAATCACAGGGGTTGGAAGGCACCTCAAGAGATCATCAGGTCCAACCCCCTGCCAAAGCAGCTCCCCAGCTCATATTGCACAGGTCAGCATCCAGACAGGGCTGGAATCTCTCCAGAGAAGGAGACTCCACACCCCCCTGGGCAGCCTGTCCCAGGGCTCCCTCACCCTCACTGGGGAAAAGTTCTTCCCCATGTTGGTGTGGAACTTCCTCTGCTCCAACTTGCAGCCATTGCCCCTTGTCCTGTCCCCACAGACACTGAAAAGGGGCTGGCCATTTTCCCCTGCATCCCATCCTTCAGATATTGATAAACATTAATAAGGTCCCCTCTTAATAAAGTCCCCAGTCTATGGATCGGAGCTGCCCTGATGGAAGGCAAACAGCAGCTCCAGACTGCATTTACATCTCATCAAATCCCAAACCCCTGCTCTCTGGGTCCTAGTGACAAAATCACTGGGATGAGGAGCATTGCCAATTGGTGCATCCTCTGGGAAGCTCTCATGCCCATCCCTCAGAGGCAGAGAGCACCCTGGATGGAGATGGAGCACAGGTCCCTGGGAAGGCAGACATGCTGCTGAAACCAGCGCTGCCTCCAGCCTGCCAGGTCTAGAAAAGGATGGGGAGTTGGAAAGGATTTGGAACTAGATGATCTTTGAGATCCCTTCCAACCCAAACCATTCTGTGATTTTATGAATGATGCGGCAACTCTGGACTGAGATTCTCCCACCGCTCTCACCACGCAGCAGAGGATGCCATCCCACACTGGCATCTGAGCGGCTCTTCTCCCTTTCTGGTTTCTGCATCCTGAATTTCTGCTCTGAACCGGCTGCTCAAGAGCAACAGACACAAATTATTCCCTGAGGCACCTTCACAAATAATTTTGAACCGTGGACGTGGCAGGAAGACTGCAGCTGGAGTAGAGCTCCATAAAGTGCAGGTAAAAGCCTCATCATCCCAGCTGCCTCTCCAAGGAGAGTGCAACCAAAAACGAGTAAATGGCAACTCCAGAAAAGAAACAAAAGCCCCAAACCCTCTCATTTCATGTGCTGTTTCCAAAGCCTGGCTAGTCTACAGCTTGGATAATTAGATTTCAGCCACAGAGGCAAAAATCACAGACTAAATTATTAATCACAGGTTGTTTGCCCGGTATCAAGTGAGAAAGAAGCGAGCATTCGCAAAGCCAGCAGATCAACAATGCTTCTGCTGTGGTATGAAAAGACGAGGTGCAAACACCAGCACCTACAGCTCAAAGGATGTTCCCCCCCATTGTCCGCCCTGCAGCCCCACTCCCTCGTCTGAAATCAGGATGCCTCCTTCACATCCTGGGATGACCATCACAGCCGCGCTGTGGCTATGCAGAAAGAACCGAGCTCTATTCCCACCTCACTGCCAGTGCTTCCCGAGCATCTCCCCCCAAAGAAAGTTACTGTGCTGTTAGCTAACCACGACCAAACATCCTTCCTCAAAGCCTGGCTGGGCTCGCAGCTCAGAGATGTTCCCTGGCAAGGAGCGCTGGGGTAATTTTGTGTGGGGCCCACACCCAGGATTATGGCTTTGAAAAATGAGGAAACATGGAAGCTTGGCTCAAAGGAACATAATAATTACCTGAGCAGAATTTAAAAGGAAAAAAAAAAAAAAAAAGAGCCTTTTCTTTCCTGGTAGAAAGCATCTGATAAAAGCCTGAGACCAGTGGTATTTATATTAGCAGATTTTACATCCTCCTCGTGTGTACTTGGACTAAAAGATATAAATCAAAGCAGGGGTTCATTCCAAGAACAGTTTATTTTTATCTGAGAAGTATGTGCTAGCGAACCAGATATCAGTCTGTTGATTCTGTTGGTTCGGTGTGATTTACAATAGTTTCTGTTGTATTAGACCGTGTTTTGCTCCGGAGTTGCTTCGTTTTTCCGAGTGGCAGGGTTATAGGGGTGTTTTGGTTTGGTTTGTTTCATGTAATGTACATTTTCTTACGGGTGGCTTTAGGTCTTAGGGGCTGGCTGCAGTGCTGTAGCACTTTAATGCAAAGGAAGGAGGTGAAACCATGAAAACGAGTTCTAAATGGGTTTGCAATCAAACGTATCCCTCTCTAAACTGATCTCTGTGAGGTGGAGAGTAGAGCAGCATGGAGTGCTTCTCAGTATAGCGTTGCCCTTTAAACATGGTGAGTACTCGTCAGAGTCTGGGGACCAACTTGCATCCCTAGAAGAGATCACAGAATCACAGAATCACAGAATCACGGGGGTTGGAAGGGCCCCCGGAGCCCCTGGGGTCCAACCCCCTGCCAAAGCAGGGTCCCTAGGACAGGGCACACAGGGCGGTGTCCAGACGGGGCTGGAATCTCTCCAGAGAAGGAGACTCCACCACCTCCCTGGGCAGCCTGTCCCAGGGCTCCCTCACCCTCACTGGGGAAAAGTTCTTCCCCATTGTTGGTGTGGAACTTCCTCTGCTCCAACTTGCAGCCATTGCCCCTTGTCCTGTCCCCACAGACACTGAAAAGGGGCTGGCCATTTCCCCCTGCATCCCGTCCTTCAGATATTGATAAACATTAATAAGGTCCCCCCTTAGTCTTCTTCTCTCCAGGCTGAACAGCCCCAGCTCCCTCAGCCTTTCCTCACAGGGGAGATGCTCCAGGCCCTTCACCATCTCCCTGTCCCTCCTCTGGACTCTCTCCAGGAGATCCCTGTCTGTTTGATCCCAGGGAGCCCAGCACTGGACACAACACTCCAGGTGGGGCCTGAGCAGGGCAGAGCAGAGGGGGAGGATCCCCTCCTGTGACCTGCTGCCCACACTCCTCCTGATGCCCCCCAGGATCCCATTGTCTCTCTCAGCCCCCAGGACACACTGCTGGCTCATGGCCACCCTGTCACCCACCAGGACCCCCAGGTCCTTCTCCACAGAGCTCCTGTCCAGCAGCTCACCCCCAGCCTGTACTGATTCAAACGGTTAATTGCATCAGGAGCAGCAGCATCAGGAAAGGAACAACCCCAAAATCCATGCAGAAAACGCTGTATCCACACAGTTTGCACCCAGATTTGCTCATTGTCCCCTTGGTTCTCCCACAGGAGTGAGGCAATCCCTGGAGATTGCAACTGGGGTCTGCAGATGTTGTTATTTGGGCAGTTCTACAAGGACAGCCGCTGTCATGGATTTTCTTGGGCTCTGCTTTGGGGAGGAGCCATGCTCTGGTCATGGCAAGGAGAGTACGCCCTGTACTGGGCTGTTCATCAGCCCAACGCCTGTGGCTGGTAATTAAAGCAGGGAGAGAAAGGGGAAAGGAAAAAAAGGAAAAATAAAAAAAAGAGAGAAAGGAAAAATCACCTTCTTTGAGATTCATGAGAATATAAACTTGGGAGCTGAGATGTTTCTATCACCACCTATGAGGCCCAAGGGACAGCTTTGACTTAATGCAGAGTCGGATGTTTCTCTCGGTTATGAATTCAGAAGGTGATCTGGGGAGTTGGAAGCAGAGATGTATGACTGCTTAAAGAGGAGCATGCAGGAGCCTCGGCACTGCCAACTCCGGCCTCAGTGTCTTCTTTCTACAGCAGTACCCAAATCCTGCCTGGGCTCAGGGAAGGCAATGAGGGTCCCCCATCCCAGGGGCAGCAAGAGGTTTTGGGAAGGGGCAGGTAAACAAGAAGGTCTGAAGTCCACATCCCCAAAGGCACATGGACAACTATAGCAGCAACAACATGGCCTGCACCACCAGAGAGGGGTTTGCTGCCTTGTGAGGGGACTAAAGATGGGTTTTGGACTGTGTCCTGGGGAGTTTGGAACACCGAGCCCCCAGTTTGCCCACTTCTCAGGAAAGCTGTGGAGGTATTACATCCTTCCTGCTCCTCCTTTAATTCCAATGGCCCATGGTGAAAGCGTCCATCAGGGATGCCAGATGGACCATGGCCCTGCTCTAACAAACATCTCATGACCCAAGAAAAAACAATGCTTGGGGCTCTCCTGACCCAGACACCCCGGTGCTGTGGACAGGAGGACTCTACTCCAAGGAGAGGGAAGCACCCCAGGCCCCAGTAGATCTAAATAAAAGAGAAAGGTGAAATAAATATGTATCCAGGAAGGAAAACCAAAAATAGTGCCACGGAGAGTCTTCAGGAGGAAGCTTTGAAAACACAAAAAGGAAAACACCCAACCTGAAGACTTGAGATCCACTTTGGAGCAGGATTGGAGCAGAAGTTTCTGTAAACTGCTGCCGACTTCCCATAAGAGGCACAGCAAGCAAGGAGAGCCTAACCATTTCGGGTTTCTAACCCTCCATGGGAAACCTGTGTGCCCCTTGGAGTGATCCTCAGCTTCACTGATGAAACAGCTGCATACATACATTCCAGTTATGGTAATCTCCTACCTTAATAATTCATGGACAGCTTTCAGGAGAGCTTGACGCTCAGAGAAGACCTGAAAGCTGCTGTACACATTTTGATCAGCAACGCTGATCAGTGCCTACCTTTATGAAAAAATAAAAACCAGTGAAAGCACTTTTATTAAGCTACAGGGTCAAGTAATAGCTCCTTCCAAGCTGTAGAAGTTACATCTGGCTTGTTTACACCTTTCTCTCCCCTTAAGTCCCATAATAAAAGCATTATCCTGAAAAGAAGAGAAAGATCTCAAGCTAAAAGGAGCACTACATGACAAATATGCTTTTAACAGCCTGGCAAAGCAGAGTGCCTTGCAGAAAGGTTGTTCGCAAGGAGCTGCCCTTCAAAGGAAACATCCCCATAGATGGTTTGCATGCCTGCTTCCATATTGCCCATCATTATTACCATCATTATATTCTTTAATTGTCCTAATTGCATTAGTGCCAGTGGATATTATTCCCGTGGGGCCTTAGATCTGCTGAGACTTTGCAGACTAACCAGGCAGGTCAGGTTAGCGAGGGAGGTAAGGGGAGGGATGGGAGGACAGGACGATGTGGTCAGAGCCAGCCAGGGATGACCCAGTGTGCCGTGTCCCCTGGGCTATGGGTCAGGCAATCCGCAGGGTCACCAAAAAGCTTCTCCCCCGGCTCCCCCAAAACGTTCCTGCTCTGACCTAACTACAGCCCGGCATGCTGTTCAAATGAAGAAAATCCTAAAGCATCTAACAGGGTGCCGGAGCTCACAGAGGTCCAGGGAGCTGCTGCAATCTACACCAGCATGAGGTCTGACACTTTACTCTTCAAGACTCATCCTTTCCTGTAAAAGGAGTCTTCTTAGCAATGCATGGCCCTGGGAGTCAAACAGCCAAAGCACACGCGCGAGCCTGCACACGAGGAGCCAGCACAAAACTTGCAGCACTGCAGCCTGCCCTTGTTTGGTTCCATCCATGACCACCCCTTTACAGCCTAGCTAGGAGCAGCAGAGATGCTGTCAATCTCAATTAGTGCTGTGCTCCACCCGGGCGAGTGCATCTGCTCTCAAAGTTACTCAGAGCAGCACCATCTCCTTCAGAGATGCATCAAAGCAATCCCTGCCCAAGACAGCCATTAGTTAACTTGCACCAGCTCAGAACTCATACCAGAAGCCAAAACTCTTTCAAAAACTGAAGTCTTTAACACATTATTTGCTGCAAACATGGTGATTCCCCATTACCATAAGCTCTGCAAAACCCATTTTGGGTTTCAGCACCGCTTTCCACCTCAGCGACACTGCTTGGCACTGGGTCGCTCAAGCTAGCTGGGTGGAAAAGCATGTAGCTGGTTAGTTTGCGATTTACCTTCCTAGAGTGTCATCAGGTGTTCCTCCTTCTCCTCCATCCACACACATGAATGGACATCTCCCCTTCCTTATTAAGGATACACCTCTGCAGATGAGGTGGTGTTGGTTTCTCTCCCCTTAGCCAGGACACTCCTCCTGCCATTTTCTCACCACACCCACCCCTTTTCATTCTACACACCTTCTCTGCTTTACAAGCAGCCCCGCCTCTCCACCAGGTTTTGTAATCCTTTATGAGCCTTGGCTGACTTAACACAACTCACAGAGATGACAGAGGAGGGACAGAGGCAAGCGCCTGACTGGGTGAAGAAAAAGTACCATAAAACACCTTCTAGATGTTCTGGAAGCTGGTCTGAACACCCTGAAGACACAGATGTGGTTTGACACACCAGTGGGGCTCTGGGATCCGTCTCCCAGGAGTTCAGAAAGATCTCAGGTGGCTATATGCCATTTGGAAGGACTTGGGTTGTGAAATGCGGACGGTTGCAGCCATCGGAGCGGCACAGGCGGGACCTGTACCGCCAGCCTTTGAAGTTCATGGGAACACTGATACTCTCTCAGGAGGTTTTCCCCGTCAAGACTCTCCAAGGAGTCACTGCCTGAGGACGAATACCAAGCCCCTACAAATCTCCAAAGCTCCTAGTCTCCAGGATCTTAATTATTGCCTTCTAGACCATGATCATAGAATCATAGAATTGTAGGGGTTGGAAGGGACCTCGAGAGATCATCGGGTCCAACCCCCTGCCAAAGCAGCTCCCTAGGACATTTCACTGAGATAGGCATCCAGACAGGGCTGGAATCTCTCCAGAGAAGGAGACTCCACAACCTCCCTGGGCAGCCTGTCCCAGGGCTCCCTCACCCTCACTGTGAAAAAGTTCTTCCCCATGTTGGTGTGGAACTTCCTATGCTCCAGCTTGCAGCCATTGCCCCTTGTCCTGTCTCCACAGACACTGAAAAGGGGCTGGCTGATTCCCCCTGCATCCCCTGCTTAAGATAATTATAAACATTAATTAGGTCCCCCCTTAGTCTTCTCTTCTCAGATTTCCAAGTCAACATGGGATTTGCTGAAGAACCGCCTCGTGGCACCTGGACAACAGTGGCTAATTACACCAAAAAGACTCAAGGAACCTCACGGTGTGGCTCTGGCTCCCTGTCACACTCACAGACCTCTTACTTTTATTTCAGGCAGCACAGAATAAACCTGCAGTCAATTACTCCCACTTTCGGCCTTTGTGCACTGCCAGACATTTCAGTCAGACTCAGAGACACTCTTAAAACCTTCTGAATGACTACTCCAGGCTGCTGCAAGCAAACACTTAACCCAATGCATGGGGAAGAAAAATAATAAATCCCTCTTTTGTTTTTTTTTCTTTTTTCTTTTTTTTTTTCCCACTGAAGAAGTCAGTGTCTGCATCTGTGATGAGGCAGGATCTGGTTTTGCAAAGTACTATGACTGGAGCAGCTGTAGGTATTGAGCAGGCTCAGCGTGACGGAGTGATGCTGCTGAAACAATATTTACCAGCCCTGCAGAGTTCAAGGCTTGACTAAAACAGTCAAGTGATGCTCCTTTTTTAACTTCACTGGGAGGAAAGGCAGCACCAGTGAGGTGCTGGAACAGGCTGCCCAGAGAGGGGTGGGTGCCCCATCCCTGGGGGTGTTGAAGGCCAGGTTGGCTGGGGCCCTGGGCAACCTTGTGTAGCTCCAGGCCTGGAGGTGGGTGGCCCTGCCTGTGGCAGGGAGGTTGGAACTGTACGATCCTTGGGGTCCCTTCCAACCCAGACCATTCTGTGATTCTATGAAAAGGAGCCAGGAAAGGAATAAATAGCTCAGAGGCATCCAGGGCCAGAGTGGGAAGGTGCAAAATCCTGTAGCAGGAGCTTTAATCAAACCTTGATTGTGATTTTTCCAAGCTTTCAATTATTAAATGAAGCTAAAACTATTTTAACTTCCTCTCCCAGTGAAGACAAGGAAACCCACAAAACCCACACGGGACATGCAAGGAGCAAATGTAGAGACACAAGTGTGTTTTTTAGCAGAAGATGAGGCTTTAGCTGGTCGGTTTAGTACCTGCCCATCTGCCAAGCTGCTAGGATCCAGCAGAGATGGTGTGACCATCGCTCTATAACCAAGTTAACTGAGACTGCACTGAGCATCCCAGCTCGCCCCATTAAACACTTCTGCTCCACCACCTGAGCCTGTGGCAGGCAGGGATGTCCCAAAGCTTGAGCATCCAAATTGATGTTCAGTTCTCCCCCACAAGCTTAGAGCTTTTTCCCAGCGAGGAATTTCAGGAGGTCAGCAGAAAAGGAGGTCTTTTCTATTTAAAAGAAAGTGGAAAATGTCAAAGACCTTTTGAACTGGATAGAACGTCCCCTTCAAAATGCCTCTTGCCATCACTCAAGAGAACATACAGAAGAGTCAGCTCCACGAATGTGTGTGCAGATAACCTCTCTCCCTATCAAAAGTTTCTGACTCCCACTCTGAGGCACTATTAATAGCTATGTGCACAATTAGCAGGTTTCAGGGCAATCTACAGAAAATCATAATCCATGTAAAATCGATGGGATCAGCTTTCCTGGCTGTAGCAGCAAAGGTCAGAGAGAGATCAGACAGGCAGAAGATATGACCCCTGAGACAAGCGGCAGCAGCAATTCCGCAGCCTGGCGATGCTCCAGGGTCCCCTCCGACCCCAGTGGATGCAGTGGGCTGTGGATGCAGAGCTGCATCTCCCCAGCAGTGTGTGCCACCCCACTGCATGGTGACACCTGCTTCTGTGATTAAAAATGCATGGTGTCAACTGGGGCTGAGGTCCCCTCAGCCACATATTTAATATTTTATCCATCCTAGCCCTTTGACTGGAGCAAATGTGTGAACACATTACCCAACTCTCCAGCTGGCCAGTGCCACCAAGGTGGTGTACTTGCGGATGTACTTTCTGTCTTGCATCCTTAGGTCATAAACTGGATGGTACAGGCAACACATGATCTTAATTTCGCTCCGTTTGAGATCACAAAGTGTGATTTAATACCAGCAGGCCCTTGTGGGTGCCAGGCATGCCTGGTCACAGCGTGCTAACCAGAGAAGTCTGGGCTTGCAGTCGGACCAAGCATCAAGGTAGCACCAGAAAATGTGTGGTCAGGCCTTGGGGTGAGGCAACCTGCTCCCACTTTATTTCTACTGCCTTGCTAAACTGTGGCTAGCTCACTCTGCGTCACAGACACTCAGCATTCAGGGGATAGCTGGGGAGCATCAGCGTGGGAAAGGCGAGTGGAGATCCTTTTCTGCCTCTTTGAATCTCTCCTTGCCCAAGATGGGGAGATGGAGGCTCAGATCTTGGGCAGAAATGAAAAGGAAGCACTAAGGCAGCTCATCAGTAGTCTCTCCAGCTAGCTAGCTAGCTTCAGGGTGTATGCTGTTGTGCTCCAGATTGGAGCTTCTTCCCAACAAGCTTGGCATCGGGTGTGGAGGTGGAGGGAGCGGGGGGCGAGAATGCCTCCGGGATCCAGATGAAAGAGGATGGAGTTCAGCCCACGCTCTGCTTGGAGTCCATCAGAGACATCCTTTTGTGCAAGTTTAAAAAAAAAAAAAAAAGGAAAAAAAAAAAAAGGGGGGAAAAAGGAAAAGTGTATTTAAAAAAAGATAAGTGTTTCAGAAATGCCTTTTCCTCCCCCTCTAGGATGGCTGCGATGGGCCTGCCCACCACATCCCAGCAATTTAAACGGCTCATTGCATCTGGGGCCGTACAGGAACTCACCCTGCCAGTGCTTCCTTACGGGCAGAATTTCCCTTTACAAATGTCACGGAGGAAATCGTTTCCCCGAGAGCTTTATCGCTGATTTGACACGGAAAGCCTGGCATCTGCGTTTTTCAGGGGGGGGGGGAAGAGGGGGGAGAGGGAGAGGGGGAGATATGTGTCATTGGAAATGAGGTGAAAACCCAAAAGCAGGGAAGAAACGGTTCCACCCAGCAAACACACCAGGACTGGGTATTTTGCAAGGCAGGTGAGGATTCCTCGAGTTTCTTTCTCAGCAGCTGAGGAGTAAATTGGTTAGACCCCCAGGTTTTTACAGGCTTAGAGGCCAAAACACTTCCCAGCCATGTCACCTCCAAGCATTCTGAAGGCAGCCCATGCTTGTGCAGAGCTGTTCTTGACCAACAATCTGCTTGGGTCGTGCTGATAACCGGGTACTGTGTTTTGGTTGGAATGATCCAGTCACACTGAGTTCACCCTCCTCTTTCTAAACCTTTCATCTTCCAAGCCTTTCAAATAGGCCACTTTCCATACAAGTATCTTGGCATTGGTGAGGCTGCACCTCGAGTGCTGGGTCCAGTTCTGGGCCCCTCACTACAAGAGGGACATGGAGGTCCTGGAGTGAGTCCAGAGAAGGGCAACCAGGCTGGGGAAGGGGCTGGAGGGCAAATCCTCTGAGGAGCAGCTGAGGGAGCTGGGGGTGTTCAGCCTGGAGAAGAGGAGGCTGAGGGGAGACCTTCTCCCCACCTCCCCTGCCCTGCCAGGAGGGTGCAGAGAGGTGGGCGCTGGTCTCTTCAGCCAGGGGACAGGAGCTGGGACAAGGGGCAATGGGCTCAAGCTGTGCCAGGGCAGGGTCAGCTCAGCTGGGAGGGCAAAGTTCTTCCCTGGCAGAGTTGTCAGGGCCTGGCCCAGGCTGCCCAGGGAGAGGCTGAGTCCCTGCCCCTGGGGGTGTTGAACAGAGGGGAGATGAGGTGCTCAGGGATCTGGTTTAGCACAGGGCAGGGACGGTTGGACTCCATGAGCTTAAAGGGCTTTTCCAATCTCATCATTCCATGATTCTGTGATTCTGATCTCCATCCCTTTCCAGCAAAAATATATAAACCTGCCAACTAATGAGCAATTAATGCATCAGAATGCTACAGTTAACTCTTCTTTACATCACAATTACTCACAACAAAATGCACATTACCCACGTCCATTTGAAAAGCATGTTGTTATCTCCTTTTCTGCTGCATGGTGGCTTTTTTTAGGTGAACAATGCAAGCTCAGCCTCAATTCTGACCTTGACACATGTGTCTCAATCAAGCTTTGCATGAGAGAAGCGACCCACAATCAGAGCGAGCAGATGCTTATTACCCAACCAGAAGGAATTATGAGGAGGGTCTTGATCCTTTGATACTTGGAATAAATTGTCAAGCAGAAAATCAAATACAGAAATGCTCACAGAGAACATGGCTTTCCGTGACAGCGGCCTTTCTTTGTCAGACAACGGTGAGGACCTTGCAGTTTGCTGTCATTGTTTTATGCATTTTCCGGATGTTGTAATTGAACACAGCAGCACCGAGTGCTGTGACAGCTGCTGCCTTCCTCCAGGAGGTGATGGGAGGCTCTGGTTGAGCACAGGCTATGTGTGCAGTGGACGGAAAGGGGAAAATCAGGTTACCCCTTGCTTGATTTTTGGGTTTCACTGGTCACAGGAAGTCAACAGCAAACTTCCAAGCACTCTTGTTTCATGTGCTTCATTGTGTTGCTTATAATGTAAAAAAGCAGCATGGCAGAGAATGAAAGGAGTTACAGGAGAGACCAGAGGCCTGGCAGAGGTCAAGCTTACTCAAGTGGCCTTTTGGTGTTCCCATAATTTGGTTGTTCATTGTTTAAGCACCTTGGCATAGTTGCAGTGTGCCCAGTTGGAATAACAACCTCTCCCATGGAGAGAGAGACCCACACCGCAACAGGTTTGCTGCAGGGGGTAATTGTGACGCCTCAGGGGGACCCAGCTGGAGCAGTCTGGGCCTGGAGGTCTGAACCCCATAGCAGTGACCCAGGCTGGGGCAGCTGGGGAAGAGCTGAAGCCCCATGGGAAAGGACTCAGGTTGGAGAGGTTCATGGAGCACTGTCTGCTGTGGGTGGGACCCCGCGGTGCAGCAGGGGCAGGGGGTGAGGGATGCTCCCTTGAGGAGGAAGGACCAGCAGAGACAGCATGGGATGGACTGACCCCAACCCCCATCCCTGTCCCCCTGTGTGACTGGGGGAGAAGGAAGAGAAATGGGAAGTAAGGTTGAGGGAAGGAGGGGAGTGAAGGGAGGGGTGGGGGAGAAGGGTTAAGATTTGAGTTTATTTCCCATTTTCCTATTCTGATTTGACTGATGATAAATTAAATTAATTTTCCTGAATTGAGTCTGTTCTGCCTATAACAGTAACTGCTGAGTGATCTCTCCCTGTCCTTATCTCAACCCACAAGCTTTTCCTTCCATCTTCTCTCCCCTGTCCAGCTGAGGGGGCAGTGAAGGAGCAGCTTTGGGGGGCACCTGACCCCTCAGCCAGGATCAGCCCACCACAAGGTGAAAGAGGAATAAGCATCCCTACCCACCAGTGTGTCCTCCCACAGATCCTGCAACAGATCCTGCATGGGCAAGGTGGACCCGTGCAAGGAGGGACCTCCCCTTCATCTTCATACCACAGGGGAGGCTCACAGATCTTGGTGCCAACGTCTCAGATGTCTGCAGATGTGCACAGCCACCAGCACGTCTGGTGGTGTTGACTGGTGTGTTCAGGGTTACCCACACAGACATGCATGTGGACACAGAGAATTCTAACGGGAGCTGAATTTTTGGGGAACGGTTCCATGCTTCAGACCCACACCACGAGGAAGCCTCTCCAGTTGCTAACAGATGTTTCACTGATGGAAAGCCATTGAGAGAAAGCAGGGCATCACACAGTCCTCTCTGAGGATCTCATCTGCAGTGGAAAATAAGAGGAACGAATGTTCTCCCTCATTAGGCTCCAGCACAAATTGCCCCCACGTAGCTGCTGTAGTGTCAGATGAACTGCTATTCCTCCCCTGCTCAGTGCCCCCTCCTCCTGAAGTGCTCTCCTTAAATGTCCCCAAAGCCACATTGCGCTGTAGGAGCCAGCTATACTTTTGCAACAGTCCAGGGAAAGCCATAGCTACTGCAGCTAAAACTGGCCCTGGTGCTCTACATTCGTCTGGAGGTTTGAAGTAAGTGATTAGTTCCTTTCCAGCCTGAGGCAGAAACGTGTTAACATGCAGAGCAGTGGGAACATCTCTGATGGCCCCTTTCCAGCCTTCTTTTGAAAGTGAAGTAAGCTACAGGTGAGCAGCTCGGTGTCTTCTTGCTGATGGCTGACAGTATTTTGAGTCATGACTCCAATTTATACGGTAGAAAAAGGAGAATTGTCCTGTGGTCCTGGACCCCGGACTGGAAATGTCCATGACAACCCAAGAGAAACACAACAGCAAATAAGTATGTGCTCTGTTGGGTACAGAATAGGAACCTGTGAAGACAAAATGTGGAATCATAGTAGACCCTTTTTACCCAGGAAAAATACCCAGGGCACGTGTTCCAGCCGTATAAATGGCTCTGCAATGCCTTGGGATAACTTCACCACCAACTCAAGAGGCAACGACCCTGGTTATCAAATTCAGCAGGTATTTTCCAACACGGGGCATGAGAAACATTCTCCAGTTAACACTGAAGAAAGCCTCTGGGTGGGCAGCAAGGAAAGGCTCCTCTGGGAGCGCTGGCCAGATGTTTGGGGAAGCTCTTCTGCCATCCGTTGGGAGCTGGAGCAAGCCGAAGCGTTTGGGAACTCATTCGCTAGCATCCGCAGAAAGGTGGGACCTGCTGTAAGCTGTGCTAGAACACAGACGGCTTGACTCCTGTAGTCTAGTGATCTCCAAGCTCCAGTCCTAAGCCTGACGTGCTGCAGCATTGCCTGTGTTGTCCTGCTGAACTCAGAGCCCCTCAGGGCTTTCAGTGCTTCTTTCCACCAACCGAGGAGAAACCAAGGGCCTCCTGACCCTGGACTAGAGCAGCGACCTTGCAGAAGAGACAAGACTGCGACCCTTGTCTGGGGGAACAAGGAGAGGCAGAAAGAAATTATCAGGTGGGATTTTTCAGCAGGACTGAAAAGAGTGACACTTGATCTCACCTGGGGCACCTGAGGCAATGAGAAAAGCTTTCTCTGTCATCCCTGCAAAATGAGCCTTGTGATGTAGGAGTAACCCAGGGCTGGAGCACTGATTCATTGAGCCAGAGAGGTGTTGGGGAAGCAGGGAAGATGTGCTGTCTCAGGTGGAGCTGATGTGCAAGCTGGGAAAACCTACAAGGAGACCAGCCCGTGGGACCCCCGGGGTACACCAGCAGTTTACGCACTGCAGTTTCACAGGGAGCTCGGCTTGCAGTGCCATGCCAGCGCGCTGCTGACCCTGCGGGGAGAGGAGGCTTTAAAGCACCGGGTTTGTAGAGTCAGACCTCAGTCTTGGGGTGATAGCTCCTGAAAAACAATCATCTGGCTTGTGAGAAACATCTCAGCAGCATGGCTGGACCCTTCTCATCACAACAGGACAGCTTACTGGCTGTCGCAGTGAAGGCTGCGAGGTGGGGAGCTTAAATGTGTTACAGCCAGGGATATGTTGTGCTCTGACCACCAGCCTGAAGGGACGGTGGGTTTCCATCTACGGTGTACAGGAGGAACCACAGTAGCATGGATGATAACGCTTCAAAGAGCAATACTTGAGAGGAAGGCACGGCGGGGAGGGGTGGGGGGCCAGCAAAAGCAGAACACAGCAAGATACGGTGCCAGCCTAGAAAGAGCTCACTGTGTCCCCACGGACAGTGTCCCCATGGACAGTGTGCAGTGCGAAGGTCTGCATGGACGCTGACTGCCTGGGCCTGTGGCCAGTCACTGGGACAACATGGAAAGGTGATGGGCATATGTGATCACCTCCAGCTTTCCAGCCACAGTTTCGTTCTTCAGTACCCTACAGAAGCTTTCCAAAACCCCTCAGCAGGAGAGGTGTTCGCCTCCAAGCTGTACAGGCGGCAGAACGTGACCCTGGCAGTTTGCAATGGCTTATTAAACCCAATGAGCCTGAAAAGAGAGTGGGAAGGAGCTGGTGAGAAAACAGTTCTGTTGCAAAGCTTTGATGCATCGTTGCACTTGTTTTTTGGGGAGGGCTCGATGACTGGGTGGGAGACTGGGCAGATTTCCTACAATATTCCCCATCTCTCCCTGGTAAACACAGGGATAGATCATCTGCTGTTATTTCAGTCCTCCAAAATAGCCCAGAAACTGCTGACTTGACTATACTCCTCTGCCCATTCAGACCGCTCTGGGTTTCTCTACAGCACCTTTCTACCAGGGGTCTTACAGGTATGTTTGGATACACCACAGTATCCAGAGACCCATGAAAGATAGCTCATCACCACAAGGTCATTGTCAGTCGCCTAAAGGAGAGGCTACTCTTCCCCTGCAGAGACTTGGGGAGTCTGTGAATCTAAAGGACATGGGGACAGCTGCTGTGGGGTACAAATTCTGTGGTAATGATTCAATGGAGAAAGAGGCTTCGCTGGTTTGTATTTCTCCCATTCTTCAGCTTGGAAATGTGACCTCTTAAAGGAAAAATTGAAAATTCAATTGCTTCTACAGAAAAAAAAATATTCAGAAAAAAAAACCACCAAAAAAAACCCTCCACAAGCAAAAAAAAAAAATCCTAGAACCACTTATTGCCATGAGCCATCATTTCAAAATGTGGGTGTTCAGCACCTGGCAGTCTATTTTTCTAAGGATATACAGCAGCACAAGGCAGGATTGGCTCTGGAGCCACTTGAAGAGAAGTGTCAGGACCAGGCTGCTCTGAAAAAATGGGTAAGAGAAAAGAGAAAATGACGAGGAAGAATGGCAGGGCGTCTAACACTTTGCATCTAATGCCTCCACATGGCTGCAAGTGCCGTGGCAATTTGGCCCTGATAACACGGATGAAGAGATGTTGCTAACATATTGCTTCCTTGTCAAATGTCTCACTGGTTTTGCAGCCAAGTCTCCTGCCAGCGAGGCCACAGCAGCGCCTCGCCGTTACTTTCATATGCAAAGAGGTTGTTAACTCAATTGCCAATAAAATTCTAGTGGGTGGAGAGGAGGACATCTGCCTGTCTAGTCCTGTGCTTGCCAACATGGTTCTTTTATTCCTCCAGAAGCCGCAAGCTCCTACTCGAGCTGGTATTTTGACAAGCATTTCTGTTTTCTTGACACAATGGGCAAAGTGGGCACAGATCTTGCATGCCACTCGTAATATGTTTTCCGCGCCGTGATTTGCATCCTTTCTGGAGGACGCCTGGCACAGCGCTGCACAAAGCAGAACAAGCAGCTTGGACAGTGGGTTTAGTCTGACATGTAAATGTACCGCTTAATTATGTGCAATTGCAAGTAGGAGAATGTGAAGAGGACGGTTTGCAGGCTGCGATGGCTGCGAGGCTCTGACGGATTTGGGTTGGGGGCGGCAGGGTGATGGAAGAGGCTTGGGAGGAGGGAGAAGAGAAGAAAAAAGAAAGAAAGAAAGAAAGAAAAAAAAAAAGAGTAGGACAATACTGAAGCAAATGAGTTGTTGTTGTTGTTGTCAGGGACCACATGAAATGGCGACGACCGTTTGCGTTAATTACACAGTTCTACACTTGGCTGCTGCCCACCCAGGGAACGGAAGGTGCAGCCCCTTAAGGACGTCTACCCAGAGCAAAGGGGGCATCTGTGCTCGTGGCACAGTGGCAAAGCTGCCCTCAAGCCCCATCAGTAGCGTTGCGGTTGAAAATGAAAGCTACCAAACTATTAGGGGTGGCAGCCTGGTCACCAGGAGCGGGGTAAGTAGACATCACCCCCCAGGGCTCATGCCCTGACAGCCCTAAATTCTGGGTAATTTCTGCTTTCGTGGCTGAGGATGAGCCATCACCTTTGCAACCATGTCATGTGGCTGTTATCTACAAGAGGAGGCCAGGCAGCCAGAGGGATTACTGCGGGAAAGGGTTAGGCACATCAGACTGTACAGATGGTCAGAGCCAGAACCTCTCAGGTATCACACAGGGCACAATCAGCTCTCCTCCATCCTCATCTTCCCCGGGCACTCCCTGCGTGCCAACACGGCTGCCAAGCCTCATAAATTTCCCTCTCTGAGCACTGCTTGACAGAGGGGTGTCAAAAGACAGTCCAACTGCACGCTCCTATGGCTGCCCAAGGGCACAGCAGCCAGCACTGCTGCTCTGCCTTCACCCCAAAAGCAGACCCCCTCCTCTTCTTGGGATAACCATGGAGCTACCAGGACAGTTAATTTCATGCCTTATAAACCAGATTCACTTCAGCACAGAAATATAACACAGAACTTTCTTATCTCTCTGGGGAATGTCTTGAGACTCAAGCTGTTTTATTATCTGGGTTAGTTTGACATCCGAGAGGAGGAGATTGCAATCTGAAATCTGGAATGGAAAGGGGTTAGTCAATGTCATTTCCTATGTTCATAAATAAATGACCAAGAAGAGATACGTGTCACTCTGTTTTCATTTATTGGGCCAAAGGTTCATCTTTAGAACAACAGATCAGGAATGTATTGTCTTCCTAAATATCTGGAGGCTTTTAATAAGGTGCTCTGTTACTTTGACCATCTTACCATTCTGTAATTTGATTGTCCAGCCTTTCCGGATTCTTAATTGAAAATTAATTTGAGTAACGTGCAAAGAATTGAATGATGGAAGAGAGAAAGAGAAACAGATGGTTGGTCTATGCAGCTAGAAAACATTTAACGGGGGAAAAAGAAAAAAAATACTGCATTTGGAGCATAACAATATACTTTGTTCATCTCTAGGAAGGGACAATGGCATATGTTGTGGCTCACATCTTCAAACTGGAGTGTGGCCAGCAGGTCACAGGAGGGGATCCTCCCCCTCTGCTCTGCCCTGCTCAGGCCCCACCTGGAGTGTTGTGTCCAGTGCTGGGCTCCCTGGGATCAAACAGACAGGGATCTCCTGGAGAGAGTCCAAAGAAAGGCTAAGGAGATGCTGAAGGGCCTGGAGCATCTCCCCTGTGAGGAAAGGCTGAGGGAGCTGGGGCTGTTCAGTCTTGAGAAAAGAAGACTAAGGGGGGACCTGATTAATGTTTATCAATATCTGAAGGATGGGATGCAGGGGGAAATAGGCAGCCCCTTCTCGGTGTCTGTGGAGACAGGACAAGGGGTGATGGCTGCAAGTTGGAGCATAGGAAGTTCCCCACCAACCTGGGGAAGAACTTTTCCCCAGTGAGGGTGAGGGAGCCCTGGGACAGGCTGCCCAGGGGGTGTGGAGTCTCCTTCTCTGGAGAGATTCCAGCCCCGTCTGGACACCGCCCTGTGTGCCCTGTCCTAGGGACCCTGCTTTGGCAGGGGGTTGGACCCCAGGGGCTCTGGGGGGCCCTTCCAACCCCTGGGATTCTGTGGTTCGGTGATTTCAGGCTCATGACTGGCTATGTATTTTTCAAACTGTGGCCTCCAGGTGCAGAGCTCTTCCTTCTGGTGTTTCTGGCCATCGCATAGCCAAGCCTCTGTGACAACCATGAGTTTTATGCAAGCATCCTTTCCTGGAATCTATGGGCACCCACATTTTTCACAAGTGGTGTTGCTTACACAAGTTCATTCCTCTTTCCAAGGCCATCTCCACTTACAGGGACAGGGGAGAGTAATGACAGAAGGTAGTTATGACTCCATCTCCAGGAGGGTAAGAGTAAGACATAAACAATGTACTTGCACCTGCACACCTGCAGATGTCAAAGGCTTTAACTGGAACAGCCCAAAGCACTTACATCACTGGAAAGCTGAGTCTGTAGCCAACAGACACATTGGTTTTGCTCCTTGGATGGCACCATGCTAGTTTCAGACCTGAAAGCTACCTCTCAAGCACAAAAGAGGGTGCAATGAAGGGCTGCACACAACACCTGATCCAGGGTGAGCAGACCTCCACCACTACCTCCCTGAAAAGGCCTGGGGGACTCGGGCTATCATCAATGAAAGTGGCTCTGCATTTACAGCGAAGTCCCCCCAGCAAGACAGGGTCTGTCACCTCCACTTCCTCCATTCTCTAAATCACAACCAACTGACCCGTTCTCCACCCCTCCCAGCACCCCGCTAAGCATCCATCTTCCATGCGTCCTCTTTTCCTTTGCACAGACATCTCAGAGGCTTACCAACAACCTTCAGGACGCTCAGTCCAACTCTGCAGCCACTGGGACATTTTCAAGGACACTGACACGTCCCAGATGGCCAAAGGTTTATGGGTTTGGCCACTCGAACCAGTGCTGAAGTGAAGACAAGCCCTTGAATCGAAGAGGCTGTTTCCCATCTAACAAACGCCTTTGCTCTTGCCAAGACACTTGTAAAGCACTGGGTATCTGCATTAACAGGGACCACAACTCTCCCTGCTCACCCCACGCCTTCGAACACTGTATCTGCTCAGATGATGAATAGCAATACCCACAACAGCAGCTGCGGCACGACTGCTCCTTGCACGGTCTTCTCCTAGTGTTCCTGAGGAAACACGGTGCCCAAGGTCAAACAAGAGGCACAACGAGTTTTGGAAGGGCTTACAAAAATAACGCCTTCCGTTTCTTCCAGTATTCCAACCCTTCCAACAGAGTAAGGAACCAAAGTAAAAAAAAGTGATTAAAGAGACTCCCAGCATCCGTCAGATGCAAATGGATTGCAGCAGTTTCTAAATGGGTTAAATTTGCAGCCTGAACTGCTTGGCAGAATCTCTGAAATCATTATTCTTTTATTCATAGCCGTAATAAATAATAATAAACCTAAACATCCCAGTGGTCCCCACACCTCCCGCATCTCCCTAGATGCAGATCTCAAATATGAATAATAATTACAGCTTATCAAATCAGCCCGTGATTAGAGACAACAGAAAGACATTTCATATTGTTAACTTCCTTGCACAAGAGGGGAGAAAAAAAAAAATCAGGTCATGGGGGTATTAAAAATTTATATCATAGCATTTGACTTGACTCATCTCTTAAAAAGAGGGAAAAAAAACCCAGCATGTATTATGTATTTAGGCAATTCCTTTTAAACCCTTTCTCAAACGAGCACAAGATGGGCCAATAACTTGAGAGATGGATGGCTCTATCTAGCCAGCGTGCATATTTTACATACCCATGCACGTGCACACACTTAATGCGCACTCACACCTATATATAAAATCATATACAGAAAGGTATAAATCTATTTATATCTCTTAGTTGAAGACAGATGCAGAGCTCACGTTAAAAAAAATAAATACATCTCTACACAGATAGCATCTTCTTTAAACCTGGCAGCCTTGGAAAGGTAACATTTTTTGCCAATTTTTTTCTGGAGTCGTAGCGATCTCACCAAAGCTTAGTTCATCAGCTGCCTGTAGATGTTCATCAGTTGGGTTGGGTTGGGGTTTTTTCCTCCCCTTTGGTCATTTTTCTACCTATCTGCCTTGTTCAAAAATACTTCGACAGGGGAGAATGAAAGCCCTCGATTCTCACACAGCAGCTGAAGCCCAGGCAACTGGAGTAAATCAAGTCAAGCGAGAGGCTGAATGTTCAAGTCATCTCCCAGGTTAGGAGAGGAAACCAGCTATGGCTTGGATGGCGTTCAGGACCCACCTCGCTCCGTGCTCATAGAATCACAGACTGGCCTGGGTTGGAAGGGACCCCAAGGATCACAGAGCTCCAACCCCCTGCCACAGGCAGGGACACCAACCTCCGGGCCTGGGTTTCATCGGGCCTGCCAGGGCTGTAGATTTTCTGCTGGAGTTCTTAGAGCCCAGGCAATGCAGAACGCTCCCCACCGGGTAATTTTGTGTACACAGACTGTGTGTAAATAGGCACCAGTCCTCTGATAAGTAGGGCCAGGCTTTCCACAGAGAGGGTTGCCCAGAAAACAAAGAAAAGGCCTTTAGTATCTGCTCTGCAGAAAAACCCAGGGGCGGCAGTCGTGGTCAACAGAGGCAGCCCTGCTTTGGGCATGGGAGCTCTGTGTCCCCCCTGCTCCCCGGGCAGATCCCATCCTGTCCTCTGAACACCCTCAACCACCTGCCTGGTGGGATGGATGAGCGATTTCAGTCCCCGTTTGCCCAAGGCTGCCCTGATCTCAGTGATTGCTACTGTGGGTGGAAGAAGAGGCCTCCAAAGCTCTCTGGATGCCTCCTGGTTGCTTGGTTCCTCGCTTAGCATTCTCTTCAACCCTCCATGTTATAAAAACCAACTAGCATCCTCACAGAACGCAGAAAAATCCACGTGTTTCCATTTAAAAAAAAAAAAAAAAAAATTTTTGTAAGAGACACAGTTCCATGACAAGGGTGTCAGCACCATGTCTTTCCAAAACCATGCTGGAAATCTTAGGAAGGGAAAGACCACAGAGCGCTGCAGCAAGCATCTCTGCATAACTGCCCCAGTGCCAGCCTGCTGTTTTCAGGAGAGGTCAGCATATTTACATTGATGCATTAATAGGGCAGACGCCAGAATCTCCTCTGAGATGTTTTGAAAGCATAAAAAAACCAACCCAACCCTCAAATATTTTTTTCAACATCTGCAGTCAATGAAAGGAGAGATGCAAATCTGCTGTCATTTGCATGCAAATTTTTTTACATCAAATCAGTGACAGAATGCACAATAAACACACTTTAAATTGAAATACTCCACGTTCACTTCCTCCTAGCCTTGCCTGCAGCTGGGATCCAATTTTCATGCACGTCTCCACACAGGTGACCATCCTCCAGCGGCTCTGAAGCCAGGAAGAGCGCAAGGAAGATGGAATTACAGAGGCAAAGTAATTGCAACCAGCTCATGACTCAAAAACCAGCTGTCATGAGAGAGTATAGATGAAGGTTCTTCAGAAATAAATGCTGTTAAAAGAGCCTGTATCTGTCTTAAACCCTAAAGCATCCTTTATGATAACTGCTAGCATTTTGATCACAGGGAAATATGATAATTGGTCGCCCTAGAGTCCACACAATCAGGAATAATAGCAAATAACTCTGTAAGGCTTATTTGCTACAGGCTTTAAACAGCTCATTTGATGTAAAACAACACTGCAAGGGAGGCCAGTGCCCATAGCACCAGCTCAGAGACAGGCAAAGGCTCTGCAGCAGGGCTAAAGGGTTTGCTCAGGCGAAGTGCAGCAGAGCTGGGAACTGAGCCATGTTCCTCCAGGCCTTACCATCACACTTTTGTGTCCTGTCCCCATCCCAATTCCCAGTCCCATCCATCCATCCGTCCCCACCCCCAGCTCCATCCACCCCGGTTCCTATCCAGCCCATCCCCATCCATCCCCACCCCAGACACTTCCTTTTCCATAGGAGAGACATCCAGCAGCCCATCCAAGCTCTCCGTCTCCAGCCTCACACGCCAAATCACACTGATTTTAGGATACAGAGAGAAGGAAGTGCTTCAGAGCTGAGCTCAGCAGCTGCCAGTCCATCTCCTGTGCCATGACTTAACCTCACCGCAGCACCGGGCACGTCCCACTTTCCCTTTTCAGAGCTATTTTCTCCATATTCCTTCACTATTCCTAACGCTTGAAAGTGTTTCCTGACGTCTGACCAAAACCGTTGCCCGCTGTAATTTAAACCTGCTCATTCTTGTCATATTTGGCCAGCTGGGTGTTTCTGCCGCTGATGCCAGCAGCTTCCCACCCCCTCCCCGTCCACCTCCTCCCCCATCCCGATCCCTGCAGCACTGAACCTCGGTCTCGTGGCTTTTCCAGGACACACACATTTGCCAGGAGGGCAAACCAAAGACAAGGCTGGTAAATCAATCCGGTTAGTGTATCTTTTTTTCCTGAATAGCCCGAGGCTGGTCTGGTTCAGAGCCGGCTAGCCTTCGGATTGCAGGATGCTCCGGTGTCGCACCCCAGCGCCACGGCAGCAGGGTAGGTTCGCCCCTGGGCTGGTCCCAGCCAGACAGCGGGAGGTGTGGGAGCATTTAGAGGTCGCCTGCTTATGTCCCCACCATACAACAGCGGCAGCTGGTTGCCTGCAGCCCAGGCATGCCTGGCTGTGACTCACAAGCTATTAAAAGCCACATTTCCCCTTGCTTCACTCTACCTAAAGGTATAGATAGGCACCCAGTGAGACCCGTAAAGGTTGGTGAGTTAGATCCCAGGGGAAGTTAAGCACCGAATTGACCTGCCTGATAGAAGTGAAATGCCTTTTGAAATTGAGCCTCAGGCACTTCAGAACTCCTTATGCGAGCTGGAACCCTTGGGTCACTGTGATGGTTTGAGCCCTGGCCAAAGGCCAGACGCCCACCAAAATCAGTCTGTTCCTCCCCTTCTTAGTTGGACAGGGGAGAAATAACATAATTGGGCGGCTCAAGAGGCAAACTCGTTAATGATGCTGGCAGAACAGACTCAACATAGAGAGCAGAAGAGAAAAGTTATCTAATTTATTACACTAAAGAGAAAACAGTGAAAAGGAACCAGAGTCAGGAGTGCAACCAACAATCTTGAAACAAATGCAAACCAGGCAAACACTTTCCCCCCCCACTCCCTCCTCAGCAGGCTTGAGTTAGAAGTTTGCTCCCTTCTTCCCTCCCGGTCGCAGCCCAGGAGGGGCAGGGACTGGGGAAATGGGGGTCTGGGTAACACCTTCCCCCCACCCCTCCATTCTAAAGCAGACTGCCCTTTAGCCAGGAGGTTGCTCCCTTCTTCCCCTCTCCTGCTCGCAGCACAGGACAGGGGGCAGGGACTGGGAGATGGGGCTTCTGTCAGTCCCTCGCCAGTTGGTTCCCTTCTCGGCCGGGATGGGGGCATCCATCCCACACCCCCTCCCCCTGCTGCACCCCAGGATCTCACCCACAAGAGCCAGTCCTCCAGGAACTTTCTCCAAGGCCAATCTCTTCCCCCCGGGCTTCATCTCTGCTCTGGCAGGCAGCAATCAATCCCAGTGTCTCCCAGTCCCAGTCCTGCACGGGGCTATGATGCCTCCCCCAGCAAACCTGTTTGGCTCATCTCTGGAGGTCGCTTGTGCTGGCAGGGGCTCATCCCAACGTCAGTCACGGCATCTTCTCTAGGTCTCCCCCGGCTCCATCCAGCGTGGAGCCTCTCCACCGGGCAGGTCGGGTCTCTGCCTCCTCCATGACTCCTTTCCTCCGGCTACTCCACATGCTTCAGCTCGGGCTGCAGGACAATCTCTCCCACCTGGGTACCTGGGCCCCTCCTCCCCCAGCCTTCCTGGCCTTTTGTCTGTCAACTGCTTACATTTATATGCAAATAGACATCCCAATGCCCTTAATGGGCCAAACTTTGCAGCCTTCCTGGCACTCTGGTGTTCTGGTGGAGTCTTTGTCTCCTGTATGTGATTCTCAGAGGCGCTATCAGCAGGCCTGCAGAGGATTCCAGCAGCCATTTTCTGCCAGACCTGCCCCTCTCTCAGTAGCCAACTATGCAAAACTGCAACAGTCACCCAAGCCAGGTGAGCAAAATAGAGCTGCATGCATCTTGCCTGTCCTCCTTTCTGCAGGCAGCAAAGCCTAGGAGTCCAGGGGAGCTGGAGGGGCAGCACGGGGGAAATCCTGGTGAGGATCCACATGAAGGGCCATGTCACAGCCCAGCTGTCCATCACTGCACAGGTATTTTGAGGGAAACATCTCCAGTCCATCAAAAGCACTGCAGGAAAGAAAACAAACAAAAAACAACAGCAAAAACCAAAATCAAGCAAAAGGGTCCCAAATGTCTCCATATACCTTGGTAATACCTTGGAAATACCTTGGTAAGAGCGCACATGTCCAAATATGCACAGCGGCACAGCAGGAACATCTCAAAGACACACAGAGACTTCATAAAATAAATGTTAGGGACAAATCTTGGCCACCTCAACACCTCTTTAGCCAGTATAACTGATGCTGACATTTTTCCGAGTGTTTTTGCTGTTGCTTAACCCTGTTAGAGGGAAGGATCTGCAGCAGGGCCCTGCAAGCGCCCCTGGTACACCCGCGGTCAGATGTTTCCTGAATCAGCAGCACATCTGCCCGAGGTCTCCTCTGCAAACCTTTGTCAGCTGCCTCTGGAAAAGCCCAGATTTGCCAGCTGCAGGTCAGCCAGCAAATATTTTCTCCCTGGCTTATGTGCCCGTAGGCAGGAAGAATGCTATTTGTGGCAGTCTCCCACCTTTTCTGTTAAAAATAAAGTTTGAAAGCAGCTCAGGGCTTCCTGGCAAATGGAAACAGAGTGATGGCACCAAGGATTTACAGAGAAGCAGGCGGTGTCATTCTGGCACTTCGATTCTTTTTCCATTTTCCCGCACACTGGGTGGTCTAGAAAGCCTTCAAGGTTCATATCCAGCACCGGGTACAATGACCCCGTGGAAGAAGACCCCTTGCTTCAACCACGGAACACCAGGAGAGGTGCAGCTACCAAAAAACCCAGCAGAAAAAAATGTGCATAACCCCCAGTAGAACCCGTGGCAGCAGATGGAGAGATATGGCCACCCTCAGAGAGATACAGAGGTCTACCAAACTTGCCCTACACAGGCTGAGAAGCACACCCACAAACTCATGGCGACGTCCAGACCTGCTCCGTTCCGCAGGAAAGCTGCACAGTTCCCCAAGGTGCTCTTAGGTAACGGTCAGAGCCTGAAGAGCAAACCTCCTCCCGCAGACAAGGAGACCTCCTCCCACCTGGGAATGCTGCAGCCCCACACACAGAGGCATCCCACACCTCTCCGCTTAGCACCACCCCAGCAGAGAGATCGCATCAGGGGCATCAGGCTGAACCCTTGCTCTAGAAAAATCGTGCCGGTGCGGGCAGCTATTCTGGACTAGGTGGAATAGAAATGATGCCAGTTAAACTTCCTCATGCACAGGCAGGTTTACCTGCCTTTCCGCCTCCCGCCTAGCTTGCATTTCATGGTGAAGCTTTGAAAAAACCAGTTGTGCAACCCTACACAGAGGCCATCAGCTTGCTTGGGGATAGTGTGACTGGCTATCCGTACAAAGGCTGGGGGAAAATCCCTTGATGGGGCTGCGGAGAGACAGCGGCTGCTCCAAGAGCCTTTCCCACTAATGATGTCCATCAGCTGTGCAGTTTGTCCCAAACACCTCTCCACAAACAGTTTTGTTGTGGTCACTAGCGGCGGGAAGGATGCCCGCAGTCCCTGGTCAGATCTGGGTCCCTAGTTCAATGATGCTGAGCCGAGCTTATCACAGGTGGGTTCTGAACAAGGAGAGCACCATGCAACGGGCAACACAAGCTGCTGATCTTGAGGCAAGGCTGGAAATCATTCAGTGTCCTAAAAAAAAATGGGTTTGTGGAGGCTGTCTGCTATGGCACTAGGGCAGGTAGGGACAGGCGGCTCTGGAAGGTGCCTGCTAGAGATAAAGAGAGGAAAGGATGGGTTGTTTCAGCAGGGAGACAGGTAGCAGAGCACATGAGGGGAGGTCCTGCCTGGTCCCTGCTTGCCTCCGCTCCAGAGAAGAGGAGATGTCCAGCCAGAGATGTCTGCTGGTGCAAGCACCGCTGCGGAGGGTTGGATGGTTGGTCCCGTCGAGGATGAGCCTGCCTGGCAGGAAAGCACATCCGCTGTTGGGCAGTGAGTCACGGCGCCGAGCGTGAAAAGGAGTCCGACATGCAAAGACAGATGGATGACCTCCCTGCCACCCTCCTGCCTGCTGCCTCAGCAGAGAAAAAGTTCGCCTGCCCTTTCCCAGGAAGGTGCTGTGCAGCCCGATTGCTCTCCTGTCTGGCTGTTAAACAAAGATTCCGGTAGGACGTTCTTTGCCACGGTGACAGACTGCAGTTCCAAGGTGATCCCAGAGCACAAAGCAAGGCGACACTCATTCTTCATGCCCATAATTAGAGAAAACTTGTTAGCTGATTAGCGTTAAGCAACATTTACGTGGGGTAATAACATTAGGGAACAGTGCTTCTAAACAAGCCAAAGACCTCTCACCCTCGCCCGAGGCCTTGCAGCAGGAGGGACCCAGGGGATCTAAGGACCCAATCCGAAGTCAGACTGAACCTGGCTGTAAGATGCCTGTGGGCTGCGGTGAGCTTTCCACTGTTGGTTTTCCAGAGCTCACCTTCCCTGCTGCTCGCTGCAGCTCAGGGCCTCTTCCCAGGGGTAAGTTTTAAGAACAGCATCCCTCCACGTGTGGCTTTGCTTAGCGCGACGCAGACCCCAGCCCAGGATACCCGCCAGGACTCAGGGACAGGATGGGCAGGATGAACTTCCAGGTCCCCCTCACTGCCTCTGATGACATGCTCCACCTTCAACAGCCAGCCCGCCCCTCCCCCCAAAAAAAAACTCTCCAGAGCCCAGCCACTCCCAGCTCCTCCATAGCCATTTTCAGGGTTCCCAGACTTAACTGTCAAAGGCTGCAGACACATTTATTATCTTTTTTTGCAGTGCCATCTGGCATTTGTGTATCAGAAGAAGATTACATCTATGTCAAACAGGGGGAGAAATATCTTTCCCTCTAACAGTTGTAGAGGCAAGGCAGGGGGGTGGGGGAAATATAAAAAAATTAAATCCCATGGACCATATGGAAGGCTTTTTCTTAAGTGATCTGTCTTGAGCAATTAGGAAGTGTCGCAGCCAATATGCAGATCTTGGGCTGGCTGCGAGTGCTGGGACAAGAGCAGGGCGGCGGGGTCGGGCTACCTGAGACACCAACACTGATGCTGCCACCGGGGAAAATGAGATGCCCACCCCCCATCTCCTCTCCAAAACTCTCCTCTCCAAAACTGAGGGAAGAAAAGGACAAAAAAGAAGAGAGGGAACAAAGCAAGACAGCTTGCAGTGTGCTGAGTGAATCAGAGCAATGGCCTTTCTTTGCCTTTCGGGGGTTTTATCATCATGCGCGTCTTGCGAAAGCAATAGGTGTGAACCCGCGGTGGAGCCTCGCCAGGTTCTCAGCGCTCGCTCCGTGCCTCCCCACGCCAGGGATAGTGGAAAATTACTGCTTCTCGTCCCAGCGTGCCACACGGGCAAGCTTTGGCAGGGTGAAGGAATCCAACCGCTGGCACGACCCGGGAAGCACTGATCGGCAGCAGCACTGCCACCGCATCCTGCCCAGAAGGAGCCGGGGAGTGCGGTGCACAGAGTGAGCACGGTATCGCCCCGCTTGGCACGGTGACCGCGTGGCCGTAACCTCGCCTAGCAATGGCCAAGAGCATGCATCTTCTGCAACTCACTGTTGCTCCATTACCTGAAGGGAGCATACAAACAGGAGTGGAATCAACTTTTTAAAAGGGCAGAGACTGGCAGGACAAGGGGGATGGGGTGAAGCTGAAGGAGGGAAGGGGGAGAGGAGATATTAGGGGGAAGTTCTTTCCAGAGAGAGTGGTGAAGGGCTGGAAGGGGCTGCTCAGAGAGGGGGTGGGTGCCCCGTCCCTGGGGGTGTTCAAGGCCAGGTTGGATGGGGCCCTGGGTATCCTTGTGTAGCTCCAGGCCTGGAGGTTGGTGTCCCTGCCTGTGGCAGGGGGTTGGAGCTCTGTGACCCTTGGGGTCCCTCCCAACCCAGACCAGGCTGGGATTCTATGATCCTCCAGCTGCTGGCTGCAGCCACTGGCAGGTCACAGGGAGGAGAAACATGGCCAGCACCATCCAGGGAAAAGTCTCAGTGGGAAGGTGGAAATGGCAAATGGGGAGAGGTCTGGGCTCTCCTTTCCCACCCCGTGGCTTGCAGTCACTCCTGCATGGATGGGAGCTGCTGTGGCATTGGCCCCCGTCGGAAAGAGGGGCTGGGGTGGGAAGGCAGCTCCCACCGTGCCCTGGCAAGGCGAATGGGCTCACTGCCACATCGGCAGCCCAGCCCCATCCTGCTGGGTGGCTGGGACACAGAGGGAAAACAAAAGAAATACCACAAAGTCAAACAGCATCACCGCCCCAGGCAAAGCCGCCTTCCCACACTGCTCCTCTCCTCTTTCTTTCCCCTTCCACCATTGTTGCCGTTCTTACGCAAACCATCAGCAAAGCAGGACCACCACAGGTCCTCCCTGAATCACTTTAGCCCTGTATTTCTTTCCCTTGAGCCTCAAAAGCTTCCCCTGGGCTCTACCACTGTCAACCCAAGATATTGCCCTGGTCTCTGCTGATTCCTGCTGGCCTGAGCAGATGTTTGCTGGTGTGATCGAGGGAGGGAGTCAGACCCTGGCTGCTGCTCCCTACCCTTCCTCCTCTGAAAGTTTATCCCATGGAGTTATTTTTTACCAGGAAATCCCGCTGTGGCCAACCTTCTTCTGGCAGCTGCCCAGCCCTGGGGATGAGGAGCACCAATATCCTTACTGATCCACCATCACGTGCCACACCGACCTCCCTACCAGGTACCCCTCCTCATCCCCCAGCATCCCACACACATCAGCATCAGTTCCAAAATGTCCCATAGTGCAGGGCTGTGCCAGCAGAGAGGCAGCAGTACCCTGTGGCTGCCAGGAGCACCCTTCTTCCCCCATCCCCACAGCCCATAATTTCCACTGCCAACAGCCACAATGGCATTTCTGTGCCGGGCCATGTGCCACTCATAACAGCCAGTAATGTTTCATTAAGGCTTGACTGCATCACCCCGGATTTTGGGGAGGGAAGTAGGAGGGATGGAAAGCAGCCAAGGGGCAGAGAGGCAGCTGAACATCTCCAGGATAATTTAGAAAGGACTGGGAGCTTTAGACTGAGGAGGAAGCACAGTGCAGGTGCATCATGCAGAAAAGACCCCGAGAGCCCTCCGAACCCTCCAGCAAGGGCCAGGGGTGAGATGGGGCAGTAGGGAGGGATGTTCAAGAGGCAGTGGTGCTTCAAATGCAGCTGAGATGTCAAGCATGAGCACCCTGGTAATGCACCAGGCCCCCGCCTTCTCTGCCATGCCCCCCGGAATTGGTGAAAGCAACGGCATCCACCCGCACTTAAAGCAGATCCTCCTGCCAGCCCACTGTTCCCCCTGTGCTTAAAATGACACAGAAGCCAGTCAGATGGGAAAAAAATTTCCACTGGTGCCTTTGCATTGTAAAAACCCCTTTTTGAATTAAGAATAAATGTGAAAGTCCTTCCCACCAGTGACAGAAAGCAGTTCTTTGCTCAGATCTGCCACGGGCCTCTTTGGCAGGAGCAGCTCTGCCAGCAGCTCTGCCAGTTCCGCTCTGCAACAAGGGTGTGTGCTTCAGGAAAGGCCCCTTCCCAGGTAGATTTACTGCTGCTTTAGTTCCAGATTGACTTACAAGTGCAAGGTCCTGCAGCTGGGTGGGGGCAATCCCCATCATCAGTACAGACTGGGAGATGATGTGGCAGAGAGCAGCCCTGTGGAGGAGGACTTAGTGTGCTGGGGGATGAGAAGCTGGACATGAGGCAGCAATGCCACATGCAGCCCAGAAGGCCAACCACATCCTGGGCTGCATCAAAAGGAGCATGGCCAGCAGGTTGAGGGAGGGGATTCTGTCCCTCTACTCTAGAGAGACCCCACCTGGAGTATTGTGTCCAGTTCTGGAGTCCCCAACATAAGAAGAACATGGAACTGTTGGAACTGGTCCAGAAGAGGCCACAAAGATGATCAGAGGGCTGGAGCATCTCTCCTGTGAAGCCAGGCTGGGAGAGTTGGGCTTGTTCAGCCTGGAGAAGAGAAGGCTGTGAGGACATCTCCCAGCACCTTCCAGTACCTGAAGGGGCTACAGGGAAGCTGGGGAGGGACGTTTTAGAAGGGCCTGGAGTGACAGGACGAGGGGGAATGGGTTTAAATTGGAAGGAGGGAGATTTAGAGTGGATATTAGGAAGAAATTCCTCACTCCAAGGGTGGTGAGGCCCTGGCACAGGGTGCCCAGGGAGGTGGTGGCTGCCCCCTCCCTGGAGGTGTCCAAGGCTGGGTTGGATGGGGCCTTGAGCAGACTGTGCTGGGGAGAGGTGTCTCTGCAGGAGGGCTGAGACTTGATGATCTTTGAGGTCCCTTCCAGCCATGACTATTCTGTGGTTCTAGTATCCTAAGACTTGTGCAATTGTCTTTCATTGGAGCTCTGCTCCAGGTATTGCTCCCAGGCTGCCACCTCCATGTGCAGGAATGCCAGCGATTCAGTGGCACACAACGCAGGGAGATGCTGCCACACAACTTACCTGCGCTGCTGACCCCTCACTCTGCTGCTTTTGTCCAAGCCAAAGGGGGCTGTGGTCCACCTTGCACCCAGGGTGAGAAGCGCCTTGCTGCCCATTGCTCCCCCCTGGGTGCACCACGTTACAACTGTTCCCTGCGGCAGAGGGAGAGGAGCTGCCTGCTTGGCTTAGCAACATCAATAATGAGCCTCTCCACTTCTTTTTTTGTTAGGAAATTGACTCTACACATGTCCCAGGTGAAGTGTTTCTGAGGTTGCTCATAGCTTGCTTGCCCAGGCGTCCCCATCCTCCCCAAAGAGCCATCCAGACTCCACGCCCCCTCTTCAGGGTCATATCGAAAGGCCTTACTCTTGAGAACAAGGCATTTACCCCTGTCTCGACCCCTCTACAGAAGCCAACGTGCACCTCAAGCCCTAAATTCCTTTCTTCCATTAGCATCATGAAAGCTTTCAACATTCCCCATGCCCAGTTTGCCCTGGCAGCCTGAGACCTGCCCAGCAGTGCATCCCTTGCTCTTCTGTAGCTAGTTTCTCCGTTTCTCCTCTTTCCCCCCTTCAGAAAAGCCCTCTCCACTGTAAAATCCCAACTGGCTTCTCCTCTCCACTGTCCAAGCTCACCAGGAGCTCCTCCATCTCTGCAGGTTTGGGCAGGAGATCCACCCCACAGCATCCTCCACTGGGGGCAAACCCCTGTCCCTCACGCCTAGCTCCACGCAGGCAGAAAGTCAGGGGAGCTCAGCATTGCCTACCCCCTGGTAGGAGCCATTTGGCTGCCGTGCCTCTCCCGATGGACGCACCGGCACCGTGCTCCCACCCGTTCAGCTCGAGATGCTTCAGGCAACGTGAAATAAAAGCCAGTCACCAACATAACAATTACTGACATAAATAGTTCTGGAGCCCCACAGGAATCCATAACCCACGTGCTGTCAGATATTAAAGCCGAGGACTGCGAGTCCCTGCCCTGCGGTGCAGCAGATCTGCAGGAAGAAAATAAGGGGATGAGAGGAATGAGGAGGTATGGATGGGAGGCTGGATGTCAGCCTGAGAGCACTGAGCAGGAAGGAGAGCTGCTGGTCTGAAGTTCTACCTGTTTCTTTAGGTTTTCTTCCTATTCTGGGAAAACTGGGGGGGGGGGAAGCGTGGCTGGGATCAAACAAAACAATTAATTTTGCTAAACCGGCAAGATTTCATTTCTGCCTCAGCGTTGGAAAAATTTCCATTTCAAAAGTTGCCTGAGATTCTGAAATGAAAATGAAGAGCATCCCATCCCCAGAGGCTGAGGTGGGATGTTCTGACAAACTTTTACCCCCTGTCCCCCCATGAACATGCCGCCTCTGCCCTTGGATGCATTCTACATCCTCCTTCCTGCTTATTCCTTGCCTGTCAGCCCGCACCCGTGCCTCTCATTAGCACCTAATGCACAGCAAGAGGAGGCAATACCTATTTCTCCCATCCAAAATAATCTCCTAATGTTTGGAAATAAACTGCAGTAATATGTACCAGCAGGTGTTACCTCTTCAATGTTGTCTTGTTTGTAGCCAGTCACAAGACAACATTCTCATAACATCAGAGGTAAGCAGATGGCATTTATTAATTTACATTGCAAATAAATACACTCCAATGTGTACGTTGAAAAGCCAGTTCTGTGGGAGGCAGCTTTACCTGGCTCACCGGGAATGCCACAGCCCCAGCTCCTCACCTGGGATCAAAACCCATGCTGGCAGACCGCTGTCCCGCTGGTTTCCCTCACGCTGGAAACAAATGAATTATCCTAGCCCCAGAGCAGCGCTCCTTTAAAATGACTTTGATTATTCCCTTACTGGCCTCTCTCGGTGCAAACTGTGTTGCAGCGGAACCAGTGAGCTGGGCACGCGCCAACTGACAGCCTGGCAGAGAGCTGGGGGTTCAGGGTGCTCCCCTCCAGGCATTGCTCCGGGACAGCACTCAGAAATGAGGAAGACTGGAAAACCAAAGCAGGATACTGCGCTCTTCTTCTGCAAGAGGAGCCGCTGTGAATTAAACACACACACAAACATCCACCCAGGCAGCTTCCAGACACAGCAAAAAGCATCCCTGAGACTAAGGAATCAGAGTACCCCAGCCTGGTCTGGGTTGAGAGGGACCCCAAGGGTCACAGAGCTCCAACCCCCTGCCACAGACAGGGACACCCACCTCCAGGCCTGGAGCTACACAAGGAGGCACAGGGAGGTGGGTCTGGTCTGTACACATGTCCCACAACCATGGCACGTGGACATCCCACCAGCCTGCGTGACCTCCCAGCCAGTGCCAGGCTTCCCAGGGTGCCCAGGACACAAGGAGGGGTGATGGCAAAGCCTCCCTGCAGCTCTCACTGTGGCCCCAAACACCTCTGGTTGCCCACTGACACCAAGCTTGGGGTGCAGGAACATTCTTCTGGGTTGCAAAGCTGGACTAAGGTATTGTGCCCCCCCAACAGCATCCCATACTGGGCGGGATCTGGGTTTAAGAGTTATTAATAGACTGTTCCTTGCCAGGTTTAGGTGTCTGGCCTATTCTGGTGTTTCCTCCTGTATGTGCATTAAGGAGAGGGGGAGCGGAGGGGGCTAGGGCTTGGGGGAGGACAAGGAGTTACCAACACCACTACAGAGGCAAGTAGAAACTTCTGGGACGTGGGGAAAGAGGGAAATTTCTCCCACCCACTGTGCTCCAACACAAGGTTGCCCAGGGTGCTATCCGACCAGGTCGAAAGGACAGGGGCTTCTTCCTTTCAGTGCTCTCCACTCGCTGTGATACACCTGCACATACTGCCACAGACCCACACACACCTACACACTGATCCAGATGTACATCCAGACCCCCTCCGGCTTCCTAAGGTGGCCAAGCGTGGCAGGGTCCCATCCCCTGCTTTCCTACAGAGGATTGGTGCCTCAGGGGCAACGCGTGCCATTTTGAAAGAGGAACAGAGGGATTTTGCACCCCCTCAGAGGCCCATTCCCAGGGGTGTCCGTCAGCGCCCCAGGCACCGAACCGCCGAAGAGGACACCCCAAGCTCTTGGAGGCAGCAGGAACACAGCATATGCCCAAAAGTGAGCAGATTGCACGAAAACCTTTGCTGACATGCCGAGGGGGCCGTCAGCGCCGACATCGCGGCTCTGGCTGCGGGGAGCGGAGCGTGCGGCGGGAGGGGGCTGCTGGAGCTGCTTGTTCCCACTGGCGTGGCACGGCCGCCGCCGGCTGCGGCTCTGCCCAGGCACGTGCTGACCCAGGAGTGAGGAGACGGCAAGCGCTTGCAAAGCGCCCAAGGTATTCGCTTGGCTGGGCCCCCGGGCAGACCCCGCTCCAGTCAGGATGGGGGCTGGAGGGAGAATTATCAACGCAGATGGACTTCAGACTAAAATAGCTCTGTCCCGTCTCCTCTTCCCACCTCCCCCAGCTCCCCCCCCCCCAACCCTCCCTCCTCCCTTCTGCAAACTGACACAGTTGAAAATCGATGTCTGGCTTTCTGGGAGAGACACAAATAAACCGGCAGGGAGGGGAACCCAGCCGCAGCGAGGGGCTTGGCGAGGTGTAACCCCTGAGCTGGGTAGGCAGCAGCCCGGCCCTTGGGCTACGAGCACCACGGCTGCAACGCTCAGCCCAACTCTGGCGGCCACGTCAAGGGAGAAGGACAGCCCCGAGGGCGGCAGTGTGGCCTCCAACTCACAACCTGCCCCTAAGCATCCAGCCTGTCCAGCAACATCTCCTCATGTGGCCTAATGCTGGGGCTCCCCCTGACATCCACAGAATCACAGAACCACAGAATCACAGGGGTTGGAAGGGCCCCCAGAGCCCCTGGGGTCCAACCCCCTGCCAAAGCAGGGTCCCTAGCACAGGGCACACAGGGCGGTGTCCAGACGGGGCTGGAATCTCTCCAGAGAAGGAGACTCCACACCCCCTGGGCAGCCTGGCCCGGGGCTCCCTCACCGGGAAGAAGTGCTTCCCCAGATTGGGGGGAACTCCCTGTGCTCCAACTTGAGGCCATCGCCCCTTGTCCTGTCCCCACAGACACTGAGAAGAGGCTGCCCATGTCCCCTGTGTCCCACCCTTCAGATATTGATAAACATTAATAAGATCCCCCCTTAGTCTTCTTCTCTCAAGGCTGACCAACCCCAGCTCATTCAGGTCCCAGCCTTGCTGCTTGGGGACCTCACCACTCCGGTTCCTACCTGGCTTCAGTCTGGAGAGGAGGATGGGAACATCCTCTTCTGCTACACATCCCACGCTGCAGCTTGGCTTACTGTGTCCTTGGTAGGACCTCATGGCAGGACCATGCCACTGGACATAGAGACTTTGCTTGACACTGCTCCTGGACAACTCTTGGGAAAGACGCAGGCCCAGGGCACCCAAAAAATGGTGGCAAGGGCTCTGCCCTGCCTCATGGGGCTCTAGCAGCCCTACATACTGAGGATGTTGTGGTGCATATGGGAGTCATGCCACAGTAGGGGAGAGGGTACTGGGGGAAGGGGGCCCTGGGGAGCTGGGAGCTGAACCCAGCAGGGAACAGTGCAGGACAATAGATGCCTCTGTTCCAAAAATAACTGCTGATGTGGACGCCTTCCAGGGAGTAACCCGAATCTGGAGAGCACAGGAGGCAGGCAGCAGCACGCTGGATGGCGGAGGAGCCGGACAGGCACATTTCAGAACACGGAACGAGTGCGTGCTGACACATAGGTACTGCAGCAGCCAGAGGCCTGAATGAGGTGGGGGTGAAGCTGTGCTGAAAGATACATGGGGCTCCAAAACTGGTCCTGCAAGGCTGGCGGGGCAGCCCGCAGGCTGGCAGGGAGCCCACCCAGTGCCCCACTCCTTCAGAGAGCCTCAAACATGTTGCCTTCCCCCAGGGCAGGACAGACTGGCCAAGCACGGCAAGCCCAGTCCCGCCACCACCACCTTGGTGTGCCCTGCTCCTCTCCCCACCATCCTTTGATGGGTGCCTGCAGGCTTCTGAAAGGGAAGGGATGTGTGATGGTCCCTCTCCCATAGCTGAACCTCTTATCTATTTCCCAGGAGCTGAACTAGGAGCAGTGCCAGATGGCAGGGTGGCCTTGTACCTGGCAGGGTGTGGAGAGCTTACGGAGCTGCTGCTTATCTTCTGAGGGCTCAAGGCTCAAGGATGCACAGCTCCCGTGTTTGAAATCGCATCCTTCTCTTGATGCTCCAGAGCAGTGCCTGGGCTGGGGCTGCAACATGCCTTCGTCGTTTGCATCCCAGGACACCAGTCTCAGCAGCAGACCAAAGCATAGATGGAGTGTAAGTGGTAGATGTCATTGCTGCGTCTGATTCTCTCCAGGCACATGGACCAGATATCCCCAAACAGGAGCAACAAGAGCATCCCAGCTGCTGTACAATGCCACCGTGCTTCCAGCAGCTGCCTCTCCCTCTCCATACTGCCTGCCATTCCCTCCATCTCTACCACCTCATGTTCACCAGGTGTCTGGCCACAACATCCAGCTCGTACCTGTGGCCCTGGGGACTTCCCGACAGTCCCCTTGCTGAGCACTGGTGATGCCCAGCCAAAGCCAGGCAGGTCAGCACAGTGAAAGCATTGATGTCCCACCTGTGCCCAGGAGCTGCTGTGAGCTTCAAGGAAAAGGAAAAATGTGTCAGGAGACTCTGCTGGAAAGCATAGAATACCTAGAAGATTCACAAGTAAATCTGAATCTTAAGGAGGGAAGGGTTAGATGAGATATTAGGGGGAAGTTCTTTGCAGAGAGAATGGTGAGGGGCTGGAAGGGGCTGCCCAGAGAGGGGCTGGGTGCCCCGTCCCTGGGGGTGTTGAAGACCAGGTTGGCTGGGGCCCTGGGCAACCTTGTGTAGCTGCAGGCCTGGAGGTTGGTGTCCCTGCCTGTGGCAGGGGGGTTGGAGCTCTGTGATCCTTGGGGTCCCTTCCAACCCAGACCAGGCTGGGATTCTGTAATTGGGCACATTGTGAAATGTTTCAGCCCAGGCAGGTCCTGGCTGCAGGGTCCCCGCAAGCAGGGGAAATGCTCACTCCTTCCTTCCAGCCAAACCCAGAAATAACAGTGCGAGTGGCTCAGCAAATACCTCAGTTTCAGGGTGAATGTGCAGCGTGACAGGCCCAGCTCAGCCCAGCGCCCTGCAGCTTAAGCGGGGCAGTCGGTAGCATCCACGCTGCTGCCAGAGGTCACTGGATGTCCCTTCTTTCCCTGTGTCTGCGAGAGAGGTGCGGTCACATGAGCAGCTTCCTGCTCAGACTGATGCTCTGGCTCTTTACTGAAGTTATCCTCCCAACAAAAACCATTGGAGCCTGTTCCAAAATCAAGGCGCAAAACTAAAGTGCCTGGGACACTGTAGCACACCACCACGACCCCAAATCCGTGTGCAGCCAGGTCTGAGCACGGCAAGTGGCAGACCTGGTGCCTGAAGTCCCCTCCCCGTCCCCCTGCCTGCTGCAGCCACCCTGATGCCCATGGTGAGGGCTGGATCTGCAGCACCCTGGTGCCCATGGCGAGGGCTGGATCTGCAGCACCCTGATGCCCACGGTGAGGGCTGGATCTGCAGCACCCTGGTGCCCATGGTGAGGGCTGGATCTGCAGCACCCTGATGCCCACGGTGAGGGCTGGATCTGCAGCACCCTGGTGCCCATGGCGAGGGCTGGATCTGCAGCACCCTGGTGCCCATGGCGAGGGCTGGATCTGCAGCACCCTGATGCCCACGGTGAGGGCTGGATCTGCAGCACCCTGATGCCCATGGTGAGGGCTGGATCTGCAGCACCCTGGTGCCCACGGTGAGGGCTGGATCTGCAGGACCCAGGTGACAGGGGAACATTACCCACGTCTTGCAGACTCTGCGCTTGGGAGAGGAAATTCCCTCCAGCTGCCAGCTCTGGGTGATAAGACAATCTCCCTTCATCGCTTATCGCTGCTTGCTTCACCCCTTTGTTCTTTTCTCTTCTTCCCCCCTCCTTCCCCCGCCACGGTTGCACCCAAAAGCCTGTGCTCCCCAGCCTTTTGCACCCTGCTCTGCGTCTTCCCCCAACTGCACCGCGTCACATTGACGTCAGAGAGGCCAGATTAATGGGGCTTCTTTCATAACCTGCCTGCCCTGGGGCCACTCATTAAACGTTGGGGCCGCGCGATATGACGGTAATGAAGGTAACGGCACCCAAGACAGATTGCCAGCTGTCCCGGGGGAACCTGCACTGGTTTTTCCACACAGCCGCCCTGCCAGGCCAGGAACGCAGCGAAGGCGCTGAGGAATGAGGCTGGAAAAGGGCAGGGACCCGTCCCGGCTGGCAGGGCTCAGGGTGCACGCACAAGTGCAGCAGGAATTTCCTCACGCGTCACTGAGCTGGCAGCACCCACACAGGGGAAATCACCTCCAGAAAGGGAAAAGAAACCAAAGGTTCGTTTAGAACTCAAGTTGTTGCAGATTCAGACTCAGCGCAGCCACTTCTGCAGAGCTGGGAGGACTTTTTTGGTGAGGTCATGGGAGATGACAGCTTCTGCAGCACTGCTCTGGGCTTTATCTGGATGGACAGACATTCCCTGTGAGAGGTCACAGGCTGCCAGGAAGAGGGATGCAAAAAGCCAGAGCATGGGGACAGGGCTGTCCATCCAGACCTGTGGGGTAGATCCCTGCTCCCAGGCTCCAGGGTCTGCGCAGGACCCTCTGCATCCACCGTGGGACAAAAGATCGGGGGTCTGGCCATGAGCCTGTTGCTCGTGCAGTGCTTGTTTATCCACTGTGCTCTGCCAGCCCAGCACTCGGCTGTGGGTAGTGGTGCCGAGTATCAGCCCAGGAGCACATCAGAGTTACCCCGTGCTCTCAGGTTAGATGCAGCTACATGACAGTGGGGGCAGGGGCAGGTCTTCAATTTTTCCATTTGCTTTTTGCTCAAGGGTCTTCTGAAAAGAAGAAGGAAAAAAAAAATAACCAAACCCCACAATAAAATATCTTTAGGAGCTCATCAGCCCTCCCTCCTCCTCCTCCTCTGTCACACCCACTGCTCACTGGAAAGCAAGGCTCACCTCAGCTGGTGGGCTGCTCTCACCCAAGGAGGGTTGTTCGCTGCGACTCCCAGCATGGCTAGTTGTTACATGCTGCCCCAGTCTGGTGTTCAGAAGGCCAAGGCTTTGGGAAGAGGGCATCAATTTGGGACACAACCCTCATTTTCAGGCTTTGATCTCTCCTTCCAGCGTAATGCAAATCTATTCCTTGTCTTTGGGGACTCTTGCAGACAGAAGAGCCTGGCGTGGTTTGCGTATGCGAAAGAATTACTAGGACTTGCTTTTTAAAACATTTTTTATTGATGTGCTTCTGGTCTCCTGTTTGCTGGTGGGTAATTAAGTCAATTAACAAGCATCTGTTTATTTATTTCCCTCATTTAGGGATGTAAGCAGTTTGGGTAGCACTTTGTAACAAGGGCCTGCTGTAGCTTGCCTGCCGGTACATGAATATTCAGGCAATCGCTGTCTCTATCTCTGGGGACCTGCCGCCTCTGCCTCCGGGACTGGGAGCCAGCCACGGGAGCTCAGGCTGGGCTGGCACTGGGTGCCAGCCACAGGAGCTCAGGCTGGGCTGGCAGGGGGCAGGGTCCTGCCGTGAGAGTGTTTGGGCACATGGCAGCAGCACGGCATGCAGAAGATGGGACACAACTGCTGCGTCCTCCCACAGAAATCAGCCATGTCTAGTATTCTCCAGGGCGTAGGCATCCATGGAATATATTCCCTCCTCATCTGTAGTTGGGCAAAGCCCCTCAGACACCGCCGCAGCCCTCTCGGGCCTGTGCATCCCTCCTGCAGACCAAGGCTTCAGCATCCTTCTGAAAACCAGGATTCGGGTTCCACACTCAGAAGGGAGCCCACGGGGGCTGGAAACCACCCCCTACCTCCTGGGAAGACAGCCCAAGTCAATGTGTCGCCCCAGCCATGGCACCCCTCTCCCCCCAAACCACTTCACTCTTCCTGAGTGGCTGGGAGAGGGAGCACCATGGAGGAAGCAGCATCTCCCTGGGAATCTGCCATTCCCAGGTCCAGGGCGGGGACGGAGGGGGGCATCCAGACACATCCTCGCCAAGCCCCTCAGTCCCTCCTGGGCAGCTCTGACCTTCTGGTGGATGCTTCACCCCTGGAGACACCGTAGCACCCTGGACACTGTTCTCCCCATCTCCCACGTCAAACGAGCTCCCTAGGCCTAGAGCTAAGGGCTACGAACCTGGCAAGCGACATTCCCGCGTGGAAGAAGTAACTTCTACTGATGTCTTCAAAGAGTTATTTAATCACAGGGAGCACAATTAAGGAGGCCTAGGAGCAAGAGAAAAGGGATTAGCAGTATCTGGGAAGAGCATTCATCACAGCGAGCAGTTTGCAGGGGCACATCTGCTGCTGACTCCTCTCTTCCAGATGCACCCGTTTTATTGCCGTGTCAGCGGGATGAATGTTTACTCCCTTTTTAAAGCTGTCAGGCAACTCGGATGCCGAAACCATGTAACACTAAACACGCTTGTTTTGTAGAAGTCGGGGCTGGGGGGAGGGAGGAACGATGCTTAGAGATGAGGGGAATTGCCAGAGCGGATTAGACTGGCCCTGCATCTCCTGCTCCTGCTGCGAGATGCCATCAGCAGCTCCAGAGGAGGCTGTGAGAGAACCCGTGGCCAGGAGTTGAGGCACTACCTGCCTGTGCCCGGAAGAGAGGGCAGGAATCCTGACGACCCTTCCAAAATTCCTTGGGTTTGCTAATTTAATTAGCTTAAGTGAACAATCAGAGCTCAATTTAGCTCTGTCTCACTGCAGCATCCGCTGGCTGGCTGGACTCTCCCTTCAAAAGAAATCACAGGACTTTTGGCGTCTGACTGTAGGAATCATCAGGGCAACAGCACCAGAGCAAGTGTGAGGCCAGGGATGGAGTGGCTGCACCCTGAGAAAACCTGTATGACAGAGGGTGAGGGTGGGCACATCACTGCCAGGGTGCGGGGAGCATTGGGGCACTGCAGGGCCCAGGCTGGAGAAGAAACACCGCAGGTGCCCAGTGGGAATGGGGTTGGTCAGCCCCCACTTGCAGCTGGGTCCGTGCCGGCCGTGGGGTGCCAGAGAGCTGCTGCAGCCCTTGGAAGGGTGCGTCGCTTCCCGCAGCACCCATGACAGGAAGCACACGTGAGGAAAGGATGGGAATGGAGACAGAAGGAAGCAAATCCCAAGCAGAATTGGTCACAGCTGACTGCAGGTAGCCTGGGATGGACAGAGCCCCTCTGGCGTGGTCCACGGTGGTTTCCTAGGCAGTGGGGCTTGATCTGGGGGATTTGAAGTGCCTGGGAGTTCACACAACCCCACAGAGAGCCTCTTCCCACAAGCACCGCAGAGACAGGTTCCCCAGAGAGGTGGGATGCTCACTACCTCTCAAACTGAAACCTGCCAGCCAGTTTCAAGACAATTTAAAAAACAATCCAAGCAATCCATTCCCTATCTCGATGCAAAACAAGGTGAGAAACATCCCAGGGGAGCACCAGGGCTCGGAGCCGTTTCACCACCCAGCTGTCCTCTGGGGCAAACCAGCAGCAGCTGCTGAGCCGTGCTGCTGGCCAAGCCTTGGGTGCACCGATCCATGAATGCCCGGCTCCAGGAGCAGCACCTCTCCTTGTCCAGCCACTCGTGGTCTCAGGAGAGAGTGGCAGCCAGGCAGCATCACCCCCATCTATTGCTGCAGAGGGGAGATCGACTGTGCCGGGCTGTCCTGTACCACTGTGGGCAGCGATTCACACCCACCCTGCTCTGACAAGAGACCCAGAAAAAACCTCCAATCCTATTTATAGGGAGCTAGAATAATGGTAATAACAACAACAACTGGATGAATGTTTGTTGTAATGGACAGGGCACTGGCTGCAGCCCAAAGCTGCTCACGATTCCCACATGAGAATTGAGCAAAGGCACAGGAGAAATAAAGGATACCTTCAGGGCAGCCCCCTCACCCCACAGTGGTTTGGGATCTGCCCAGCAGATGCGGTCCCATTGGTGCAGTCATAGAATCACAGAATCCCAGCCTGGAAGGGACCCCAAGGGTCACAGAGCTCCAACCCCCTGCCACAGGCAGGGACACCAACCGCCAGGCCTGGAGCTACACAAGGTTGCCCAGGGCCCCAGCCAACCTGGCCTTCAACACCCCCAGGTATGGGGCATCCACCACCTCTCTGGGCAGCCCCTGCCAGCCCCTCACCACTCTCTCTGCAAAGAACTTCCCCCTAAGATCTAATGTAAACCTTCCCTCCTTCAGCTTCACTCCATCCCCCTTGTCCTGCCAGGCTCTGCCCTTGAACAAGCTGATTCCCCTCCTGTGTCTCTGCTCCCTTCAGGGACTGGCAGGCTGCAATGAGGTCTCCCCACAGCCTTCTCTTCTCCAGGCTGAACCAGCCCAGCTCCCTCAGCCTCTCTCAGTAGGGGAGCTGCTCCAGCCCTCTGAGCATCTCCATGGCTCCTCTGACCCCTCTCCAACAGTCCCACATCTCTCTTGTCCTGGGGCCCCAGCTCTGGACACAGGACTCCAGCTGGGGCCTCCCCAGGGCAGAGCAGAGAGGGACAATCCCCTCCCTGTCCCTGCTGCCACCCCTCTGCTGATGGAAGTCCCTGCCAGCTCCTGTTTTACGGCTGGTCCTGTGGCAGGTGGGAACAGATGGTCTCTCTACAACACAGCCAGCGCTGCCAGGGCCCTGACTGTTTTAGTAGCTGACTCGGTGCATGCGGGCTGTGAAGCAGCACCCATCCATCTCCTCCTCCAGCCCCCAAGTTCCACTGGTGCCCCCCTGCCCGCGGCTGCTCACGGGATCGCAGCTAACAGCAGCCTGGCTAATGAGTTTTGCTCTGTATTTCAGCGGAGGCAGTTAGAAAGCTGTAGGTTCTGTCTTAAATTAGTGGGGTGACATCAGAAGCTGCAGCAACATGATGCAGCCTGAGTCCCCCAGCTGAGGAGCACATGTCGAGGGCGGTCTTGCATCTCTTTGCCTTCCCCACCTCCCTTTTCCCAGCAAGGAGGATCATAGAATCATAGAATCATAAAATGGTCTGGGTTGGGAGGGACCCCAAGGGTCACAGAGCTCCAACCCCCTGCCACAGGCAGGGACACCCACCTCCAGGCCTGGAGCTACACAAGGAGGCACAGGGAGGTGGGTCTGGTCTGTACACATGTCCCACAACCATGGCACGTGGACATCCCACCAGCCTGCGTGACCTCCCAGCCAGTGCCAGGCTTCCCAGGGTGCCCAGGACACAAGGAGGGGTGATGGCAAAGCCTCCCTGCAGCTCTCACTGTGGCCCCAAACACCTCTGGTTGCCCACTGACACCAAGCTTGGGGTGCAGGAACATTCTTCTGGGTTGCAAAGCTGGACTAAGGTATTGTGACCCCCCCAACAGCATCCCATACTGGGCAGGATCTGGGTTTAAGAGTTATTAATAGACTGTTCCTTGCCAGGTTTAGGTGTCTGGCCTATTCTGGTGTTTCCTCCTGTATGTGCATTAAGGAGAGGGGGAGCGGAGGGGGCTAGGGCTTGGGGGAGGACAAGGAGTTACCAACACCACTACAGAGGCAAGTAGAAACTTCTGGGACGTGGGGAAAGAGGGAAATTTCTCCCACCCACTGTGCTCCCAGAGAAACCACTCTCATAACTGCACCCTTGGACCCCTCGTTTAATTCTTTTCCAGGCCCCTGGAAGACAGAGAGGGTATTACTGCCCTGGGCAAATGAAACACCACGCTTTCACCCACGGGAATTCCTTCTGTTCTGCGCCTTCCCCTTGATCCCACACCATGTCAGAGCCAGCCAGTTTATAGATTTGGGAGGCTTCCTTCTCCCCAGATGCTGCCAGAAGTTCAATGTATCATGGATTAGTTTAGCTCCCACAGTGGATGAGGTTTCTCAGTTTCTCAGCAGCGTCTGCTGAGCATTCCCCATTTCCACCCCCCCACACCCACCCCCCACCTCATGGATGTGGCACAGGGGGTCAAGCTTTTAAAACAGCTGCCCCTGTGTGCAGGCTGGAAGGTTGGAGCAGAGGAGCAGCCCTGGCTTCCAACGATGTCAGAAATTACATCCCCTGAGGAAAACCACCCCGCAGCACACAGAGGAGATCAGCTCTGTGGCAGTCAAGGTGGGCTTTCTGAAGGCAGCTTGGCACCAGCCCGCAGAGGAACCGTGCTTGGCCCCTCTCCTGGATTGCAGTCCATCCCGCTGCTCTGGCTTCTTGCCCAGCTCCTCTCTTTTGTAGAGGCTTTCTGCCACCTGCGGGCTGTGCTGGGGGTGCTGAGGAGAAGTGTCCCCCAGCAGAGAGAGCCACAAGCTGCTGCGAGGATGCTGGCAGGGCAATGTGGGGAGCGCTCTGAGCCACCCTCTGCCCTGGGGCGGGGTGTAAACCAGCATCCCTGGCAGGACTCCTCAGTCCAACCCACCTGGGATCAGCTGGGTTAACGGTGCCAGATCCAGATGCCTTGTGAAGGAGAAGCTTTAGCGTCAGGGAAGCTTCCCAGGCCCTGGGAGAGGAGTGGTCCTTTTTCCTCGCTGCATGCACCCAAACCAAGAGCCTTTAACAACTGCCTCCAGACACTGGAGCTGAGCTGTGCCTCTGCTTTTGGATCAGAGGACACAGCGAGTGGCACTGGAGGGCTCACAAGGGATTAGAGGAATTATTCTCCCCCCTGCTTTGTTCTTACACATGACAAGGCAGGAGGGGGATGTGGAGGAGGCACACCATTACCACAGAAAGGGGCACTTGCTCCAAATTCCAGGGAGGAGAAAGAAAAACGTGACGTTAAGTAATGGGTGCACAGGAGGGTGAAAGACAAAGCAGAGCAGGCAGGGAGGTTACTTCACAGAGCTACACAGCTCCAGAGAGTCTTTGTAACGCAGCCCAAGCAGGGTCCCCCTCACAGTTGTTCTCATCAATATTAATAATTATCCCTACCTAATGTTTTCCTCTTCATGGGCACTTGTGCACTGCAGACAGAGCCAACAAAGAGGCAAAGAGCACTAGAGGCAGGGATCCAGCGTGAACGAGCCCTCTAGAAAACACAGAGAGGGGAGAGCGACCCTGTCATCACATCCGTGTGCCAAGCCCCTGCCCTGAAGGGCCAGACCCCCCGTTCCTTTGAAAAACAAACCCCAAACCCACCACCACCACCAGGACAAGAGGCTGTGGGCTGAATGTGGACAGCTTTCTCTGCAGGGAAGGGAGAGCTGTCAGTCACCCATGATGCTGTTAGCTAACCTCCCTGTCAGGCTACCCCTGGGTACCAATCTCCTGGGCAATCGGCCCTTTCAGCACTGTGTCTTCCAGAGTGTGCCGTGACAGATGCTCAGGAGCTGGAAACACCCCCTGGCCATTTCTCTGGGACATCCTGTCCTTCCCAGAACGTGAAACTCTCCGGGACTTGCACGTGTTTGTGGCCCCTGCCCTGTGATGGTGTAACAGCCCCACACAGGAGGGTTTCGCTGACAAAAGGATCGCTCTGGGCTCCCGTTCAACAGGGAGATGAAATAATCCTAATGGCATCATCTCATTTGGCCTTTCTTTCGCTCCAGCTGTTCCTGCTTCTCCTCCAGAGATGCAGCTGCCTTTGAGAACCGCTGAATTGGAGGAGGAGAGGTTTTGGCTTCTGTCTCCCCAGTGCCCCCTGCACTTTTGCCAAGGTGGTGGGGCTGTTTTCCCCAGGGAGATCAGCAACACGAGCAGGACAAACGCTGGCTGCCTTGTGTGATCACGTCTGTCTGGATGTCAGAGCAGGCTTTGCTGTTCGGACAAATGCAAGGCTGGAGGTGAAATCCAAGGAGGTGAAAATCCACACGCTACGCATCCAAGAATGCATCAAAGAGAATGAAGCTCCAGCCGTGGTTTCCACGCAGCCCTGGACAAGACCATGGGCTTACCGGAGGATCTTCACCTTCACCTCATCTTTTCTGGCCTCCCATTTCTTGCAAGAGGGGCAGAGACCCCCCGGCTGCCCAGGGTGTAGCCCAGCGTGCAGGCGAGGGGCTGGGGCACAGCAAGACCACAGCAAAAGGGCAAAAGACAGTTTCCTTCCTGAATTTCCTTCTAGAAGGGACCGAGCTAAGGAGGAGGGTCTGGGGAGGCTAAGATTTAAAAATAACCCCCAAACTCCCCCCAAAATTAAAACCTAAATAACCAGAGGTGCCAGCACAAACACTCACAGCGTCTCCACACGTGCCTGGGCTTTAGGCTGGGTTACAGGCAAACAAGGTTACAAGCAAACTCAGCCTGCTGCTTCCTTACCTCCAGCCACAGCTTTGGGTCAGACACAAGTGCTGCTCAAACAGCTCTCCTTCCTCTGGGGAGGGGGAAGCCTCAGCCGCTTTGTAGTCTGCAGGTAAACCTGCACTCCTCATCCTGCTCTTTGGGGAGGTCTTCTCCATGAGCTTTCTCACAGATTGGGAAGGGGAACAAAGCCAGTGACAAAGAGAGGTCCTTAAGCAGCCTGGGGAGTCCTGGTCCCACTTCCTGGCTGCGAAGCTTACTTCCCAGAATCTCTTCCTTCAAAAGCTTCTTGCCTTCAGTAAGGACTAACTGCTGCTCCTGTAGCTCAAGCGAGGAGCTTAACCTGAGCTCCCCTGGGGCTGTCAGAGGCTCCAGACACTTGCCCATGCCAGAAACAAGTGAAGATGCTCTTGCTCACCAGCAGCAGGTCAGAAGGTATCCTGGCTGGTAGCCTGACACGGTCTTGCTGAGCCCACCCTCTTACTGCAGAGAAGATGCTCCCCTCTGCATCCTCTGCTGTGGCCACGTTTTCGGCAACGGGCTCAGTGTTTGCCAGCCCTGGGATTTCCAAACAACTCCGGCACTCAGCAGCAGCTGCCCTGGACTTTGCACTGCTTCCCCATGTCCCTGGGAACCCTTTTGGTCCTTGGTCACCCCTCTGGGCAGTGCCAGCCACTGCAGATGCTCAGGCTGGAGCTGCTGGGGATGAACCACTAAGTACGTGGTGGCAAGCTGGTCCCCCACCCTCACCCCATGTCCAACCCTGCATGCCAGCAGACACGTCCCCATGGGAAAAATCACTATGGGGCAAGCCTGGGGGAGAAGTGAAGTGCTGGGCAGTTTTGTGAGAGGCAGGAAATCATTTTGGGATCCAGAACAAGGGATTAAGCCATTTTCCTGAAAATGTGCTCCCTGTTGGCTTGGTTCTCAGAAACTCCCCCTCCCACAGAAGGCACAGACTCTCCCCTTAAATCAACACCACCACCGGGACACCTCTCTCAGAGGATTTCCCCAAATGGCACAAAAATCTGCTGCTGCTGGAGTGGCTGATAGCAGCAATACAGCGCTGAGCTTGGAAAGGAGAGCGCAGGACTGTCAGCTTTCAGGGAGAAAACCAAGCAAACAAAACCCCACGTGTTCCCCAGGAAAAGAAACCCAACAAACTGATGTGGAAAGCACCCACAGATTCCAGTACAGCCCTGCCCTTGCTGTGGCTCTTGTTCCCTGAAGGACACCCCACCTTGTCCTGTACAAGCCAAGAGAGCCTTCCCAGGCAGTGGCACAGTGACCAGACCCACCGAGCTGGCACACAACACGCAGCCCAGGTGTCTGGAATCCTGTGGGGATGCCGAGCAGGGACACCAGCCTCCCTGCACACTCAAAAGGTCCTTCCCAGTTAGGTACAGGCCTGATGACAAGGCAACTTGGGCCACATTTCTAGAGGTCTGGACACTGCTAACTCCTCTTACCTCTGTGGGAAGGTAACCCCCAGGAGATCCTTCCTTCTCCCCCCTACAGAGCAGCTGGCCACCCATGCCTTTGGTATGCTGCGTGCTCTGGTCTCCCTTGTCATCTGCTGGGCTGGCTGCAGCCTTTGGTGCTACAGGGCTGGGTGGAGCCGCAGCTGCCTCAGGGCCAGGGTGCAAAGGCATCTCCCCTGGGAGACCAGGGAAAGCTTTGCACAAAGCTGCAGAAAAAGCAGGAGAGGAAAGTAGCACAGGAGAAGGGATTTTACAGATGGCTGCTGAGCCAGGCACCACTACTCCCTGGCAGGGACTCACAGCCACACTTCTGCAGCTGCACCCTCTCACCGGGGCTTCCCACACGATGCCCACCTGTATCACAGTCCACCCCAGTCGCAGGACGAGAAACCAGGGAGAGGTGCAATAAATAACCCCCTCCTGTCTCAGCAGACTGCCAGGGGAACCAAACAAAGGCTTGCAAGTGGCTCTTAGCCAGGGCTGCAAACAAATCCCTGACCCCAAAAGGGGACGATGTGCTCATCTGTTGGAGGCACAGCTGAGAGCCCTGCCCATCTCCCAACGAGGAGACAAAGCACTTCATCCTTCGCAGCAACCCCCATCCCTGCTGGGGAAACTTCACGGCCTTCAAGAGCATCTTTGCTGGGGGACAAAAGCAAACATCCCACCACACCCCAAGCCCTGCATCAATATTCCCACCTCAGGCAATGGTCCTCAGCTGAAGGGTAGGGAATGGCAGCGGGACGGAGCAGCCAGCACCAGGCTGAAAGGGAAAACCACACAATGGCAAGATGACAACGAGCCCATAAATCAGTGGGGGTGGGGGAAAGCGGGGAGCATAAACACCGAGGCGATCGCTGAATGCACAGGGAAGTGGACGCATAAGCAGGGGCAGAAGGTCCTGAGGAAACTCTACCGCTGGCACCAGGAGAAGGTTTTCCTGCTGAGTGGAGCCAGTCTGATGGGTGCTGTCCAGCGGGCAGGACCGGATGGGCACGTGCAGAAAGGACGGAGCCTGTGACCTGCACCCCATCACCCTGGCCTGGCATAGGGTACTGCTGAGGCAGGACACCAGGAGTGCCTGGCCCCTCCCGGGCAATGCGGTGGATTATCTGCTGGCACGCAGTGCAGTGTGGTATCTAAACCTGTGGGGACTGTCACCACAAAGGACAAAACATCCTGCAGTGCTTGCTGGCAGCTTTGCCTGGGCCCCTCACACTGCCGGGACCCTGTTGTATGGCATCAGCATTACGGCTCCCCTGCACCACACGGCGCTGCTCTTTCCACAAGCCAGGGCTTGTCCTGCACCATGTCAGCAGCTCTTCTACCTTAGGGCCACCAGTGCTCCCCGTAAGGTATGGGGGGTATCATCCCCAGGGACAAGTCCCAAGCCAAGAGCACCCCTCGCAAGGAGACTAGAAGTGCAATGGGAAGATGCGCCGTTACGGGAAGTCCCGGGGCACTGACCTTGGGGGAAGCACGGTGAAAGGCCACAAAGCCCGTGGCCTCAGCCTGTGGGTGGTCTCTGGTCAGACATGGACACTCCAAAGGGCGCTCTGCAGGACAAGACTTTCGCATCAAGTCCTTCAGGTCCAACCGCTTTGGGTTCACCAAAGGCACCGGGTGTTCCTGGGGGCTTGACACCACCGTTAAAGGGAATGTGTGTGTGTGTGTGTGTGTGCAGGGATCTCACTAAGCAGAGCTGTCGTGGGGAGAGACACCACCAAATGCACCACGGCCTGCCAGCCATGCCCACCCAGGTGAGGACTGCAGCTGGAGGGGCCTGGAGACACAGAGGCCACGCTTTGGTGAACGTGCCAGCACCTCTTTTGGTGACTGTGCCCCCTCCACAGCCCTCGCTTTACCTCGTGCTGGTTTAAAACCAAAGCGGCATCTAAAACAATTGCTCCAAACCTCCCTCCCAGCTGCGAGCTACATTTTCTGGGCTGGAAATGTCTGACAACACATTCTGCCACGGATGCAAGGAGCTCTTCGAATTTGATGCGGCAGCTGTTCCTTCCCTCATTACAGGCAGCACTTCCTCAGGGATGACCCCCATATTTATGCCCTCAGCTAGGAGAAGATGCTCTAGCACATGTGGAAACAGGCTCCAGCTCTACAGCAGGATGAGGATGGTCTCCAACAGGCAGCACCTGACTCCATCCTACTGCCTCCAAAAATCCCTGACTCTTCAAAATTCCCCACCCCTCAAAATCGCCTTTGCCTGGGCAGTTAAAGAGCCAAGCCATGCGCGGGGTAAAGGGCTGGAGGGTGCAGAGAGCAGGCAGCAGGGTGAGCTTGAGCCCCCGGTGATGGCAGAGGCAGCTCTGTTGTGTGTGAGAGGAGATCCCTTCCCCTGCAGCGTTCTGCTCGCGTAAGCAGTGTTCATGCTATTAAACTCAGAAAAGCAATAACATTCCCGGCACTAGATGCTGCTCACAATAGCTCAGGGAGCGGATAAGAATCCCAGGGATATGTCATTCCTGTTCGAAGCCTTGGTCACCCTGACCTCCACGGGTATTTTAGGATCAAGCTGTTTAAACTCTGGCTCTTTACCAGTCTGTTTGTCGCATCTGCTTTTTACAGAAACTTTTCCAAGACCCAAAGCCCTGCTGTGCATCTTCTGCTCACTAGGTCTCCTGTTCCATTTAACGAGGCGAAGGGCAGTTAATTAAAAGAGAGATCTCCATCCCCCAGCCGGCACACCGCCCTCGGCCCAAGCAGTGCTGCTCCCCGCCCCATGCGCAGGGCCTGGGCGCGATGCAAACCGAAAAGGGAAAAGGGGAAGCAGGGGCTGTCCTGATGGAGGCTCACACGAGCCCCTCAGAGCTCATGGAGTTTGGAAGCTCGCAATGAAACGGGAAGGCAAAACACCAACCACAGATGCAACCTGGTGGGATGAGAAGCGCCTCTTCTTCTCCCCCTCCCAGGAGATGACGAACAGCTCTCTGTGGGGATATATTTGCGCTGTACTGGCATCCAGTGAAGAAGCGTCAAAGCAAAAGTGAAACACTGCTCTCTCCCTCCAGAGCTCACAGGGAAATTAAAAAAAAATTAATAAAAAAAGAGAAGATAATCAGTTTGTTTCCTGGAAATCACAGAATCACCAGGTTGGGAAAGCCCTTTAAGCTCATGGAGTCCAACCGTCCCTGCCCTGTGCTGCCCCAGATCCCTGAGCACCTCATCTCCCCTCTGTTCAACACCCCCAGGGGCAGGGACTCAGCCCCTCCCTGGGCAGCCTGGGCCAGGCCCTGACAACTCTGCCAGGGAAGAACTTTGCCCTCCCAGCTGAGCTGAGCCTGCCCTGGCACAGCTTGAGCCCATTGCCCCTTGTCCCAGCTCCTGTCCCCTGGCTGAAGAGACCAGCGCCCACCTCTCTGCACCCTCCTGGCAGGGCAGGGGAGGTGGGGAGAAGGTCTCCCCTCAGCCTCCTCTTCTCCAGGCTCAACACCCCCAGCTCCCTCAGCTGCTCCTCAGAGGATTTGCCTTCCAGCCCCTTCCCCAGCCTGGTTCCCCTTCTCTGGACTTGCTTGAGGACATTGTTGTCCTTGTAGTGAGGAGCCCTGAACAACGAAGCTTGGGTACGTCACTGCTGTGGGGCGCAGTGAGGTTCTGTAGCCCTCAGGCCACTCACCTGGGCCTGCCCCAGGGATGGCACCTGTGCGAGGTCTCCATCACTTGCCAATGGGAGATGCAGCTCCAGACCCCAACCCATAACACAGCCCTCTTCAAGCTCCTCAAGCATGGGTAGGAAGTTGGCCAAGCTCTTCCCACAAGAGGCTCCTTCCTTTCCACAGGGATTCTCTGACAGCAAGACCTATTTGGCATTCCCGTATCTCCTCTGAGGTGGAACACATCCTGGAGAGCATGACCAGGACCAGCCTGTGTCCTGGCAAGGGCAGACAGAGTGGGCTGCCAGCAAGCGAGCATCCCAGTTAGCAGGAGAGAGGGGATGGGTGGGCTCACAGAGCCCACAGCCCCCACTGCAAAGTCCCACGTCCTTGTCCCCACAGCATTTCTGGTGTAGAAGGGCTGCTTCATAAGCAGCAGACATGCACAGCTTCGCTCAAAACCCCTCTCTGTAATTACAGATCCATGGTTTCTTCTGGGCTTCCATTTATTTAATCATGCTTTCTCATCTGCATTTAATACCCTGAGCTCTGTCAGAGGGCAAAAACACAGCCTTTACATCCAGAAGGACAAGAGTTCCCTGCAACAGCTGCTATATTTAACAAAAAAATACACTGGGTTGTCATGGCAACCCTGGTTTCTAAAAATAGACATGCCATATCCAGCACAGTCAAGAGCACAGGCAGCACTAACGGAAGCTGCTTTAATGGAGCGCTGGGAAATGGAAGTAAACTTTTATTCTTCACAGGGATGGGTATCAGGCAAATCATGCATCATCACACAACCCTCTGCTAATTAAAACCTTGATCCAGTGCAAAGGATCCCTAGTTCCCTTGGCCCAAACACTGATCTGTGTTCTCTAGTGCTCAACTCACAAACCTGCTCAAAACCAGGGGTGGGGGCTGAGGCAAGCTGGAGCAGCTGAGCTGCCGTGATCCTGCCATGCCAGGGCTGGATGCGGTTGCTTTTCCTCCTGGCACTGACATGGCCAGCGTGGCCAAGCCACCATCATCAGGTGGCTCTGGCATCACGGTAAGGTTGCAGCTTCCCAGGAAGTTTGGTAGGTTGTGGTGTCACCCCCAACCAGATCTGTTTGGGTCAGGCTGTTTTGGTAACCTCTGTGCTCCCAGCTGGTGCTCAAAAGAGCATCTGGTCCTACCTCACAGAACAGGTATCAGAGCTACACAGATTTCCAAATGGCCTCTTACCCCTCCACTGACAAAATCAGGTCTCCAGGCCTTAAATCAGGCTCCCCCACACTCAGAGCACCCTCCTCCTTTCTCCCTAAAATACAGCCCCTCCCGGCATAGCACTGTTAGCAAAATGCAAGGAGCACCCAGCAGCAGGAGCCGGCTGAGCATCTTCTGAAAGGAGATTAGCGAGGCTGAGTAGCCCCAGCCTGCTCACCAACAGCAGTTGTTCCCCGTTGCAGTCTGAGCCTCCAGCCATCTCACTAATTCTCCTTGACGTTTCTTTCTCCGAGAGGTTTGCCAGATTGCAAACCCCCCCAAGCGTAGTTTCCAAGCCCCACTTCCCGGGATGGGAGGATCAGCTGCATGCTTGCTGCAGCCTCTGTGTGTGTGTGTGTGTGTGTGTGTGTGTCCCTGTGTCCCATTTTAACCGGCTTCTAGGAACCCTCAAGCGTGGCGGTGGCGTGCTGCATGCTTTCTGGATGATGCGCGGCTCTGCTTGACTTCTGCACCGTTCTCTAGAGGAAGGCGTTGGGTAGCAAGGAAGAGCTCTTGAGGAGGAAAACACTTCCCATTGTTGTAGCAGTGTGTGTGAGTGCTCTTTTTTTTTTTGCTCCCCTTCACCCCCCTCCATTAAGGAAAAACCAGGTTGTCAGGCCCGATGGGCACCTACGCCAATCCAGTGTGGTGTTTTCCCCATTTCATGCCGGATTCCAGCAGCCTTGGAGGAAACCAAGGGACCCTGCAGTGTGCAGCACTGCCAGCCGTTCCCCAGCACTGAGTGTTCTGCCTCAGGTTTCTGTCACTCCTGAACTTCACAGGTTCTTCCCGTTGGCTGTAATAACCGGAGTTTCCTCAGAGCCTCTAGAAGCAGGGTTCTGATTGTGGCCAAATTCAGGCAACTGTATAGAAAGGGAGGGGGTGGTGTAGCTTGTGAGCCCCGTGGACAAACTGGCTGTCCAGAGACCAGAGGACTCATACGTGCCAAAACCAATAAATAATTCCAGTGAGGGTTGAAACAGCTTTGAAGATGACATCACTTGGCTTAAACCCCAGGTTACTCTATAGCCCAAACTTTGAGCTGCGAGGTGCAGACACCCTGGGCAGCTCACGATCTTCTGAGCATGCCCTTCAGTTCTTGCGGTGGAAGGCCATTGTTCTCCCTGAGAAAACGCCTTTTTGGACAGCTTGCCAAGGCCATGCCAACCCCGCAGGCTCTTGCTGTGGGCCACAAAACAACTCATCATGCAAAACTGAAGCCCTTCTCTCTGCACACTTCAGCACCAGGCCCTGCCGAACGCACGAATCCCCCTCCCTTACTGGGCATGAAGGGAGACCAAGGGGGCAAATACCGGCAAGCGGCAGGGGTTCTCTTGACTCATCACATCTCCTGCCCATGGTGGGCACACCAACATTACCTCCCCTTTGGCTCACAGTGAGGGAATGCCTCTCCCCTTCATCAGCTGCATCTCCACCTCTGGGTTTGCTTGGTACACTGGCACACACAGGCACGATCAGCACCACGACCCAGTCTGTTACCCAAAACTGAAATGTTTATGGGTGCTGTTGAACTGATCAGCATCCAGAGCATGTTACTGTGCAACAAATGTCACCCTTCCCATACATACTCACCACGCTGGGGCTGCAGGTGTATCCGGCCCACAGGGTCTGGCTGCGGCTGCCGAGAACCTGGCTGGAGGGTGCTGCGGCAAGGAAGAGTTGAAGAGCATCAGCACGGGCTTGGTGGGGGAGCCTTGCTCGAGGATTTCAGGCTTTGTTTGCTTCATCCTGACCCAGTTCCTGGCCAATCCCACCTCATTTTGAACTCACTGCAGAGGATGTTTCTTTGACTCTCTTCGCCACCTGTGCTGTCCCATTACAATTTCTGCCCAGCACCTTTCTGCAGCCTCCCCAGGTCTCTGGAAGTGGAGCACACTTGTCCTCCTGTATTTTCTCTCAGGTCTGGTCCACATTTACCCCAACCGTCCACATTTACCCCAACCACACGTCCTTCCTCCCTGCAGCACCCCATATTTAGAAGGACTGCCACCGAGGGCCCTGCACTAATAGCTGTATCTGCATCACAGCAGAACCTCCTTGTTATCAACAAAGGAAGAAAATTCGTGGTGCTGAAGAGCCCGCCAGTCAATCCATACCTTTCTGATGCATGAAAGGAATTTAATGCTGAATATTCTCCAAAAATGGGAAGGGGCATGGATGAGCTTTAAACTAAATGCCCATGCAACAGCAGGTGGTCCAGCTCCTCAGGCTGGGCACGGCTTCTCAGCACCCAGCTGGACCAAGCCAATCAAGCGGAGGACTCTTGCTGCTAGGAGCTGGAGCTTTCAGAGCAGGGCAGGGAGCTAAGTGCACAGATCCTGTTATTGCTAATGGTGTTTGTGTTTAGAGCGCCCCAGGAGTTGCTTTAGAAACTGCCGTGCCCGGGCTGTTAAGCCAGTCTCACCTGCTGCTTTGCTTTTGGCACACAGACGCGGAATCGCATCGTGTTTGGATGCACGGGGCGCGCTGGGAAACGCTCCCATGACCTGCCTCCCGCACTCCTGCCTTTGGGCTGCTGGAGATGAAAGGAGCTTGAGCGGCAGGATCTCGGGAAGAGGGGACAAGGCAGCAGGGGCTCAACCCGCTCTCCTCACCCAAAGCTCACTGACATCATGGGGAAAAGGGAACGAGTGGCGGTGCCGAGAGGTGGGGTGGGTGGAAACGAGAGTCCCTAAAGGGACTTGCGCTTGGCTCCCAACCCTTCAGTGGCACCCACCTGCAGCCCACCCAAATAACGGGCTGCAGGCAGTTCTTAGCACTGGGTACTGTGGCACCCCACCAGGAAGAGCAGAAGTTTCATGGACAAAGCTCAGTTGTTTAAGGTCCTTCAGTGTTCCACCTCATCAGTGGCTGGGGCACAGGTGAGCCATGCTTTCTGGCTGGATGTAGGGGGAATTTCTTAGGCTGACTTGTGTTCAAGAACCCTGGCTTCCCTGCTGCTGGTCACCACAGCATCTCCTTCTGGGACCTTTCACTCCCAGTGTCTTTCTCAAAGAGATGCAACTAAAGATAATAAAAAGTTTCCTGAGGGCATCCTTCCCTCCATCACTCAGTGAGGTAGGACCGCATGTATACATCAACCTCCTGGATTCTGCACAGTACCAACTCACCCAAGCAATGCCCAGAGTCAGGTGGGGGCTTTCCCAAGGAAACATGGCTTTTGACAGCACTGTCCCAGCCTCCACCTGCTGATGTCAGCCACAGGCAGGCAATGACAATTGTACAGGAGCCCACAAGGCTTCGTCTCCACAGACTGGTAAAGAGTTTGGCCAACCCACAGACCCTGAAGCGGTTGTGCTCTGAGAGCTGAATCCAAGAGAGATCATGAAAAGCGCTCGAGATTTACAGGGATGAGGCACAATGAACACAGCAAGCTGCTCAGTTTTGATGTGGATTTTGCCAGATTTACCTCACATGCTTAGCTGGGACCCCTGGGAGAAACTGATGGCAGCAAGCACCCAGCCCCAGAGAAGCCAAGGAGACACCTCCCAGCAGGGCCAGGCACCAGCATGTCCAGGCAATGCCTCCAGCCAGGAGGCAGACACAGCTCACCCCAAGAAAGCTGCATTGGAAGATGTTCAGCCATCTCAAGTCCTCACCTTCCTCCTGATGCCATGCCACCAAGTTGGCTCTGGCTTGTGCCCTGTCCTCGCAGGCCTCCCTGATCTTATGGCATGAGACAACTCGGCCTTGGCCAGGGATTTCTCAAAGAAATGAGTTGTGGCTACCCACAACCAGCACCAGCTGACATGTGGGTCATCACCCGAGCCACCTGGGCTCCCTCATCCCGCTGCTGGCTACCAGAAAGCAGCTAAGGTCTGCCTGGCTTCCCAGCTTGCTGCATCCTCTCCAGCGCTGCTCCATGCACCGGCAGCAGAAGAAGCAGGAAGCAAATTTTCACTGCCCTCCTGGAGATCAGTGCAGCATGGGTGTCGAAGGAGGAGAGCAATTGTAGCTCAGAGCCAGCCATCTCCCATTGCTTCAGCCTCCCCCACTGTTTTCCCTTCGGGTTTTAGCATCTGGCTTGCAGAAACAGCTCTATAAAGCCTCCACAGGAAACCCAGGGATGGTCACAGGCAGCACAGTCTGTGTGCTTGTAATAGATCTGACCCACTCTGCACTTGCCAGCACACCCTGTGCGATCAACACACCCGCTTCTGGCAGGCAAACCCTGAGACAAACCACAGCAGGACTCTGATTTCACCAGGAGCCTGCGAGGAACCCACAGCACAAGTCAAAGGATGCTCTGGTCCATCCAGCCTGCTGCTGGAAATGATCTCACCCCTCCGATGACAAGTGCATCTACAGGATCACCAGGACACTCAACAGAGATGGTCTCCTAAAGGAAGGTCTGCTAAAAGATGCAGCATCTTCTGGTACAAATTTGGCCGCGTTTCTTATTTCCAGGAGTATTTCCAGGAGTTAAAGCTCAAGAAAGAACATGATTCATTATCAAGCCTTCTCATTGGCAGGCATGCCCTCTAAAATAAGAGCAGATGTTTGCTTCTCCTTGTCCCGATCTGCATCATGTGCGTTTTTAATTCTAAGATGATTTTTCTTGAGGAGACATTAACACTTCCTGGGTCGGAAGCAAGAGGCACCACGAGCCAAAACTCCTCATGTTAGGGGCTTCTTAAGCATCTCTGTGCACTGCCCCAGCGTGGAAACATCAAGAAAGGATTTCCAGTGCTGTAGGAGACCAATAAAACCTTGAAACAACCACCAGCTACAGCAAATCCTCTCCACAACACCGGCAAACACAGACCCCAGCTCATCCCATAGAAGGAGCACTGCAGGAGGTGAACAGCAACTACACACCAGTTCAGCCACCGAGGGGGAAAACCCCCAAACCACCTGCCAAAAAACAAGTCACCAGCCCTAAAATTCAGGTTTTGGAGTCTGGAAAGACTGCAAGGCAGAACCTGGGAAGCTGTAGCATAGCTGGACTATTTCCTAAGTAGACCCACAGGCACACACTTGTCATGTGTACCAAATGTCCCACTGCACTTCTCCATTGCCGGAGACGACATCTCACTCAGGAACCTCAAGACAAGAGGAGGCCAGTGGGATGGGAGGTCCAACCAAGCACCGTGGTGGCCTTGTAGGGGACAAAACCCACACTTCAGCCAAACAGGTATTTTGACAACATCTCTTTTTAAAATGCCTGCATCACAGCAGGGCATTTTGCCCATGCAGATTTTCCACTGAGGAATTCCTCAGTTTAGCCACATTTTCCTAAGAAAGAAACAAACCCAGACCATTTTCCAGTCCCAGTCCAGTCCTTCAGGTTGACCAGACCTGGCCAGCAAAGTAGAGCCAACAAACACAGAGCTGGGATGGTGTACCACAGCGTGACCTCTCCTTCCAGCCTTTTCTTGAGCAAAACCTCTTATAACCACCTTGAATTTTGCCTCTGGTTTCGTTTCTTGGCTCCAAGTTCAGCCAGGTCTGTCTCCAGGAGTGAGGAATTAAGTAGCACAGCTATTCCAAAGTAAATTGGTCAGCGATTGCTTTCCCATAGCAAGAGAGTTGTTTTCTTAGGGCAAACCACTTTTATTCTCGAGGAGAGTGTCAGCAGGAGGAACAGCCAGAGGAAACCTGGCGATGCTGCTACTCTGGAGCTGTTACCATCACATAGAAAAGCCCCTGAGCTTCACCCCAGCAGTGATTCTGTCAATATGAGCTGGGGAGCTGCTTTGGCAGAGGGGTTGGACCCGATGATCTCTTGAGATCCCTTCCAACCTCTATGGTTCTGTGATCCTGTGATTTGTGGGGCCAGGCAAGTGGGAACGACCTGCTCTTTAACGTGCATTGGTTGAGGATGTCAGAGTCGGGGTTCCCCATAAATGCCCACGGCGTGGGCTGGGGGTGTGAGGAGAATGCTCCGTCTCCAAACCCAAAGGGCAGAGAAAACGTGGAGCTGCTCCAGCGAGGGAGAAGCGTCTATAATTAATGCAGTGGGAAAATTACACGTTTATATAGCCCCCCAAACACAATAGCAGACATCCATTTCCTGCAGGGCTGTGGACACTTGCCAGCCCGCAAATAAATCACAAAAACACAAAGCCAACAAGGAGGAAAAGAAAGGGGAATTATCACATAGGATGCAGCAGCCTTTTGTACCAGGAAAACAACCAGCCTCTCCACCAGACATCTATTGTTTATCAATAATAATCCCTAACGCTCCCGCCATTTGAGTCTCAACTGGGAAGGGATGTTCAAACCAAACGATGGAGGTCTCCTTGGGTTTTGCAGGCTCCAAATGCACAACAAGAGTGGTCCCTGGGGATTCGTACCAACCTGCCCCGGAGGCATTTGTGGGACCAAACCCAAAAAACCCACAGTAAACCTGATGTTACATAGATTTTGGCATAGGTAAAAAGATGGACTAAACCCAAAATTCCCCACTTTCCTGCAGGACATGGGTGCCTGGTGTGCAGGGACAGAGGCACTCCGTGGTCTGGCAGCACCTCCACAGAGATTGTGTCGAGTGATGCTGGAGATTAAAAACAAGGGAACAAACAGCTTTAGTGAGGATTTGCAGAGCCTCTCCCAGACATCTTCCCTCCCTGTGCCTTCCCCCACAGAAGTTCAATGGCATGAGCTCCAACTTCACTCCAGTCAACAAGAGCGTCTCCACTGACTTTCAAGTGCCTTCGGCGCAAGCACTGTGGCCGTGACTCCAGCTTCATGGCTGCCCTTGTGGTTTGTGAAGTCGGGCTTTATCGGCAACAGCGGGATGGAGGAGAAGGTCCAGGAGCGGGTTTCAGAAGGATAGTTCCTGTTTTCTTCCCAGCATGGGGCAGTTATATATGAATTACGGGCACGTAACATACTTTCCAGAATATATTTTGGCTACAACACTGGCAAACACATGAGCACTCCCAAGGGTTGGCTTGGTTTTCCTCTGCCTCTGCTCCATGCACAGCGGGGTGACTGCTGCTCTCAAGATTCTTTCTGGAAACACAGAGGGGTCTCACCACGTAGGTCTCTGTGCCTAGCCCTGGCACCTGATCTCAGGGGTCCCTCACAGCACGGTGGGAGCTTATGGATCCCTCTGAGCCCAGCTACAGCAGCTGGACCTGCTTCTGTGCGAGATCTGTTGGAACTGTTGGAGAGGGGTCAGAGGAGCCACGGAGATGCTCAGAGGGCTGGAGCAGCTCCCCTCCGGAGAGAGGCTGAGGGAGCTGGGCTGGGTCAGCCTGGAGAAGAGAAGGCTGTGGGGGGACCTCATTGCAGCCTGCCAGTCCCTGAAGGGAGCAGAGACACAGGAGGGGAATCAAGTTTTAGGAAGGGTAGATAATGGCAGGACAAGGGAGATGGATTAAAGCTAAAGGAAGGAAGGTTTAAATTAGATATTAGGGGGGAGTTTTTTACAGAGAGAGTGGTGAGGGGCTGGAAGGGGCTGCCCAGAGAGGGGGTGGGTGCCCCACCCCTGGGGGTGTTCAAGGCCAGGTTGGCTGGGGCCCTGGGCAACCTTGTGTAGCTCCAGGCCTGGAGGTTGGTGGCCCTGCCTGTGGCAAGGGGTTGGAGCTCTGTGACCCTTGGGGTCCCTTCCAACCCAGACCAGTCTATGATTCTGTGATTCTATGATCAATGAGAGCTATAGGTTGAAGTTTTTTAGGTTTTAGGTTGAAGTTTTTTAGGTGGCACCTCTGCTGCTCCTGTAGAAGCTTCTCCTCCACCTCTTTACATGCTAGAGGAACATTCAGGTGTGATCTCTTGGGCTGAGGTTGGTTTATCTCACCGAGCACTCTCAGTTGGCTGCCTTGCCACCAGAACCTCCAACAGGACCAGAGGTTCCATGACCTGGAACAGCTAGAATTAAATTCTTCTCCCATTCCAGGCTTGCTGAACCCAAATCCTCACACTTCTTGCTCTAATCCTCCCATTCCCAGGAGGCAGTGAGGAAACACAGCTGGCACTCAGCAATGTCAGGGGACCAAGCAAAATGCTTGGCTGCACCTCACACACTTAAGCTTGGCCTCCTTAAAAAAATTGGGGGAAAAAAGGGAAAAAAAATTTAAAAAACAGAGAGGAATTGTCCATATTGACACACACAGAGAAAGGAAACATTTGTTTAGGAGAAAATTGGGTTCCTCTGGCTGATTCTTGGCTGCCGTTCAGGAGGAAGGGAGAGCAGCAGCAGCCATTAGCGTCTGCCTGTTCCTCAGTGATTTGGGCTTTTGTGTTTGGAATGACGTACCTAATTCTGATAAAGGTATTAGTGTGTTTCTTGGCCTGAATAATAAATTATTCAATGCAAATCCCTCTATTTATGAGCTTTAATGACGAGATCTTAAACGCCAACACTAAAGACATTCAAAGCCCGCAGCAGCTCTCACCGTGCTGCACAAACCAAGTACCCACATTTCTTTATGGGGTGCATATTTTGGGGATGAGGGCAGGCCCTGAGGTGGGAGTGGGGTTTTTGGATGCTCAGACAGACCTTTGCTCAAAGCTGCCTGGAGCCCACCCTGCAGCCACAAGCAGCACCCGAGAGCAGGGGCTCCCTCAGTACAGTCCCCTGAACTGGGGACCTAGCAAGCTTCCTCTTGAGCTCCTTATGCCTAAGTGGTGTGCAGGAACGGATAAGCACTTTCAGGATAAACACATCTGGAAGCAGCTTGCTAGCTACAAAGAAATGCTTATTGACACACTTTTTTTAGGGTAAAAATGGAGCAAAATTGAAATAGAGCAAGCACAGGCTAGAGTTTTCATATGGGGAGGAGGGGAAGCTGGCCTAAAAACCAGAGCGCTCACAGCAACTTTGACATCCTTCAGAATGGCAGGCTAATTTATGGGGGTTTTAATTTGTATTTCCATTTTGCTTTTGCTCAATGCCATCCTAATTCCAACTCTGGCTTCTTGAAAACCATCGTTTCCAAACCGGAGCAACGCACTGAGATTCCTGCAGCACCAAGCCCTGGTTGGTCTCTCCCTCTGGTTCTGCCCTGCAATCAAGTGGGTTTTCAAGGGGCCTGGCCCAGCTCACACCAGGGCACATCAGCCCTCAGGACCACTTTTGGGACCCGTTCTGAAAAGGCTTCAACTGCTGCTCAACTCCACTCACCCAGCAAAGGCCCTGGACCACAGCTGGAAGTGGGTGAGCTCCATGTTCTGGAGCGACATCTGTCTCCATCATCCCTCCTGCCTGCTGGAAGCCCTCAGCACCCACCCTCAATGGATGGGCACCCAGCCCACATCTCTGCACTCCTCCGGGATACAACCTTCCTCTGTGGGCACGGGGACCGGCTGCCCTGTGTTGACCATCTCTCAGTCAGAGTTCTTTCCTTCTCCAAAATGAAAGCCAGGCTCACTCCAGTGTGGACATTGGGAGCCAAGGTCCAGGCTGGGGTGGCAAGAGGGCAGCTGCCCACAGCAGGCATGGGATGAATCCCTGTGGATTCATCCATCCTTCAAGTAAAAAGGGAGTTTCGTTAAAAAAAACACCCCAAAACACCAAAGCAAAGCCCATGCCATGTCTCTAGGTCTCCAGACAAGAAACATGCTGCAGCCCACACAACTGTGTAGACTCAGTTTCAAAGAGCAGTAGGAGGGATCCAGAGTCAGCAAGTGCTTGGTAATTCAGGCAATGGGTGCCAGAGCTTTGCGCCTTTGCCCGGTGCTGCTGTGCTACAGAGTCAAACAAAAACGAGGACCTTTTTCCCTTTGATTCCATAATCAGGAAGAAAAAATATTTTTTTAAAAAGAATCAGTTTAGGCTAATCCTAAACTGAAAGTTCCCATTCTTTCTTTAAATGGTTTTCAAAAAAACAAAGTCTCTGTTTGACCTGAAATGTTTCATTTGACCTAGCATCTTTTGCTTTGCTTTTAGTGTCCTGGATGCTTTAAGGAAACGGGCCACTTTTAAAAACAAAGCTAGAGTTTAACTTTAGGAGTTTTATTTTACAACCTCCTGTGATTTATTGTCTTCTTTTTTTTTTTTATTTTGTAAGTAACTGTGTAAGCAGACAGCTCATGAACGCTCCAGCACAGTGAGACCATCTAACAAAAGCCACAGGACAATGTCCAAGCCGTGAACACGTCCCTCTGTGTAGTAAGATGACCAGACCCAAGAGATGAAGGTGGCAGTCTTTGGCTGCCTCCCCCAGCTAAAACCACAACTCAGGCTGGAGACTGCTCCATCATTAGCCCAACAACTACCCCCTCTGCAAGGCTTCGCTTGGGGATGCCGGAGCAAAGATCATCCTTTCCAAATGTCCTTGGCTTGATGAGAAGAGCCTGAGTGTCTCAACCTGGGGACCCATGACAGGATCTTACTGTGGTCATGCCTCTATCTTGCCTCCTTTGGTCATGCCCTTGTGACCTATCTACTCTATAAGATGTTTTCCTCCAAGAAGCTGGCTTGTTAATGGATTTAATAGTTGGCTGAAACTTGGTATTCAGCAGCTCCCCCCAACAAGTGGATTTAAATGACTCCCTAGGAGAGTCATGTAGGGAAGAAGGGAGCGAATTGATGATTAAAGCTCAGGGTGTGAAGAGGCCAGGGGTGGGGGGAAGGAGAAGTGTTGAGATCTGGGGAAGGAAAGCAACTGGTACCGCTGGAACCTCACTGCCCATTCCCTGCCCCTCCCTGGGCCATGTTGGGGGGAAGAAGGGAGTAAAATCCTGCTGAGGTTTGAGTTTGCTAAGAGGGGAGGGGTGGGGGGAAGGCGCTGTAAGACCTGGCTGCTTCCCATTATCTCGTTCCAGTTCCCTGGGTGTATCAGTTGTAGTTGGAATCAATCTCTTCTCTTTCCTTTACTCTGTGCCCAGTCTGTTTTGCCCGTTGCACTAACTGCAGAGTGATCCCTCTGGCCTTAGCTCAGGTTCTGAGCCTCCAAAAATACATTTTCTCCCCGTTTTGGCTGAAGGGGGAGTGAGCGAGCGGCTTGGTGGGCATTGGGCCTCTGGCCAGGGCCAAACCACCACAGGGCATCATCTACCCATCTGTTAAACACACCCAGGGCAGGGACTCAGCCCCCTCCCTGGGCAGCCTGTGCCAGGCCCTGACAACTCTGCCAGGGAAGAACTTTTCCCTCACATCTAATCTGACCCTGAAAGTTCATGAAGTTAAAGATGCCCCAAAATGTTCAAGGAGTTAAAGTTCCAGGAGTTACAGAGGCCCCAAAATGCCATATTGGGGGATGACCTGCAAACAAGAAAACAGCCTGCTGCACTTTGGAGCTGCGTAGTTTTGGTTGTAAAACTGTTAATTGGGGAAAAAAAACTTGCTGTCCCATCAAGCTACTTCAGAAAGCACAGTGTTTGCTCAGGCTGCTGGCTGTCAGCAACAACAGAGCCCGTTTCTTAGTTTTAAGACCTGCCAGGGTAGAAACAACCGCTTCCTTTCACATCAAGTGCCATTTGGTCATAAACCAAGCCCTTTTAACATCATTTCAGAGCGATAATAGCAGTTGCACTGTGTTTTCCTTTGTTTTCCTGGTTTATCCACAGACTATGGCTGGATGAAAGAGTGTAAGGCCACTACTGACCTCTAACCAATACAGTAAAATCAGGGATGGGGAACGTACAGACCGTAACTACTCTGCACAGGGCACAGAGTACTTTACAAACCCAGGTAACTCTGCTATTCCATGCCAGTATCTTTGCTTTCAGCCCCACACAAAGCCAGGATCAAATCAGCAGACATAGGAGGAGGCGCATTCCAACCGGAGATGCTTCACACCACCACCCAGAAAAGAAAAACATCCCAACCTGCTATTCCTCCTTCCAACTACCCGCAGCAGCATCCTGGAGGTGCTTTGTCCTCCCTTACATGGCACCCCAGCTGCCATGACCAAAACCAGGGGAGTTCAGGATGGAACATACAGCAGCTCAAAATGCAGAGCACAAGCACAGGCTATGCTTACACTCGTGCTTCACCTGCACGTGGGACATTCCAAAGCCCCTTGGGTACCGTCTAGCCATCTGCAAGTGGAGGCTGTGCATCCCCTGAAGATTCCTCGGAGCAACATGCCACTTCCAGACAAGTGCCTTAAAAAAGCAGCTTTTTCACTGGGGGTAGCTGCTGCCTTACAAAACCTTGCTCATGTCTGCTTAGCCTGACCAAGAATGTGCTTCTTAGCTCGAGGTTCAGGCCAGCTAGGAGAAGAAGTAGGATGTATCATTTCACACCTCTCTGTGGGCTACCCAGGGCTGGCAGTGGAGATCTTAATTGACATGAGATATGATTTTCTCCTGCTAACTGCTCCAACACTTCCCAGAAAGCGCCAGCCTCACTCTGCCATCACCAGCACCAGCCATGTCCTTGTCTGCAGCGGTGCACAGAAATACAAATTGCTGGTTTTCTTTTCCTTCTCCCATTAGGCTGTCATCAGTCCAGTCCCTCCAAAATCCAGGGACTTCTTTCCAAGGAGAAACTACTCTTTGATTTTCATTGACATACTAAGGCCAGGGATGAGCAGCAGGATGCAAAAGACAAGAAGAGAGCACACCACCTCTGTCCACATGTTTTGGGAAGGAGAAAACAGATGCAAAATACAAGCTTTGGTGATGAATAACAAGTTGCTTTCACTTGAAAGAAAAGCACTTAGAATCACAGAATCCCAGCCTGGTCTGGGTTGGAAAGGACCCCAAGGAGCACAGAGCTCCAACCCCCTTGCCACAGGTTGCCCAGGGCTCCATCCAACCTGGCCTTGAACACCCCCCAGGGATGGAGCTCCAACCCCCTGCCACAGGCAGGGCCACCAACCTCCAGGCCTGGAGCTACACAAGGTTGCCCAGGGCCCCAGCCAACCTGGCCTTCAACACCCCCAGGGACGGGGCACCCACCCCCTCTCTGGGCAGCCCCTGCCAGCCCCTCACCACTCTCTCTGCAAAGAACTTCCCCCTAAGATCTAATTTAAACCTTCCCTCCTCCAGCTTCACTCCATCCCCCTTGTCCTGCCAGTCTCTGTCCTTGAACAAGCTGATTCCCCTCCTCTTCCTCTGCTCCCTTCAGGGACTGGCAGGCTGCAATGAGGTCCCCCCACAGCCTTCTCTTCTCCAGGCTGAACCAGCCCAGCTCCCTCAGCCTCTCTCTAGAGGGGAGCTGCTCCAGCCCTCTAATCATCTTCGGGGCTGCTCTGAACCCTCTCCACTTAGGACAACATAAAAGAGTCACAACATTGTGCTGTCGTCCGGATTAAAAAGTCTCTAGTTATTTTTATCGTTTTCTTCCAGAAGTTTCCATAACCGCTGCGTTTAGCTGCCCACTTTGGATTTTCAACCAGTTTCAAAGGCAACTCAAGTTTCAGGATGGATTTGCAAGGCTGGAAACCAGGCTTGACATCTCCTTGGAGCACATCATTAAGAGAAGAGTGACCTTGTGCCCTGCCGTGCTGCTGGGGAGGCCATTTTCAGATGAGAGCCCTGCTAGGAAAACAGATTTCATGATGGGCAGAAGAAGGGTTGGCAGAAGCTGCTGAGACGTCAGGGGATGGCACAGGTCATTTTAAAAAAAAGAAGCACTCACCCACCTGGGCTTTGAGGCAGGTGACAATAACAAGGAGTGATAAATGAACATCAGCCTGTGTTCACAGAGAATGTCTCATCTTGGCCACGTTCCAAGCACACTGCCAACAGGGATGCATTAGTCCCTGTTGTCAAAACTGCTTCCTTTCACACACACAAAAATACTCCCGTGGCCAAGCAGGAGCAGGAGATGCCTGGTTAGGGAACAGAGGCAGGTGTCCCAGCCTGGACCGCTGGAAGTGCCTCCAGCATTGTAGATGTGAGAAGGTCGTTCTCCATCTCTTGCCATTCGCCTGCTCCATTAAGTGATTGCCAGTACTCAGCTGGGCTGTGGCTCCTGCCAGGCACTCACAGACCTACCACTTAGCAGCAGAAGCAATTCTAATACAGCAGAGGACCCCCAGCTCTGCGGTCACAACGGCTCTGACCCAGGGCGTACGGGCAAGCCTGGTGTTTCAAGTCTGACTGACAGCAAACGGTACCTAACTCCCGGGAGGTTTTTCTGGCATCACCAGCCTTAGCGACAGAGCAGCGGGCAGTAGATCCACGGTCACGCACAGCAAGATTGGGATGGCAAAGCAGACTCCTCCTCTGATACAACTGCTGGGCAGCAATGGCATTTCTTAAGGGATGAAGGTGGTGGGTGGCATGTGGGGTATCACTGGTAGGAGCCCACTCATCAGATACTTGGACACATACACGCACTCCTCAACTGATGCTTGCGCAAGTCAAATCCAATGAGCCCTGATGGCAAGCTTCAACAAGACACAGATGTAAACAAGGAAAGGCTCCCACAGTGCTCCCCAGGACAAGGGCCTGACTGCAGAAGTTGCTGCTTGATCTGCAACAGCCTGGCGTCCACCACAGCTTATGTTCTCACTTGCTAGAGGAGGCTTCCTGGAGAAGCCTGCAGAGAAGCCTTCATCTCCCACGCTACGTTTTCCTTTCAGCCCTTTCCAGCACCGCAGACATCAGCTCGGCACTTTCCCACCATTACTTGTCTGTCTTTATTAGCTGTATGACTGGATACATCTGGCTGGAGCTCCAGCTAACACGAGGAGTTTACTGTGCTTTAACAACACTTTAAAAGGACTTACAGCCATCCACCCACCCACCCACCCATCCATCCATTTTCTTGTACACTCTTCAAGACTGAGATTTCCCTTCACTTGAGACTTCTCCAATTAACCTTAATAAAATAAAAATGACATATTTCTCCCCTTCAGTAGCTTGCAGACCTCCTGGCTGTTGCCTACGCTTAGTGCTAATGACCCCACAAGAAAGCTTTAGCATGCTGCAAGAGCAGCCTTTGGTGACTGGAGTTTTTAGCCTGTGTCTGAAACATGGCTTCTGGGGGCAGAGGGTTTCATCTGTTGTGTCTGAGACCATTGCCCTAAATACTTCCTACTCCTCTTGACTTTCTCAGACATGATATGATCCTGGAGGACATTTCACATTCCCTCCAACTTAACTGCAGTAGAGCCTGAAACTTGCATTGCCTCTTCCAGCGCCTAATAAAGTCTCATGAGAACAAGAGCTTCTCGTGTGCAGTTCTTTTCCATATCTGAAGGATACTCCTGAACTTTAGCCTGACTTTTGCTTTTGGCTCCTGTCTGAGGACTTTGATCCAAGAAAGCCTCTCAACATGTTCCACTTGCTCAGCTGGGGAATTCAGCACTGCGGTATCTTGCATTGCAGATTATTTTTAGGGATGATCAAATCAAGACAGATAAAATAAGAAACAAGCAGAATCTTTGCTGGAGCTGACTGCAAAATGCTGTAACTTAACCAGCACTTGGTCTCATGGCCAGAGTGGAAATCCTGATCCAAGAAAGAGCTGATGGGCCTGATTCGGGGTGGTCATCAGCCCAACTCATCAGCCTGCAGGCCACACTATCAAACCAGTCCCTCTCTCACTGATATCTTGCTTCCTGGGTATCAGCTATCTATATCCAAGCCAGCAAGGGGCACTCGCAGCCCTGAAGACCAATGGCACCCTGGGAGGCTGCATCACCAGAAGTGTGGCCAGCAGATCAAGAGAGGGGATTCTGCCCCTCTGCTCTGCTCTGGGGAGACCCCCTGCAGTGCTGTGTCCAGCTCTGGGGTCCTCAGCACAAGGAGAACATGGACCTCTTGGAGCGACTCCAGAGGAGGCCATGAGGATGCTCAGAGGGCTGGAGCTCCTCTCCTACACAGACAGGCTGGGAGAGCTGGGCTGGTTCAGCCTGGAGAAGAGAAGGCTCAGGGAGACCTCCCAGCCCCTTCCAGTCCCTGAAGGGCCTACAGGAAAGCTGGGCAGGACTGTGTGTAAGGGCAGGGAGCGATGGGACGAGGGGAGATGGGTTAAACTAGAGCAGGGCAGGTTCAGGGGAGACATGAGGAAGAAGCTCTTCCCTCTGAGGGTGGTGAGACCCTGGCACAGGGTGCCCAGAGAGGTGGGGGAGGCCCCATCCCTGGAGACATCCAAGGTCAGGGTGGATCAAGCTCTGAGCGACCTGCTCCAGTTAAAGGTGTCCCTGCTCAGTGCAGGGTGGGACTGGGTGGCCTTTGAAAAGCCCCTGACAACCTAACACATTTGAAGATTCAGTGATCTCCTGCTTAGGAGCTCAAAAAGTCCTTTGCAGAGGTAACCTGCAACCTCTCAAGGAGAGACACACTAGCAAGCAGTGGTTCCCTGCAGCACACCAGCTGAGGAGCAGCAGGCAGGTGATGGACATGCTGACACTCAAGGGGCTGAGTTGGTAGGATACAGCTGGCAGCCCTGCATTCCAGACCAAAAACATCCAATTGAAGGAAAGCACACTTAACTGTTACTCACTGGTATAGGCCTTTCATATTACAAGACACTTCTACCTAGTGGAACAACAAGCTTTCACATGGGCAAGCCTCTGCTCGTTATCTAGCTGTGCATAAGCTTTCTTGGACAGCAAAGAGCACACCTTCACAGAGAAACCGCCAAACAAGCCAAGGACATGCCAGCAGACCTTGACAGCTCAGTTGTGCTGCCTACTGGCACCCAGTGAGCAGCACAGCTCATTTTAGGACAAAGAGATCACCAGGAATCAACGCGGTCATCTGTATGCTGACACAGCCAAATTAAATCCAAAATTAATTTCAAAGTCAAGGAAACATCATCCTTAGCTGTGAAGGGCATCCTCAACAATGATGGCCACCAAGACTGGTGATTTGCTGATGAATTTCAGTTAATCCCTTTAATAGATTATTATTAGGCTGTTAATAAACTCTCCTGGGCTGTCTGAGCGTAACATTCATCACCTGGCACTTCACTGGAAAGAACAGAACTGCAGAAAACCACGAGACATACCTCTCTGTGTGTTGTATGCCAGGACTTAAGAACAACTGTTTCGGGGGCAATTCCAGAGCCCAGGGCTGCAGAAACACAAAGGACACAACAGGATTTGCTTCCCTGATGTGAGGGAACACGCTTTGCTCTTCACTGGGCAGTACTGCCTGGGGAAAGAAAAGAAAAACCAGTCACCACTGAAGGCCAGAGCATCTAGGCCAAAGTAGGCCCTTAAAGGTCTTTTATTCCTTTTTTTCTTTTTCCTTTTTTTTTTTCTCTCCAGGTTGTCTATTTCCAACAGTATTTTAGCACAAGTTGTGCCTGCTGACCTACCACATTTAGCCTACTTACACTAATTAAACTTTAATTAAGTTTATTAGGTGTTCATCTAAACTCAAATGTGAGTCAAAGGCTTTGTGGAGTGTTGGCTAAGGTCTCAGCATGACCAGGCAGCTTTGCTTACATATTTTTTTAATATATTCACATAAAAGGTACCACAAAAGCACAGGTCACTTCCAACGTACCCATCACAACCTTCCCTAAAGCCACGGCTAGCCTGCAGCTTCAGGTAGGACTGGTGTGACAAGGAGCACCATTTCTTAGTTTGCAGTTAACTCTTGGTGTAACAAGACCTCAGACTCTTGGTGTAACAAAGACCAGGACTCATGGGAGCATCCTAAACACAGGGATGCCTTTGTTACACCAAGATGCTCATGGGAGCACCCTAAAACACCTGGCCCATCAGGTACCTCAGGTCACTTCTCGGAGGCGACCAGTCATGTCTTCTTGCATTTCTACTTCTTTCTAAAACCAGGGAAAGGCCTCTTCTTTCCATTTCCCCCACCAGTGCAGAGCAGTCTCTGCTTTGTGCATGGATGGTTGTTCTCCAGTCAGCCTCGGGCTTCGCTCGAACAACTCAAGCCAAGTTTCGTGACAGGTCAGTTGCCAGCCCATTTGCTCTCCTCTCCACCTCCAACGTACATTCCCTCATGTCCCAGGAAACGTGCTGCCACGACATGTTTCTGGACTAAAAGAGGCAGCACCAGAGGCTTCACCTCACACCTGGTACCAGTATGCCACACCCCTCACAAGCCACCGACAAATTAACCAGGGGTCTGAAAGAACCCATAAGAAAAGGTCCTAGTGGTGTCCTCAGCTGGCACCACTGCTTTGCTCTCATTGCTGTAAGATTAGGCACAAAAGTGAAAGTAAGTTGTCCATACCTCAAAGCTCAGCAGTCTGTGGGTTGGCATCCATAGTTGTCCTCTTACATGGCTCACTCCATTCTCACCTTCAACAAAAATGGGTCAGGCTTTGATTCTGGGAAAGCCACTGGTTTTAGAGGTATTGATCTGAAGTTGCTCATGCAAAATTCCCATGGGAGCTGGCCCCACAGCCCAGCACATGGAGGGAACACAGACTGAGCCCAGCACAACCCATCTTCAAGTCCCAATTTCCAACAGCATCCTCAGAGCAGAGCACATTTGCCCCCAGAAGGTTTTCAGGCCAAGGTCCTCTGTGAGTCCTCTGCCTTGCAAGTCACAGAATCACCAGGTTGGAAAAGCCCTTTAAGCTCATGGAGTCCAACCGTCCCTGCCCTGTGCTAAACCAGATCCCTGAGCACCTCATCTCCCCTCTGTTCAACACCCCCAGGGGCAGGGACTCAGCCCCTCTCTGGGCAGCCTGGGCCAGGCCCTGACAACTCTGCCAGGGAAGAACTTTGCCCTCCCAGTTGAGCTGACCCTGCCCTGGCACAGCTTGAGCCCATTGCCCCTTGTCCCAGCTCCTGTCCCCTGGCTGAAGAGACCAGCGCCCACCTCTCTGCACCCTCCTGGCAGGGCAGGGCAGGTGGGGAGAAGGTCTCCCCTCAGCCTCCTCTTCTCCAGGCTCAACACCCCCAGCTCCCTCAGCTGCTCCTCAGAGGATTTGCCCTCCAGCCCCTTCCCCAGCCTGGTTGCCCTTCCCTGGACTCGCTCCAGGACCTCCATGTCCTTCTGATGCTGAGGAGCCCAGAACTGGACCCAGCACTCGAGGTGCAGCCTCCCCAGTGCCCAGTCCAGGGGCACAATCCCCTCCCCAGACCTACTGGCCACACTATTTCTGATGCAAGCCAGGATGCCATTGGCTTTCCTGGCCACCCAGGCACACTGCTGGCTCATGTTCAGCCTGCAGCCACCCAACAACCCCAGGTCCTTCTCTGCCTGACAGCTCTCCAGCCAGTCTCCCCCAGCCTGTAGCGCTGCAGGGGGTTGTTCTGTCCCATGTGCAGGACTCTGCCCTTGTGCTGTTAAACCTCATCCCGTTGGTCTCAGCCCATCAGTCCAGTCTGTTCAGGGCTCTTTGAAGAGCCTCCTTACCCTCAGGCAGATCTTGCCAGCCAAGCCAGGCGATGCCACCAGTGCTGCACGTGGAGCCTCACAAACTGGAAGTGCAGTTCCGCTTGCGCTGGCCTTGGCTCCACTCGCCCCTCCAGGCCACAGGCCTGCAACCTGGCAGCCAGCTGCCCTGAGACCATTCTCATTGCTCTTGAAGGTGTCCCGTCATTAGGTTCCCCACCTCTGTCCCAAACCTCTACCCCTGGGCACAGCCAGAGTAACTGCTGTTGGGTGACATCACAGCTTAACACAGCCCATGGTTTATTTTGCTTTCAGCCACAACCACGCCAGCTCCTTGTCCTGCAAATATTGTACCTGCTCCCTGGTTGACTGCTCGTTGGTGATGTTGAACTGATTATTCTACAGGGCTGTTCAGGTTGGAGACTCCTTGCTCCAGCATGGCACAGCATGGAGAAGCATTGTGGCCAGCATGGGCATCCTACCTGGTCTTTCTCTAAGACTATGGACAGGGAACCCAGGCAAATAAACTGAAATGCTGCAAAACCAGGGCAGGAACGGGCAAAACTCTGTCCCATCACCCCACCATCTGTCAGTGAATCACTTGCCTTATCACCTATCATCTTTGCCAGGAGATATGGAAAAATTTCTCCACCACAAGGAACACACCTTGAATATGGACAAAACCCATCAACATTTCCAAATTGATGGAAACAGTTTTTAAACCAAGACGCCTTCTCCTTTTGGATAGAGCTTTCCAGACGTGCTGTGATAAGCACAGCATAGGAAATCACATCTTCTGCATAGAAATCCAGGGAGGTGGGTGAAATGCCTTTTTTAATTGTTCTATACAAGCACCAACTTTAAAAAAAAAGGAGGTTTTTTGGAAAAGATTCTTTTGGCAACAAACCTGGCACCTTAGTGCTTTGGAGCCGATAAACACTTACCTTTAACAAATAAAAACTCCTTCAGAGCTTTGGATTTTGCTTCACACCCACCTCCCCCTCCCCTTTTTGTTTTTTTTCAATGGCACCACAAACGAGGAGGGTCTGGCAAAAAGACCCCCCGCCCATGCATTCATTCACAGGCACTTATAGGTAAAAAAGGTACATAAACGTTAGGCTAAGCCCAAATTCCCAGGAGGACCACTCCGAGCTGGATGGGCTCATTTCCCCCTAAGGACAGACACCTCCTAGCTAGCACTGGAGGACATTCAGATGGGTTTTAGAGACTCACAAACCCCAAAGTCTCATTGGTTTCCTCTTCTATAAAAGGCTACTTGCCCAGCAGCAGTTCCTTTGCCTCGTCCATTGCCTTCCCCCATGCCACAGTGCTGGTCCCAGAGCATGCTTCTCCTGAAACACTCCCCAGCTCCCAGGAATGCTGCTACCTTTGCAGCGGAGATGGATGAGGCAGGGCCTCTTTTGGCTGCCTGCAGCTAGGGGATTTGTCAGAGAGACTCCAATTTTGAAGTCAAAATACTACTTTGTACACAACGCTGTGATGAGGTTTTTTTCACCAAACGGGAATGGGGAAGTCATTGTTCCCCACAATAAGCACCTATTGATTTTGGGTTTTGGCCTCTCAAATGTTCTTTGCAAGGAGAGGACTGAGGGCATGTGCCTCTTCAGCAGCCGTGAGGGTCTGGGACACCAGGCGCCCCTCGCACACATCTTGGGAGTCAATCTTCCTGGCGCTCTTTGGCCCGCGATAGATAGAACAGAATAACAGCCTCTTTGGGCCTTTAAAGAGGAAATCCAAAACGCTTCAGTATTAGATCAATTCACCCCCAGAATGAAGAAGGGCCCTCCAACTACACATGGAAATACCCAACGCAGAAGCATCAGCTCACCGCAAGCATCCCAGCAAGCTATGGAGGACTGATTTTAGCCCCCATGAGCCAAAGGCAGAAAGAAGCAGCAAGTGGTGCGGATGAGAGGTGCACCAAGTCAGTACAGCACATCCAGCCCCAGCGTGCTTCCTCCCTGGTGGATCCACGGAGCAGGGAGGGGGAGAAGCCTATGCTGCAGGTCCTTAGGAAGCAAGAGGAGAAATCTCGGTCTCCACCTGCACTGCTTCCCCGAGGTAAGCACTCCCCCTCTCTTCTCCTGCTCTCACTGCCGCTGCTCCGCAGAGCCTTTCGTGGAACACATGCTATAAATACATATGCCACTTTCCAAAATAGCCTCACCAGGGTTAGGCTGCAAACAGCGCTGCTCCAGGATGCTTCCTGCCTCCGTTCTGGTAGCTCTGCGGAGCCTGCAGCGAGCCCTGCTTTCTGGGATACTCTCTCCCAGGGACCCATCGCATGGAGGGCAGTGGAAGGGCGTCGGTGCCACGCCGGTGTGCCCGACAGCATGGGGGAAAGCAGGGAGGTGCCCAGAGGCATGGAACGTTTGGCAAACGTGTGTGTTGAACTTCTCACAACAAACCCCTCAGCCCATGTGGCCCATCTCTATGGCAACCAAACAGCGCAAAAACAAGACATTAACACCTCACTGTATTAGTGTGCATGCGCTTAGCTATTATCATTCGTGGGGTATATTCCCCTCCTCACACCCCCCCCCACCCCCCCAATCTCATTTTGCTTCATAATGAAGAACTTCAACTCGATTCCAGTTCGAATGCCAACACAGGCAGAGGCACATGGTTTCCTGACAGCAAAGCTGAAGCTTTGATAGTTTTAATCAGGGTTTAAAAAAAATTGGGGGAGTGGTGGAGGGGGAGGAGTAGAAAGCTGTGTGTAGGAAGCTACACAATTTCTGGTTTATTTTGCAAAAAATCACTAAAGATTCACAAGTCATGGGGACAGGGAAAGAGATGCTATACACCGCACCCTATGGAGCTCTTCATTAGGGAGAGGAAGTGGAGCAGACACCGCTTCTCCCAGAATAACCTCAAAGCACCCTGCCTTTATATTACAGGATCACAGAGTCACCAAGGTTGGAAAAGGCCTCCAAGACTATGGAGTCCAACCATCAGGCCTACACCACCGTAATCTCTCAACCGCCTCCTGAAGTGTTTTTGAACACTCCCAGGGATGGCAGCTCCACCACCTCTCTGGGCAGCCTGTTCCAACACCTCGCCACTCTTTCAGTGAAGAAATTCTTCCTAATATCCAACCTGGACCTCTCCTGGCACAACTTGAGCCCATTATTTTGTACAGACACGATGAGCAGCTCCCTGAGGGAAACGTAACACAACCTCTGCTGTGCCACGAGGCTCCAGGTCACATCACAGACACTGGGGTGGGCGTATTGTTATTTGGGCATGTTCATCCTAGCAATGAGCAAGGGGGGAATTCGAGATCCTAGGAAGCAGAGACACTGTGCAACATCATGGGTTTTGGCAGACAAGCTAATGAATTAAGATGGTTGTGGAGATCAAAGTGTGTCTGAGGATCCTGAGTGAATTCCAGTGGCCTCAAGAGCAAAGATCATACAGGGACAGCTTGTAGAAGACAAGAAGGTGTTAGGTCTGCAAGTCAAAGTGAAGCAGGAAGACACAGGATGTCTTCCTTTGGCACATTTGAAGTTGTGTTGGCGATTCACTGAGCTACCTTCACTCTTCACATTTAATTAATGGTTTCCAGAGCTTCTCTTTCTCACTTTGGGTAGCCTTAAAGCGTCACTGGTCACTGTCAGAGACAAGAGATGGGATGGGACAGACTGACAGCCCGATCTTGCCCAGCAATCTCCATGCTGTCTGGACGTGCCACAGGCTTCCCTGCTGGGAGGAACTGCCCTCTCAGCAACTGCAGCACAGATGTGGGAGATCAGGAAAAGCCTTGGGTGGCTCGTGGCAGGGAGCCTGGCCTCAGGATCTAACTGTCTTTAGAAATAACTGGTTACCATTTCTGGAATCAGGGTACAAGAAATACATGGTTAGTGATAAGACAAACAAGCAGGTTTCGTAGGTCAGGAAGTACTACAGGCAATGGATCAGGTTCATCGGTGCTCCACATATGCTAATAAGGATGGATAATGTTATACCAGGGGAGGCTGGAGAGAAGAACAGCTCTGAAGGCAACCAGAACGTTTCTGACACCAACAGGTTGAAGGCATCAAGCAACAATTGCCCCAAACTTCAACATAACACCTCACAGGGAGTGTGTGTGTGGGGGGGGGGTTAGATCACCCACAGCTCTAAGGAATCCCTTGGCTCCATGTGCCAGGTACAACAGGTCTGGACGTCCTTTTCTAGACCATTTGGCATTTTCTCCCTTCTGTTGTGCACTGCTGTTTCCAGATGAAAGGCACCTTGTCTTGGGGCTAATTCAGATATCACCACTGAAGGGTTAATTCAGATGTAATCATTAATCATTAATCCAGGCTAAACATTCAGGAAAGAAAATCAGAGGGAAGGGCAGCAACACACTGGGAGATGATGTCTTGGAAGATCATGAAGTCTCCACACAGACCTGTCAGGCAGTACTTAGGTAAAATTGTCCCTGCTCAGGGACAAAAGGAGGAACTAGATGCCTGCCCAGGACACCAAGGACAACCACCAATAGTTGCAATGCATTCACCTCTCATTCCTTGCTTCAACCACAGGGGAGAGGTCTCGTGAAAAGCAAGATTCACCACTGCCACAGGCATGATTTCCCATGGGATGAAGTGGATGTAAAGTGCCAGATTAGCCTGATCAAAGCCAGAGCAGATGGGTTGTGGGTACTCACAAGGTCTTACGCTCTGCCAGGATAGATGCTAGCATGAAAAGAGACTCACTTCTCTTCAGAGGACCACGCATGGGCCATATAATCCAACACTGCTTCTCAGTACTGACAGCTAATGGACTACAGAGTAAAGATTGAAAACAAATGAGCACACAAACACAAAAAGCATTGAACCAACCTTCTCCTCCAGCATCCCTCACATGGAGTCAATAGAGCATTTCTGAACTTAGACCAGTGAAACCAAGAGCTAGACTTAGCTCATCACTGTACAGAAGCTCTAATGGTAAATTGCCTGTCATCCAATGTCAGACACGTGATCAGAAAATGTTTAGCATAAGGGTTGCAATGTATTAACCACACTCCCAACTAGCAGTGGAATAATCCATTACTAATAACCCTCTGTCCTCAGGCAGCACCTCCTCCTGAAAGCACACTGCCAAGACTGAAGATGACCAGGGCCCCAATTTCCCGGCCCTTCAGGCAGGTTACAAGAAAGCAAATTAACAGGTTGAACCCCTGACAATTTGCTTCTGAAATAAGGTCACTAAGGATCTCCTAAGTCCCTAACTAGCTGGCTTGCTATCAGCTGAAAGACATTTCAAGAACATTAGCACTGGTGCCAAAAATATCTGGACTTGTCCCTGCGGCAAAACAGCAGCAGCAGAAGGAGGCTGAGGATGAAATGTCAGTGTCCGGATAAGCAGAGTGATGGGGGGAGCTGAGCTGGGAAATTCTGCTTATCGGGGTACTGTGACTGCCAGAACAAGGGGAAAACCCACTGGCTAGCAGGGAGAGGTGCCTCAAGGGCAAAGTAGGGGTGAACTCAGGAAATCGCTGCCTTGCAAGTCCTTGCAGACCTCCAAGAACAGATCCAAAAAGGTCCAGCAAAAGAGCCATAAAGTGGTTTTCCTGCTGGGATGGGGGAACGTTGTGGTTTCAACCCAGCTGTGGGCAGAGATCCACGCAGCTGCCTGCTCCTTAAAGTAAAAGAGCAGGGGAAGAGGGAAAAAGGGGGGAAACAAGGGAAGGGAAAAGGAAGGGGAAATAACTCCAAACCCAAGAAACTAAGAGGCCCGTGGGTTGGGATAAGGAGAGTTTACTGAGAGAACAGAAAGATCAAATATCCCAATGCTAACAGGACTTTAGAGCAAAAGAAGATGAAACTCTTGATCCCCAATGCAGTTTCTCCCCGACCCACACAACTCAGGTACCACCCAGAGCTGTCCCGCAACCCGACCGTCCCCCCAAGCAGCACGCGTCCCGCCACCGCCCCTCTTCTTCCTCCCCTCAGCCCCCCGTTCTCCTGGGCAGGACGTCATTGGCATGGAATACACTCTTTGGCCCATCTGGGTCACCTGTCCTGGCTTCGCCCCTCCTTTCTCCTGAATAGAGAAATAGGAAGAAGCTGAGAAAGTCCTTGACTGTCTGACTGCAACTAAGAACATCAGGGTGTTCTCAGCACTGCTTTCATTGTAACTCCCAAACACAGCATCCCATCAGCTGCTACAAATGAAGTTAACTCTATCCTGACTGAAACCAGGACAGGGAACAAGGCAGGTGACACTCACCTCACACCACTCTACAGTGAGCCAGAGCTCATGCTTACCCGTTGTCACCACAAGGCTCCCTCTGAAGCCCTCTGACAACAGGCCTAAGCGCATGGCAGCAAAGACTGCTGGGAAGAATCCTCCAGTACATGCAATCCCTTGCAAAAGACACAGGACCACACACACAGTATGCTGGGCAACATCACACCCCCCTGACCATCCCTGGTCTCTCAGTCTTTTCAGGAGGAGACACCTGTAATGCAATCCCAGCACCATCCATACCTCCGAGCATCCGTGCGAACCCAGCCCATGAACAGCTTCAGGTTGACCTGGAATACAATACCTCAGAACCTTCTTCCCTGGCTTTCCCAGTCAGGGCAGGGGGTGGGGTGTGTTATTTATTCCTTCTATAAATTAAACATCCTGAACCCTCCATGCTGAGTCTTGGTGCTTTCTGTCCCCTGAGTCCACGGGCGGGCACGTTACCGGCGCCAGGCAAGCGCCCTGCTCCTGGCCCGTGGGAGCACAGCCGGCTCCGATGGCTCTTCTGAAGCACGGGAACTTTTCTGACTGCGAAAATGCGTGTCACCGTGCCGCTGTCCTAAGTGGGGCTTCGGAGGGACAGGGGGAAGACACCCTGAAGTATATGCAGACCCTGGGTAGCGGCTCCTGGTTATTAATCCCTTTGACTCCACATATGCATGCACAGAGATGCAGATTGTGTAAGAGCTTTGAAAATGCACCCAGGCCCTCCGGAGACAGTGCCATCTTGAATCCATTACTCGTGTCAGGAAAAAATGAATGAACAAAAGCCAAGGCGTTTTTTTCTTCTTCTCCCCCCCCTCTGATTACGTGGCAAAGGCAGGGGAGGGAGAGATCTAATAGTGAAGAGGTTGAGCACGACGCTGCAGATGACCCCGGCACTGCGAGCATGCCCTGTGACGCTGATTAGTCTTGGTTGGAGATAAACACGCGGAGAGAGGCTGAGGGAGCTAGGCTGGGTCAGCCTGGAGAAGAGAAGGCTGTGGGGGGACCTCATTGCAGCCTGCCAGTCCCTGAAGGGAGCAGAGACACAGGAGGGGAATCAGCTTGTTCAAGGGCAGAGACTGGCAGGACAAGGGGGATGGAGTGAAGCTGGAGGAAGGAAGGTTTAAATTAGATCTTAGGGGGAAGTTCTTTGCAGAGAGAGTGGTGAGGGGCTGGAAGGGGCTGCCCAGAGAGGGGGTGGGTGCCCCATCCCTGGGGGTGTTGAAGGCCAGGTTGGCTGGGGCCCTGGGCAACCTTATGTAGCTCCAGGCCTGGAGCTTGGTGTCCCTGCCTGTGGCAGGGGGTTGGAACTCTGTGCTCCTTGGGGTCCCTCCCAACTCAGACCAGGCTGGGATTCTATGAAGAGATGCCCAAATCCAGACCTGAAGGCTGCCATTGCTGGAGAGTGTTTATTTTAGTCCTGCTTGCATGCACGCGTGTTCCCAGTGGGAGGGGATGTAAATGGAACCAGCCATCCCTGCCCAACCCTCCATCCTCGGGCACATGCCAAAACTGTTCTGCTCACACTAGGACGAGGTCACATTTCTTGGAAAAGAGCTGGGCTCCTTCTCCCCCTCTCCCTTCCCCCTCAGCTCCTGGTAAAATAGGAAAACAGCCTGCCACCTGCCATTTGCCTTCTCTCTGTCTGCCAAAAATTAGCAACGTGCCCCAAAATATAATTGGAAACACTGCACTGCACCGCGGGGGTCCCGTTTCTGATGCCAAGAAGAGGCTTGAAGAAAAGCCAATTTAATTTCTAGGTTCCCCGGGCAGCGCAGAGCCGCTGAACGGGAAGGGAGAAGAAGTCACTCCTCTCAGGCCAATTCCTATTAGAGGATGGGGCTCTCCTAACGAGCCGTGCCGCAGGAACCCCGAGCTGTCCCCACAAGCAGATTGAGGGCATTGTTTCTTGGAATGAGAGTAGCGTGGGAGGTCAGATGTTAAGAGGGCAGCATTCCCAAACTTCAGGGCTGGGAGTCTGGGTGCACACAGTGGACTTGGGGGGGTGGTGAGGGCAGGGGGCAGAATCTGCCCCCTTCCTTCTCCTCGTCAGCAGTCTTGCGCAGAGGGTTGGAGGACTTCTCCTACAGAAGAGAGACTGAGGGAGCTGGGCTGGGTCAGCCTGGAGAAGAGAAGGCTGTGGGGGGACCTCACTGCAGCCTGCCAGTCCCTGAAGGGAGCAGAGACACAGGAGGGGAATCAGCTTGTTCGAGGGCAGAGCCTGGCAGGACAAGGGGGATGGAGTGAAGCTGGAGGAGGGAAGGTTTAAATTGGATATTAGGGGGAAGTTCTTTGCAGAGAGAGTGGTGAGGGGCTGGAAGGGACTGCCCAGAGAGGGGGTGGGTGCCCTGTCCCTGGGGGTGTTCAAGGCCAGGTTGGATGGGGTCCTGGGCAAAGCTGCAGTTATCTCCCTTTTGCAGAAAATGTATGGAACAAAGCATCAAGAGAATCTAGGGAACCTCATTCATGCCATGCTTGGGCAGAGGGCTGGGCCACAGATTTCTGAAGCCAAAAAGGACCGTTTCACCCCAAAGAGCTATTTACGGTGTCAAAGTTAACTTGCCAGGTTGGCTTATCACGTTCACCCTGCAAGCTGCTCAGTGTTTGCTCCTTTGTTATGGGGTGTCTGCAGCCACTGTGCAATACAACTGTGCTAAAAGCAGCTCCTCTCCTTGGAGGAGACCAGCACACACAGACACAGGGAACTCTCCCAGCAGTAAAAAGCCCCACTGGAGGATTTCAGGTCTCAGCGAGGGATGACAACTGGGAATATGGAGCTAGGCATGTCACCCCCTCCCAGGACCAGGCCATCACTGGTCTGCCCAGCATCGACTGGCAATCAGTACTTTGTTCTCTGCAGGACTAACTGAGGGAAGTCTCACAGATGAATTGCCAGGCCATCTTCAGCCTCACACTAACAACGGCATCACAAACTCTGCGCTATAAAACTAACCCTGACTGCCCCCCATCCCAAGCAGCAAGAGCACCTCCTGCTTGAGAAATGCCTCCAGCAGAGCCAAGTCACCTACTGCCCTGCCAGCCAGCTTAAAAAGGGCTCCCTCTTTCACACGACCATTAAGCTCCGCCTTCTCCTTGGCCTCAGACCCAGGGCACACTCACTGAGGGTCTCGAGGTCAGGAGAGGAGCAATCTCACATAATCCCAAATTGCAGCACTACCACGTAACCCCACTAAGCTTCTCCCCAGCCAGGCTCTCAGAGAGGATGTGTAGGGATGCTCACATCAGGCATCCCAGGGGAACTCAGTGGTAATGAAGAGCCTTGATACACAGCACACAAGACACGGGGGAAATCGAATGTCTCTGGAGATAAGACTATATTTAGAGCTGGGACTTGGATACCTAAATCCCTCTGTGGGTCTGATGTGTGGAACTGTGGGGTGCCTTAATTTCAGTCTCAAAAGGACCCCCAGATTCCTTCTCAACAGGCTGATTACTGAAGAGACTTTAATACATCAGGGAGTGAAAAGCATCATTGAGCTCAATTGCTTTGAAGTTCCTCAATATTAGAATCCATCTATGGCAAGCATGCTAGGAAATGACAGGAAGATAACCCCATGTTTCCAAAAAAAAAAAAAAGTCACCAAAAAAAAAAATCCACAGCTGCTCTACATGTGCAATAAGCTGTTTAAAACAAAACAAACTCATGCATTTGCTCCAAGAAATACACATTAGGCACTGGCAGCTTGCTTCCCTCACTCCTCCGGCCTCAAGTACTTCAGCTGAAAGGAGGGGGAAGCCTTGAAGGAATATATGCGTGGAAAAGCCAGGAGAACAATAGCTGCTCTCCGGTTGACTCCAAAGCTGTTATTAAACTTGAGGTTCCCGTGCTAGCGGAGCACAGCTTGAACAGCGTACTCTGTATTCAGCCGCCCGTCACCACCGGGCTCTGGCAGCGCCAGCAAGTCACGTTCCCACCTACAAATTCCTGGAAGTTCGTAGCCTGAAGAGCAGCGTGCCAGTGTCTCGGTGTGAGCGGGCTCAGCTGGGGAGCATTACTGAAGCCTCCCCTGCTAGAGCAAAACATCAGCGGCCTCATCCGCAGATGGGAACGGGCAGGCTCTTGCTTGGAGCCAAACTTCACAATCACCAGGCTGGAAAAGCCCTTTAAGCTCATGGAGTCCAACCGTCCCTGCCCTGTGCTGCCCCAGATCCCTGAGCACCTCATCTCCCCTCTGTTCAACACCCCCAGGGGCAGGGACTCAGCCCCTCCCTGGGCAGCCTGGGCCAGGCCCTGACAACTCTGCCAGGGAAGAACTTTGCCCTCCCAGCTGAGCTGACCCTGCCCTGGCACAGCTTGAGCCCATTGCCCCTTGTCCCAGCTCCTGTCCCCTGGCTGAAGAGACCAGCGCCCACCTCTCTGCACCCTCCTGGCAGGGCAGGGGAGGTGGGGAGAAGGTCTCCCCTCAGCCTTCTCTTCTCCAGGCTCAACACCCCCAGCTCCCTCAGCTGCTCCTCAGAGGATTTGCCCTCCAGCCCCTTCCCCAGCCTGGTTGCCCTTCTCTGGACTCGCTCCAGGACCTCCATGTCCTTCTGATGCTGAGGAGCCCAGAACTGGACCCAGCACTCAAGGTGCAGCCTCACCAGTGCTCAGGGGCACAATCCCCTCCCCAGACCTACTGGCCACACTATTGCTGGCATAAGCCAGGATGCCATTGGCCTTCCTGGCCACCTAGGCCCACTGCTGGCTGTGTTCAGCTACCCAGCACCCCCAGGTCCTTCTCCATCTGACAGCTCTGTAGCCTGACCCCATGCCATACCATGGCAGCAGCCTACATACCATCAGAACACACCATCCAAAACTGTTCTGATGGACATCCCACCCAGAGAAGGGGAAGACTCGTCATTCTCCATGGGCTGGAAGAAGGAGATAGATGGTTCAGCATTCCACCAGCACCACAGGATGCAACAAACTCCTTCAGTGAGCTATGAGAAGAACATGGTGGGAAAGACAGACACCAGTGACTGCACCATGGTTCAAGACAAAGCATAAAACCAATTGCAACCTGCTTGTGGGCATTAGAAGTCTCCAGGGAAGAAGGTATGAAAGACTATGAAGGAAATCTAAGAGAAACAGAACCCACTTAAAAGCAGCAGAACTCCTCACTGTAAATGTATCTGTGCAGTTTAGACTTTTAATTTTCAATAATCCCAACCACGTATCCCTTCAGCCAGGCCTGTCATAACTGCTCATTAGTCAAGAAGTTTTGCCTTCTGAAGCACAAACCCATTGAACTGCCATCCTCAGAAGTGTACCAGAGCATCACTGGGACAGCTCGTGGCCATCTGCGTGTATTCACTGTGCACAGTGAGCACAAAGCTTGCTGGCTTCTTCTCCAGAGCAAAAGGCTTCTGTTCCAAGCAGAGAAAGGGACCCCAAGGGTCACAGAGCTCCAACCCCCTGCCACAGGCAGGGACACCAACCTCCAGGCCTGGAGCTACACAAGGTTGCCCAGGGCCACAGCCAACCTGGCCTTGAACACCCCCAGGGATGGGGCACCCACCCCCTCCCTGGGCAGCCCCTTCCAGCCCCTCACCACTCTCTCTGCAAAGAATTTCCCCCTAAGATCTCCTCTCACCCTTCCCTCCTCCAGCTTCACTCCAGCCCCCTTGTCCTGCCAGTCTCTGCCCTTGAACAAGCTGATTCCCCTCCTGTGTCTCTGCTCCCTTCAGGGACTGGCAGGCTGCAATGAGGTCCCCCCACAGCCTTCTCTTCTCCAGGCTGAACCAGCCCAGCTCCCTCAGCCTCTCTCCGGAGGGGAGCTGCTCCAGCCCTCTGAGCATCTCCATGGCTCCTCTGACCCCTCTCCAACAGTCCCACATCTCTCTTGTCCTGGGGCCCCAGCTCTGGACACAGGACTCCAGCTGGGGCCTCCCCAGGGCAGAGCAGAGAGGGACAATCCGCTCCCTGTCCCTGCTGATGGAGCCCAGGATCCCATCGCCCTTCCCAGCTGCCAGAGCACAAGATCTCCCAGAACATTTCAGACGTGAGGAAGCACCCGGGTGCATCGCTGCCCACAGCAAGAGCGGTGCCAACACAGCTCCACGGGCAGCTGTCAGCTCCACCGCTCAGCACGCCCAAGGCTGGGCTCTGAAGGGTGCCCCTATGGGTGTGGTCTTCCCATGGAACTGAGAAGCACGTGCTTGGTATCTGCAACTAATCAGTACTTGAAATAGGCAAGTGGAAGGATTTTAAGTTTATAAGAAGAATGAAACTATCTATCAGCATTCCTGCACAATGGCAAAGGGGAGGTCTGCCCTCCTCCCGCGCCCTGGGTTCTCTCAGAGCGGGATGCAGCCAGCTGTTTGGAAACAGGCTGCTGACAATACTGCGGAGTAAGAGACATGCTATTATGAGTCAATTAAAAACATATTAAGAGAGAGTGAGCGGGAGGTACTGATCCTCTGAACCCAGCTGTTTCCCCCTTCTTGCAGGACAAGTAAACTGAAACTTTTGGATCTTCCATGGGGAGACCAGGAAGAGACAATCCAAACAAACGTGAGGACTCAGCGCTGAAGAAGAACACTTCTTTTCACACACCCCCCGCCACTGCACGTGATGCCCACCATTGTTAAACATGCCCAGGACAATAATACCAGCGTGGAAAAGCTAATTACAATCTGTGTTCATTGTGAAGCAGTCACAAGAGACCTGAACTCTCTGAAGTCAGGGTAGGGATAATAAAAATCAGCTGCCAGGACCATGCTGCACTGCACCTGAGAGTGCTGATAGAGCCCAAACATGAACATCTCAAGTTCTACTCAGATTAGATCAAAACAACCCCCTGGCAAACAGATCATGTGAGGAGTTGTAGGAGAAATTCAGGGTGTCAGAAGCAGTTTTATGCCAAGCAAGACACGAGGAACTGCAAGAGAGCGGAGGGGAAGATGAGGGGAGAAGTGCAACGTATTGCATTGTTTTCTCAAAATAACTCAATTAAGGTTCTCACCAAAGGGAGGCGACGGCCAAAAACCAAGTGTGAGACAAAGAAAGCAGGGCAGTTTGCAACGGGGACCAACCAAGCATTACCAAGATGCTGCTCTTCAATGTGCACAAGGGAGGTCTGGAGGAGGTATGAACAGACAGAATGCAGAGAGGTAAAGTGTGTAGGACAGTGGCATCAATAAACGTCCATGAAGGGATACAAAAGCCAGTCACTATTCCGTGGCGTCCAAGGCCTGGAGGACCTGCAGCAGCAGGATCAGGTAACAGGTTTAACACTGCAAATCGTGACATCTTACTCTCTCAGCATGCAGTTAAACATAGCTCCTTGCCATGGGACTTTGTGGGAGGCAAGGATATAAGAGGACTCAACATGAATTAGACCCACCTGAAGGCAAGAGATCCAACAATGCCTGTTAAACATTGGGATCTGATGGAAACTGCCAGGCCTGGACATGTCCCAAAATCCTGATGCTGGAAGCTGAGGGATGCAGAGTTTTAGGAATGTCTCCGCTCCTAGCACACAGGGCTTCAGACACTGTCTGGAACAGCCTTGGTGTGGCCACACTGGACAGCTCTGTATGAGACAGGCTGATCCGCTCTGCAGCAGCAAAGCCCTTCAGGTCACTGCCCGTTTTGAGCCCGTTTCTGAACGTGCCTCTGTTATCAAAGGGGACGGGGTTGGGGTCTCCAGACAAGCGAAAGCAGAATTCCCAGGGGACGCTCACTGGCAGCATGGCGAGGCAGCGCCAGTCTCCCTGGCAAGACCACAGATTGCCAAGATTCCATCTCAGCTATAAAGCCCAAGTGGGTTTTGATTCTCAGTCTGGGCAAACTGAAACTCGGACGTATCCCTCCTCTTGTTACAGGTGCTCTAGCTTTACACCAGCTGCTCTCACTACTTCACTGCTCCACCTGAGCTCTAACATCAGGAGAGGACTCTCTCTGCCTTCCCTGTTTCCTCTACAGGTCCTAGTGCAGCGAAGTCCTAAGCAGGGGGACCCTCAGCTTAGTCATATCTATTCAAGAGACCCTAAAGCAGGCCAATACTTCTGCTGATGGAGAAGATGACATGGAGAGGCTCAGAGCTGACTTTGAGAGAGCTGTCTTCCTTCACCTCAACAACCAGGGCAGGAACTCCACATACTTGTGCTCTGCCACCCTAACCCTAGCTCGAAGGGAACAGTCCTGGCACGTCTCCTTGCACAGAGAAAGCAATGCCACCTTTTCATCCAGCATCTTTTAATCCATTGGAATGGATTAAAGCTAAAGGAAGGAAGGTTTAGATTAGATACTAGGGGGAAGTTCTTTCCAGAGAGAGTGGTGAGGGGTTGGAACAGGCTGCCCAGAGAGGGGGTGGGTGCCCCATCCCTGGGGGTGTTCAAGGCCAGGTTGGCTGGGGCCCTGGGCAACCTTGTGTAGCTCCAGGCCTGGAGGTTGGTGGCCCTGCCTGTGGCAGGGGGTTGGAACCGTATGACCTTTGGGGTCCCTTCCAACCCAGACCAGGCTGGGATTCTGCGATCTCCAGGAAGTTTGTTTCACAGGAATTTCTGTCAGGCTTTCTGCAACATCTCCCACAGCCAGGCCTGCCCCCGTGCTCTCCCCACCAAGGAACATTTTGTTCGAAGGCAGCTAATGACCCGTTTACATTTGCCTGTGAAATGACACTGGGTTATTTCTCCCCTCCTCTTCCACCACTTGGCTGCCTCTGGTTTGCAGAGCTTGTTGGGGCTAATTACATTGGCTTCTTCATTGAGGGAGTTTCCCCCTTTGCATGTGTTTTCTGTTGTGAACATAGCACAGTTTCAACAGGTTTTTGATGCTGTTGTTGTTCTTGACGAGAGCTGCTGTTATGAAACACATCCTCACGGCCCTGCCAAGGCCCCAGCCAACGGAGACCAGCTCCATTTGACGCAGGAGCAAATTGAGACCATTCGGTACTTGGGGCACTGGACATCTTATTCAATCTGCCAGGAAGCTGAGAAGAGGGCTGAGTTTCTCTTCCCTCCCCTTCCCTTTCAATACGCTCATTTGTTCCCCCACAAACAGTCTGGTTCTTTTCCAGCCTTCCCTTTTCCCTAATTTTATCCATATGCAACCCAAGATGGACACAGAAAATTACCTGCCCGCTATGCTCAGCAGATGCCTGCCACCAGTTAGATCAGTAAACTGGCCCTGGGGACGCAAGCTGTCCCTTGCACCCTTCTGCCAGGGACAAAGCTACTCTGGTGGCAGCAAAACCAGAGCAGCCCAGGGCCAGTCTCAGAGCCAACACAGGGCAGAGACCCGCAGCTGATCATGGAGCCAAACTCTGTGGGAGAGCACCCGCTCTTCTAGTGCACCAAGGGGCTTGAGGTCCAGGGGAGGAGACTGCAGATCCCCTACGAAGTGAGACCTTCTCTGCCATGCAGAGAGTGCCTCAGCCCTGAGGGGTCCATATCAAGATCCCAGCTGTTGTGCACGGTCTGGGCAACAGTCTCTCTTTCCCACTCTGCTCCCCAACCTAGCAGCTCATTTATCAGTGGAACACGCCAGTAAGCCAAAGTGGTGGGAGAGCAGGATTGCAGCTGTGCTCCCCGTAGCTCTGCCCAGGCTGGACTTACCAGGCACCTTCATAACACCAGCGCGGCGGGATCACTGACAGGTGGGACCATCCGCTGCTGCATCCAGTGCACGTGAAGCAGACCAGCCCAGAGGCTTTTTTCACTCAGGTCAACGTTTCCATCCTGGAAAAGATACAAGGGGTGGAGAACAGTTACAGCTCAAGTGTGATGGGAGAGAAATGACTGCACAAGCCACTCCGTGAGCTATAGAAGGTCAAGCAAGGTAGTTTTCTTCCTACCCAGGCAGAAGACATGGGAGCGAAGCCTCCCCACCACAGCCTGCCTGGGAGAAGCATTTCAGAGCCTTGGCTGCTCAGAAAGAGATGCTATGCGCTCTCGGACACCCTCACAGTCAGCTTGGACCACAGTGACTTCATCCAGGTTTCCAAGGTGTGGAGCTCTGGGCTGCTCCTTGAGGCTTGGAGACCACAGACTGAGCCCAGGGAGCCCTGGTACACCACCAAGGCACTATTTTAATTAATGGGGACAACCTGTTTTACAACACATCCAGTCCCATCAATCCCAAGAAAGGAAACCCGAAATATTTCAATGGGGGGTTAAATAAACCCAAGGCTTTGGCTTAGCCAACACGTCAAGTGAAAGAGCTCCCATTTGGGTCCATGCAAGCCACCAGGAACAGACCTGAGAGCACATCTCAGCAGTGCTGCCATCACCCCGCTCCCAGAAGCCCCTCCACGGGCAGTAATTCTATTTTAAACCCATAATAAAACCTGACCATAGCCCACACTTCCTCCCAAGCCCTCACGTAACCTTCATCAACTACAAAACCACTGGACAGTTGTAACCAGTGTCTGTGCAAGGCTTGGGGCGGTGTGGGGATTTTTTTTTCTAGTTTCACAACTCTCTGAGCCACAGCGGCAGCAGCCCTGGTGAGGGGTCATGGGCCTCCAGCTGCTCTCTGCCCCACGGACGGCTGCAGCACCTCTACCCCTCCAGAGGTGGCAGCGATTTCGAGCAAGGGGAAGCTGCTAGCCCCGAGGTGACTACGGGCACATCCTTGTCTCACTGCTCCTCCGTGGTCCGGCATCACCAGGCCCAGCACACCTCCATGGTGGCGAACGCAAGGACCCCAGCAGACAATCTGCATCCTCTGAGAACGATCAGGAAGCAAGATCACCAGAGAGGGCTGCACCGCCAACATCTCATCCCTCCCTGGGGCAGAGCCCCAGCCCTCTCAGCTAATTTATTGACCTGATTCTCAGGCCAGCATCCCCAGGGAGACGTTACCTCAGTGGGGCTGAGGTTTCCTCCCATGGCCATGTGCAGGTGAGGCTGCCCCACCGCAGGCCTGCGCAGGCCTCCTTTGTACCCCCAGGGAAGGAAATATGCTGAACCCATGAACCCACAGCAACAGCACACAGAGCACCTTCTTCCACCCTTACTGCTAAATAACCCTGTAAGAACTACCTGTATTCCACCCCACCTGCAATAGATCAGGGGGCCTTTACTGCACAGCAGTGATTCTGTGGGGTGGGGGGTGGGGTAATTACACCCCCTTCATGCCCCCTCTCCTGGAGGAGATGCAAGTGTAAAGGCCAGGCTGTAAATCATTTTCACATGCGTTAATACAACTGGTTTTTCCAGGGAGGCTGGGAGAATAAGGAAATCTGTGCATCCTGTCCTCACTCTTTTTTAACGTAAAGAACAATGCCTCCCTTCTCCAAAACCTACAGAAAGAGAAGGGCACAGGCTCACCCCTGTGCCTCAGGCAGCCTGACCTAGACAACCTAAACCCCAGACTAGATCTTCTCTGCAAAAATACCCCATAGCTGAGACCTGATGGTCTCATTGTTGACATTTGCAACAAGGCCTTCCCCTTAAAAAAAAACACATGACAACCACCTTCTCCATACTCCAATCCTAATCTGGTCCCCATGGCCCACTTCAAAACCACCTCCGAGCTTCACCATGCCACAGAATCTATGTCCTGAGGGAAACTCCACCCCTGGTGTCCATCCTCTACTGAGCCCTACAACACAACTGCAGAAAAGATGCACAGTCCTTTGCTCCTCTCCTCACAGCAGCACAGACCCAAAACAGATCTTGGATATCAGCAAAGCTTTTCCCACCAATGAGAAAACAAGCATGAGATTCCTTTGGAATGGAGCCCACAAACATCCCTATTGAACTGTTACTGGCCTTCCACCTGGAAAGAGAAGACTATGTCACTGAACATGACATTTTCTGGAGCATTGGCTGATTTTACTTCATCTATCAAAAAATGATGTTAAAAACTCCAGCTGCAAAATCGGAGGAACTGAACAGAGGGATTTTGGTGTAAGAAAATAAACCAAGGAACACAAGTCAGCTTATCTGAAGACCGACAGTGAAAGGTTATATGCTTTGAGTGTTCAACAGAGGCCATGAAAAGATGAGCTGGAACTGTGGAAGGGAACTGGTGACAGGGATATGATTGCATTCTGAGCGTTGATAAAGGATAATCATCGCAGGCAGAAACACAGCACTTGGTCTTCTGATTTGGGCTAGGTGATGGGAACGGGGGACCGTTAGCAATGGACCAGCCAACCTCAACTCTGTCTCAAACCCAAGACAGGATTTCAGTTCTTGGGTGCTGGCAGTGTGTAAGGTGGTCATCGCAAGCCTCACCCCTTGGGTTTGCTGCTGGGGACGAATATTGTCTCTTCCTTCCTCTTGTACTGCCTCAAAGAGCCATGCACAAGGTGCACCAAGTGAGTCAGAGCACCTTCTGATCTTCAGGACACCTTACTGTCCAGGCAGGGCCGTAACGTGCTTGGTCCCTACTCCTTTCCATGGACGGGAGGAGCTCTCCCTGGACAAAATTCTTGAAGGACATCAGGTAGTGCAGTGGCCCTGCTCTCCCTCAGCTGGGAACCCAGCCTGGCTCATTTCAGTGTAAATCTTATTAAGGAGGTGGTAGAGTTAGGTGACAAAGAAATCAAGCTGATCGAGGTTCAGCTCAGGATAATCAGAGGAAATGCAGAGCTGGAGCACACGCCAATATCCTTCATGCAGGTTCTGTCTGTGTTTTAGGGAGGGTTTATCTTGGCAGCCACAAAGCACGTTAAAACCCCATGCCCTTGTGGTATAGCTCACACAGGCCCTTGGCGAGAGCTGAAGCGACCAGAATGAAGCAACACAGGGCCGGTCTGACAGCAGCGCTGCATCCTCACCTGGCAGAAGGCCACCTGGCTCCAGAGAGTCCAACGGTGCTGCACCACCATGGACAAACTGAGCATCAGGCCCCAGCTGGTTGTTTGGTCTGTTTGGTTGTTGCTTTACTGACACATCCTCTGGGCTCCTCACACCGACTCTGCAACGCGGTGGGTTTCCAGGCGCTGCAGTGCTGTGTGATTATCATCACCACGCTCAGCCGCCTTCCACAGCGGTTCAGCAGGTTGTGATGGGCTCTTCAGGAGCCACGCCGTCCTTTCAAGCATCAATACGGCACTCTCAGCTCTGATAGCCCCAAGACACAGAAGGGATCAGGCAGTTCAAACAGTTCCAGGAGCAAGCTTGGAAGCGAGAGGGCTGTGTTTGCCAATGACCATGTGAGTGAGGTTTTTTCCCTTCTCCCAGCACTTCTTCCCCAAAGAGTGTTGCTATAGAGTGATCAAACAGGGCTGTCTTCCTGCTCCCAGCCACCACATGTCAGTGACTTACTCATTATTCACCAAACGAGGACATAGTCAAGTCGCTAGCCAAGGCTAAACCACACATGCATCTCTTGCATGCTAGAGAGATTTCGTGGGATGAACAGTGTCCTTCCCAGTGCCAACACAGCAGATTGGAGCCTGTGAACGGTTGGTGATGGTGTCCTAGAGGCGATATCCTCAGCAGGTCTGTCCCCTCTGGAGAGGTCAAGGTGGTGGCTGTTCTGTGGATGGGAAGCATCCTTCATCAGGCTGTCAGAAAGCTTGTGGTTCAGCTGCTTTCACTGAAAAGGGAACCAACTTATTTCCTGGAGAGCTAATCAAAGGGACAACTGTCATGGTAGTCACCTTTGTGAGCCCATGGTGAAGTGGCTACAGGCACCTTCCATCCACGTAAGCTGGGGCTATCACAGTGTAGGTGATTTTGGGGGCGAGGCGCCACTGCTACGCCATGGTTCACTGGTCCTACCACAGGTGGGAATCTCTGCTCACAAACCGCTTCTCTGGCAAGGACAAACACATGCCCCTCTGACTGCAAGAACAGACACCGTGGGCGGCAAAAACGCAGTTCCTTGCAGGCTGCAGAGAAAACTGTTGAGGAAACAAAAGGAAACAGCTCGGTCAGCAGCACATCGGGCGTCCTTGGCACACGTCTCCAGCCACACACCGCTCTCGGCCCATCTGGTGACAGCAGGCAAGACAACACACCCAAAAGCAGCGTGCTCTGGCCAGCGGTGTGTGACAAAAGCTCATGCGTCCCCGCTAGCCAGGGCCCTGCAGGTGACTCTGCTAAGGGCAAGCAGTACTGCAGACAGCCCTCTCAAGCAACTGTCACAGCTCCCGCTGCAGAAATCACCTCTTGGCCACCTTAGCACAACCAGAGACCTGTCTACAAAGGCTCAGCTTGCATCTTCAGCTTCACCGTTGCCCGGTCCTTCCAATTCTCCTCACACCCTCTGAGCAGCCTAACACAGGCCCTGCCTTGGAGTCCAAGACCAGCTCTGGACTCGTGGCAGGTGACTGCAGGGTCCCCTTCACGGTGCAGGCCACCAGAGAGACGACTGGTGACACGTACCCCTTTGGCTTTTAGCTTTAGCCCGGCTCTTCCAGCTCTGTGACTGCAACGACAGCACCTACAGCAGTTCTCCAGGAGAGCTGGGCAGCAGGAATTCTCTTCACTGCATTCTCAGCACGCGTGTCCTGGGCGTCAGCGTGCATCCCTGGCCTTTCTCACTGCAGCAGCGGAAGCAGCAGGAGCTGAAATCATACCCATCCCGTTGCTATTGGTCGTTCCATCTTCTCTTCCCCCTCCACACAGCCTTTTCCTCCTGCTGCCCCCACTTCATTCCACATTTTTCACATTTCTGGGGATCGTTTTTCGCCTCCCAGTGCTTCCTGGAGCTCGCCCAATAGAAATAAGCACAGCCTGACCATCGCTGGTGGGGCGAGGGGTGGGAGGTTACACGCTGGGTATATTTAGCCTCTCACTGACAGATTTATCTGCCTTAATCAGAACCAAGTGCAGTTAAGCGAGGGTTGTTTGTGTAGACTGAACTTCCCCAAAGTCAGCGCACACACGCCTCCCCCTCCCTCCCCAGTTACAGAAATGCCTTTAGTTGAGAGCCCGTTTCCTGGAGCGTGGGCCAGCACTCTCTCCAAGCAAACAAAACCAGGGCAACATGCAACAAGCCTCTTGGGCACTGGAGAAGGAACCTTGCTCTGATACAGTAATAAAAGTCTGAGAATGACAAGGCATCAAAGGGTCTTTTCCCCACTTATCCTTCTTAATATGGGCACGTAAGGTAGAGCAGAGATGGGGAGCACCTTTCCAGCCTAAAACAACTGGTTTCCTTAGTAGACGTTGAAAAGCCTGGGTTGGAAGGGACCCCAAGGAGCACAGAGCTCCAACCCCCTGCCACAGGCAGGGACACCAACCTCCAGGCCTGGAGCTACACAAGGTTGCCCAGGGCCCCAGCCAACCTGGCCTTCAACACCCCCAGGGACGGGGCACCCACCCCTCTCTGGGCAGCCCCTTCCAGCCCCTCACCACTCTCTCTTTTAGCAAGCACAACCTCAGGCTGTCTCACCAGCTGGCCACATGCTGCCTAATCCTACAGTTGGGGAATGGTTGGAGTTGGAAGGGAACTTTAAAGATCATCTAAGCTCAACCTCCACGCCACAGGCAGCGACATCTTCAATGAGATCAGGTTGCTCAAAGCCCTGTCCAACCTGACTGTGAATGTTTCTGAGGATGGATAGGGCTTGTCTGGGGAACCTCTGCCATTGCCTCAGCACCCTTATGCCTAAGTACCGCGCAGGTACCTGGCCTCCTCAGACTCATTGCTTTGCCTTTCCACCTTTTTCAAAACACCTTTTCACCCAGTCAAAGGGACCTAAAATTTCAGTCAGAAACCAAAGCAATGCCTTTCATTGGGCAGGCGAGCCTGGCGGATTCACCAGGAGAACCTCACGGCTTCTCCATTTAAATCAAGACTGCCTGCTCTTGTCCTGTCCTCGTCCTACGTTCACATGTTGGCACCACGGAAGAATCCCATCCTGCCACAGCTTGGATCAGCGGGGAGGCTGATCTAGCCAGGCCTTCGCTCCACAGTCCTCTCCTGGGAACAATTTGGAGGCCGTGTGGTAGGAGAGGCTTTGTGGACATCTTCCTTCACGGGGCTCCTCCTCTACATCTGTCCATAGTCTTGCTTTAACATTTCCTTTTCATTTTCCTTCCCATCATGCCATTAATTAAGAACATTTCTCACATGTGCCAGCCTGGAACATGTTGCAATGACCGTTTTTCTTCTGTTTCAGTTTAAAGGATTGCTTTTATGGAGTTCTAAAATCCAACCAAGCCTACAGAGGACAGATTCAAAGAGAAAAAACTTGAATTCAGACTCCAGTGAAATTTGATAAACTTCCATTGGGTCTCAGACAGGTGAACGACATGAAGGGCGACCGCGACTTCAGCTCTCATTGCTGCTGCACCCATCAACTCATGCATCATCCAACCATGGTCCTTTTGGTCTTCACACTTACTGCTCTGCCTGAGATGTCACCAGACAGAGCCCGAAATGTGAGAAGGACTTTGCTCAGACTTCTGTCCGTGGAAACCACAAGGAAGGGTCATTTTGGTGCCGTGTGCTGGTAGCGTTGCCTTGCTTTCCTTCCTTTCTGGCCACAGGAAACGGGGAGGATCTGGGAGGTATGTAAAGAACTGACTTCTTACAAACCAGCCTGTCTCTCGTTCTTGCCCCTGCTGCTTCGGTTTCTGCTGTAAGACAGTGCAGAGGAGGTTCCGTTGCTTGGTTCCTCCTGTTCATTTGCTCCACCATCTGTGGCAAATCCCAGGCGGGCTCCTTGTTCCTTTCTCCTTACCTGAGGACACTTGTCTTTTGAATGGCATGGTGGTGGGTGTCTCGGTGTGTGGGTAACCAGCACACATTTGCCCTCAGAGGGCTCTGCACGGGTGCATGGCATGCTGTGCTGTGGGCTGGACCAGATTCACAGAGCCCACAGAAGAGCATGCCCAAACGCTGCCCAGGGGCTGTTCCACCCCGAAGGCAGCTGGTGCTGCAGGAATCAGCCTGTCAGCAGGGTCTTAAACACCTCAGCTGGAAGGGCTCCTGCTAAACTCGAGCACCACGATATTCACCCTTTGCTCTGCGCTCCAGGATGGTGGAGGAAGGAGAAGGGGGTTCCCAGGCAGCTGGGGGACACGCTGATTGGGACAAGAGGCAAGGTTTGGTATAATTGCTGCCATTCTGATTTGGGGTCTGTTCTCACAGTGTTTTATCAGCCACATCCACCTCCACTGCCAGCAAACCCATTTCTCCAGGGCATTTCATAGGATCACAGACTAATCAGGGTTGGAGGGACCCCTGGAGATCCCCCAGTCCCACATCTGCCAGAGCAGGGTCCCCTTGAGTAGGCTGCACAGGGCAGTGTTCAGGGTCATGGGGTTGGAATGTCTCCAGAGATGGAGACTCCCCAACCTCTCTGGGCAGCCTGGCCCAGGGCTCTGTCACCCTCCCAGCAAAGAAGTTCCTCCTCAGGGTTAGGTGGGACTTCCTATAGTCCAGTTTGTGCCCATGGCCCCTTGTCCTGTCCCTGGGCACCACTGAACAAAGAAGACTGATCTCTCCACCCCAGGGCCCAGAGGCTGTACCCCACCACCTAAGGTTACAGTTCCCCAGTTAAACAGGGCTCCCCAGCGAGTCTTTGCTCCCCAGGTAGCCCATCATTACCTCACACTGTGTGGCATGTTGAGGCCAACGCTGCTCCCCCAGCTGTGATGCGACTCATTAGCTTCCACCAAGAGGCTTGCAACGGGAGCCAAGAACCTGTGAAAGAGACAGTGGCATCAGCATCACTGCCAGGGCAAGGGGAGCCCCCGCATTGGGAAAACCTGTGGTTTAGGACACTCTGTGTACCCCCACCACTATGCCCACACCCCAGGCGCCTCTGACACCCAGGCCTCCCAACATGCTGTAGCCATGTACAAGTCTAGGTAGGGTTGTGGTTCCACTAGAACACCATTAACGTCTTCTTTTCCCATCGGCACAATTAAGGATGGATCCTTAGGTTCCCCTTTTGTGTACAACAAAGTTAGGTCAGGCCAGGGGCATGACTTCAAGCACAAGGCAGCTTAGGTGGGCAGAGGGAGAGGTTCCAGCAGCTAAGAGAAGCTGCAAAAAAGGGAAGAAGGAACACAGAGGGGAGAGGTGCCTTTTGGGAATTAGCGAGGGCCAAGGTGGAGTCCCTGCCCTGTGAACTCTTCAGTCCAGACTAAGCACCTTCCTACGTGAAACTCCCAAGAAACTGCCCTGGTTCTTTAGTTCGGTAGTGGGGGGGGGGGGGGATGATGGGTTTGCCCTATTTGGGTGAGCAGCCCCATGGTCAGGACAGAGCAGAATTTGCTGGATTTCAAAGCTCAGCCTGCAGCTGTTTGGAGCTACAGCAGGACTCGAGCCAAAGGCACCTAAGGCTGTGGGTGCAGAGGTGGGGATGGCCTCGAGCTACACCAGGGACTGGGAGCCCTGCCCAACAGGGCTCTTGCTGGAGCTCCTCGCTTTTCCCCATTAAAGAGAAGCAGTGACCTGATAGTGCAGCTGATGCCAAGACCTTTCAGCTCCAGGCCAGGGCCGCTCCTTCCACTGGCAGACAGGCTCTTCGCAGCAGTGGAGCTGGCTGCACAGCCCAGCTTTGTGCCATGAACATCAGCCCAGATGTGCTGCCCAGAGCACATGGGGGCAGCTGGGGCAGCTTCCCACCTGCAACAAGGGTCCCTTGCTTCAGCTGACATTCATTTCTGTCCATCTTCCAGGGGCTGTGCTGGCCCAAAGCGCGTTGTGCCTGACCTGGGACAGGCTCTAGTTTCCAGAGGGTGAGCTGGAAGGGTAAATTTCATTCTTTATTTTTTGCTTAATGCCAAAAGTCCTTTATTCCCCACAGAGAGCAAGCACACATGGGGCTATTTTTATCCAGGTATATTTTTACTTCAGCCACTACGTGGCCCCTGACATGGCTGTAAAGGGAGCACCCCTACCCCACAGGTACATGGGAGACTGATGGCAGTGGCCGGAAGGGAGCTTTCTCCCTCTGGCAGGGCTGGGGCAAACACGGTGCCAGGTAATTAGAGCACAGCATCGTTATTTCACTTGCTCCTCACAGCCTCGCTCTACGGCCCACAGGCTGCAGCTCCGAGGAACTGCTGCCCACACCAGCCCCACCACTGGACATACCTGCAGCCAAAAGTGCTCCCGTCCTGATGTCACTGTCCCAAGGGACCTGATTCATGCTGCCCCTCTCTTACACCACAGAGCAGTTTGGCCCCAGGAAGGCGATGGTGTGCTGGAACAAGCCATTAGCAGGGCCAGAACTGGGGTGCTGTGCAGTCCCAGAACTGGGGTGCTGTGCAGTCCCTCTGGGATGGGGCTTCCTCTGCCTGTCTCTGCCTTCAAGCAAAGCCTGGGGAAAGGTGTCAGGATGACCAGGGATGCAGACAGCTCCAGCCAGGACAAACACTGCTGGTGCTTGCCCAGGGGACACTGCAGGTCGGTGGGGTTTTTGGTTGGGATGAGCAACATGCGGAGGTCTGGGCTTCGGTCCCTGTGGGAATTAAAGCATAGTCCGAGCATTGGTGTTTGTTTCACAAAGGGGAACTGCTGTGTCCCCCCAGCATGCCCAGCCTTGCTAATTATGGCCTTTGCGGTCGAGCATCAGCTGGGTAGAGAGGCAGCCACGCTCTAAGCCTGGTCTGGAAGTGGCACTGGGGCTGCAACTGAGGCTTCAGCTCCCCACGAGTGGGACACAAGACAGGAAGGATGGAGGAGGCCAGACCCTGCCCAAAGAATTGTTCCCCAGAGCTGCCTCTCACCCTGCCATTGTCTCCCAGAGCATCTTCCCTAGGCTCCCACCCAATTCGCCAGAGGAAATCGCAGCCCCTCCATCCCACCAACCTCTGCAGCCCAAAGAACACGGTGCCCCACCGCAGCATTTGCTGTCAGGACCCTTGTTACCATGGCAACGCCATCAAGGTTCAGATAACATTTTCCTTCATCCCAATTTCTGCCGCCGCTTTCTTCTTGGCCCCCACTCAGGCCTTGGTTAGCAGCTCAGGCCCCGGTTAGACGCTCAGGCCTCGGTGAGGCCTCGGCTAGCAGCTCAGGCCCTGGTTAGACGCTCAGGCCTCGGTGAGGCCTCGGCTAGCAGCTCAGGCCCTGGTTAGATGCTCAGGCCTCGGTTAGCTGTGCTGGTGCGGCTGGTCTCGCCAGGCTAGGATGCTGCTCTGCCATCTGGGCTGCAGTGACATCACACAAGGCCCTTGCTGTGGAGTAACAGTTTTAGGTCTTTCACAAACAGAGGTAAAGCTGAAACCAGCAAGCAGATCCTCAGAAGTCCTGCGCTGCCGCTTCCCATTTCACTTAGCTGCAGGGAAACACCCAAATGGCCTGAAGCATTTAAGTGACCAGGAGATTTTTTTAACTTTGGGGTTTTTTTCCTTAAGGAAAAGGTCACGGCGCAGTGGCACGCGATGGCCAGCTGCAAACCAGGCATTGCTCTGGAGTTGCACAAAGCGGAGCCTGGCAGGTCTCTGATCCAGAGTAATGGGCGCTGCTCAGTACAAGGCAGAGCAGCACTGCAATTACCACCAAGAGAGCCCCACACTAACCAGAGAGCTCAGACAGTTCTCCTTTATCCAAACGCCGAGCCCCGTGGAGATGTGGATATGAGTGCTAGGGTGGCTGCCCTGCCTCCCAACGAGCCCCGCGCTGCTGGCGCTTGGGGTTTCTCTCCTTGCCATCCTTGATTTACAAGAGCGGTACTTTGGCAATCAGGCTGAGGATGCTGATTAGCTGATGCTGGGACATCGTTCCAGGAAAGGCAATCCATTTATCAAAGTACTCGCAGCTCCCAGTTCAAGGCAGGTGAAGTACCAATAAATATCGAGCAAAGCGAGTCAATCAGGTTCCAAAGTAGCTTAATAAATAAAAGGCTATTAGGGAAAAAAAACCCACTCCCAAACCTACCTGCAGGTGGTCGTGCCAACCTTTCTTCTCCAGTAGCAGCTCTGGGTGCCGGCACTTTGCATTCCCGCTTCCCCGGGACAGCTCACAGGACAGAACTCCTTGTCTTTACACTGTGAAATCCATCCAGTGGGAATCTCCAACTGAGGTCAAACTGCAGATTGTTGTTTTGCCAGGCAAACAAAAACCCTGTGCAGGATGTCACACCCAGGCCTGAAAACGCACATCCTGCTTTGTCCTCCCGAGCTGACATCCCCGAGGCCGGTCAGACATGGCCCATGGAAAAACCAGTGCTGGCTGGCAAAGAAACGAGCTGCTTTCCTGAAATGCTCTGCAAATGAACTGCTTTTGGAAGGCTTCAGCTGTCCTGGGCTTCTGCCTTCACACCAGAGCGCGACTCCAAGAGATGGGATATAAAAGGGAGCGGGAAACCAAAGGGATCTTTGAAGTTGGGGCCACAGAGCACACGCTCAAATGGAGCAGAACTGCCAGCCCCCACCCCACGCTGCAAAGCCTCATAGCTCCCGTGGACGAGCAATTAAGGAACAGATCTCTCCAGTTTGTTTCCCTGGAGGTGAGGAACACCTCCAGTGCCTAGGGATGGGATGCAGGGCGGGGAGAGCAGCCACTCCATCCGCTCTCTTCCTGGTACTCAGGGTGGATCGCGTGCCACAGCCAGGTCCTGCCTCATGTGTGTTTCTTGTCTCAGGGCCAAACAGTTCCCACCAAGATACTCCCCAGTGGGTGCCCCGCTCTCCTCCATCCAGCATAAGGCACAGCAGGCTGGTTAGGGAGGGTTGTGGGGGGCGAAGTCAACCGCAACACAGACCGGTGTTTGAAATCTATCTGTTGGACCTATTTCAGCAAGATCCTCGCGGGATCAACAGGAACTATGGAGCATCAGGTTACTCCAGCTCCCCTCTATGGTGACAACACAAGGAAGATGTGATTCCCACTGGGATTATGACAGCATTAGGGGTCTGGGGGATAAAAAGGGAAAGAAAGTAATCAAACAAAGGAAACAAATCCCTAGAGATCAAAAGCACAGAAGAGTTTTACAGGGATGGATGTTTCTAAGGAAAACCCAACTCCACAAAGCCAAAAAGCCTCACAAGCAGGTAACTACGCAACCACCACTTTCCTGAACAAAGAGACACCCACACAGGTCCCTTGGAGCTCTAATGAGAGGAGAACAGGGCTGGGACAGAGCCCAAAGGCAACTAAGGTGTCCAGTGACATCACCTCCCTGCTCAGTACCTCCAGTGCACATGTCCTCTCCCAGGCCAAATCTCTGCCAGCGTCTGCTCCTGCAGAAGCTGCAGCTCCTTGGGGCTCTCTCCTCTGTTCCTCCTCAGCTTGGCTGTGGCTCCAGGTGAGGAGAAGGCTCTGGAGCCCAGCCAGCATGGCAGTGACATCTGGTGACACTTAGAGGACACTTCTCAGTCCCCACATCTGGGGGCAACAGATGTGGCCACAGGCTGCTGTGGAAAGTGGCAGTGGTCTTGAAGGATGCTGTCCTCATGGAGAAAGTCCCAGGTAAGTCAGTGGGGGCACTGCTGCTCCTGGGTGGGGCACAGGGTGCCCATCACAGTGGCCCAGCTTGTCCCCCACCCTCCCTGCCGCTACCCAGGCTTCAGATATAATCCTCCCAGCTGGAGGATTTCTGCTCCTAATACCCAGGTACCTCTTAAAGTCCCAGGGATGGAAAATTCATCAGCCAGATGTTGCTCCTCTGATTAACCACCCTTTGCTCCTGTCTTACTGGAAGGCAGCAACGGTGCTGGAAGGGATTTCCTCCTGGAAGGTCTCCTCCACAGCCATTGCATCCCCAGCACATCCCAACCTGTGTGGGCACCCCCCAAAACAGAGCCCAGGGATGCACCAGCCACAGCCCTTGCTGAGCACCCAGAGACAGGTATCAGGGGACAGGGCGCACTTCAAGCCATCGGAAACGAGCACAGGCAAGAGCTGCACTGGAGTCAGACGGGGCATCTCAGCCAGGGCAGCTTCTCCACAGCAGGAAGCAGCCGAGGGGACGTATCCCCAGGGATACCCCAAAGTGTAAGCTGTTTGAAGACGGTGCCAGGATGCGTGCATGCCCCAAGAAGCACCCCCACTTCAGGGCTCTGCTGGGGCACTCGGGGCCGGTGCCTTGGTGTGCCCAAGGAGCAGGAGCTGAGAACACTCAGGCTTCTAACCAGGTGACCAAGAGCAATACACCGAGAAGCGACGGGCACAGGGCAGCCGGGGCTGCAGAGGAGGGAAGGGCTGAGGATGGAAGGGCTGAGGATGGAAGGGCTGTGGAGGGAATGATTGTAACACCAGCCCCAGTTCCCAGGCGCTTTCGTGGCGCCCATGCTCACGCAAGGGCAGAGGAAGGATGGGGTTGCTGCTACGTGAGGCCACCAACACAAAGAAGGGTTTAGAGCTCTTCTCACTTGGGCTGGTCGGTTTCCCTTCCCCCTCACTCTGTCCCCCTGTTTCCATCTTCTTCTTAGGCCATCTCCTGGGTGAAGGATGTTGCACAGAGCCAGGGTAATGGCCCTGCCTTGGAGGGCTCTTCTGAAAACCAGCGCATTCAAGAAGGCACATCTTTGAGGTCCTCTGGTGCCCGGCGTTTGGGGCCATCCCGGTCCCAGGGACAGAGCATGTATTCACACTGTGGAACAAGGGGGCATTCAGCAGGGACGAAGAGACAGGAACTTCAGAAGGGATTTAAAAAAAAATAAAAGCATCTTTTCACACAATTGGCCTTGGGGAGCCCAATGTCACATGGCGTTGCCAAGGGCAGGGACTTGAGGGATCAGGCAACTGCTGAGCTGACCCTGGAGCTTTCTGTTATTCACACCAAAAACCAGAGCCCATGTAAACGGGGCAAAGCCTACAGAGCAAAGCACACCCACGCACCGAAAACCACTCGGGCTGTTTCGCCCATAAAGCACCACGCAGGAGAAGACTTCCAAAGCAGAAAGCACCTTTTCTGGGCACACAGTAGACACGGGCTGCGGACTCCTTGCAGCTTGTCCCCAAGGCTCCTGCTACCAGGTGATGCCACACTGGCTGAGCGAGAAGAATCCCTTCCTAGCAGTGGTGGCAACTGCCATTCCCACAAGGATGGGCATCGGGACTTGTTCTTTCCAGTCTCTCCTGGAAGATCTTCCTTGGACCTACCTTGTCTCCTCAAATCCTTATACTGTTACCAGGAAGACATTGGCTTCTCATTTCTGTACGTGCCCCAGATGACCCCATAGCTCCAGCCTACATCCCAGCCTCTCCGGAGAGCACCGTCAGGTGTGGGTCCAGGTCGTGGCCTCACTTGGTCGTTCCCGTTACTGCAGATGATGCAATAAATGGGTCTAAAGCAGTAAAGCAGTTAATTATTAAACACAGCACTGGAAGAGGCGTGAAGCACGTAAAGATGTGAATACACAGCAACAGTCAGGATAGAATTTGGGCTTGGAAAAACCTAGGTGATGTTTAAGGCCCAATCCAACCTACACCATCTGATGATTCTTCCCAGCCTCACTTCAGGGCAAAGCTTTGAGCTTCTGCTCAAGGGACAGTGATTTCTGAGGTCCTTGGCCAGATCCAGATTCTTTAATGGAAGCACAGATAGTGAGAGGAGCAGAGGCTCGCACTGGGAACGCGTTAAATCCACATGCTGTTTCCCTTTTACACTGCAGAGGGACAACACAGGGACAGGCCGAGCACAGCGCTGCCCTGGAAGAGCTATTGCACCAGAGCTGCTACCTGCTAGGCATCACATGCCAACAAGACCCAGAGAAGGGCAACCAGGTTGAGGAAGGGGCTGGAGGGCAAATCCTCTGAGGAGCAGCTGAGGGAGCTGGGGGTGTTGAGCCTGGAGAAGAGGAGGCTGAGGGGAGACCTTCTCCCCACCTCCCCTGCCCTGCCAGGAGGGTGCAGAGAGGTGGGCGCTGGTCTCTGCAGCCAGGGGACAGGAGCTGGGACAAGGGGCAATGGGCTCAAGCTGTGCCAGGGCAGGGTCAGCTCAGCTGGGAGGGCAAAGTTCTTCCCTGGCAGAGTTGTCAGGGCCTGGCCCAGGCTGCCCAGGGAGGGGCTGAGTCCCTGCCCCTGGGTGTGTTGAACAGAGGGGAGATGAGGTGCTCAGGGATCTGGTTTAGCACAGGGCAGGGACGGTTGGACTCCATGAGCTTAAAGGGCTTTTCCAACCTGGTCATTCCATGATTCCATGAAGAGCTCCTGAACACCTTCAGTTCCTGCAGCTTTCCTATCAGCACTCACAGCACGCTATCGCTGGCAGACCCCGGGTACCCAAGAGTGTGGCCGGGGGCAGGCTGCCGCACCGGGTCGAGCAGTGCCAAGCGAGCGCTGCTGGGTGGTCCCAGGCCAAGGGGCAGGCAGAGGCATTTCCAGCGGCATGATTCCTGCACCACAGAGGAGCTGGGGAAGCACGTCCGAGGGGAGGTCACGTAAAAACCAGCTCTGAACCACCGCGAGCTTGGGGGGTTGGGGTTTCTTTCTTCCCCCGTTTTAAAGCCGGTCAGATAGATGTTTTGAGAAGACATCATAAAACCCTGGCTGCTTTCTCCAGGGAACTATCAGGATGATTTTATCTGGCCAGAGCACGGTAACAGGGTCAGGTTGTCAGCTTCCATTAAGATTTGGATGTGCGTCACTGAATGGGAAGCGCTTGGCTCTATTGCCTCTCATTAGATTGCTTTATGATAAATGCAATCATTAGCTTACTACGCTTGGCTGAGGGGAAGGGCTCCGCAGCCGCCCCAGCGGGCTGCACACCAAGCGCCTCCCCCTGGGAAGGGCAGCTCCATCATGGCAGAGCTGCCCCAGCTCCCAGCCCTGACACGGCCACTCCAGCCAGCAAGGCATCGCTGCCCCCATTTCCTCGGCCCAAGGGGTTGCATCCACCCTATCTCCACCTGGGAGGATGGATTTGGGTAATTAAGGGGTATTTGGGTGCTTCACTCCTCCTGCAGCCCCTCCTGCATGGTGCGTACTGGGCCTCTGCACTCACTGCTCCAAGGGCATCACCAAATCCGGAGGCGAAAGCTTCCCCCTTCTTTAAGCCAGGCTTAGCAGATCGCTCTCCCCAAAAATCAAGCTCACAACCCCTCCTACGACGCATCCCAGCACTGAAGCCTCACTGCAGCTGGCACCCATGGGTGTAAAGATTGCTGCTGGGGACTCACGCTGGGCCTGAGCCATCTCATCCCAGCGAGCACGTGCTGCTGCATTGGAAGAGGTGAGCTCAGGGTGCCCTGATGGGAGTGGGCTGGTGGCTGGAAATTGGGGCAGGTCTGTGTCTCACACTTCAACGCTCCTGAAGCGGGGACTCGCATCCCCCCGTCACCACCTAAAGTAATAGAGTGGCTCTTGAAACTCCTCCGACCACTTCCTTGGAGGGCTCACAGACCAGCCCTGTTCTTCCTCCTTCTCCCCCAGGGGCAGGGAGAGGACAGCCAGCCTTTCCCCAAGGACACCGGAGCGTGCAGCAAGCCTCTGATCAGAGATGAGAGCGACTCGGCTCCCCTGGGGACAGACGACGGACCAGGACAGAAGGCTGCGGGAAGGACCCGCACCAACGCCACGTGGCAAACACGCCGTACCCACATGGCGGCTCCCCAGCCCTCGACTCCAAGGGCAGGCTCAGTGTGGGGGTACAACGCACCCCCAGACAATGCCAGGGAGCTGGGAGGCTTGCTCTCCACATCTCCGGGTTGCATTTTTGATTTGGCCAAGTCGGGGGCCCTCGCCACCCCTGCAGCCCCTCTGGATGCCGAGCTTAATCCGCTCAGGCCAGTGCCAAGCACGTCTGCCTTGCATCGCGTCAGCGGCGAGGGCTCGGCATGAGCCTCTCCCATCTTCGTTTGATTTTATGATCTCATTAATTTATCAAAAACAATTAAGCCGCCCCTGGTTGAGGCATCCCAGACAGGCTGCTGGAGTCCTCCCGCTCTTCCAGAGCAGCTTCTCCAGGATGGGGAAGGCTTCTCCAGGATGGGGAAGGCTTCTCCAGGATGGGGAAGGCTTCTCCAGGATGGGGAAGGCTTCTCCAGGATGGGGAAGGCTTCTCCAGGATGGGGAAGGCTTCTCCAGGATGGGGAAGGCTTCTCCAGGATGGGGAAGGCTTCTCCAGGATGGGGAAGGCTTCTCCAGGATGGGGAAGGCTTCTCCAGGATGGGGAAGGCTTCTCCAGGATGGGGAAGGCTTCTCCACGCAGGCCTGGCCTGCCCTGCCCAGGAAAGCCATCAGTGGCCAAGCCCTGAGGCACTGAGGTGTCACAGGGACCTGCGGCCTTGCCCACGACCCCGGGATGTACCCTCCCTGCAGTCCCTGCTGGCAGGAGATTAAAGATGCAAATGCAAAGTAAATGCAAAACGACCACCTAGGGTCTTCTGCAAGGTGTTTTCCAGGAGGTGCAGCCAGAGGGGACCTGCTGGGAGACAGAGACATGTTTTGAGCCCTTCCTTACTGTGTCTCGTCAGTGGCTTCCCAGCACGATGCCATCACCAGGCCCACAGCCCCCTCGCACAGCGGCAAGCTGTGGCAGCTCAGCCAAAACTTCACTTGGGGGGAGTTTCACAGTCCTGGGTTAACTCAGGAAGACCAGGGTGGTCTTCCCAAGCAGCACAGCATCTCAAGCCTGTGGGGTGTCTGCGGATCGCCGCACACTGCGTGGGTGACAGGGGTCTGGGCTGACAGGCAGCTCGGGGCACGCGGGCCTCAGGCTGCCGCAGACTGAGGAGCGAGTCCTTCCCACCCACAAACCCAACATCTCGGGGGCATGTCAGGATATATGTGAGCGGAGAAGACACCCAGGGTGGAACCCAAGGCTCTCCTGGGGTGCTGTGGTAGTTTCCCAGGCCTCAGGCTCTCCCTTTTAGGGGTTAATTACAATCACGGGGAACAACCTCTGTCTCTGTTTACACTGGAGGCTGGCACACCCACCGTCACTGGGAATGGGCTGGTTTGGGCCTTGCTATCGCATCTAAAACCACACACAGAGCTGCAGCCACAGACTCCTGCTCCCCTCCCAGACAACAAAAGGGCTGGTAACACAGTTCAAAGTTCTCCCCGGTACAAAAACGGTCTTTGAGGGTAATTTGTTTCAGCTTGAAAGCAGCTGAAGTTAATTACAGGGCAATGAAGGATCCTGCTTTCATATTACTTAACTCCCCTTGGCCAGGCTGCCGTGAAACGCTGCGCCGTGAGGTCTGGACCCAAGTGCTTTCTGATCTCCAGATAACATCCCAGCCAAACAAGGGAGAGGCAGGTAATGGGGTGCACGACCCACTGGAGCCCGGGAGAAGGGGTGACAGAGCACAGGGCTGCCTGTGGGGACACCCGCCACGCGCAGCCTCCAAACTGGGTGGTGGCTGGAAGGATCAGTGCACTGTAGGCCCGTGAAGGGTCTTCCAGTTCCTCCTGCTCTCCCCGGGTGGGGGGACCCACTGCAGCCTCTAGCCCCATGCTTTGATCTCAACTCCTCTTTGAAATGCAGGCATCTCCTCGCCACCAATGCACAGGGAGGGCGTTGGCACAGGCGACCTGCATGCTCTGCAGGTAACGCTGCCGCCTGGCCCAGCAGTCGGCCTGGGAAGTCCCCTGCCCACAGCCTGGCACATGCCTCTCAGCACTTGGCCAGATGAGCTTTTTACTCACCCATTTCTTGAGCAAGAGCTTGAGCTCCCCGGCCAAGGGCACCGCAGGCACCTCCCTCCGTCTGCCGCAGCCCTGGCAAAGGCTGCCGAGGAGGGATGGACAGCTGAGCCCTTGTCCTGCCTGAAGCTTGAGCTGGGGCAGGCAAGGATGCAGGCTGGCAGCCAGCTGAAGAGCTGCCCTGCTCACTGGTCACCCGAGATGCTCTGCACTCCTCCTGCCCTGACAACGCTTGGACATGGAATAAGGCACCAGGGAACACCAGGCTTGCGGGCACAGAGGCCAAAGCACCTGCAGAGAGAACCTGTGTGGCCCACGCAAGGGACGGCGCTGCCCAAGGATGACCACAGGCCTCACACGATACGGGAGGATGGGCAATCCCCAGGGATCCAAAGCAGAGGGAGAAGGACAGAGCTGAAGTGCCTTTCTCCACGCTCGGAGCCCGGGCTGCCCAGCCCACCCCACAGCAGTCTGCAGGCCCCAGGCAGGCCAGAGCCCTGAACCTGCTGCCATCCTCCTCCAGTTCTGCCCAGAGGAACGGGCTGCATTGCCACCTAATGGGATGTGCTGGGAAAACCCTCTACATCCTACTGGAAACCAGCAGGACCAGTATGCCAGGAGGCTCTTCAAGAGGCAGAGCTGCTTGCCCAGCTCCCCTGCACCAGCAGAGATAATCTGGTCAGGATGACCTCAGCACTGTACTATATAGTGTGGGTCAGAGGACAGGGAGGATATGAGGGGTTTGTGTGCTCAGAGCAGTGCCAGGAAACCCTGCTGTGACCCAGTGCTATCCGAGCACGCAGGGAAAAGGCTTCTTTGGGATCAAAGTCATTTTCCCTTCACTGTCTCAGCAGCTCATAAAAGCTCCTGCCAGCAACACACACTTTGAGGGAGCAGAGACATTGTCCAGTTAAACGTGCCTCCTTGCCAAAATGCTCTGTGTACATACCTGGAGAGAAAACCAGGCCTGGGGGAACTCCAGATGTTGAGTCCTGGCCCGGAGAGCAATGCAGCATCCATCTGTCTCAACAGGGCAACGGACCTGTCACAGTCCTTCCTGGGGAACCACTGCAGGCAGAGAGGAGCCTGTCTCTTGAGTGAATGTACTGGCCAAGGCCACCTGAAAGCCATGCTTGAGCTCGATGCCCTGCCAGAAGGGTCCCTCATCTCCCTCATCCTGCCCAGGGACTCACGGGTGGGTCTGCATCCCCAGCTGACAGCTCAGAGTGTCACCAGGAAGCAACAGAGTGTCAGCTTTGATACATTGCTCCACTTGAGTTCCTCACCTCCCTTCTGCTTCATCAAGCTCCAGTGTCGCTTTCTCACCTAAGAACTCAGGGGAGAATCACAGAATGACCAGGTTGGAAAAGCCCTTTAAGCTCATGGAGTCCAACCGTCCCTGCCCTGTGCTGCCCCAGATCCCTGAGCACCTCATCTCCCCTCTGTTCAACACCCCCAGGGGCAGGGACTCAGCCCCTCCCTGGGCAGCCTGGGCCAGGCCCTGACAACTCTGCCAGGGAAGAACTTTGCCCTCCCAGCTGAGCTGACCCTGCCCTGGCACAGCTTGAGCCCATTGCTCCTTGTCCCAGCTCCTGTCCCCTGGCTGAAGAGACCAGCGCCCACCTCTCTGCACCCTCCTGGCAGGTCACTGCAGGCAGTGATAAGGGAGACCTGTGAGACCTGTCAGACCGTGGTGGCTTTGGTTTCCCTGCCCACACCTGCCCAACTTCCAGGACCACTTCAGGGGCAGGACAAGCCTGGCCCATCCACCTCACCTAGGAGTGAGCTGAGCGAATCAGAAGCAGAGATTAAAGCTTTGTCCATGGTCCAGCCACACACAACGTGGGCCACAAGTCCAAGGCCCAGCTAACACTGCACTAACCCCACACCTTGCTTCCACCCTGCCATGGGTAAGTCAGGCCTCAGACAACGCCCTGGACACTGTCACTCTGATAACCTGTTGAGACATCCCTCCCTCCCTCCTGGTACCCAGCAATGGCCCCAGCACCAGGTAACTCTTGCAGAACAAAAGACCAAAACCATGTTGAGGTATCAACATGAACCCTCAAAGGAGAACAGACAAGTTGACTGGCTGCTCTAAGCATGGCAACCAGGACTTTATCCTAGGAGTGGGAAACAGCTCATGCAGCAGCCAAGGCTTCTAGGAAGGCAAAGCCAGGACAGACAGACTCCAGGTTCCTTCTTGGCCACTGAGAGCAACAGGACCTTGAGTTTTACCCACATCTAAATATGAAAGCAGCAAAGGATTATGTGGAGTTCCTCCCTTCTCGCTGCTTCAGACCCGAGTGTCTGCTCAGCAGTGGCTCCCACCAGCTCCTGAACACCCTCCCCTTGTAGAAGATGACAAAAAACCAGCCTCACCTCCCAAAACACCCAGAGAGGAGAGCAGGAACCCTCAAGTGGGCACAGCCCGGGAGCCGCCAGGTCCCGTCTCTCTCAGCACTGTTCAGTTCCAGCTTTGCACACATCAACTCCCTGCACACAACAGACTCCCCTGTGAGCTCTATGGGCAAGACCTTGGATCCCAGGAAGGAACTGGATCCTTCTATCGTGTGGAAGCTTGTTTGGACCACCTGCCTTGTAAGCAAGGAGAGGATCCAGAAGAGAGCCACCCATTCAGCAGCATCTTGGTGAATCCCATTGTGTGGGACACAGAGCGCCATCGCTGTACTGTTCAGGCACCCCAACATGGCATGAGACAGTGGTCCCCCCAAAAGCTGGTTCCCCACTCTCTGCCTGAGCCCCACAAGCTCTGTGAAAGGACTCAGAGATGAGGAACCCAGAGAACCCAAACCCCTCGCGCTGCCATGGCGAGGGAAGCGCGCTCCCACCCGGCACGCCTGGAGCCCACGCCCAGGCAGGGCCACCAGCCACCCGTCCTCAGCTGCGAGGTCGCTCCAGCCCGTGTCCACGTGCAGAGCCACAGCCAAGGGCCAGGGGTGCTCTGCTGCCAGCACAGCCACACGCAGCGGCCACTATACCCCTGGTCATGTCTCCAGGCCACACCACAGCAGCTGCTCACCCAGCAGCTGCTCACCCAGGAGGTGCCCATCCACGAGCCCCTCACCCAGGAGGTGCTCACCCAGGAGGTGCCCATCCATGAGCCCCTCACCCAGCAGCTGCTCACCCAGGAGGTGCCCACCCAGGAGCCCCTCACCCAGGAGGTGCCCGCCCAGGAGCCCCTCACCCAGGAGGTGCCCGCCCAGGAGCCCCTCACCCACGAGCCGCCTCACCCGCGAGCCGCCCACCCGCGAGCCCCTCACCCAGGAGGTGCCCATCCACGAGCCCCTCACCCAGGAGCCCCTCACCCAGGAGGTGCCCGCCCAGGAGCCCCTCACCCAGGAGGTGCCCGCCCAGGAGCCCCTCACCCACGAGCCACCCACCCGCGAGCCGCCCACCTGCGAGCCCCTCACCCAGGAGGTGCCCATCCACGAGCCCCTCACCCAGCAGCTGCTCACCCAGGAGGTGCCCATCCACGAGCCCCTCACCCAGGAGGTGCCCATCCACGAGCCCCTCACCCAGGAGGTGCCCACCCACGAGCCCCTCGCCCAGGAGGTGCTCACCCAGGAGGTGCCCATCCACGAGCCCCTCACCCAGGAGGTGCTCACCCAGGAGGTGCCCATCCACGAGCCCCTCACCCAGGAGGTGCTCACCCAGGAGGTGCCCACCCACGAGCCCCTCGCCCAGGAGGTGCTCACCCAGGAGGTGCCCATCCACGAGCCCCTCACCCAGCAGCTGCTCACCCAGGAGGTGCCCGCCCAGGAGCCCCTCACCCAGCAGCTGCTCACCCAGGAGGTGCCCATCCACGAGCCCCTCACCCAGGAGGTGCCCATCCACGAGCCCCTCACCCAGGAGGTGCCCATCCACGAGCCCCTCACCCAGGAGGTGCCCATCCACGAGCCGCCCACCCACGAGCCGCCCACCCACGAGCCGCCCACCCACGAGCCGCCCACCCATGGGAGGTGGAGGAAGGCAGTGTGGTGTCTGCCTCTCCTGGAAGGAGCTGCGCTGCCAGCCGCAGAGCTCAGTGGCTTCTCAAGACTCTCAGTACCCACTAAGCCAACTGAGGTGACATCTCCTCAGGCAGATAAGATCAAGGTATTGCTTGTGCCTGGAGTTTTTGTCTGGGAGGCGTGGAGAACACCAGCAGGAATCAAATCAGAGTGATCCCATCAGGCAGAAGCAGCTATGTCAGGCTCCAGCCCCTGAGAGGAACTGCACACCTCAAGAGGCTCCTTTTGACCTTGCTGTGGACATGTACATTGCAAACAGAGACTCAGAGCTGGGAGCTGGAGCAGAACCCCCATATTGCCATCGTGCCGCCCCCCACGCTCACGCAATGATGCTCTCTGAGCAGTGGCTATGTGAAGAACGTTGCTCTCTTATCAGGGTTCAAAGGGTCGGTCAGTCCAGTGCTTCTCACCCAGTGACTGCAAGGGGAAGAAGTTTCCCTTCCTCTGGAAAGCTCTCCAGCACAGAATCACACTCACCTGGGCTGGAAGAGACCCTTAGGATCATCAACCATAGCCTAACCCTGCCCAACCCACCTCTAGATCTCACCCTTAAGGATTTAATCTACGCTCCTTTTAAATCCCCCCAGGGATGGTGACCCCACCACCTCCCTGGGCAGCCTGTGCCAGTGCTTGACTCCTTCAGTACAGAAATTCTTCCTGATCTCTGACCTAAATCTCCCCTGGTCCAATCTAAGCCCATTCGTTTCCTCTTGTCCTATCACTTGTTACCTGAGAGAAGAGACTGAACCCCACCTCTCTACATCCTCCTTGCAGGTAGCTGTAGAGAGCAATAAGGTCTCCCCTCAGCCTCCTCTTCTGCAGGCTGAACACTCCCAGCTGCTCCTCACAGGACTTGTGCTCCAGCCCCTTCCCCAGCCTGGTTGCCCTTCTCTGGACATGCTCCAGGACCTCCATGTCCTTCTTGTAGTGAGGGGCCCAAAACTGGACCCAGCACTCAAGGTGTGACCTCACCAGAGCTGAGTACAACAGAACAATCCCTTCCCTACTCCTGCTGGTCACACCCTTCCTGACACAGGCCAGGATGTTGTTGGCCTTCTTGGCCACCTGAGCACACTGCTAGCTCCCACTCAGCCAGCTGTCAAGCCCCAACCCATGACACCAAAATTGGAACAGAGCAGTCTCTTGGGCATCCAAAACTTCACTCATCAGCACAGTGAGACTGAGACATGGCACCTTCTCACCAGTGAGGTAAAGACAAGCTGGGACTGCAACACTGCACCTTTCTGCCAGAGAAACTTGGTCCCTGTCTCCCTTCAGCCCCAGGAAGGTGTCAGAGAACACAATCCTGAGTGCCCATCCCATCCTTCAACCAGTCTTTTAAGACCCTTCACACAGGAGCTAAGCAGGGTCAGGGCAAGCAGCGCTGTCAGGTGGGCTCAGTTCTGACCTACACAGGTGGGTGGGAGCTCCCAGGGCCATCCCTCTGTGAGAAGCTCACCCAAGATCACATGCAAGTCAAGAGGACAGAACATATAAAAGAGTCAATCCCTTCCACTGACCATCAGGCTCCCCTTTCCTCCAAGACCTCCTTTAATGCAGATGGCTTTTGAGGTTCTCCGTAAATGCTCAGCTTACACTAAACCTGAGACTAAGCCTGAGCAGGCAGGGCTCCTGAGAGCGGCCTGTGGGGCTACGGTGTGCCACCCCACCTCCCAGCCTCTGCTCTCCCTGCTCCCATTCACTTTTAGCACAAATGACTCATTTTGCCCAGGTTTTTGTAAACAGCATCCAAAGCCAGCTGGGATCTGCTGTACACCTCAATTACACTTGCTCAGCCAGCTCTTCCAGAGAGCTTCATCACGAGCTTTGCACGTCCTGCCTGCCCTTGCAGCAGCTCTCTCCTCTCACAGAAGCACAGAGCTGACACCCAAACCTCACCACTACTCAAACACCAGAGGAAGGGCAAAGATGGAACTCAGGGGATCTTTTAATTGTAGCCTTGGGCTAAATGTGGCTGCTGAAGAGCACGAGGTGAGTAGGGGCAGGAGGGGAGCAAATCAGAGACTCCCAGACTAATCAGGTTTGGCAGGACCTCTGGAGATCCCCCAGTCCCACATCCTCCCCAGAGCAGGGTCCCCTTGAGCAGGCTGCACAGGGCAGCACCCTGCTGGCAGTGCCTCAGGGTATCTCTACAGGCTCCTAAGCACAGCCAGGCTGCTGTTTGAAGGGACACCAACACTTCCTCCCTCCTCCCACTGAGCTGGGGTTTTATGCTCACTTTGATGCTGATGGCCAGCCAGAGGCTTCCAGAACACGTCTTTTTCCAGCATGTGCACTCTTCTGATGAAGCCAATAACCCCCCTGCACAACAGAGCAAGAAATGAACTCTGGGAGAGCCAGAAGGACAGAGATTTAATTTCTCTTGATTCAGCAAAACCAGAATCCTGTATGATGACAGGCCCCAGGCTGGGTGAAGAGAAGGGTTCAGCGCTGATCTCAGACCTGCCCCCACAACCCCAGCTCATGTTCCCACCACACACTGACCAGCCAAAGGCAAAGCACCCCAAGTTCCTCAGGGAAGAACAAACCCACCCAAAGTGATTTCCCTTCCAGGGCTCCACTCCCTCATGCCATAGCTGGGAGATGATTGAGTCAGCGTGTTTTTTCCACACCAAGCACTGGGTGGGGAGGCTTGGCTGCTTCCTGGCTCCAGCTGTGTCCCCACCGTGGTCAGGGTTCCCAGGGGAGGCAGGTCTCACTTCAGCCAGATCCACTTGTCGCCCACGTCAGCGTTGTAACCTCGCCTGAAATTGCGCCCAGGAAGCTAGAGAAAGCAGAACCTGCAGTCAGGGGTGGCCTCAGCTCCCTGCACAGTCACATCACCTGGGTGCTCTGTGAAGCACCTCGTGGAACACCACCACAAAACGTCATTTAAAGAGGAGAAATCAGCCCCTTAAGAACCCCCAGCAGCTGGAGAGGGGCCCTGCAGAGCGCTATGCAGTGTGTCCTGGGGGCTGAGAGAGACACTGGGATCCTGGGGGCATTAAAAGGAGTGTGGGCAGCAGGGCACAGGAGGGGATCCCCCCTCTGCTCTGCCCTGCTCAGGTCCAGCTCTGGAGCCCTCAGCACAACAAGGACATGGACCTGTTGGAGGGAGTCCAGAGGAGGCCACAAAAATGATCAGAGGGCTGGAGCCCCTCTCCTGTGAAGCCAGGCTGGGAGAGTTGGGCTGGTCCAGCCTGGAGAAGAGAAGGCTCCAGGGGGACCTGATAGCCCCTTCCAGTCCCTGAAGGTGCCTGTAGGAAGCTGGGAAGAACTGTTCCTGAGGGCAGGGAGCGATGGGATGAGGGGGGATGGGTTAAACTAGAAAAGGGGAGATTTAGGTTGGGTATTAGGAAGAAGCTCTTCCCTCTGAGGGTGGTGAGACCCTGGCCCAGGTTGCCCAGAGACACAGTGGAGGCCCCATCCCCGGAGACATTCAGGGTCAGGTTGGATGAGTCTCTGAGTGACCTGATCTAGTTAAAGGTGTCCCTGCTCAGTGCAGGGTGGGACAGGATGGTCTCTGAAGGTCCCTGCCAACCCAATGCATCCCATGAAACACTGAGCATTCCCTTACACTCTGCAGCAAAGGGAGAGGTGACCAAGGCTAAAATTCTCCAACTTCCTTTTCAGAGGTCAAGACGTAGGTGATGCTTGAGCACAAAGCCCAGGCAGCTGCACTGCTATGCACACAGAAGAGAGCATGCACACACAGAGCCTTCTCTCCCCAACCCTCAGAGGCTGAGCAGGACCATGCCAGCAGCATTTGGGAGTGGGAAGTACATAAGAACATTCTTTAAGTACACTGATTCCATTCAACAGAACCATTTGTTTTCCTCTTCCCTGCAAACACCTCTGCCTGAGTGCTCCAGCCTCACAGGGTGCCCGTGGAGTCTGGAGTGGATTGTGTGTGGTTGGAAGCAAGCAGAGAGCTACAGCAGTGGTTAAGGGGGAGAGGAACCACCTGAGCAGAGTAGTCAAGTCTTTACTAGTCTGGCAGTTCCTAAAATAATATTGCTTCAGTTCAGAATGAGCAGGCTTCCACCTGGTCTGCAGAACCTCACTGAAAGGTTACTTTTCACCCTCCCCAGAAAAGCATCTTTAGAAGTTTATGAATGCCTCACCAGAACAGCTGAACCCTGCCAGGTGACTGTCATGGGAAGAGGAGGAGGCAGAAAGCCAGCTCCTCACATGTGAAAAGGGAAGAAATCTCAAGGATGTAGATGAAAAAGGGAGTTTCTAGGATGCAGAGCTGTGTGAGGCTACCTCGTTAGGCACAGGTACTGAACTCCTGGACTCTGAAGAGCGTTTCCTCCTCCTCCTCACTTGCTTCTGACTAATGAATATTTTGAACAAACCTCCCCAGTTCCTGCCTGGACTTTGCCAATCCTCTGCAAGGCAGAGCAGTTGGCTGCCTGGTGGTATGCTCAAGGATTGAGGACTCTGTATAGAACAGCTGAGGAGAAAACCAGAATTCCCCCCAGCAAATCCTTGTATTTATGCAGGAAACATCATCACACTCACTTGAAGAGCACGGTATTTCCCACAAGGAAAAGTTTAAAGTTCCATAATTACACCATAATTAAATCTTCCCTTACAAGTCATGTGAGCCTGGAGCCTTCACCCACCTTCCAACACAAGAGCAGCAGCAGAGCTGTAACCATCCCTGCAAGGCCACGGGCCAGGCAAGGGCTTACAGAATCACAAGGGGGAAATGACCTTTAAGATCATCAAGTCCAACTGTTCCCATCCTAAGCTAAACCAGATCCCTGAGCACCTCATCTACCTGGGAAGGAATAACTGCTGGAATCAGGACAGGCTGGGGGGAGCTGCTTTACAGGAGCTCTGAGGAGAAGGACCTGGGGGTCCTGGTGGGTGACAGGGTGGCCATGAGCCAGCAGTGTGTCCTGGGGCTGAGAGAGACAATGGGATCCTGGGGGGCATCAGGAGGAGTGTGGGCAGCAGGTCACAGGAGGGGATCCTCCCCCTCTGCTCTGCCCTGCTCAGGCCCCACCTGGAGTGTTGTGTCCAGTGCTGGGCTCCCTGGGATCAAACAGACAGGGATCTCCTGGAGAGAGTTCAGAGGAGGGACAGGGAGATGCTGAAGGGCCTGGAGCATCTCCCCTGTGAGGAAAGGCTGAGGGAGCTGGGGCTGTTCAGCCTGGAGAGAAGAAGACTAAGGGGGGACCTTATTAATGTTTATCAATATCTTAAGGATGGGATGCAGGGGGAAATGGGCAGCCCCTTCTCAGTGTCTGTGGGGACAGGACAAGGGGCAATGGCTGCAAGTTGGAGCATAGGAAGTTCCACACCAACATGGGGAAGAACTTTTCCCCAGTGAGGGTGAGGGAGCCCTGGGACAGGCTGCCCAGGGGGTGTGGAGTCTCCTTCTCTGGAGAGATTCCAGCCCTGTCTGGACACCGCCCTGTGTGCCCTGTCCTAGGGAACCTGCTTTGGCAGGGGGTTGGACCCCAGGGGCTCTGGGGGGCCCTTCCAACCCCTAGGATTCTGGGATTCATCTACCCTTTTTTTAAGCACACCCAGGGAAGGTGACTCAGCCCCTCCCTGGGCAGCCTGTTCCACACCCTGACAACTCTTTCAGTAAAAATTTTTTTTCTAGTATCTAATCTAAACCTGCCCTGGTGCAGCTTCTTGCCTCTCATTAGGCCCAGGCTTAATGACTGCCTCTTGTTAGGCCCAGGCACCTCCTAGCCTGGATTTGTAGGCTTAGGAGTTGTCCCCCCTTACCCTGTACCACCTCTGAACATGAGCCATGCCCTTCTGAAGAAACACACACCTCTGCTGGCTAAACACAGATGGAAGGGGAAAAACAACTCCACTGATCTTCAAAGCTTCCACACAAAAGGGATTCCCAGGACATGAGGCAGCAGGAGGGGCTGGTGTTGTGCTTCCCTTGCCAGGAGCTTGCCTGGAGTAGGAAAACTCAGCACCCTTGGCACTGCATGCTGTAGCTACAGGCCACCCTCCAGCCCCAAGGACTACCAGCACCTAAGCATTCCTAAGAGGGAAAAAGAGCAGCCAGCATTGCCTGAAGCTAACAGGATGCTTCATGAAGTGTCCAACTCCTTATTCTAAAGGATGTTACCACTTCCCAGTGCCTCAGGGCCTGAACACAGGCCTGCAGGCAGGAGATCACATCCTGGCAATGGGGTTTTGTTCCTTGCAATGACAGTGCTCAGCTTCTACTGTCACCTAACTGGCAGGGAGCAGAGCAATCCAAGAGCCCAGCTTTCCTTCCCAGGTATCCGTATTCCCACTCCTAAGCATCCTTTTGCTCCACCTGCAAGGCAAGTCACAATCTTTCCTGGAAGTCAGCTCTCTGATCACAGGATGGCAAGGTTGGAAGAGACCTTTAAGATCATCAAGTCCAACCATTCCCATCCTAAGCTAAACCAGGTGTGGGCATGGGATCCATCATTACACAGCTCATCAATGCCCCAGTCCCACAGCACCCAACAAAGGCTCAGAGCAAACCCTGAGCAAACCCAGCAGATGCTGAACACAGAACACTGCCTTGTGCTGCTCTTCTGCATCCCAGCATCACAAGGTTGGAAAAGACCTTTAAGCTCATGGAGTCCAACCGTCCCTGCCCTGTGCTGCCCCAGATCCCTGAGCACCTCATCTCCCCTCTGTTCAACACCCCCAGGGGCAGGGACTCAGCCCCTCCCTGGGCAGCCTGGGCCAGGCCCTGACAACTCTGCCAGGGAAGAACTTTGCCCTCCCAGCTGAGCTGACCCTGCCCTGGCACAGCTTGAGCCCATTGCCCCTTGTCCCAGCTCCTGGCCCCTGGCTGCAGAGACCAGCGCCCACCTCTCTGCACCCTCCTGGCAGGGCAGGGCAGGTGGGGAGAAGGTCTCCCCTCAGCCTCCTCTGCTCCAGGCTCAACACCCCCAGCTCCCTCAGCTGCTCCTCAGAGGATTTGCCCTCCAGCCCCTTCCCCAGCCTGGTTGCCCTTCTCTGGACTCGCTCCAGGCTCTCCATGTCCTTCTGATGGTGAGGAGCCCAGAACTGGACAGATGAGCCAGGGTATTCTCAGTTCCT